>CM035837.1:411634568-412304568 GCA_020510985.1 Pholidichthys leucotaenia
ACCACCCAAAACTACTTCATCATCAGATTCGTCAGTTTCAATATCATCACTTATATTGCGGTCGTCATACTCGATAAAATAATCGCTGTCCGAATCACTCTGCTGTCGTTCAGCCATTTCTGCAGGCCAGTGATCATCCATTTCCTGCAGCCATTTCCTGTTTCTCCCTGACCTGACGTCACTGCTGCACGCCCCTATCGAGAGATGGCGGTACTGCAGCATCACTAAGTGAAATATGGGCTATTAACAAATGAAGTCATTTATGGAGGCTGGTGACACATTTTAAATCACGGGAATGGCCAGAATGGAATATTTTCATACAATCAGTTTATTGGTTCAATAAAAAAATGTCACCGTCCGAGGCCTTTAAAATTTTGGCCTTCAGCTCCTTTGTGGCAACCTGTAGCTCAGAAACAGACCCCTGTTTAAAGGCAAGTGCTTTCCTCTTTAAGCAGGATTTAACTGATTTTGTAACCCATGGTTTGTTGTTGGGATATATTTTGACACGTTTACGTGGAACAATCTTATTTTTACAGAAAGACATGTATGAGCATGTGAGGTCAACCAGAGAGTCCAAATCATCCCCGCAGGCCAGTGTGAACATCTCCCAGTCTGTACAGTCAAAGCATTCCTGGAGGCTGTGCTCTGAATCTTCTGTCCACACATCAATGTCTCTCGTCTCCACCTTGCCTCTTCTGAGAGCAGCTTTATATGTGGGCAGCAAATGTACACAGTTGTGATCTGAGGATCCTAAAGGAGGAAGGGGGAGTGATTTATAGGCCCTCTCTATGGATCCATAGCACAGGTCCAATGTCTTTTTTCGCCTGGTTGGGTAGGAGACATACTGATAAAAGTTTTTAAGTGTCTTCTTTAAAGAAACATGGTTAAAATCCCCAAGAATGAAGTTTGGCACCTCTGGAGAAATTGATTGCAGCTGCTGGATCACATCAAAGATTGTGCTGGAGGCGGAGTCAGCGTCTGCCCTCGGATGAATGTACACGGTTGTGATGAAAAGTTGGGGAAACTTGTGAGGCAAATGGCAGCGGGGTTTTCCAGCCACTGACATAATTGGTGATGTGGCGCTCATGAAAACGTCGGATATTCACGTGAAAAAAGCCTGTTTGACTTAGAAGTGCACAGACCAACCTATTTTGTCATATTGTATTGTGTTGAAAAATTAGAGGAAGTCAAAAACGTGTCATCAGCACTTTAATGGTCTAACAGAGGTCAGAATTATCCCACTTTTGCCCTTAACAAGTAAATCCCTGGTTTGAGAAAGAAAGATACTTTATCTATTTTGCATGAATATTTTGACATAATTTTAAAGTCTCAAAATTTTCCAAAGGAGCAAAACTTTGAGGAAAAGCTACACAATTGTTAAAAAAAAAAAAACCATCATGAACATATACAATAAAAGCTTCAAATTTACAAATTTATAGGGACGACTGCCCATTTATTTAAAATGTGTACTAAATTCATGACAGAAAAAAAATGCAAAATTAAAAGAAAACCTTAAATTTAAAAGATGAAAGTTACAAATTCATGGCAAAAGTTGCAAATTTATGAGGAAAAAATTCATATATGTACAATTAGTCACTGAGAATGTAAACAGGAAGTTATTTAAAAGTTTTAATAAATTCGTAAAGAAAAAAATTAATAAATTGAGACAAAGATCAGAAAATCATGAGAAATGTAGCCCATTTGCAGTAATTAAAAAAATTAAGGAAAAAAAATCAATGGAAAGATGAGGGGAAATTACTGAGGCAAAAATACAAAGACAGAAGGGGCAGCACGGTGGTGCAATGGTTAGCACTGTTGCCTCACAGCTAGAAGGTTCCTGGTTCGAATCCCCAGGTTGGCAGGGGTTGGAACCTTTCTGTGTGGAGTTTGCATGTGCTCCCTGTGCTACGTGGGTTTATTCCAGGGGCTCCGGTTTCCTCCCACAATCCAAAGACATGCATGTTAGGTTGATTGGCTGTTCTAAATTGTCCCTAGATATCTGTCTCCTATAGGCCCTTAGAGTAGAGGGTTAGTATTAGTGAAAGCGCTTTGAGTGGTCTTTGTGACTAGAAAAGCGCTATATAAGTGCAGGTTAGTTAGTAATTAGAAGAAAAAATGCTAGTTTATGATGCAAAAGTCACAAATTCAAGAAAAGTGTCAATCCATCAGTAAAAATTTTTCATGAAGTTTCAGTTTTCATGAAGTTTCTTAAAAAGTCTAAAAAAGAATAAAAATAATCATAAGAAAAAGCAGGTAATTTATGAGAACTCTCCAAATTCACTTAAAAAATTCCACATTTTCAATTTTAAAAAAAATCTCTAATTTAGGTGGTAGTTTACTGAAACTGTACATAAGTACACATAGGTTATCTTTATATATTATCACTCAAATATACATAAGAGGAGTTACCCCAAAATAGTTAAGTTACTGAGATGTGACTTTAGCCTGGACAGTTTGAGAGATTTTTTCCCACTTAAATCAACTTCTTCCTGATAATTTGTGTTTAGTGCTAATTTAGAGATTTTTTCTTGTCCATTTGAGACTTTACTCTCAAATTTGTGAGGTTTTCCTCATAAATTAAAAATCAAAAATAAAATGAGCAAAGATGCGGTATTTTCTTTTATAGGATATTTATAGCCTATTAATAGCCTCTTTTCCAACCCCCACCCCAGGTGAAAACCTCACCTACTCTGAAACCTAAAGGTTTGTAGGTATGTGTACTCTTACTGAATAAATTCAGACAGACCCAAAAACTATTCATAACATTGCAGAATATTCCAGCTGAGGCTGGCGTCATACATCGTTGGGAGTTTACCTGTAGAAAAGCTGCAGCAGCTTCCTGCAGTTGGGATAAGGGAAGACCTCTCTGTGTGTGCGCCAGGGCTGTACTGCAACACGTGCAGGTACAGAGGAGAGAACATGTGTGACAGGCAAGGCCGCCTTAATGAACGGGCTAGGCTGGGCTGAAGCCCAGGGGCCTACAAAGATCAGGGACCTACGTATCATGAGCCAATAAAAAAGATCACATTGTTGTTAATTGGTCAAATTCTATGTTCATCACTTGATATTCATGTGTGGCTGGCTGCTGATTGGTCCAATTTGCATGTGGCCCACGTGGGTACAATGTAACGATAGCCTATCAGAGGAATTGTTTTGACATGTGACTATGCAAGCGCCAGTGAGAGGTAATAAGTAATTATCTTGGTCAAAATGTCCTGAAAAAAGTTTGTGAATAGCGCTTATAAAATTGAGAGGAAAAGAGCTTAGGGAAAGTGAACTGCTCAAAAAAATCCCGAAGAGGAAAGGATTTTTCTAAGCTGGAGCAACAAGTGGAGGCGGGGCTGCTAATTACTGCACAAGAAGACAGATGGGCCATTAAAGCACTCACCTGGAGAAGACCACCAGATCCTGCCGAAAGAGAGCAGACCAGTGGAGAAGGCAAGCTGAGAGACAGAGACCAACGCAAGAAAAGCCAGGTCACTTGGAAAGGCCATCATTGCTTACATCAGACAGCTGTGCGTGGGACAGTAGACTTGGACCTTGGTAAAAAGTAGACTAGATCAAGCATGCTGCTTAAACAGACTGCGTAACCTCACATGTCCATAGAGTATGATGTTATTCATGAGCTGGACTTAAAGGACATAATGAAGGATTTTTCATTAAAGAAGGCCAGAAGAAAGCACTTCTAAAAAAAAGGAAAGACATTCTCTTTGTAGCTTCCCAGTCACCCGTGCAGATTTTTAATTACCTCCGCCAAGGAGGTAATGTGATCGGGGTGGTTTGTTTTTGTTTTTCTGTTTATTAGCAGGACTATGCAAAAATTACTGTATGGATTTTGATGAGATTTTCAGAGGTAGCCCTTGGGCCAGGGATGAACCCATTAAATTTTGGTGATGACCTGAAAGTGCATACCTCCACCAAGGACCATGTTTGTATTTGTGCAGCAGGATCACACAGACTACTGAATGGAGTTGGATGGTGAATAGATACATCCATGGATGTGCCGGGACACATCAGTGATGTTTCCTGATGTCACTGGGTGTTTTGGGTCTCACAACATCAGACACCCTCAATCAGGCATCCCAGCCAGGGTTGATCAGACCCTGACTTGTGTCCCAGCAGAATTGGCCCACGATTCAGACCTCTTAATCCATAGTCACCGAGAGGCTCTTTCTGCAGCCTCGGTGACCAATTTGATAACCTTCCTTTTAGCAGCTCCTTTGATGCCAAGGAGAGTGCAAATTCTGCACAGGGAGCGGGCAGCAAAGCCTTGACATTCCACCTCTATGGGCTCACAGTATGCTCTCCAACCATTCCTCTGGCACTGTTGAGATTGAGATTGAGATTCAACTTTATTGTCATTACACATGTACTACCAGTTCTTGGTATTTGAGCTGTTCGCGTTCATTGGCCTCTTCCACGTGCTCCTCCCAAGGAATTGTGAGCTCCACTAACAGAACCTGCCTGGAAGAGGAAGATGTAAGTACCACATCTGGCCTAAGAGGTGTTGGTGTTACATAGTGTTACGAACCCTATTAACCAAGATTGCCAGGGGAGATAAAAGGACGTAACACAACAACTGGCTACAGCACACACACAAAAAAGAATCAGCTCACAAAATAAGCACCGTGGGCTGCTGGTTGTTAAAATAAGTGCAGATTTATTTACAAGTGAGATCCAAAACTAACGGGGGAGAACTCAAAATAAAGAGGAGGTGACAACAGCTTCAGGGTTCTCCCAGGCCAAAATAACAAACAAAACCCCCCACTCTTTCTAGAAGCTTGCCTACCTGGCTCACCACAAAACAGGAGAAAAAATGAATCAAAAAGAAAAGGCAGAAAACTCCTACAGTTGCTCCTTTTACACTAAACACTTCAAAGTGCATAGGCATTAAACAAGCCGGCAAACACTGAAGCCTAATGCACTGTTTAAAACTACACTAAAACAGTGCACACACTTTAAAGGCCAGTGGCCCAAATGGCAAAGAACGCTGGATGCAGGATCTTCAAATAGGCTGATTGGTAATGGGTTTATGTAAAGCAGCTGCAGGAGCCCAGGTGTATAGTTCAGGGTCCCCTCAGGAATGTAGGAGAAACCTGTGTAGGGGAAAGAAGGGGAAAAAAAAGAGTGCCTCTCTTCCCAGAATAGAAACACCGTTAAGACACGTCACACCCCCTCCCATCAAGATAACAAACATAGTTTGTTACTTATAATCGACCCCCACCATTTTCCCAAAGAAATTTACTAAGAGTACACTCTTAGAGCATCAGCAACTATGTTATCTGTACCCCTGTTGTGGCTGATTTCAAAGTTGTACTCTTGAATCAGCAATGCCCAGCGCATCAGCCTCTGGTTATGGCTGTACATGCGACTGAGGAATACCAGAGGATTGTGGTCGGTGAAGATAACTGGGATCTGTAGTGGAGCCAACATAAACTTCGAAATGCTGGAGCGCAAGGAGCAGAGCCAGAGTTTCCTTCTCAATAGTAGAGTAGTTAAGTTGATGTTGCTAAAACTTATCTGAGAAGTATGATATGGGATGGCTGATGTCATCTGTTCCATCCTGCAGTAGCACCACTCCAGCTCCAGTAGCACTTGCATCCACTTCAATCTCAAAATGTTTTGTGAAGTCAGTGGCAGTGCACAAGAGCACTAGAGGAGAGACTTGGTACAATCAAAGGCATGTTGACATTCTGGGGTCCACACGAAAGGTTCTTTTGGGCTGCATAACTTAGTGAGAGGAGCTACAACCACTGAGAAATTGCAACAAAAACACCTGTAATAACCAACCAATCCTAGGAACTGGCGGAGCTCTCGTAGGGTGCTGGACACAGGATAGGACAGAATAGCCTCCACCTTTGCAGTCAAGGGGCGTACTTCTGTGTCCAACTTTCTTCCCTAGGTAGGTCATAACAGCTTTCCCAAACTCGCACTTTACCAAGTTCAGGGTCAAAGAGGCTTGGGCTAGATGGCCAAAGACAGTGGTTAAGCTTGTGATATGCTCAGACCAGTTAGATGAATAAACCACAACATCATCCAAGTATACATTACAGTTAGGGATGCCACTCAGTACTGTATTCGTCAGTCTTTGGAAAGTTGCTGGTGCATTACGCATTCCAAAAGCCATTACAGTATACTGGAGAAAATGATCTGGTGTAACAAAAGCTGAAATTTCAGAAGCTCTTTGAGTGAGGGGAACCTGCCAATACCCCTTTAACAAGTCCAACTTTGTAATGTATGTTGCCCCCCTCCCCCATGCTGTCAATACAGTCTTCCATGCGTGGTAAAGGGAATGAGTCAGGTACCGTGAAACCGTGGTGTACCATCTGACTTGGGCACTAGCGGGCACAGAGAACTCCATGCACTATGGCTAGGCTTGGCCAACCCATTCTGCAACAAGTACTCTACCTTTTTCTTCATCAGCTCTCTCCTCTGTGGAGGGCACCGGTAGGCATGCTGCTTGATGGGGGAGGTGTTCCCAACATCTATATCATGCTCCAGTACAGTGGTGCGAGAAGGCGCATCTCCAAAGAGAGCAGAGTGGGACCTCATCAGATTCTTCACATCCTCCTTCTGGTCATCTGAAAGGTCAGAGAGGTGAGTATCTAGGTTATTCAGAATTGTAGAGTTTGGTAGCCTGCCACATTTAAGGTCATCACGGATCTTCAGCCCATCGTCATGGTCTACTGGAATAGACAGCATAGAGGCAGAAGACATAGTAGAATTAATCCCATGTTGTTGGTCAGGTGAACATGATGTGTTTGGCTCATTTTCTCTAGCATAAAACAGCTTAAGCATATTTATGTGGCATAAATGTGTCCAACGCCTCTGGTCAGGAGTGTAAATGATGTAGTTTGAATCATTGACTTTACTTTTAACTACATATGGTCCAGAGAACTGGGCAGAAAGGGCAGGACCAGATGTAGGCAGTAACACAAGAACTTTATCACCGGCCTGAAAATTGCGTTGAATTGCTTTTTAGTCATATAGCCGCTTCATATTTTTCTGAGACTCCGAAAGGACTTCCTTGGCTATGGAACAGGCATGATGTAAATGTTCATGACACTGCGTGACAAAATCGAGAACAATGGCCTTATGTGATTCACCAATTGACAGAAGTTGCTCCTTTAGCATTTTAAGTGGCCCCCGCACACTATGCCCAAACACCAACTCAGCTGGACTGAAACCCAGTGATTCCTGTTATGCTTCACGGGCTGCAAACAACAAAAAGGGGAGCCCCCTCATCCCAGTCTCTCTCGGTTTCCAGACAGTATTTGCACATCATTGCTGTGAGGGTCTGATACCACATTTCCAATGCTCCTTGTGATTGAGGGTGGTATTGGCTGGATACCACATACTCAATACCAAGTGACTGCAATGTTTGCTTAAACAACTTTGACTGAAAGTTGGTACCCTGGTCTGTCTGTACCACTTTAGGAAGACCAAAAGTTGTGAAGAATTTTAAGTATGAGCTTAGTTACAGCAGGGACAGTGATTTTCCTGAGGGGGGCAGCTTCAGGGAAACATGTGGTTGTACACATTAAAGTTAATAGGAATTGATTACCAGCCCTTGATTTTGGCAGTGGACCCACACAGTCTATGATTAACTATTCAAATGGTTCCCCCACTGCAGGTATTGGATTAAGAGGAACAGGTGGTACAGTTTGATTGGGTTTACCTGCAATTTGACAAAGACTGCAAGTTCTGCAAAACTTTGCCTCATCTTTCTTCAACCCGGGCCAAAAGAAATGTTGGAGAATGCGGTCATAAGTTTTTGTAATCCCCAAATGGCCAGACCATGGATGTTCATGTGCCAACTGCAATACCTTCTGTGGGTGATTAGCAGGAACCACTAATTGATGCACTACTCCCCAGTCATCATTTTCAACATTTTCAACAGAGGTCTGGAAGCCCATTGTCTCATTAACAGACCCTTGTCCAAGTAGAAACAGTGAGCCTTCTTTTTATTTGACAATTCAGATATTTGTGCAAAACATCTGGTTAGGGTAACATCAGATTTTTGGTCTTTAATCAAGGACTCACATGATATGGGTAATGACAAGGACTCAGTGGAAGCTGTTAGAGTTTGTTCAGGAGGCACAGGCTTCTCAAGGTCACCTTGGAGAGGTTTATCTTCTGAAAAGGTTGGTGCCAGTACAGAGTCAGCCAAAGTTACTTCCTCCAGCCTGCGAGCCTGGGATCTGGTAAGGACACTAACAGAAAATACTTCCGGATGAGTCTTCAGAACCTCATCTGTATCAGGTGAGAGATTACGAGTGTCCAATACCTCAGGCTTAGGCAGAACCTGCCCACCAGCTAAATCATTCCTCATAATGAAGTCAATCCCTGGCACAGGAAATGAGTGATGAACAGCAACGTTGAAAAATCCTGATACTAACTTTGACTGGACAGGAACACGATGAAGTGGAGCAGGTACATATCCCATACCGATGCCACAAATAAGTACTCACGTTGCAATCAGAGGCAGCACTGAGAGGCAAAAGGCTGGCGAGGATGAAAGATTGAGATCAACCTGTCTCTCTCAATATCTTTGCTGGTCTCTGGTCTTTTCACTCTTATCAGAAACACAAATCCATCAAAAATAAATGGCTTAAAACATTCATCAGGCTGCCCCTTAGCCAAGGGTTGAGAAGAACTCATAGTTTTGATCAGATTAACACTTTTAGTTTGATGTGACTGTTTCTTCCTCTTCAAAATCAAGCAATCAGAAATAACATGATCATTTTCACGGCAGTAAGCACACTGTTTTTTGAGAACTTAGGTTGGAGGGAGCACTTTTGTTGCCGCTAGGGTTTTGCAGTGGAAACCTAGCGGTCTTCTGGGAATAATTAGGAATAGGCATTTCTCGCTTACCCATCAAGGTATTTTTGTGTGTTAAGGTGAATTCATCTGCCAGGATTGCAGCTTCCTGTAGGGTGGACACTTTTTGTTCATTAAGATAGAATGCAGTTCGGTCTGGCAAACAGTTTTTAAAATCGTTCACCAACATTAGCTCCCTTAACGAAACAAAATCACAAGCTTTTGTTGAAGAGCACCATCTATCAAAAAGTATTTCCTTTTCTTGTGTAAACTCAACAAAACTCTGAAAGGTTTCCTTTTATTATGAAAGTGCTGCCTGTACGCTTCAGGAACCAATTCATAAGCTCTGAGGATTGTGCTTTTAAGAGTTTCATAATTAAGACCATCCTCAATAGAAAGAGATGCACACGCTTCTTGTGCCTTACCAACCAGTTTGCATTAGAGGAGAACTGCCCAGGCATCCTTAGGCCACTCTAAGGCGATAGCAACCCGTTCAAAGTTGTTGAAGTAGGTTTCCACTTCAGTCTCCAGAAACGGAGGAACCAGAGCAATGCACTTGCTGGTATTGAATGCTGGAGGAGTTGAGGCTGAGGGAAGAGATGAGAAAATATTAACATCAGGTTTTAAAGGCACCAAGGAGGGCTCAGTAGCTCCTTTCTGAGACTCTAACTCAAGCTGCTTGAGCCTGATGGCTGTCTCTGCTTCAAGCCTACGACCGTTCAGCTGGAACTCATATTCCTCTTTTCTTGCCTTATCCTTAGCCTCAATTTCAAGGCAAGCAAGACGTACCTTTAACCGGGCACCTTCAGCAGACATGTGGGAGAATTCCCAAGAAAATGGCTCAAACCTTGACATGGTAACAGGTGTTTTTTTTGTCACCTTGCGCTGTGTTTGGAAACTTGAGGGAGAGACTGTGGAACAATCGACATGTGTCTATCCGTGTGAAATGCAAAGTGTACAGAGCGACAGTACTGGCTACTCTATTGTACGGTGCTGAAACTTGGACTGTCTACAGAGTACAGGTAAAGAAACTCCATGCGTACATGATGAGACACCTTCGAGCCATAATGAACATCTCATGGAAAGACAAGATAACCAACATAGAAGTGTTGAAACGAGCTGGTCTACCATCAATGGAGGACATGCTAATACAGATGAACCTGAGATGGCTCGGACATGTTGAGAGGATGGACCACCAGCATCTCCCTCGGCAGTTACTCTACTCGCAGTTACAGTATGTGAGGGCAAACGCAATCAGGGTAGACCAAGGCTCAGATTTAAAGACACTGTAAAAAGAAACTTGAAGAAGCTGGATATAGACAGGAGTTCCTGGCAGCGGAAGGCTAAGGACAGAGCTGCATGGAGGAATCTGATCAGACCTAAATGAAGCAGTCATTGTCGCCCACGACAGACTGCTATGATGATCATCATCCTTAACAGTGATAGGAGTACTTGTCCCCTCCTCGGATGCCTGTGGAAGAACGTCAATGCCAGACAAATCCACCCCTAAAGCCAAAACCCCTTTATCAACCAAACCCCTTAACACAACAGACTTCAATTCTCATTTAATGAGGGATTTAATGACAGGGAGGTCATAATGAGCAGCAACTGAAAACAAACCATCCTTCCTGCAATAATCAAGCTGCTCATGAGTGGGACCATTAACAAAAGTTTCTAAACTAAACTGGGCCATTTTTTTTCAAAACCTACCAACAAAAGCACTGCAGCCAGAAACTACCCTAGGTAATTAATTGATTAATTAATCAATCTCGGACGAGCCCCCACTTATGTTACGAACCCTATTAACCAAGTTTGCCAGGGGAGATAAAAGGACGTAACACAACAACTGGCTACAGCACACACACAAAAAAGGAATCCACTCACAAAATAAGCACCATGGGACTGCTCATTGTCAAAGTAATAAGTGCAGATTTATTTACAGGGAAGAACTCAAAATAAGGAGGAGGCGACAACAGCTTCAGGGTTCTCCCAGGCCAAAATAACAAACAAAACCCCCCACTCTTTCTAGAAAGGAAAACAAAACTACCCTATCCATCCATCTTCTTCCACTTAATCCTTTTTTTGGGGGGGTTGTGGGGGTGCTGGAGCCTATCCCAGCATCTTTGGGTGAGAGGCAAGGTACACCCTGGACAGATCGCCAGTCCATCGCAGGGCCAACACAGAGAGACAGACAACCATTCACTCTCACAGTCACACCTAAGGACAATTTAGAATCCCCAGTTTGATGCCAATTAACCTAACTTGCATGTTTTTGACATGTGGCCTAGTGAAATGAAATACAAAAGCTTGCCTACCTGGCTCACCACAAAACAGGAGAAAAAAATGAATCAAAAAGAAAAGGCAGAGAACCCCTACAATTGCTCCTTTTACACTAAACACTTCAAAGTGCATAGGCATTAAACAAGCCGGCAAACACTGAAGCCTAATGCACTGTTCAAAACTACACCAAAACAGTGCACACACTTTAAAGCCCAGTGGCCCAAATGACAAAGAACGCTGGATGCAGGATCTTGAAATAGGCTGCTCAGTAATGGGTTTATGCAAAGCAGCCGCAGGAGCCCAGGAGTGTAGGAGAAACCTGGCTCACCAGGGCTGATGCCAAACAGTTGTGGAAGCCCAGGTGTGTAGTTCAGGGTCCCCTCGGGAGTGTAGGAGAAACTTGTATAGGGGAGAGAAGGGAGAAAAAGAGTGCCTCTCTTCCCAGAAGAGAAACACCGTGAAGACACGTCACACATAGTCAGGGAACTTAAACTGCTTGCTCAAGTCAGTTCGCACGTCCCGGTCTGAAGCTGAAGAGAGCAGGCTGGCTGATGGTGTAAGCTGCGGTTGGGGCCTCTCTTCAGCTTTAACAAAGGTGATTTTCCTTTGACTACCAACCTGCTTATTGTTGGCTACGGCACTGGAGATGGTCTCCACTACACACTTTAGCACTTGGTCATGGCGCCAGCAATATCAGCCCTTACCAAGAGCTGTTGGACAGCTGCTGAGGATGTGTTCAAGTGTGCCCTTTCCTGGGCAGAGAGGACATGTTGGCAGCTCGTTCTTGCCCAGGTATGCAGGTTTGCTGGACTGGGTAGCACATCATATACTGCTCGGAGCATAAATTGGATGTGCTGAGGTTCTGCATACCAGATGTCATTCCAGGTCAGCTTCTTATCCACTGCTCCCTTCCATTTTGTCCATGCCCCCTGCTGCCGCATGCCTACCATCCTGCTAGTCCTCGCTTCTTCAACAGCTGCTCTCACCTCCTGCAGGATTAACTAGTGTTTGTCCTTTCCCTGGACTTTATCATAGCGCAGCTGTGGGATGGAGCCCAGCCCTGTATGTCCGATTGCCACTGTGCCCACCAGAGTTTTATGTTTCAACCGAGATTCTACAAGCTCCAACCCCTCTTGAGCTCTCCACTTCTGACCTGTCCTCACCACAATGCCTGCTGCTGCCGCTCTTGAGTCTCTATAGTCACAATAGGCTAGTGCCTCTCTTGTGGGGGAGACCTTGAACTCCTCTTCCAGACTGCTGATAGGAAGCTGGAGTTTGTTACTTCTGCCATAAAGCTCCGCACTACTGAAGCTATGTGGTAAACCCAGCCATCTTCGAAGGTAGGAACTGATCTTGCTGTCCAGGGTCTCCACTGTAGACAGAGGCACCTTGCACACCAGCAGAGACCAGAGGATACGGGACAGAATGCCATGTTGGTACACCCAAGTCTTGAACCTGCCGGGAAGGCCAGACTTATCCACAGTTGACAGCCATGCTTCCAGTTTCCTGATGGTAGTTTGGATAGATGCTGTGTCCCTGAGACTGCAGTCAAAGACCTTCCCTAGGCATGTAACTGGTTTCTCTGTGATAGATGGTATCACAACACCATCCAGGAAGAAACGGAACTTGTCCACCACTTTCCCTCTTTTCAGGACCATGGATCTAGACTTTGAAGGCTTGAAATTCATTCTTGCCCAGGAAATAAGTTTTTGCAGGCCTTGGAGAATCCACCTACTGCCAGGCACTGATGTAGTAGTGACTGTCAGGTCATCCATGAAAGCTCCAATTGAGGGGCTGCCGGATTCCTGACCTTGACAGCGGTCCGCTACACTCTACCGCCGCTGCCTTTACCAGTATGTTCATGGACAGGGTAAAAAGGATAACAGAGATGGTACAACCTGTTATAATCCCTTTCTCCAACTGGTGCCAATCTGAGGTCAAGCTGCCAGAGGTGACTCTGAGTCTGAATTGACCATAATAGTTCAGAATGAGATCCTTGAGCTTACTGGGTATGTGGTGTTGTTCCAGTGTGATATCAACCAGCTTATGGGGGATTGACCCATAAGCATTAGCAAGGTCCAGCCAAAGCACCACTAGATCTCCATTTCCCTCCCGTGCCTCTCTGATCAGCTGAGTGACCATGCCAGTGTGCTCCAAACATCCTGGTACACCTGGGATTCCACCCTTCTGTACTGATGTATTGATGGACTTGTTCTTCAGAAGGGAGTGGGTCATTCTCCTAGACAGGACACTGAAGAAGATCTTGCCTTCTATGCTGAGGAGTGAGATAGACCTGAACTGCTCCAGTTTAGATGACCTCTCTTCCTTGGAAATCCACACCCCCTCTGCCCATCTCCACTGCTGTGCTACAGTTCCTCTTCACCAGATCACTCTGTCTCTTCCATAGGATTCTCAGAAGCTCTGAGCAGTGCTTGTATACTTTATAAGGTACTCCACTGGGGTCTGGAGCAGAGCTGGCTCTTACCGCTGCCACTACTTCCTGAACTTCCTTTGAGGTGGGTACTGAGGTGTTGAACTCCACCAGAGGGGCTGGAATGTCCAAAAGAGCTCTTTGAGGTCCCAGATTCTGCTCTCTGAAGGGATCACTTAAGGTGTTGTGCAAGAAATGGTCAACTTCCTCCTTAGAGCACTCCAGTCTCCCACTGTGCTTCTCCTAGCATCTACCTCATGAAGCCAAATCGATCTGCCAAGAATGCAGTTCATCTACTGGCTCTCTCAATCCTCCTCCTCCTCTAGTGGTATTCCGCTCTACGCAGGGTCATAAGCTTTTTCCTGATGGCATGTTGAAGCTCAGCAAGTGGTGGCTTCTCCTCTTCTGCTGCTGCTTTAAACTGTCTTGTCAGTATCCTCAGTGTCAGTATCCTCATCTCTTTCCTCTTACTTGACTTGCCAGTTCTGTGCTCCATAATGCCAAACCTCTCTACCCCAAAGCTCGTAATGATGGTTGACATGCTTCGGAGTTGACCAGCCACATCTTCCTTTGCTGTTGTTCTGATGATCTCCGCTGTATCTTCATTGAACTGTTGCCACAATCGTGCTGCTTTGTTGCAGCCCACTTGATCCGATGTTGTTTGACTACTGTGCTTGGAACTGGGGCACTGGACACTTGGAAGTTCTGGGCACTGTGGGGTGACTCTGGGCCAGGCTCCTCTTGCGTCTCACTAGGTGTAATTCCTGTGCATTGTGCCACAGCCCCCTGAACCAAGCATTGAAATGAATGAATAAAGTTTTCACCAGAGGTGGTCCTTGGACTAGAGAGGAACCCATTACATTTTGGTGATGATTGGAGAACGCATACCTCCGCCAAGGCTCTTCTCACAGTGTGTTAGCAAGAATCCTCCAAAACTACTGGTTAGACTTTGATGCAATTTTCACCAGAACTGGCTCATGGCCTACACACAAACCCACTGCATTTTAGAGGTCATCCATGAGGGACCGAAGGAGCCTTGGTGGAGGTATGTGCTCTGCAAGTGCTTTTCTAGTTGCTTCTGTTGTGCATTGTTTGAATCAGGAATACTTGACTGATATAACTTTGTGTTCTGCTGTCATCATTAGACTCATTGTTGATCAGTGTTATCTTCTGATACCTAGTGTTGTTTAGGCCAGTGATTCTTAACCATAGGGCGGGCCATGAGCGCCACCTAGAGGGCCGCAAAAAACTTTCAGTTTAATATGTGTGGGCTGTGGGGGCCGTGGGACGGGATATCGGACACCAGAGGTATTACTGATTATACTGACATCCATGAGATACTCAGTTGCAATACAGATTCCCACCAATTGGTGACGGTAATGTGTAAGTCAGTTGGTTACAAGCTCCAATGTAAACAGAAGAAGACAGCCACCTGTTAGCCCCAAGAGAAAGTTATGGAGAAGTTTTTAAAAAGAAAAAAATGACTGCCAAGATGATGGTAAACCTGCCCAAAAGAGTGACGTTTTGCTTAAGCACAATCCTGACTTCATTAGATATGGCTTTGTGAATGGAGGAAATGAGGCAGAGCCCAGTGTGTGGAGTGTGGGCTAACGCTATCAAACGAAGCCCTGAAGCCTTCAAAAGTAAAGCACCACTTAGAAATGAAGCATCCAATGCTTGTGGGAAAGCCGGTGGAATTTTTCAAGAGAAAAGAACATGGGCTACAGATGCAGAAACAGTCTGTTGTGTCACTGACTGGTAACTCTAAATGTGCTTTCAAAGCCCGCTACTTTGTAGCCAGACGTGTAGTACAGAATAAGAAGGCATTCACCATAGCAGAGGAGCTGCTTTTGCCTGCCACTGTGGATATGTGCCGTGAGATGATGGAGAGATGGATGGATGGAGATGGGCATCTGATTAGGATGCCTCCTGGACGCCTCCCACTTGAGGTGTTTCAGGCACGTCCCACTGGGAGGAGACCCCGGGGCAGACCCAGGACTCGGTGGAGAGACTATGTCTCCCAGCTGGTCTGGGAACGCCTTGGTATCTCCTCTGAAGAGCTGGAGCAGGTGGCTGGGGAGAAGGAAGTCTGGGCTTCTCTGCTTGAACTGCTACCTCCACGACCCGGACCTCCGGAAAAGCGGTAGAAGATGGATGGATGGATGGATGGAGATGATCGGAGAGGCTGCTACAAAGAAGCTGCTGACCATCCCACTCTCCAACGATACAGTGAGTCACCGTATCACCGATATGGCTTCAGACATACAACATCAGCTGCTTGAAAGAATAAAAAAACAGCCCATTTTTCTCTTTGCAACTAGACGAGTCTGTTATGTCCATAACCAGTATCCCAGTAACAAGGCTGGAGGTGCAACAGAACTCGACTTTATTGTATGACTCACAGATATACAAGGCGCTCCTATACAGGCAGAGGCGAAGGTCAAAAGAGACCATGCCTCTTTCGCATCAGCCCTTTATACTCAGGGTGGTAGCGGAACCGGAAAGGTGGGGCCACCACCCACATCACACAATAATACGACTTATTAATATATAACATCCCCCCCCCGCTTAAAAGAAGTCCAAAACACATGCACACTAATTAGACCCTCCCAAATTTAGTACCCGAGTCACACTCTAATGGCAAACAAATAAGGCAGGCCTATCCATACACACAAACAACTAAAACTAGAGGGGGACAGGTGGACTACCGTCCCACCTCCACACGGCCAGACAGATTATTCTGGCGTCTCTGATAATAAAAGTCCATGAAATAAAATATTGCTGTGTTCCTATTATAACATAAAACAACCCCATAAACTTATATACATAAAGGTGAAAACTTAATGCAACAAGCAAACAATCAATCAGTTAACATGCACATTCCTGCCCTGCTATTAACATTCCCAATAATACCACCCCAACCTGGGCAAACCCCACAGTAATACACACACATTACTTGGGTATTTTTTTTTTTCACATGGGCACTTGATGTAGCAGTTTAGCATGAGAAGCATATTAACTACGTAGCCTGGGCAATTCACATTTAACCCAATTCATCGCCCCTCGCTACCGTACAGTCTCGATGGAGAGGCCACCCCTTGAGGGACCCGTCTGGCGGGTCCCGCCCAGAGTTCTTTCATCTCTTCAGCCCTGGAGATGAGCCACGTTGGAGCCCTGATACCTCCTTCTCCTTGATGGTGTGCCACAGTTCATCGGGATGACTCCATGAGTCATCTGACAGCTGAAGGTACCCGTCCTTTCGAACAGCCACCACCTTCAGCCGCCCCGGTCCTCCTGTCACTTCCTCTTTCCATGGACCCCTCTCAACCGAGCCTCCTCTCTGGGTCGAACCATATCACCGACTCCCAGAGGAGCTCGATTCGGCTTCCAATGTCCACAGTGTCTCAACCGGGCCTCCACACTGGGTCGCGCTACACCAGCGACACTCTGCGAAGCCCGACTCGGCCTCCAGTGTTTCTGTGTGGCACGTCTGGCCACCGTTCCAGCTGGTCCTGCCCCACTCTCTTTCATTTTGAATGCTGGCGAAGCCGTTGCAGCCCCATGCTTCTCGGTATCTCCAGGCCGAACTCCGGAAGCAGAGGGAGCCGTTCTCACAGCTCCACCCACCATCCTGGGCGTTCCATCCTGGCACCCAGTTCCCTCACCTAGGGTAACTTGGGCCCCGGCACCGGAACCCTCCCACAAATGCCCTGGGCGGTATTGGTCCTGTCCATCTCCCAGAATACTAGGCCATATATCATCCCAAACCGCATCGTCCACCACTCACGGAACCGGCCAGTCCCACAAACCACAGCCTGACCACTCCTCTCCACTGCTGCTGGTGATTGAGAAGCCCAGTCCATAAAAAACTAGAAAAGCACTCAGAAAGCGCAGACCTCCGCCAAGTGCCACAGTTCCCCCCATACAGTGTTTGTGTGTACGTTTTCAGATTCTTTGACCATGAAAACATATGACTAGCAATTGGATTCACAATGATAGGATTAGTGGTTCAGTAGTTATTGATGAAAATGGCATTTTCCGTAATGGCGGTTTTCTTCTGGACGGTGATCCGGATCACCACCAAAATGTAATCATCTGTAGGATACCCCATTTCTGACAATCTGTGAAAATTCCATGAAAATCCGTCCATAACTTTTTGAGTTATCTTGCTAACAAACAAACAAACAAACAGACAGACAGACAAACCAACGCCGATGATCACATAACCTCCTTGGCGGAGGTAAAGATCACAGCCCATCACATTCGACCCACTCACGGTCACCACGAATTGCAGGCTGGACACCACCACTGACTTGTACCTCGCCGTCAGCGCCAGCGAACCCACAGTGTACAGCCTATTACCGCCATACCCACACAATGGCATCGACAGACCTCTCACACGATGGGAGGGGAAAAAACTCTTCACATTAGGCCAGTTCAACACAGACCTCACCGCACCCGTGTCCACCAATAACGGCACGTCCTCGCTACCCAACATATCCGTTAAATACGTACGGCCTTCTGTGCTCGGGGAGATGGTGTGAATAACTGTAGGAGATGTGGCGGGGGAATCCACTTCACGTTGTCGTTCCCCTTGCTCAAAATTTTTACAGACCCTGGCGAAATGATTTAGGAGTCCGCACTTGCCACAGAGTTTGCCTTTTGCCGGACATTCTCTCGCCTTGTACCAGTGCTTGGTAGACCCGCAGCCAAAACACTTTGGCAATCCCGGGGCGGACCTAATTTTTATAGCGGTAGAGTATTCTTCACTGTCTTCCACACTGTCACTGCTATCCGGGCCTACAGCCTGCACTGCTGATTGTGAGTCGGGTTGCCCCAACGCTGTTCTCTCACTGAGGTCCCGTGACAGTTTATCCACTGCTTCAAACTGATGGGCTATCTCCACAGCCTTGGCCAATGTCAGTTCATCGGAACGTGTAAGGAGTGTTGACCGTGCTGCTGCACACAGTGTGTGCTCCGCCAACTGATCGCGGACCATTTCCTCTTCTAAGGTCCCAAACTGGCAACACCCAGCCAGTTGGAGCAGGTCAACAATGTACCGCTGCACCGACTCTCCAGTCCGCTGGTGGCGCTGTCGGATCTGAATTCTCTGGAAGATGACGTTCTCAGGGGTGCGAAAGTAGCACGCCATTAGCTCAACCACGTACTCAAAACTGTTGCTCACCCCCAGTGTGCTGAGAATGCGCTGTCCCTCCATGCCAAGATTATGGACCAGTATTGCCCGTGCACGCAATTTCTCTAGTTCACCGAGGTTCAATGCCACCAGATAATTCTCAAATGTGGCAAACCACCTCTCCCACGGTACCAGCGGCTCGCCGGGAAGCTCCAGAAACGGTCGAATGCCAGAAATACCTTTATCCATGTTTTTATCCTCATCGCCAAATGTTATGTCCATAACCAGTATCCCAATAATGAGGCCGGAGGTGCAACAGAACTCGACTTTATTGTATGACTCACGGATATACAAGGTGCTCCTATACAGGCAGAGGCGAAGGTCAAAAGAGACCATGCCTCTTTGGCATCAGCCCTTTATACTCAGGGTGGTGGCAGAACCGGAAAGGTGGGGCCACCACCCACATCACACAATTCTGGTCTTATTAATATACAAGAGGGTCCACTGACGTTACAAATGCTGCGCTGTTGCTGGTTGCGCTGTTGATGGTTTTTGTTCACTATCACTGGGACAGTAGTTTGCACCTTCCCCCATTCACAACAACATACCTGTGTGAATCAGGATTCTCCATTATGGCCACTACCAAGACCAAAACCAGAAACTGACTCAGAGTGACACTGGAGGCTACTCTGAGAGTGAGCCTTTCCCCCATTCCAGCCAGACTGGATCTGATCATGTCTGAGAGGCAGGCCCAAGTGTCTCATTAAGAGGGGAGCATAAAAAGGGAGTTGTAGCTGGTCATCTGTTGTGACTGTTATTGTTCATTTGTCACAGATATGAAGAGCAACTTCTGGTTCTGCCACGCAAAAATGAACAAATGGAAAAAAATGAATCAAATTCATTCACAGGTTATAAAGCTATATTTTCATTTGCACTTTATTTAAAATTTATTTAGTTTATTTAATTTGAAACTTTTATTATCATAAATCTATTTTTTGTGTTAATAAGCCTTATTTGAGCCTTTAAATTTGTTCTTGTAGCAGCTTGATATCTTCCATGAATCGTTAGCCTGTTTTGAAAAGGTGAATATAAAACGGGAGTTGTAGCTTGGACTGTTGTGACTGTTAATTGTTCTGCCAGGCAAAAATGAATGGATGAAAAATGAATCAAATTCATTCACAGATTAAAAGGCTATGTTTTTCTCATTTGTACTTTATTTAATTTCTGTTCTTGTAGCAGCTTGATTTGTTCCATGAATTGACGACTGTTTGGCATCTTGTTGTATGTGCAGGTTTACATAGGCATTATAAATAAATGTGATGATCACATTATATCATGCCTTTATTTGACAAGTTTTTAACTTGTTAAGCTGTAAGTGGATTTGATTTAATCATAAAATACAAATCAAAACAGGTGGGAGATCAATTATTAAACCAATATAATGTTAATATTTGAATGGGCCTCGGGCCACTTTTTACTGGAAAATTTAGGCCTCGAGGTCAAAAAGGTTAAGAAGGCCTGGTTTAGGCCATGGTGCTGTGTGTGTCTATCTGAGAGAAAGCGATTAGACTAATTTGTGTTTAAGCTGAAGGCAGTAGTATCTGTCACTGAAAATCTTACTAAGATAAAATATCCTAAATCAAGGCTACATGTTTGTTTTTCTCTCACAAGATAATTTTGACAAGAATTTCTTTTTGTTGTGCAGTTTTCTGTAAGATTTTACTTGCATTAAGATAGGTTTTGCTTGTTTTAAGAAATTTAATCTTACTTTGTTGGCAGATATTATATTATTTTTCTAATTTTAACTAAAATTAGCATTTGCCAGAATTTTTTGCTTATTTTAAGTAAAATTATCTGCCAACAGAGCAATAAAATTTGACTTATCAAATTGCTTAAAACAAGTTAAAACCATCTGAAGGCACGCAAAATTTTCTTACACATAAACTGCACAGCAAGAATATCTTGTCAGACAAAAAGACAATCATAAACGGACTTAATTTATTTCATTTTACTTACAGTGGTGTGAAAAAGTGTTTGCCCCCTTCCTGATTTCTTTTTTTTTGAATGTTTGTCACACTTAAATGTTTCAGATCATCAAACAAATTTAAATATTAGACAAAGATAATACAAGTAAACACAAAATGCAGTTTTTAAATGAAGGTGTTTATCATTAAGGGAAAACAATCCAAACCTACATGGCCCTGTGTGGAAAAAGTGATTGCCCCTAAACCCAATAACTGGTTGGGCCACCCTTAGCAGCAATGACTACAATCAAGCGTTTGCAATAATTGGCAATAAGTCTTTTACAGTGCTGTGGAGGAATTTTGGCTTACTCTTCTTTGCAGAATTGTTGTAATTCAGCCACACTGGAGGGTTTTTGAGCATGAACCGCCTTTTTAAGGTCATGCCACAGCATCTCAATCGGATTCAGGTCAGGACTTTGACTAGGCCACTCCAAAGTCTTCATTTTGTTTTTCGTAAGCCATTCGGAGGTGGACTTGCTGGTATGTTTTGGATCATTGTCCTGTTGCAGATCCCAAGTGTGCTTCAGCTTGAGGTCACGAACAGATGGTCGGACATTGTCCTTTGGGATTTTTTGGTAGACAGCAGAATTCATGGTTCCATTTACCACGGCAAGTCTTCCAGGTCCCGAAGCAGCAAAACAGCCCCAGACCATCACACTACCACCACCATATTTTACTGTTGGTATGATGTTTCTTTTCTGAAATGCTGTTACTTTTACGCCAGGTGTAATGGGACACACACCTTCCAAAAAGTTCAACTTTTGTCTCATCAGTCCACAGAGTATTTTCCCAAAAGTCTTGGGGATCATCAAGATGTTTTTTGGCAAAACTGAGATGAGCCTTTATGTTGTTTTTGCTCAGCAGTGGTTTTTGTCTTGAAACTCTGCCATACAGGCCATTTTTGCCCAGTCTCTTTCTTATGGTGGAGTCATGAGCTCTGATCTTAACTGAGGCAAGTGAGGCCTGCAATTCTTTGAATGTTGTTGTGGAGTCTTTTATGACCTTTTGGATGAGTTGTCGCTGTGCTCTTGGGGTAATTTTGGATGTTGGCCACTCCTGGAAAGGTTCGCCACTGTTCCATGTTTTTGCCATTTGTGGATAATGGGTCTGACTATGGTTCACTGGAGTCCCAAGGCTTTAGAAATGGCTTCATAACATTTTCCAGACTGATAGATCTCAATTACTTTTTCTCATTTGTTGCTGAATTTCTTTGGATTGCAGCATGATGTCTAGCTTTTGAGGATCTTTTGGTCTACTTCACTTTGTCAGGCAGGTCGTATTTAAGTTACTTCTTGATTGAGAACAGGTGTGGCAGTAATCAGGCCTGGGTGTGGCTAGAGAAATTGAACTCAACTTTCCAAAGATGTGATAAACCACAGTTGATTCATGTTTTAACGGCGGGGGGGGGGGGGGGGGGGTGTAGGTTTGATTTTTTTTTTTTAACCCTTATTAATAAACACCTTCATTTAAAAACTGCACTTTGTGTTTACTTGTGTTATCATTGTCTAATATTTAAATTTGTTTGATGATCTTAAAGATTTAAGTGTGACAAACATACAAAAAAAAAAAGAGAAATCAGGAAGGAGGCAAACATTTTTTCACACCACTGTACATACCCACACCGCAGAATCCCTTTTTATATATAAGAAGAAGATGTAACACATTTACAAGGAGAATAAAACAAATTTATTAGAAAAGCTGAAAATTTCTGCCAGAAATATGACAAATATAAAAGTTGCAATCTTGCAAAGAAAAAACTTCTAAATTTGAAATTTAAAAAAAAAAAAAAAAATCACATTTCCAGAAAAAAATAACAAACTTACTGGAAACACTGCAAGGAAAAAATGTCACAAATTTATGTGGAAAGAGACTGCAACTTTTCCTAAAAATTTTCAAAGAAAAATCTGACAAATTTATTAGAAAACAAAAAAAAATTCTCTAAAATTTTGAAAAAAAAGTTGTAATTTTATGAGGAAAAACTCGTTCATATTGATGTGTCAGGCCAGTTTGTACCAGTAAAGTTCTTTTACTTTAGTTTCCAGGCCCAGATGTTTTTGTGGCTCCTCAAAATCATCCAAAGTCACTTAAAGTCTCTCTTTGCATCTCAGAGGTTGCTGATCCCTGCCCTAACCGAACTTCAGCCAATATTGCTGCAATACCTTACAATGTTTTAGATACTGTTGTGGATTCTCTTTACATTAACAAATGTCCCTTGTTGATCTTGGAAATAAATAAGGTACAGAGTCAAAGATGCCTTTTCTGGGTATTTATTCTTGATCAAGAGGAAGATTTTACACAGCAGTTCAGCAGCAATGTTCAGTCAAAATGGTGTGGGCAGATTTTATATCTTGGAACACACAAAGATAATATGTTATGAGAACGTTCTGTGGGGGTATGGAGCCTAGCTGTCTCCCAGGACTGACCTTGACAGGCCAGAGCCTCAGTGTCACAGGAAGAAACATGATATACTGTGTCTAGAAACAAACAGGGACACAGTGTAATATTAATTTTTTTTTTTTTTTTTTTGTGAATGATGAAATGATGAAATGATGAAATAAGGAAGTCTTTCACAACATCATGCAGCTATTGTTATAAATAATGTTTGTGCTCAAATCCAGATTGACCTTCGCTAGCACAGGGCTTCATATTTATCAGACAGACATTAGCAACGTACAATTAACTCCCAACAAGACATTGTATCGCCCAGATTTCTCCTTTAAAGACAGTTGTCAGTGATGCAGCAGACAGCAGGGAAAGAGCTCTGCGTAGCCTTTAATTACCGACTTTGAGGGCTTTATTATGCAGCTTGGGCACTGTCACTCAGTGTGGGAGTTCTTTATTTTCACACTGTTTCGGTGACGGGGAGCGGGCGTAGAGCTGACAGCACATGAAGGAAATGATATTGACATTATCAGGCCAACATGTGGCAGGCCGTGTCAGACGTGCACATGGCCCCAGTGACAGAAATCCTTTTCACATGGACGCCTCACTTGGTGGCATTGCATGCCTTTTTCTGTCCTCGCCACTTTGCTGAGCGGACTAAAAAAAAAAGCTGTTTCCTGCTGCAATTAGCTTCTATTTGGAGGCATCCGTATAGGCGGGGATGTTAACCTCTCAAACACTGATGCCACTTTTTTTTTGAGCTTCTGTGGGATGGTGCAA
Organism: Pholidichthys leucotaenia; assembly: GCA_020510985.1. Lineage (NCBI taxonomy): Eukaryota > Metazoa > Chordata > Actinopteri > Cichliformes > Pholidichthyidae > Pholidichthys > Pholidichthys leucotaenia. The sequence goes on from CM035837.1 coordinate 411,658,420, forward strand.
TCTGGCTCTTATTATGTGGCACAGCAGAGTTGATTTGAGCAGCCTGAATCACTCTGCTGTTGGGCGAAAGCAGCATATGCTCCGTAGCGCTCTGCACGCTCTATTTGCCGTGACATCAACAGGCATGTCTGCAGTGTAAATGTTAACTTTTTTTTGTTTCTGTTAAGTACTGCGTCTTAGATTTATTTAATTCCCTCTCACACCAACAGCTCTGCGTATTTTTTACAGCTGAGTGAACAAGGCATGACCTCAGAAACGGAGCCACTCACGAGCGAAGTCAGTGACAGTTCATGCTCACCAAGAGGCAAGGGGGCATGAACTCAGACGTAGAGAAGGAAGAGATCGTGAGGCAGGAAAAGCCCATGGCTTCTTTGGACATGTTTAAAAAGACAGATTTGCTGCATCCCCCTTGTGAACCTGCCATCCTCTTATCCCCGTTCACAGGTGCAAATTAAGGGGGGGCAGGGAGGCTGTTGCCCCGCCCAACGTAGGAAGAAGTGAGAATTGTCCCTGCAGTATCATTATAAACCTTGCTATATAATGTTACGGAAGTGAATAAAATGACCAGTTCTAAGCACAAATGCAAAAAAAAAAGAAAAAAATCTTGTAGATTGGCAATTTTTTCTCAAAAATTTGCAACTTTTTTTATCCACCTTATTCCTAGCCCCCATGATGCCTTGCGTGAATTATGGGCGCAACTTCCAGGGCTAGTTTAGAACGTGTGGTTGTCACTGAACGGGACACTTTTCCTTGTTAAAAAACAATGACTTAAGCATCAAAAATGCAGGAACACGGCCTTTTGCACCTCAAAAACAGTAATATAATCATACCACTTCCCACCACTATGGAGGGATGAGAAGATGACCTTAAAAAGTGGCCTGGCAGACAGTAGCTCCGTTTGTTAGCTCCACTGCTAAGATGCTAATGCTGTAAAGAAATAAAAGCTCTGCGATATATCAATGTGTCCACTGCGATAAAGTTGGATGCATTTTGCTAAAAGATGTTGGACATAATCAAATTTACCTCAAAGCAGACGTAGAATCTAGTCAGAGCCACAAAGAATCACAACACCGTGCTTGACTGTTTTAATGTCAGGGTAAAACAGCCAGCCACAGCTGTTCATTTTACCCCGAAATTAAAATGCTCATGCTGCTGTCATACCCTCAATGCTTGTTATTTAACTTAACACGTACGGACCTTTTCTGACAGTTGTTCAAAATTTTATTGATCTATATTTTGTGATAATTTAAAAATTAACCCTTTGACATCCTTCTATTTATAGACATAAAAAGCGCCCTCACTGTCTATGTCACAGTACTGCACCTGTCATGTGACGTGTCATGTGATGTTATACCCCCCCCGTTGTACTAAGTATTCCACCTCACAGGGTGGCAGACACGTATAACTTACTGCTCTTGCCTTGGAGGACTAATGGCCCCCATATACCCCCCCCCCACACACACACACACTTCTGGACATCAGAGGAGAAGAGTTTGTAAACAAATGGTGATCGATCACAAGACGGAGGAGGCATTTGCTCCCAAATGTGCCAACTATGAGTCTAAAAAGAGATTATTTAGCTTATGAAGGTAAATATCTACATTTTTTTTTTATAACAGAGGGTGGGTGAAGCTGTTTGATTTGCACCTGCCATCTACCCCCAGCTCCATGTGACTGGACAGAACAATCGCGCCGGTCTTTGTCATAAGATAAATTGCGGCGGAATAAAAGCGAAATTGTGGTGGAATAATCATAAAGTTTCTGGATGTGGGAGAGAAAGCGAAAATGACAGAAAACAAAATAACGACCAGGATGGACGAAAATGGATGAAGCGCGCTGCCTGGCCAGCGGTAAGTGACAAATTTCTTTGTTTACATTGCAGCTGATTTTCTGGTTCATATACTTTAAAGATAAGATAACAAAATGCCAAAAATAACAAACGGTGACAAAAACAAAACCATCCTTTGTGTAAATATGTCCAAAGTCTGCTTTTGACTGAAAGTTATGTAATTCAATATGGCTGCTTTGGCATTATGCAAATTAGATGCATAAATTTACTCCTATCTCAAACTTTGGATCATATTCTACATCTTTCTTATTGACAGTAAGCCATTATCTCTTACCACTTTCAAGTTATAGCTTTGGAACTCTCTGACATCTGAACTGAATATTTTCTTGAAAAAAATCTTGACCACCAGGGGAAGAGGAGGAAACGGCACAATAGAGCGCCATAGGCAGTCATTGGGTTGGGTAAAGATTTGCAATTTTTTTCTTGTAAATTTACAAAAAAAAAAAAAAAAAAATTCTCATAAATTTATTTTTCCTCAATAATTTATAACTTTTCTCATAGATTTGTGACTTTTCCCCTCAAAAATGTACAACTTTTTTCTTATGAATTTGTAACTTTTTTCCTGTAAATCTTCAACTTTTTTCTCATAAATTTTCAGTGCTTATCTTTTTGCTTGTTAAATTTTTATTCTGTGCAATTAAATTGTAATTTGTGACTTTTTTTTTTAAACTGGCATCTTTTATCATATCTGTGCACCTTTATGTGATATGTGGGGAATGGCATGACACACCACGCTGCGCTTGCATGCGTGATGTCATCACCCCACAAGGAATAATAGCCAGTGTTCTACCATTTTATCATACTTTATCAGAATACCATACCCATATGGCAAACCGACAGATATGGCTATCGGTTTAGCATACTTTGTCAGAATCAGTTGCACTGCAAATGTGCCTCTAACATTACATAATTGCTTACCTTCCGTCAGCTGGGTCGTGGTATGCTATTGTTTACCTTTCGTCAGCTGTATTGAGTAATTTTTAACAGCAGGAAATATATATAAATAGACACACTGAAAACACGGCACATTTTTGGATCAGCCAGTCATGGTGCAGCACCGTCAGCTGTTTCCGTCAGCTGTATGGTATGCTGAAATTATGAGCAGAAGAGTATTTCCTGTTACTACGTATGCGTGCGCATGCGTAGTAACACTGGGTGATGGCTGTTCTGATAAGTATGGTAAAATGGCAGAACACCGGCTACCCAGGGCTAGCCGGTCTCTTGTCTTGCACTCCACCTTTGGTGCACCCCAGTTCACCTCACTGTGTGCTCCCTCCTAGCATCTTCTGCTAACGTTCAGTAAAGTTAACCTCAACACGTGGACCTGTCGGCAGCCCATTATTTCCAAACACAATGCTTTATTCTTGCAAATTTGTACCCAATTTATGCTAGATTGGTGAATATCTCCCATTTTCATTAAAAAAAAAACAAAACAAAAAACAAATTGCCTACTGCTAGGGTGTAAGCACACAAGCAATCCTGAATCAGTTAATGGCTAACTCTTGCTAACAGCAGTTAAGACGGTAAGATACAGAGTTAACTATTCTATAATAAATTAAGTGAAGATGATGGCTATGAATAAAATATATGGTCAAGGGTTGGTATGATCTGCCTGGGTAAGCAGGTGTCTAGCAGTGATGAATAGAATACATAGAAAATGGACATAAACGGATGTCCAGCAGCTAGGCTAGCAGACTCCTCTCTGTTTGTACCCTGCAGGCCGACCTCGAAATCCTGGCTGTAGCCACTAACACCAGCCCAATATATCTTGCTATGACTTTCAAAATATATTAAAATAAGGCAGAATGTCATGAGATATATGATCAACTTGTCTGATACACTGACTACAAGTTCAAATAAAGATCCATAAAATCACTGGTCACATTGTCCATGCTAACAGTTTTGATATCTTTGTGTGTCATGCCAGGGAAAAAACAAACTAGGCCAAAATGACATGAAATATGTTATTGACTGTAGAGTATTAAACAACATGGGACCATGGAATGACCAGACTGACTGGGGTGACCAGAGTTTACAGAGAAGAGCTCTAAAAACCACGGTCAGCTAAGCTAGCTAGCTAAGCGAGGTCTGAGGCTCAGAAACTTCCCCTTCTCCTCTGAGGAGACAGTCTACCAGACTATCCAGGAAGCAGGTTGAATGAGTCCCAAGTATTGCTGAGCTATAGCTTCTGTATGAATTTGAAGTCAATCCGATCAGAAATCTAGAAGGTAGAGTGGCGACATGGCAAACGGACGGATGGACGGGTTAATAACATTATACCCTACACATCTTCGTTGCATGGGGTATAATTAAAAAATGATAGAAGTTGAAAATTTATTAACAAAAGTAGCAAGTTTCTGAAAGAGTAGCAAATTCAAAGGAAAAAAGTCATATGAGAAAAAAGTAGCAAATTAATAAAAACATTTCCCATTTATGTGAAAAAGTCACAAATTTATAAGACAAAAGTTGAAAACTTACCAGAAAAAAGTTCCAAACTTATGAAAAAAACATTTTCCTGTGAGATTTTAAATCTTGCACTTACTTAAGTACGCGTGGATCTATGAATATTCTAATTAGAGACCTGCAGGGCTTGCATGTGATTGGTCGCCACGACTCCTAGTGGCTGGGCTGCTAGTCTGTTCAAGACACTTCCGGACATTAAAGCTTTGCCTATATCTTCAAAAGTAAAAAGTGAAACATTTTTCTGAGAACAGTCGAGGTGAGAGATAAATGTGTAATTGCCAAATATACTATTTACTGTGTTTACTTTTTACTAACAACCAGTTCCACATCCACTGGCGACTGAGCAGGGAGGGGGACCTGATTTGAATGTGGCTGCTCAGCTCACAGTGTGGTGCCCATCCACTGGCGAAGTGAGCAGAGAGCAGCTCCCCTGCCTCTCTGCTGCTACCCCAACCCCCTCTGACTCAATCCTGCTGCTCCTCAGCTCCTCCCTTTTCCCTCGAAGTAGCCAAGAGTACCCATCTGATTGATTGGTTAATGTTATAATCAACCAGGCTTAGCAGGAATAGTTACATAGCTACTATGGTCTGTCCAAATCTGCCTTTTTGGAAGGCGGGGGGTGGGGTGGGGGGGACACTTCATCAAACATTCACAGCAGAAAAACACGTACTTGGGAGTTTGGAATGATTTTGCTCTTCATATGTCTTGTAAATCACAAGAAACATGTTACAGACATGTTAACAACAGAAAAAACTTGATTTTTGCTGGAGTGTCACTTAATAAATGTAGTACATTTTGCTCATAAATTTGCCACATTTTGTGATAAATTAGGGTGCTTTCACACCTAAATTTGTTTAACTTCGTCCAAATCAGTTGACAAGTTTGTTACTTTGTATCATTTTCTCCTTGGTTCGATCCCCTTTCACACAGGCAAAAATTCAAGCAGACCAAACTGCATCATGTTAAATCCCGCAAGCCCTACATCAGAACATTCTCTGTTCTTATTGGTCAGATTTTTTTGCTGCAAAAACAGGAAAGGTAAATACAGGAAGTAGGATGACTACTGTGTATTTATGCATTTCTGGGGAGAAAATAATACAAGTCATAGCGTAATCTACAGGGGGGTTTCATCACCTTGGTTTTGTCCTGGGTATGACATTAAACTGCATCCGGGCGAGGGGGTCTATTGGACTAGGAGGATGATGGAATGCCTCTTAACCCTTGCTGATACTACTACTACTATAATATTGTAATATAATAATAATAATACTATAATATTGACGTCAACAGAAGTGGATGTGCAATCAAGAACTCCGCAATGGCAACTCAAAAAAGCAAACTGGTCTTCCTTTATTCCTCTGAGCAAAGAGAAATTTAGCCAAAAACCTCAACCACACTGTCACTCTGCTCAGAGCTTTACTCAAACCTTAATTACAATTGCAGATAAGACTGTCCCAAAAACATCAGCAAAGCCACGCCATAGGTCCAACCCATGGTTCAGTGATGACTGCAAAAAGGCCATTGAGGCAAGGAAAAAAGCAGAGAGGATGTTCAATAAACATCCAACAACAGAAAACCTGACCAGATTTAAAATCTGTCGAGCCAAAATGCATAGGATCATCAATGAAGCAAAGAGACAGAGCTGGAAGGAATTTGTATCAAGCCTCACATCCAACACATCTACCGAAAAGGTCTGGGATTTAATTAGAAAGCTGAAGGGTAAGGAGAATGGACTTCAAATACAGCATATTAATCATCAGGGCAATCTGCTGATGACAAAATATGAAATAGCTTATCAACTAGCAAAATTGTTTGAGGAGAATTCATCTATTGGAAACTATCGTCTTGAGTTCCAAATCATACAAGCACAAGAAGAACAAAAAGAAATAAACTTTTCTTCAGATAACTCAGAACCATACAACCAAGATTTCACTATGGAAGAACTTTTGTTCTCAGTAAGGAACTCTCATGACACTGCTGTGGGGCCAGATAAAATACATTATCAGTTTTTAAAACACTTACCCCAGTGCACTATCCATTCTCTTGATGGTTTTCAACAACATCTGGAAGTCAGGCAGTATTCCTGAAAGCTGGAAAGAAGCAGTAGTTACACCTGATCCAAAACCCGGGAAAGATCATACTGATACCAACAACTAGCTCTGACAAGTTACCTCTGTAAAACCATGGAAAGAATGGTAAACAATCGCCCTGTGTGCGTGCTTGAGTCTGAAGGCCTTTTAACTGATTACCAGTGTGGCTTCAGACGTGGTAAAAGCACTTTAGACCATCTTATCAGATTAGAGGCCTATATACGTGATGGGTTTTATTAGAAAAGAACATGTGGTTGCTGTATTTTTTGATTTAGAAAAAGCATATGACACAACATGGAAATACGGTATTTTAAGAGACCTACATGACATGGGTTTTAGAGGACATTTGGCCTTTTTCATTTCAAACTTTTTGTCCAATAAATACTTCAAAGTCCAAGTAGGAGATACCCTTTCAGAGCCCCATGTGCAAGAACAAGGAGTCATCCAGGGAAGCATCCTCTCGGTTACTCTTTTGAGCATTAACATTAATACTGTAGTTGGTGCTCTTAGACCAAATACCTTTTGTAGTCTTTATGTAGATGACCTCTGTATTTGCTACAGGGGGAAAGACATGAGCACAATCGAAAAGCAACTTCAGCTGTGCATAAACAAGATAAATATGTGGTCAGTCAGTAATGGTTTTAAATTTTCAAAAACAAAAACTGTCTGCATACACTTTTGCCTGCTGTGGTCTCTTCATCTCGACCCTGAGCTTTTCATAGATGGAGAAGCTGTCAAGGTGGTAAAAGAAACCAAATTCCTTGGACTTATTTTTGATAATAAGCTGTCTTTTGTAGCATCATTCCCTTTGGCTCTAATCTATAAAATTACTCTTCACCTTAAAGAAATTGTTTCACCTAAAAAGTCGGGTCAAAAATTGTTTCCCCCATCTAAGGACCACAGTGAAAACACACTCCATGGTAAAAGGTACGATAAGGATCCCATCTCGTGCAAGGAACGGATTAGTTTGCCATCATAAATCACTGGAACTTCCTCCCAATCAGACAGTTTTATGCTTTAACAATCTTTTGAAACATTCCAGATATCCTTTGACTGCATTCCACAAGTCGCTGGGAATTATTCACAGCTCAACATTATCCAATGGTGGACAACTACGGAATATGTATGCATTACTTCTTTCAACTCAGGGATATGTTGGATTTAATCAACATTGGGATTTTGGGTTTTATCTGCTAAAATAATCCTTTCTCCTTAAGACTTTATTTTTCCAGGAAATACTGCTCAGAACACTGTTGAAGATGACCGCCTCTGTGTTGGACAATGATGGGTTTGAAGTGTTTCATTTATCATTGATTTTAAATATGATTGCATGTTTGAAAAATGCTTAAATGAGCCTCATTCTAATGCAAGTTAATTATAGAAAGACAAATTTATAAAAGTGCATGCTCACTGAATATTAGCCATGAATCACTGAAGTTAGCTTAGACTTTATACAGTAAGTATATAAAGTGATTTTTTTATATTACGGTAATCAAGATGTGTTTAGCCTCTTGGAAAAGCTTACTCAAGTCATCTGACTGGCTCAGCCAATCACCAGCCAGTCTCTGTTGGGCAGCGGCCCCTTTCATTTTATTGGTCGGTTACAGACAAAGGACTGCTTTCTTATTGGACCATAGCCCATTCGAATCTCCTATGATGGCCAAAAATTGGTTCTTCCTGCTGCCAGTCATATTTTATGATCCAAGGAGCGCGCTCAGTTAAATAGAAAGAACCTCCCTAGTTTTGCAGCGTTTTTTCATCTTTGTTTAGTGAAGTTCAGTTTGTTCAGTCTTTTGTTAAGTCTTTTTCTGTTTTTTCTGGCATCTGAGAAGAGCTAATCCTTTCTTGTTGAGCTCAACCTTCTCACTGGAAACTCCCAGTGAGAAAACTCCCAAAATGTCTTTTTTTCCCTCTCCTCAGAAGCCGTGTTTATTCTACTGAGCTTTCGCTATTGATTTACCATAACTCACCATTAAAGTGGACTGACAGTGAATTTTGAACTTTTTCTAGAGACTGCCTCACCCATGTCCCACAACGCCAGAAGAAGTAGGATTTCATGGGTGGAACTGTCTAAATGCATTTTTTTTTCCTTCAGCCTTTGTTCTTATTGGTTGGTGGACATCCTAAATTTACAGACCAGGACAGGATCTGTTGTCCAGAAAGATGTCACATCTGCCCCGGGGCCAGAAATCAACTTTCCTGCCGACTACACTCTAGGATCGCCTCACTGCTAAGTCTGTGCCATAACCGCGGTAATAACGGAAAGGAAAGCTGGCAGTCGCTCCATTTTGCCACCTGCTGGCGTTCAAGATCACTGCTGGAAGCTGAAGACACAGCTGTTCGTAAGCCAGACTTCCACCTCTTATCTGCTGGGCTAAATGTGATGTCTAATTCTAATTGAGTATGACTAATTTTTCATGTTAAAGTTAGTCCTTAAGCTATGATAGGAGCTATAAGCTGAAGGAAAATTAACATTCCTTTTTCAATAACCTCCGTTCTTTTTTGTAGAGTAACTCAGAATTTCATTTTTCAAATAATCAGCTTTTGTCATTTTGTCCATAAAATTGCGTCCAATTTTATGCATATTTTTGTTAGTTATTTCACAGTCTTCCATTGCATCACAGTTACAAATTCAAAATCTGGTTTTCTTTTGTTTTCGCAAGGGTTTAAATATAGACTTTAGGCTCAGGAATCCATTAACAGTTATTTGACACTTCATTTGAATGTAATGTCATTTAATCTGAATCTGATTATTAAAAACTGTTAACGGCAGAGAGAAGTTTCTGCTTGATTCCTTTTGTGTGTGCGCTTTTCTGGGTCACGGCAGAAGAATTCCCGAATATTGAGACTGGTTAAGGAAAGGTTCAAGGATTATTTATTAATAAATTGTCCAAGTTGGACTGGTGCCCCTTTTACAAGTGTTTCTCTCTTGTTTTGTTAGCCCCAATGGGGGCTTTCAGAACCTCTACTGTTAAAAGTTTGTATGTTGAAGCAAACGAGCCTTCACTTCAAAACAGGCACCTGAACTCAGCTCTCCAGTATATGGTTAAACTTAAAGCAGACCACAGAAATCCAGCCTACTCTGCAGTTTCTCACCCTCGATTTTTGCAGATATATAAGGTCAGACCTAAGAGCATCACTCTTTTTGGACTTCGTATAGAACCTCACCTGGTTAAATTAAACCCTGATATGAGCAACGTAACACAGATACAGTTTTGTCCCATTCCTCCATGGAGTTTAAGGAAACCCAATATCATTCTGGATCTGAGCCAAAACAAAAAGAAAGACACTCACCCACATGTGTACCAGCAGCAGATCTTGGACATACAGTAAAATGCAGTTTTCCTCACCATATTTCCATATACTCGGATGGATCTAAAGTAGATGGCTCAGTATCTACTGCAATTGTTACCAGGCACAATCAGCATGGTTTGCAGATTCCCAAACAATGTTTAATTTTTACAGCAGAAGCTCGTGCTTTGCTTCTAGCATTGGAACACATTGAGAGAACCAAACAACAGAGCTCCTTAATTTTTACTGACTCCAGGTCCTGTTTTCAGGCGCTTGGGTTTTTAAAGACTGATCACCCCATTATTATCCAGATTTTAGAGAAATTAGGTTTTTTACAGAAACATAATTTTAATATCATCTTCTGTTGGATCCCAGCCATGTTGGCCTGTCAGGTAACGAGCAGGCAGACAATGCTGCCAAGAGAGCCCTTACCCAAGAAGTCACTCAATGCCAGATCCCAGCCTCAGACCTCAGGCTTCTAATAACCTCCTATATTTTAAAGAAGTGGCAGAATGAATGGGACACATGTACTGCAAATAAACTGCATGATATTAAACCCGCCATAAGCCATAGACACTTGCATCACTTTCAAAACCGACATGATGAGGTAGTGTACACTAGATGCTGTACTGGCCACTCAAGGCTTATGCACAGCTTTTTATTAAAAGGTGAAGCCCCACCATTTTGTCGGTTTTGCGGGGGTGGGGGGTTATCAGTAAAGCACATTTTACTTGACTGTCCTGCTGTCATGACAACAAGACAACGTTTTTATACTCAAAAGTGACTGAAGGATATTTTTAATAAGGCACCACCAAAAAAATTTTTTTAGGGTTTTTAGCACATATGTATCTGAAGCATCTTATTTAATTTTTCTATTTTATTGTATCTACATATCTACCTTGCTCTATTTTTTATTCTTTCATTTATCATCCTATCTCTATATAATTTTTAACTTAATTTGCTGACATGGCACTAAACAAGAACACTCATCGCCATAGTTATTGTTCATAACATACATGCATATACCACTTTCGGCAAATTGTACAGTTTGAAAATGAAGCGCAGAAAATAGCATGTTAACATTCATTAATTCTCCAGAACCATGACATGCTCAGCCACATATTTTCAAAGATCCATCAGGTATGTACAGTGGCATTAAATTCTTTTACCGTTTGCCACTGGTCCTGTTTTAGTGCGGTCACTTTCTCACCTGCAAGACTGCACCAGAGTTGGCCAGTTAATTCGAATCGAGACCACCTCTGTCAGGAGGTCTGGGTTCGGCTCCTTTGGCGCGCACCTGAGTGCGATTACTGTGCTCTCACCAGGCAAAACAAACCGCACTAATGGAGAAAATGAATTTGAGTTTAACTGAAACAAATTAAAGCCTGTAGATGTGAAAGCACCCTTAGTTACCCCTTTTCTGCACAAATTTACAACTATACTGTATACTCACAAGCATAATTTTTTTTATATTAAATTTGCAACTTTTTTGTCTTTTTTTCTCTTCCTTTTTGTCAATATTTTTCTTGTACCTTCACAGCTATACTCTCACTGATATATTCTAGTGTACTATCTCTGAACTCTTTATGGGGAAGGAGATGACGGGCTAACATGGGGGGGGGGTGGCATCCCACCTCATCCCCTTCAAATTGCTAACTGGTTGTAGTCCTAGTTTCTGTGGGAGAGGAGAACTCCCGTGCATCTTATTGTTTTTAGGATGGTGGGAATTTCACATTATTTATGATATGAATGAGAAAAGTCAGCAGTCCAGCAAAGGTCTTTATAACTGGGAGATTCTTGACTCTATGGGCAGGTAATTGTAAGGTATTTCACTGAAAAACAGACAAAGATATGTCAAACTTCACCTCATAATCCCATGTTTGGCGATAGTAAATGTCATTCTATCTGGTGGCTGCTGAGTTATGTCAGCCTGGACCATCGTGGAAGACACACTGACAGAAAATATGAGGGACAGGTGCACTCCGAATCACATTTGTTTTTTGGTTTTTTTATATAAATCTTTTTTTATTTTTCAGTTCACACAGAGCAACATTTACAAAACCGTGCTGCTTAAGGTTTCCATTAACAGGTAGATAAAAACATGCAGCACTCACATTAGCGCTAACATATTTAAAGCAAAACAGTTCTAAGCACTTTTGTAGGAACATTAACATCTTTTATCCCTTTCCAAGAACAGAACCAAAACAAACAAAAAGAAAAAAGAAGGGGGGTGGGGGGCTGTTGGTAATATTTAATCGTTTCCGGGGTGAATAGTGGTATTCTCTACGTATTCTTTAAAGGGGTGACAGGTTTTATTAAAAAATTTACTGGCACCTGCAAGTGAAGATCTAATCTTTTCCAGTTTGATATGTGTTAAAACCTCCCTAAGCCAAGTGTTGTGTGAGGGAGGCGAAACATGTTTCCATTCAAACAAAATAAGATGTCTGGCTAGTAGAGTTGTAAAGGCCAATACCTGATATTTTCTTGGTGGGAAGTTAGGTGTTGTAAGTGGTGGGATCCCAAACAGGGCTGTGTATGGCTCAGGACCAAGTTCCACATCCAGCACTAATGTAAGTGTATCAAAAATTTGATGCTAAATATTTTGGAGGTCCGGGCAAGACCAAAACACATAGGTGTAATTAGCAGGTGACTGCTTACACCTGTTGCAACTGTCATTGGTGCCTGGATAAATTTTTGCCAGCCGGATATTTGTATAATGTACCCTAAAAAGTATGTTACATTGCAATTAACCATGTCTGGCACATAAGGAGGATGTGTAAACCAAGTTAAGAACCTGGTCCCACTGGTCCTCTGAAATCGGTTCCCCTGTTTCCTTTTCCCAGGCCCATTTCAGACGGGCCAGACAACTGGAATTAAGGGAGCCAATGGCATTGTAAATCTGAGAAGTAGCTTGTCTTTGAGCTGGATCAAGTGTAAGCAAAGAATCAATTCGGGACCCAGGTGGATGGTTTGGAAAATGCGGGTAAATAGTTTGAACAAAATGTCTAATTTGTAAGTAATGAAAAAAATTGGAGTGAGGTAGCTTAAACTTGGCTACAAGTTCTGCAAAATCTAAAAAAATATTTTCTTTATAAAAGTCCTTAATAAAAACTAGGTCCTTATCACGCCAAATATGAAATGTAGGGTCAGACAAAGAGGGGGGGAAATGAATGGTTTTTGAAAATTGGAGCCAAAACTGAGGGTTCTCTCAAGCCATAATGTTTTCGAAAATGTATCCAAATCTTCAATGAATTAACGACGACTGGGTTCTGTAACACATTGTGCATCTTCAGAGGAGTTGTGTAGCAAGGAGCGATTGTAAGGACAACTTCGAGGACCGTAGCTCTATTTGAGCCCATGAAGGACAGGTTTCAGCTTTATTATCAAGCCAATGAGTAAGTTTGGTAATATTACAAGCCCAATAGTATTGGATAAAATTAGATGGCGCAGGACCACCCAATTTTTCGGGAAGTTGTAGCGTAGTCTTTTTAGGGTTTTTCCGACCATAAAAACTTCAATATCATCTGGACTAATTGACGGAAGAAAGACTTTTTCATAAATAGTGGGACGTGTTGGAACAAGTAAAGAAATTTAGGTAATATCACCATTTTTATGAGGTTAACTCTGCCAGATAGAGAAAGAGGGAGAGAGGACCATCTGGCCATGTCTAGTTGACATTTATCCACAAGGGGGCGAAAATTTCTATTAAAAAGATCATCAAACAAAATTGTAACAAAACTCGTAAATACTGAAATCCCTCTGAGACTACTCTAAATGGGAAGGAAGATCGTGAAATGGTCCTGGCTAAATGATTAATAGGGAGAAGTTCACTTTTATTGAAGTTCAGTTTGTAAACAGAATATCTACCAAACTGAGTTAAAATATTGGTAATATGAGGAATGGTCGAAGTCAGATTTGCCTCATATAGTAACAAATCATCCGCATATAAGGTTAGTTTATGGGTAATGCTGTTTCTAGTGATGCCTTCAACTCCCCTCTCTTCTTGAAGCCAGATAGCCAATGGTTTGATTGTTAAAGCAAATGGTAGAGGGGGGATGGGGCATCCTTGTCTAGTACCACGACAGCGAGCGAACGGGGGTGATCTCACACTGTTTGTAAGAATATGGTCAGTGGGGGAGTCATATAGTAGTCTGATCCATGCAATAAAATTAGAGCTGAAACCAAATTTTGATAAGATGTAATACAAATATTCCCATTCAACCCTGTTGAACGCTTTCTCCGCATCTAGAGAAATTACCACCTCAGGTGTGACCAGGTTGGGGGAACCTGTGATGTTCAAAAGTCATCTAGTGCTGAATGAAGAATTCCTCCCAGCCATAAAACCCATCTGGTCCGTAGAGATCAAAATGGGAAGGGCCAATTGCAAGCGTGTGGCTAGAACCTTGGCAAGAATTTTTTGATTGGTCTATAGTTACTGCACATCGGTCTATAATTACTACATTCAAGTGGGTCTTTATCTTTTTTTAGTAAAAGAGATATATTTGCTTCAGATAGGGTCGGAGGTAATTTACCTCGATTAAATGGTTCATTGTAAACACTGACAAGGCATGGGATGATAAGACTGGAATATGTCTTATAAAATTCTACTACAAACCCATCTGGACCTGGAGATTTGCCATTTTGTAGTTGTCCAATTGCCTCACGTACTTCCTCCTGTGTAATTGGTCCGCCTACTCTCTCAGCCAGATCAGTATCAATTTGGGGGTATGGAATCTCCTCTAGGGGATTTTTATTCTTCCAAAATTCTGATGAATATTCTGAGGGGTAAAGATTCGAAGAGAAATTTAAAAATGCCTCATTTATAGACTTTGGGTCAGTAGTTATAGCACCGGATTGTAACCTTATCCTGGGGATCAGCCTAGATAAGGCTGTGGCTCTAGCCTGGTGCGCGTGCAATTTACCAAAGCAAAATAAATTTGGCATCATCCCAAACAGGGGCATAAGCACTCACTAAGATGGCTGGGTTATCATATAATTTACCTGAAACAGCCACAAAACGTCTGTTAGGGTCTTCAATAGATTTTTTAAGTTCAAATGTTATATTTTTACTGATAAGACTGGTCAACACCAAATTTATTGTCTAAGTTTTTTTTAGCTGATTTAGGACAACTTTGATAAGATAAGATAAGATAAGCCTTTATTAGTCCCACAATGGGGAAATTCCAGGATTGCAACAGTACAGGGATAGCAACACTCAGAAGACAAGAAGAAACAAGAGCAGCGAATATACATATGTACATATAAATATATAAACACACAGTGCGGAGCATTGTAGCTAGATGGAATGAACAGCATAACCGTCTACCTAGTTATCCTACATGGTATGATTATGTACCCATACATATTGTCACCCTCCGTAACGACCGGTATTTTCCTAGTTGTATACCGGAGGGGACCATTGTGTAAGTCTATTGCATCTTTTGCATTCAATACTATTAGGTTATCACGTTTTTTTGCTATCTCTGCGAGCAGCCCTGCTTAGGTTATACAGTCTGACAGCCGTAGGTAGGAAGGACCTGCGAAACCTCTCCGTTGCGCACCTAGGATGATGTAGTCTGCTGCTAAATGAGCTCCTCAGTGCGTTCAGTATGTCCTGCATAGGGTGGGACTCGGACTCCAGCAGAGATGACAGTTTAGCCACCATCCTTCTCTCTCCCATCTCCTCCACTGGGTCAAGGCGTTTCCCCAGGACAGAGCTAGCTTTCTTGATCAGTTTGTTCAGTCTCTTCCTATCAGCTGCTGTAACGCCACTGCCCCAGTAGACCACTCCAAAAGTGATGGCTGATGCCACCACCGTGTCGTAGAATGTCTTCAGATGTGCTGAATACAAAAATCACATTGGTTTTGCTCAATCAGATCAACTTTTTGAACTATGGCCACATGTTTTCTTACGTTTTTGTTTACATGTACGGGTATTTTCGCATTATATGATGCAAAATTCTTTTTTATTTCTTGAATTTTGAACAATGATGATGTAACATTCAATTTACATGTACTTACTTTTATCAATGCCTACTATTCAATTTACAGTACAACTGTACAACTGCTGTACAACTGCTTATAACTTAACATAAAAACCTGACCTGATTGAGAGAAACAGATGTCATTTTTGGATTCAGTGGTGCAAAATTGTCTTAAATCAGTTGAAAAAACACAGACAACTTATAAAAAAAAATATTTTTGTTATGTTGTGTAATAATAGCTGCTCCTGTTGCCCTTGTTGCAAATTTAGAATGAAATACGCGACTCATCCAGGGTCTTTTAATATGCAAGACCTCTGATGTCTTAAGATGGGTTTCCTGAAGAAAATAAATATCCCTTTAAGCTGCCTCAGATGTAAAAGCACTTTGTTCCTTTTAATTATACCATTGACTCCCCTAACATTCCAAGAGATACGTAAACCTGCAGCCCTGGATTTGATGTACATTGGCCAGTACTTACCCATTTTTAATCAAAGGAGTACAAAAATGATGTCTGTATGCTGGGGGGGGGGGCTGAAAACAAACAAACAAAACAAAAAAAAAAACCCCAGAGGAATAACAATATCGCCTTAGAAACCCTATATAAGCTTCCAGTTTTTTGCTCACTAATCTCCATAACTTCACAGCTCCCACAGAAAGTAATTTGACCCTTATGAATCAAAAACAAAAAAGACCTATAAAGAAGTAGGTAAATTCTCCTATTCTGTCATGCCTAAATCAAAAATTATACAGTAAAAGTGTAGCCCTTATGGCCATCCTTGCAACAGTGATGAATAGAAACAAGAAAAAGAAATATAATTTTCAATACCCTTAGTTTAATAAAACAAATGAAGACACTGTAACCTTGTATTCCCTTATAAAATGACAACATTCTGTGTATCATGATTTAATATAAGGCCCAAACTGCTAACTGATACAGTAACCTTATAGTGAGTGGGTATTCATATCGGGCCTTTAATCTCTCTTAAGTGTGCAACAGATCTCTCCAAATCCAGTATTTAGGACTTGGGATTGCCTTCAAAAATAAAAAAAAATATAAATTTGGCCGATAAAATTATGAAAAACAGTTTAGCCAAAACAAACAAAAGTAGAATCCAAATGTAGCAACCAGCTCAGACGAGCCTAACCAAAGTTGTATATAAAATGGAAAGTTCTATTGTTTTTATGTAGCATCAGTGAATTTTCAGAATCAATATGTATTGATTATCATGTTAAAGCCCTCTTACCGGTGGCAAGGCCAGTCTTGGCTATCAGTCAGTTAACTTGTGACCCAGTTACAAAATCGGGGTAATAAAATTGGCTTCATCCAGTATTAGTAGATGCCAACTTCATGAAGTCAGTTGTCTCTTCAACTGTGGAAAAGCGCTTCTTATTACCATTTTTTTTTGGTGATTTGAAGCTTCACCGGGTACAGTAGCGTTGGTCTGAGGCCCAAATTGTATAACTCAGCCATGACACCCTGGTAGGCTGCTCGCTGCTCCAAAATGTCAAGGCAGTAATCTTCATAGATGTGAACTGGCGTGTCCTGGTACTTCAAGCCATTCTTCTGCTTGCGGGCTTCTCGGATAACCAGTTCTTTGATTTGGTGTCAGTGGAAGCAGACGATCACCTGCCTGGGCTTGTCTCCTTGTTGTGGCTTAACAGCCAGTGTACAGTGGGGACGATCCAGCTCCGGCAGGATTGGTAGTACTTGTTCCCCGAGTATCTCCATCAGAACCTTAGAAAAAAAAAACTTGTGGGACGGGGACCTTCAATAAATTCTGGTAGGCTGATAATCCTGACGTTGTTCCTTTTGCGCCGTCCCCCCAAGTCCATGGTTTTAGCTTTAAGTTTCACGTAGGCCTCTGCTAAAGCAGCATGTAACGCCTCAAGGGCTTGGATGTGTTCCTCTGCTAAGTTGGCATTTGACTCTAGACTTGTGGTCCTTTCCCCGAAATCAGTCACTGTAGCTTGCACTTTATCTATTTTAGCTTCGAGAGAGGTGAAAGCCAAATTGAGCTCCATAGACAGCACTGACGATATGGTTTGATGATGCTCCTCCAGCAAGCTAGTCAGGGCGGACATGCTAACCTGATTAGCAGTGGCAGACACGTTGTCTCTTTTGGTGTCTTTTTCCTTCACTTGGCTGGTTCCAGAAGCCATGGTGTCTGCTGTGGATGTTAGTTATTTTTTACCTACAACTCAAGTAAAATATGGGTTTCAATAAGTTGTTATTTTCAGGTCAGTGCGGGAGAGCCTAGCATACGCATCTACTCCATTCCACTCTTCACTGGAAGTCTGCTCTGAATCACATTTTGACAGTAAAATGCATAAGTGTGATATCAATTATTAGTAGTTTTTGGTTAAAATGAAACAACATCACAAATATCCATGTGCTCTGATCTCAGTGTGTGCATTCCCCCAATGAGGTTTGAGCTTGAATCTGGTTCTTCAGTCTGGACGGTGTTCTGCTGCTGATCAAAGCTCAGGCTCTAGCCCACGTGGAGGAGTTGGGAGCTCAGTGCTGGAGATGGATAACGTCCAGGAGCCACCTGGTAGGTGAGTGAGCAGCAGTGTTTGAACTACAGATGGAAACGTACCAGCGTGTCCCATCTGTATCCTCACTGTAGGGAGGAGAGGCTGGAGGAGGAGGATAACGGCCACGGCAGAGGTGAGCTGTGTGTAAACCAACACCAGCCTGCTTTCTGGTCCTCCGTCTTTAAATAACCCAGTAACTGGCCTGCAGTGTGGGCTGACATGTTCATTTGACTTTGTGAAATATCAAGGTTCCCCGAGTCTCAGAGAACATGTTTTCTGCGCCGCTTGTCAGTATGAATTTACATTTTGCTCTTGACATTTTCACCTCGCCGTGCCCGGGGCCGCCCAGGGCTGCTGGTAGGGAGCCGCAGGGAGGGCTGTGCCAGCTCACATCCCAGCAAAGAGAGGGTGAAGGGCCCCATGGCCCTGGAGAGGAGCCACCACTGTGGTAGCATTTACTCAGTTATTAGCAAGAGTAGTCACCAGTAGGTGATTTGAGCGGGGATGCTGTCCCCCTTATTAGCAAAATGAGTCAAAAGCATCCATCTTGTTAACCTGCCATTCATAGGTGTAAATCAAGCGGAGGACATTTCCCCCTCCCAACCAGGAAAAAAAATGTCCCCCCAATGTCATCATAAACCTTTCTATAACATGTTACAGAACTGAATAACATGACTTTGAATGATCAATTCTAAGCAGAAATGCAAAAAACCCATAAATGTTTAGCCATAAAAGTTTGAAACTTTTTTTCTCATACAGTTGCAAATTTTTTCTTGTAAATTTGTAGCATTTTTCCTGTAAATTTGAAACTTTTTCCTCAAAAAATTTTGACTTCTCTCAAAAATTTTCGACTTTTTTCCTTATAAATCTCTAACTTTTTGTCAAATTTGTTACTTTTTGACTGTAAATTTTCACCCTTTTTCTCATAAATTTGCATAAATAAATAAAAATGTGCATAAAATACAAACTTTTTTCAAAAATTAGCATTTTTCCCGCTAAATTTTATACTTTGTTCTCATAAATTTACAACATGCTGGTTACTTATTTTATTCTGTTTAATTAAACTGCAATTTGTGACTTTAATTTCAAAATTAGGATCTTTAATTATGTCTTTGCTCCTTTATTCTTGCAAAGTTATAGCTAATTTACATTTACACATTTGTACCTTATGCTGAAGTGGTGACCCCACCACCACCACACACACACACACACACACACACACACACACACACACACACACACACACACACACACACACACACACACACACACACACACACCATCTTCCTTGTTAAGAAATAATAAATTACCAACTGGTAATCACCAAAACATTACTTGAGCATGATTCAAAAAGTATCAACTAAAAAAGTCAGTCTCATTTTTATTATTAAAACTGTTAGGTTTGATAAGAGGCCTCAGCACGAAGAGAAGGCTCCACTGAGTAATTTTATGAACCCACACCCCCTTTCTTATTTTTCTCTGCACAATGAACCAGCAACAGCAGACACAGCCATGGAATCCATGGGACTCCGTCTGTCTACAGGGTCTTCATATGATTTGGATTATATTACAGGGTACACATGGATAGTTTCCATTTACTTTTCATTACATGAACAGAAAAACAATAGCTCAATGTGAAGTTTTTTAAGTAACGGGGATTTGACACACACATAATAGGCTATCTCAGTATGTGTGCAGAACACTGTCTCACAGCAAAGAGGTTTGATGTTTGAACTGTGGCTGAGGCGCAGGTGTAGTGTGGCCGACTACTGACTGGAGGCTTAGGGGTTCGATTCCCGCTCTGTCTGCAGTCTGCATGTCGAAGTGTCCTTGAGCAACACACTGAACCCCCAGTTGCTCCTGGTGGGTCAGGCCAGCGCCTGTGCATGGCAGCTCCACTACCATGAGTGTGTGAATGTGTGGATAGCAGGATCTGTAAAGCGCTTTGGTCATCTAGAGATGAGAAAAAGTGCTATATAAGTGAATGCCATTTACCATTTGAAATCTTCCAACTGATGCTCCCGTCTCGTCCTGTCAGGGATTTTAGTTTTTGGTTCATTCTGTTCACTTGGGGGAAACGGGAGGAAAGGATCGATGTATATTCATCATCTACTGTCCTCATGTGCCTGATGTGTGCATGCACATATTTAAAACAGGCTGCTTAAAAAACAAATGATAATGTACTGTTAACTTTGTCATTCAATTGTAAGGGAAATTTTATATTTTCTACTTGTATCTTTTAATAGTAATGATTAGTATATTTCTCCTTTTCTTTGCCTGAAGAAATTGGTCTCTTTTTTGCTAAGTATTCTCTGGTTAGGAGGATATTGCCTGTTGTAAACCAGAGTTCTGGTCAAGGGGTTGTAAGGTTTATTACCCAGGATGGGGAGAGCTGGAGGGGGTTGACTAGTTTCCTGTGTGGTGCTTGTCTGTCACTGATTAATGGAATCGATGTGTGTGTTTTATTGTTTCATGGCCTCCTGTTGATGCATGTATAGCCACCTTATTCCTAGGCCCCATGATGCTTTGCGTGAATTATGGTAGCAACTTCCGGTACTAGCTTAGAACATATGGTTGTCACTGAAACGGGACACTTTTCCTTTTTAAAAAACAATTACTTCGGCATCACAAATGCAGGAACATGGCCTCTTGCACTTCAAAACAGTAATATAATCATACCACTTCCCACGATTATCGAGGGATGGAAAGATGACCTTAAAAAGTGGCCTCGTACACAGTAGCTCTGTTAGTTAGCGCCACTGCTAAGATGCTAACGGTGTAAACAAATGACCCGTGCTGGCAAAATGAGTCACTTTGAGGACATTTTCAAAACTAATGTAAAGTTATTTCCATATTCTGTATTGAAAGACCTTCAAAATGATATTTAATTTGTAGGTAGTGTGCAAAAACTGACCGAGAAAAAGACGATTTGTTTATATTTTAGCTAGGTTGAAAACTCGTGTTCGATCGGTCGGGAGTTACGTCTTCCACAAAAACATAAGTATTTTTATAAAGTACAATTTCTAAGCTTTCCAATGATACCAGGCACTCATGGGGTTTTCCTGGGACTTGCCCTACCAAACAAAGAAACAGTCATGATTTATGATTTCTCGTTGCCTTTACTCATAATGATGTGGTGCACATTCCGACCAGCACCTCTCCACTGCAATAAAGTCGGCTGCATTTTGTTAAAATATGTTGGACATAATCAAATTTATTTTAGAGCAGACGTACGCCACAACACAGTGCTTGGATGTTGTCTGTCACCGTGTGGTGAGAAGCCTCCATTTATCCAGTCTGTAGTAGAACAAAATTGCATTTCTCCTATTGGAGGGGCCGCTGGATACAAGACGCTGTCATGACTTTTCCTTCCCCCATTCTGTTATGCCAAGCACCAAGCTAGAAGGCAGGAAGTTCCTTTTTTAAAAAAAAAATATTGTCTGTGGTATGATCCAGCCAGGGCTTGAACCCACAAACACCTGACTACCACTAGGCCTCAAGAGAGCAATGCGCCGACTTTGCACCCAGACGCATCCCTTTTAAATTAGTCCACTCTTACTACCATAAAGCAGGCACACAGTCAGTTGATGTTTTTATGGCAAGAGTGCAAAGTGTGAAAACAGACAATGCGCTGCCAGAAACTATGAAAACTAGCAAATCAAGGTGCAAATGTGCACTTTAGATCATCATAATAGGGCCGTATTTGTTGTATTATAATTAGTAACTATAATGCAGTCATGCATTTTTGTGTATTCAGTTGGTAAATACTGCTGGAAGCTGTTTATCTATGGCAGTGTGTTACATGATATTGGTCTTTAGAATAATGTTCATCACTGTTGCCATTACCCTGACTGATTTATTTTGATGAACTGCAGTAAAATTGGCATTAAAACATGTCAGAGGTGAGGCTTGGATGTTAACTGGACCTCCAACTGTTTGTCTGGTGTGGAGGGAATTTTAAGTCTAGGTGTAGGGTTGCAGTCTTGGCATTATTTTGTATTTGTGTTGTCATATACTGAACTAACATTGTTAGTGGGTTTTTAAACAGACCAACACCTCCGAACCATCATTATACAGTGTCAGGCATCAACCACGGGTCGTGAAACAGCAGACTTTCCAAAATTGGACCGTTCCCAGCATCCTTGGGCCCAGGGATGGTAAACATGAACAAGCAGATTCTACTTTGCCGACACCACCTGACAGGATTTCTGAAGTTCAGATAGCTTCCGTGGACGGCTCGCTGCCATTTGGAGACACCAGTGTGCAAAAGTTTGCAATTGCAGCTTGAAAGGCTCTTCCCTCCTGACAACCTGGTGTCTGGCAGACGATGTGAGGTTTGATGCATCCTCGCCATGTGAGTCAGAGCTACAGTCTGACATTTGCTGTCATTCAGAAGTGGGTGTTTGTGAGCACTTTTTATAGACAAGCAGCAGACCCGAGCAGATGATGTCTTTGTCTACAATCTACCATGGAAGTGCTCGAGAAACCAGACACAACACCTTAATCACAGAACACATAAGAGCAAAGATGCTGGGATAGATTGAATATTCATGTCTTTAACACGCACAAAGGAATTTTCTGCAGCTGCACAGGCTTACATGGTGTGGCGGCTACAGAGATGCAGTAGGTGATTTGAAGGAGGGTGAGACTCCCCCCATTAGCAAAATGACCCCAAAATCATCCCCCTTGTTAACCTGCCATCCTCCCATCCCCATTCATAGGCGTCAATCAAGGGGATGGGGGCACGACACTAACCCCCCCAACCTGGAAAGCCTTTCTATATCATGTTACAGAACTTAAAAAGATACACTGTGTTCCAAATGATTATGCAGATAGGATTTTAGTGCCATAAACATTCAGTTTTTTGTTTTTTAATTAAACTCATGCATGGTATTGTGTCTCAGGGCTCTTTGTATCACTGATATCAATCTCAGACACCTGTCATAATTAGTTTGCCAGGTAAGCCCAATTAACCTGTTGAACTCTGTTCAATTTCCCTAAAAACGCCTAAAAATAACATACCCAAAGTAAATCAAAAGCTGTTCTTCAACCCTTTTGCAGCATCTTCATGGGGTTGGTCTCATTTAAAAGAAAACACTGAATTTTTTGACAAAACAGTCATAATCTCTCTAAGTGCTCCTGCCACTGAGTAACAGTCATCTAAACATACTGAATTTGAAGAAAATAAAGTTCGCCTGGGTGTTTTGTTTTTTTTTTAGATACAAATGCTTGCAAATAACACACAGCTGTCAGATACTGGCTGGAAAATGCAACAGAAATGTAGAACCAAGTGTTATCAAGCTGAGGTCAAAATTTTGCAACAATACCACAAAAAATGAATGTATTACACAGCTTTTTTCTCAGGTTGTTTCCAGGCGTTTTTGAACTGAAAATGTCTATAACTTTTGAATGCTTCAACATAGAAGCTTCATCTTGGGCTCTAATGAAAGGTGACACTTAGGGCTATCTTGTTAGATATCCAGAAACACTGTCAGTAGTAATGACACAGAGAAAATGAAGTTTAAAATATAAACACGCTTTACTGAACAAAAATGTCAAGATACAGAACATACTATTTTCAAACAACAAATGTGAACAAATGTGAATATGAAGTCCTTTGTATGTTATTGGCAATATGCCAGTTATTGTAAAATATAAACATGCTTTACTGAACAAAAAAGTCAATATACAAAACATACTATTTACAAACAACAAATGTGAATATGAAGTCCTTTATATGTTATTGGCAATATGCCAGTTATTGTAACAGTCCCGGTTTGGAATCAAACAGAGAGGCACATCACAGGTGGAGCACTTGAGTGGTGTCTTTTTATGGCACTGCCTGCATAGTGCCCGTCCATTTGTGCGGTGCCCTGAGATAAAGACAATCCTGTGATGTGCAGTGGGTGTAGGATGAGGTGGTGTGGGTGTGGCTGATCGAGAGCGCACCTGTGCCAGCTTCTTAGCAAGGGTCTCCCGAAATGCCTTGTGTCTCAATGGCTTCTCTCCTCTTCCAGAGGCGAGTGCTTTGGGGAGGATATAGGCATTGACGATGGCAATGTCCATGAAGTGGTAAAAAAAGCTCTTATACCACTTCATGGTCTTGTGGAGAACACTGTAGTAGCCTATCAGGGCATCTGATAGGTCCACTCCACCCATGCACCTGAATGGACAAAAAAACAATTTTTAGAATAAAAGGAAAAAAAACACTTCAATATATTACTCAAGCCAATTGTTACATTTTCAAATCATTACATACCTGTTGTAGTCCTTTATGCAAGGCGGCACGGAGATGTCCTTTCTTGACCACTGCCCCTGTGTGTCTTTCACCCTCCGGGACACAGTCTCTCCTGAGTGGGCAGTGTGCACTGTGGAACACATGAACACATCCCTTGTGTCTCGCCACTGGAGGAAAAGAGAACATGCCACGTAAAAAATGTGTGGCCTTTTTTACAAGAAAAAATAGCCTAAAGTGCAATAAAAATTATACTAAAATGTTATCACATTTCTAGAGGGTAACAAACACATTTTTAGGTGGCATGTTCTTTTGTGTGTGGGGGGTGGTGGTTGTTCATTCATGAATGAATGAACAAACAAGCCCCCCCACACATAAAGAAACATGCCACGTAAAAAATGTGTGGCCTTTTTTACAATAAAAAATAGCCTGCAGTGCAATAAAAATTATACTAAAATATTATTACATTTCTAGAGGGTAACAAACAACCCCCCCCCACACACACACACACAAAGAAACATGCCACGTAAAAAATATGTGGCCTTTTTTACAAGAAAAAAATACCCTACAGTGCAATAAAAATTATACTAAAATATCTGCAATGTAGAGGATAACAACTCCCCCCCCCACTACAGAAGAACTCGGCGCACAAAAAAACTTGTGGCCATGAGGGTCCGTTGCAATTACCAATCGGTCAAAAGTTATTTT
Organism: Pholidichthys leucotaenia; assembly: GCA_020510985.1. Taxonomy (NCBI): domain Eukaryota; kingdom Metazoa; phylum Chordata; class Actinopteri; order Cichliformes; family Pholidichthyidae; genus Pholidichthys; species Pholidichthys leucotaenia. Next base: position 411,683,575 of record CM035837.1, read on the forward strand.
TATTACTATTTTTATCGATAAAGAATAATTTAGCTTATAACACTTACCTGTCCACAACAGCAGTGTCGTTAGCGAACATCTGTTGTCGAAGTTCCTCATTGTCAGACAAACATGAAGCTGGTCCGGTTGTTACTGACTCGTGGTTCTGGTCACCTGACCCAGTCAAACCATCTCCACTTCCATGCTTGTGGTTTTTGTGAACCATTTTTCAAAACAAATAAGAACAGTATTACTAGTATTACTAGTATTACTATTAATAGTATTACTAGGTATTACTATACCTAGTAATAATCAGGTATATTTCCCAATGCAATGAAAATAGCTAAAGTAATTCCAATTTACAAGACAGGCGACAGAGGGGAACTCTCCAACTACAGACCAATTTCACTATTACCGCAATTTTCCAAGATACTTGAAAAAATATTCTATGAGAGAATTGACAACTTCATACTGAAGAATGATTTATTGTGTGAGCAGCAATATGGGTTCAGACACAAAAGGACAACAGCATATGCCTTAATGGAATTTACAGAAAAAATATCAACAGCCATTGAAAATAAAGAGTATTCAGTTGGAGTATTCCTGGATCTTAAAAAAGCATTTGATACAGTAGATCACAATCTATTATTAAAGAAACTACAAAATTGTGGTATCAGAGGGGTAGCACTGTCCTGGTTAAGAAGTTACTTAAAGAATAGATATCAGTTTGTATGTGTTAACAACAAAAACTCAGAGCTACTGAAGGTCACCTGTGGAGTCCCACAGGGTTCAGTTTTGGGACCATTATTATTCAATATGTATATAAATGATATATGTAAAGTTTCAGAAAAAATGGACTTAATATTGTTTGCTGATGACACTAACCTGCTATGCAGTGGAAACAACTTGGAACAACTTCTGGATACACTCGGAAAGGAATTAGGAAAGCTGAAACTGTGGTTTGATTCAAACAAATTAACGCTCAATTTAAGCAAGACAAAATTTATAGTCTTTAACAACCATCACAACTACCCAGTACCCAAACTCAGTGTAAATGGTGTAGAGATTGAAAGGGTATCCGAAACTAAATTCCTTGGAGTAATAATTGATAACAAACTGTGTTGGAAGCCACATATTAATTATATAAAAGGTAAAGTATCCAAATCAATTGCAATATTACACAGAGTGAAAAATTTGCTGAATCAACCCACACTATACACCTTGTATCATTCATTAATACTCCCATACATGACATATTGTAATGAAGTATGGGGAAATACATATAAAACAAACATATATCCACTCTTTATGCTTCAAAAGAGAGCTATTAGAATAATCAACAAAGCAGCTTACAGGGAACCAACAAACCCACTTTTTCTTAAACAAAAAACTCTCAAGTTGAAAGATCTGATCGACTTTAAAACCGCAATAATAATGTTCAAAGTGAAGAATCTATCACTGCCCGCAAATATCCAAAAGTTGTTCCAAACAAGGGAGAAACGATATCACTTCAGAGGAACATGTATATTTCAAAAGCCTACAGTGAGAACAACTACCAAGCAACACTGTATTTCAGTGCAAGGTGTCAGATTATGGAACGATTTTGGACCTGAATTAAAATCATGTACAAAGCTTGGACAATTTAAACAAAAACTAAAGGAAGAAATACTCCAAACATATTTACAAGACGACATGTAAACTCACATAAGGATTGACATTTCCAGCCTGTGTTGTGTTATAGCTTAGTTTTTCTTTTTTCTCTGTGACACTATGTCTTAGATTTGTTTTTGAATAGTAACCGCTTAACTTAGACTAGCTCAGTTTTCTTTTTCTCTCAGTCATATTTTGTCTTAGCCTTGTTTTAAATTGTAATCGCTCTTGTCTTGTTTTCTCTTTTTTCTCCTTTGAATTCTTGGATGGAATATGGGTGGGCAATATAAGCTGCGGCTTCAGCCATCACCCATTTCGGATAACTCACGTGGAATTGTATAGTAGAAGGAGTCTTTGTCTAATTTGACCTTGTTGTTATATTATACAGTTTCTTTTAACCTGTAATGTACTATCCGAAATAAATTCATTCATTCATTCATTCAATAAAAAAAGACTGGCTAATGACTAAGAGTGGCTAACGCTACTGTTACTCACAGGTCTCAATGTGAGTCACCCAGCGGCTTAGGCAAAAAAGATTTTATGCAGGGGGACGCACGTGTTTTAACGGCAATATGAACACGTAACAAAGGCATGTCAGGTATTGTTGAATTCAGAATTTCATTGGCTAAACGACACGTCAATCGTCAAACTTCTCTGCTTCAATTGGCTCGTTGTATTCGGGGTGGTTGGTAGGCAGGCCCTTCTTGCTAGGTTTTCAGTCATTAGTTCTTCAAGGTTTCAGAAACCCAATTCAAGGCTCTTATTCGTCGAATGAGAGGTCAATCAAATCTAAACCAATCAAACACTCCTTTGGCTTTCTGTTTACATCTGTGTCTGTACTGGAAGAACGGAAATGCAGCTTTTTTTTTCAGTGCGCAATGAGACGCACTAAAACGCAGAGACATGACCGCCCGCGGAATCTCCCGAGTTCAACACGTTAAAGGAAAACTACTTAAGAAGGATGTTCCACATTATTAGGCATGCCACAGGTTTCAAGCAATATGGGAAAGAAAAAGGATCTCTCTGCTGCCAAAAACATCAAATAGTGCAATGCCTTGGACAAGGCATGAAAACATTAGCTATTTCACGAAAACTTAAGTGTGATCATCGTACTGTGAAGAAATTTGTGTCTGATTCAGAGCACAGATGGGTTCATGCAGATAAAAGGCATAATGAGGAAGGTTTCTGCCAGACAAATTCATTGGATTAAGAGAGCAGCTGCAAAAATGCCATTGCAAAGCAGCAAATGGGTATTTGAAGCTGCTGTTGCCTCTTGAGTCCCACGAACCTCAAGGTGTAGGATCCTCCAGAGGCTTGCAGTTGTGCATAAATCTTGTATTCGGCCACCCCTAACCAATGCTCACAAGCAGAAATGGTTGCAGTGGGCCCAGAAATATATGAAGACTAATTTTCAGTCTTGTTTACTGATAAGTGTCGTGCAACCCTGGATGGTCCAGGTGGATGGAGTAGTGGATGGTTGGTGGATGACCACCATGTTCCAACAAGGCTGAGACATCAGCAAGGAGGTGGCGGAGTCATGTTTTGGGCAGGAATCGTGGGGAAAGAGCTGGTCGGCCCCTTTAGGGTCCCTGAAGGTGTGAAAATTACCTTGACAAAGTATAGAGACATTCTGACTAACCACTTTCTTCCATGGTACAAAAAGAAGAACTGAATTTTGTTACCTTCCGTAGCAAAGTTATCTTCATGCATGACAATGCACCATCTCATGCTGCAAAGAATACCTCTGTGTCATTGGTTGCTTTGGGCATAAAAAGAGAGAAACTCATGGTGTGGCCCCCATCCTCCCCTGACCTCAACCCTATTAAGAACCTTCGGGGCATCCTCAAGCAAAAGATCTATGAGGGTGGGAGGCAGTTCACATCAGAACAGCAGCTGTGGGAGGCTATTCTGGCATCTTGCAAAGAAATTCAAGCAGAAACTCTCCAAAAAGTCACAAGTTCAATTGAAGCAAGAATTGTGAAGGTTATATCAAAGAAGGGGTACTATGTTAACATATAACTTGGCCTGTTAAGATGTTTTTGACTTCAGTAAATATGACCTCCTAATGCTGCAAATTCAACAAATGACCATTTTCAGTTCTTTACAACCAATAAAATGTTTTGAAACTCTATTGTGCATAATTTGGAAGAGTGTATTTTGATTTTTTTTTATTTTTGCAAAAAATAGTTATCATTGGAAGGTTTGTTCAATAAAATTTGAATTATGCTCTAACGGTTGACCTGAAAATTATGCTGAATGAAGAGGATGATGGAATAAAGGCAGCGTTGGATTTTTAAATAGCTTTATCATCACCCGCCTTCATCAGAACTCGGCTGCAGCCCATGGTTTGAGCAGGCTGCAGCTTCGTTCCTCCAGCTCTCAAAGAGGAGACAGTGTGCGTGTCTCGCAGCAGATGCAGAATCAGAGTGAGAGAATGAGAGGCAGATTTACAGCACAGTGCAGCATATATACTCAACTCAGACAATACATCAAAGACATTCACAGCGGTCAATCTGGGCATTTGCATATCAGAGGTACAGACAGGATGCATGAACACAATGCATGGATGACACTTTAACCTCACAGCTGTAAACGCAGCATGCAGCGGAAAAAACCCAGGAGTGCGAGCTGACTGTCTCTGTGTGTTGTGGGGGGGTTTGAATCAAACCGCTACACTGAATTTCATTTGCATTGACTATTTAGGAAAATCAGAGACAAATATTATTTGCATAATAATTTGGAACGCGGTGTGCGACTCTGAACCACCAATTCTCAGAAACATCCAAAAAAAAAACAACAGAAATTTGCAACTTTTTTTCTCATAAATTTGTGATTTATCTTTTGTAAATGTGCAGGTTTTTTTTGCTGTAAATTTGCAACTTTTTTTTTGGAGATTTGCAACTTTTTTCTCATAAATTTGCTGTTTTCCCTGTAAAATTTTAAGTTTTGTTCTTGTAAATTTGCAGTTATTGTCAAAGAAAACCCCACAGCTTTTTCTCATAAATTTGTGACTTTTTTGCAAAATTGCAACTTTTTCTCATAAATTTGTCATTTTTCTTTTGTAAATTTACAACTTTTCTTTTGTAAATTTACAACTTTTCGCTTGTAAATTTTCAACTTTTTTTCCTTGTAAATTTTACAACTTTTTACTTGTAACTTTGCAACTTTTTTCTAGTAAATTTTTTCAGCTTTTTTTCTTGTAAATTTGCAACTTTAACTTTTCAGTTTTTTTTCCTCAAAAATGTTAAAATTTTTTCTTGTAAATGTGCAACTCTTTTCTCAATTTTTAAAAACCTTCTTGCAAATTGTCAACTTTTCTCTTGTAAACTTGCAACTTTTTTCTTGTGAAATTTCAGCCTTTTCTTTAAAATTTTTTTAATTTTTTCTCCAAAATTTTCTTTTTTTTCTTGAGAATTTTCAACATTTTTTTTGTAAATTTGCAACTTTTTTCTTGTAAATTTGCAACATTCATCTGGATGCTGGTTACAATGTTATTCTATGTAATTAAATTATATTTTGTAACTTTTTATTTTTAAATTGGCATCTTTTATCATAACTGGACTGCTGACCTAGTGGGAGAACACCTGCCCCGCAGCTGGGAGGTTGTGAGTTCAAGCCCCAGCTGGGTCATACAAACTACCAAATAAAAATGGTACTTTTCCACCTTCTAGCTTGGTGCTCAGCATAATAGAATGGGGAAAGAAAAGTTAAAACACAGAGCTACCAGAGGACTGTCCCCCCCACCCCACCCTGTAGATTTCACTGCTGATAGCAGCTGTGTGACCCATGGTCACAGAAATGGAGATGAGTGGCACCACATGCTATGGAAGAGGGAACTAATCTTTCATCATACTTGTGCACCTTCGTTCTTGCAAATTTGTACCTAATTTACATTTATATGTTGGTACCTTATGCTAAATTAGTGAATACCCCCCATCCTCCTTGTTAAAAAATAACAAATCACCTACTACAGAGATGCAACAAAGAACTGACGAGGATACAATGTCTAAACATTTCCTGTCTCAGAAATGAAAATGAATGTTCCATCTTTCAGGTTTTCCAGCCTCCACAAATGACTCGCGCTTTGTTTCGGCGACTTGGCGAGCATCCTTGGAGGACAGACCGTAAACTGTTGTGACACATGAGGAGCTCCAGCCAACCGTGAGTAATGCCACGGCTCCCGAAATGCCTCGGAGACTGCAAATAAACCCATCCAGTCAAAGGCCTGTCACAAGTGCATGTTCACAGCTATATTACTAGATTATTTTTCCAGAGTTACAGTAGTTATTTAAGGATTTCTTTAAGGTCAAATATTAGCTTTTAAGGGAAACTTTTAAACCTAGACTTGCATTCCTTTTAAAGAGAACACAGAACCTTCACCCAGCCTCCCCTGCGCCCATGGGGGTGACTGCACACACACTGTCTGAGTTTTCCCCTCCTGTAGCCTGGCGACGAGGGCCAGGGAGGGAGGAGAGACGCAGATGAGGGCTGAAAGCCTGAGCAGCATTCCTTGGCAGATCCTCCTAGAAGCACAGGAGCTAATGAATGCAGCCAGAAGTCAGTGTGTGGCACAGCAGCTGCACTCACCAGCACAGATTACCCCACAGAAACGGCTCTGAAAAGGGGAAAATCAAAGCGGAAGGAGAGGCAGGAGGGCTCGCCAAGTGTAACAAATGAGCGAGGATTTTAGGTTGGGTATTACAAGGGCAACATGATTCCACATGTGCAGGCTGGAAAATGTCTTCAAATAACTGTGTGTGAGTGTGACGTAACAGCCTCTCTACCGTGGGCAGGAATGACTCCAGGCTGCTCCCAGCACATTCACATTAATTAAACTGATGCATCGTGGCAACTCGCATCTGAACAGACATGTATAATCATGTAGCCGCAGCAAAGCAAGCTGTTGGAGAGCTCACATGTTCTCCACGACGGCCAAACAGAACATAGGAGACGGCAGGTTTCTGCTGAGGACATGTATGAAATGCTCATGTCAATATGGAAGACTGTAGCCTGTGTGTAGGTCTGACAGACACTCCAGGCACTGCTTGACCCCTCTGACCTTCTGTGTTGCTGGTTGAATGTATGACCACTTCTTTAGCTTAGAACTGCAAAAAAAGGACAGGAACCCCTTCTTCCACAGAATCACTTCATAAGAAACTCAGCTGACTAGAATTAGACAGCCCTACCATTTTTATTTCCACCCATCACTTCATCATCATCATCACTCTATACATTTAAGAAATTTCTGTGTGTCTGTCTGTGTGTCACGATCATAGGACAGCCTATGATGTTCCTATGATGTCTGCATTATAGGACATCATGCCTGCCTTGATGTCTTTATGATGTCATATAGACCATGGCATCCTATGCCTGCCTTAGGTGTGGTGGTAATGCACCTGTAGGCGAGAGGATTCCTACCACGGCATGAAGAGGCGACAACTCTCTGCTGAAGAAGAAGAAAGCAATTCAACCAGGAGGAATGGAGGTGGTAAGCGTGGAGGAGGAAGTTTGGAGCATGGTGGAGTCTAAAAGAAACAAACGTAGATGTCAAGAAACTCAATCAAGACCGTTATCAAGTGCTGAGGAATCAGAGGATGAACGATCCAGGAATGAACAGAAGGAGTGTAAAGTAATCATTAAACTTACTCAGGAAGGGGCATCGTTTCGTGAGTGGAACCCAATTAAGCTCACAAATGCAGTTGATGGGTTACTTGGAGAAGTTTTAAATGAAAGGGTTCTTCGTAGTGGTTCGTTGCTGGTTACATATAAAGATGGTGTTCAACAAGGACAAGCAATCAGACTCACTCAGATGGAGGGAAAAATGTGCAGTGTTCAGTACTGGAAGGAAATAAGGCAATGAGAGGAGTGATATTGGACATTTCAACGGCTCTCTCAACTGATGAAATAATGAGGAACTTAACTGGAGCAAAAGTGACAGAGGTACGGAGATTGAAAGATAATAGAAATGGCGAAAAATGTGATAGTCTGTCAGTAATGTTAAAATTTGATGAAACAAGACTGCCAAGCAAGATGTACGTATATTGGCTACATGAACTATGAAGTCAGACTTTACGTTCCTCCTCCACTCAGATGTTTCAAATGTCAAAGGTTTGGTCATGTAGCAGCGATATGCAAAGGTAGACAATGATGTGCCAGGTGCTCTGGTGAACATGAATATGGCAAGTGTGAAAGAGGAGCCAAATTAAAGTGCTGTAACTGTGGTGGTGAGCATAGCTCTGCATATCGAGGTTGTGAAGCCAGCAAAAGAGCAGCAGAAATTCAGCAGATAAGTCTCCCAGGGATTAACATATGCAGAAGCTCCGAAAAAGGTGCCAGCTAAAAAAGTGGGAGTGGACTCCAACAGGGAATGTGTGCAGGCTTGCAGTGCATGCAGCAGAATTAAGGAAGATACTTTGGTTATGAAGGAAAAATAATTTTGTCTTATTTGTGGTAGAGGTGATAAACTACACTGCACAGACTTCCAAGAAAACAGAAAAATCAAAATCATTGTTAAAGCAGCAGAAAAATGTCTTGGCCTTAAGGAGCTACATTGGGAAGCAGTTGATGACTTGTTAAGTGGTGGATCTTTAAGTTCACAGACATCATGGGCTGGTGGATCAACCGCCAGTTGACTAAAAGAGGAAGAAGAATAATGAGATGAGATGCAGATACAAGATTAAAGAAGAAGAAATTCACAAAGCTATGAGGAAAACTTCTTCTTCTTTTAGATTTGATTTGCGGTTGGCAACCAGCCTAAAGGTGCATTACCGCCACTGACTTGATTATGTTTTCCTCATAGGTACTTCTTCTTCTTCTTTTAGATTTGATTGGCAGTTGGCAACCAGCTTACAGGTGCATTACCACCACATACGTCACTCTATATCATCACTCTATCTGGTCAGGAGCTGTAGTCCTTCTATCATCATTGCTGTGTCCAGTCGAACCTCAACGATATCTTCAGACATCACTCTTCTTTGTCTCCTCATACTTTACTCTATATCATCACTTCACTCAATATCATCACTCTACAGATCTTGTCGGCCACCTAGGCTGGTCTCTTTTTTTTCCTCATCCAGCTAACGTCACAAAGCTATGAGGAAGATATACTGTAAAGTGAAGTAAGTGGCAGTAATGCACCAGTGGGCCGGTTGCCAACCGCCAATCAAATCTAAAAGAAGAAGAAGAAGAAGAAGATGCACCTGTAGGCAGAGATGTGGAGTTCACACGTAAGGAGTTGTTCAGAGCTTCTTGCGCAGGGATATGGAGTAATGATAATCAAGTCAGTGGCAGTAATGCACCTGTAAACTGGTTGCCAACCGCCAATCAAATCTAAAAGAAGAAGAAGAGAAGATGATGCCTGCCTTGATGTTGGTTGCTTCAGTTTCTTGCTTTCCATGGCCATGCACGGGTTTTGCAGAAGAGGGTCCAAAGCTACTTTTTGCTCAGATCAATTTTCATGATCCTCTCCATGAACTGGAACTACGACGCACCCATCTCTCAACCAGTGGTCTGAACGAAGAAGAACAAGAAGAAGAACAGCACCTACCAGATGGACAGCAATACAGTGAGGAGAACTGCTGCACGTCACAAAAGATGCCGTGAAGCTGAAACACCTCAGGTTCGAGCAGTATGCCGCAGCCATGACTGTGAACAACACAGCGGCCTGAGACAGGAGGAGACCCTTCAGCACCAGGGATGCAGATATACTTCCTTAGACTTGGTTTCTACGGGCATGGACGGGTATGCACGGGTATGTACTAGTTTTAATGATGGTGGAAGTAGACGCGTCCCCGTGGGCTAACAAAATCAAACACGGTCAGCCCAGCTAGCATCCCCATGTGGGCCCCACCAAAAGTTAAACAGGACTGTTTTATGGGTCCCATGTTGGCCCCATCTGTGTTTGCCCACATGGACTTTACCTCTTTACCCATTTTCCACTGTCCGTCTGTTAGTCTGTCTGTCTGCCTGTTAGCAGGATTACACAAAAACTACAGGATGGATTTTGGTCAAGTTTTCACCAGAGGTAGTCCTTGAGCCAAGGATGAACCCATTAAATTTTGGTGATGATCTGAGAGTGCATACCTCCACCAAGGACCTTGTTTGTATTTGTGCAGCAGGATTACACAAAAACTACTGGATGGATTTGGATTAAATTTTTATCAGAGGTGGTCCTTGGCCTAGAGAGGAACCAGTAACATTTTGGTAATGATCCGAGAATGCATACCTCTGCCAAGGCGCTTTTCTTCTTACAGTGTGTCAGCAAGAATCCTCCAAAACTACTGGATAAACTTTGATGCAGTTTTCACCAGAACTGGTTGTGGCCTACACACAAGCCCATTACATTTTGGAGGTGATCCAGGAGGGCTGGAATGAGCCTTGGCGGAGGTATGCACTCTCCAAGTGCTTTTCTAGTTTTCTTATAAATTTGCAATTTTCTTGCAAATTTGTGACTTTTCCCCTGTAATTTGATACATTTTTCTTGTAATTTTGGAACATCCTCATAAATTTGCTACATTTTTATTGTAATCTTGCAACTTTTTTTCATAAATTTACTTTTTTCCCCATAAATTTGTGACATTTTTCATGTAAATTTGTAACTTTCTCAATTTTTTTTTTTATCCATATTTCCAAAACCTTGACTACTCAGAGTTGGGACCAGGGAGCAGAGTCGCAGTCTTACACGCCTCTCTGCAGCTCCTCTTCATCCGCCACCCCTCAGCTCAGCTCACCCCTCAGCTTAGCCCCTGTCTTCCCCATGAGAGAATCATTGTCTGCTCCCTCCAAAGTAAATAAAAATATAATATACAGTATAAGCATCCCAAAGTGATGAAGCAAAATATTGGTAAAACTCAAATTAAACATAAAGCCTCTAAATTGAATGATTTGGCCTCTGTTCCTCCTCATAATTTAAAAATTAAATGTGGTTTATTAAATATTAGGTCTCTAACTCCCAAGTCTCTGTTAGTTCATGATCTGTTAATTGATCATCAGATTGATTTAATATCCCTTACAGAGACTTGGTTAGGGCAAGAGGATTATGTTGGTTTAAATGAATCAACTCCCTCTGGTTATTTAACCTCTTGCGCTCCGTTGTACCGCGGACGGGCAACTCTCTGCGTCCTAGAGCGCACGAGAGCGCCCTTGTGCGCTCTCGTGCGCTCTAGGACGCATGGTGTAGATGGTGATGTAGGTGGTGATGTAGTGGCGTCCAAGCGCGCACTGAAAATAAAAGCTGCAGACACAGCCGCGGACAGATTAGTTCATCTGATTGACCTCTCATTCGACTAATAAGAGCCTTGAATTGGGTTTCTGAAACCTTGAAGAACCAGTGACTGAAAACCTAGCCAGAAGGACCCGCCTGCTGTGAATGCAGTGAGCCAATTGAAGCAGAGAAGTTCGCGAGCTGTTTTTTTTTTAAGGCTGGGTGAAGACTGACTGCTGGAGCGGATCAAAAAAGGATTAGACGTTATGAGACGTTATGATTTCTTCCATGGTCATAGACCGACGGAGGCTGACGACGAAGGCTGAGTGACACACACGCCTTCGCCAGTCTTTTTTTAATTACTACTGTTATTTGTTTTGAAAAATCGTTCGCCAAAAACATGGAACACAATCATGGAAGCACAAAACCGCAATAATGGAATTATGTTTTGACCGGGTCGCGAGACCAGAACCACGAGCGGACCAGCGTCGTGTTCGTCTGACAATGAGGAAGAGAAGTTGGCCAGGACAATGTGGCTGTGAAGAGGTAAGGTGTTATAAGCCAAATTATTTTTTATCCCTGAAAATTGTAATCCAAAATGACTTTTGACCGATCGGTAAATTAGAATTGTGCTTCGCGGCGCAGTTCGTGCGCCGCTGTACAAGGGGTTGTTCGCCACGTACAGACTGTGAACACCCCCCCCACCCCCGCTATTCTTCTGCAGCGATGGGGGGGGAAGCCGCGGTGATTACGCTGCTGTCCCACATCACCACATGAGGCTAATCCGTTGTGTAGCGATGGCCGAAGTCCATCCTCTGTAGCGAGCGGGGGGGGGGGGGGACAACCACACACACACACACCTTTCATTAGAGCCCAAAATGAAGCTTCTATATTGAATCATTCAAAAGTTACAGACGTTTTTCCAAACTGTACCATTTGGCACAATTTGGCACAGTTCCAAAACGCCTGGGAACTACCTGAGTAAAAAGCTGTGTAATATATTCATTTTTTGTGGTATTGTTACAAAATTTGGACCTCAGCTGGATAACACTTGGTTCTACATTTCTGTTGCATTTTCCAGCCCGGATCTGAAGCTGTGTGTTATTTGCAAGCATTTGTATCCAAAAAAACACCCAGGCCAAATTTATTTTCTTCAAGTTCACTATGTTTAGATGACTGTAACTCAGTGGTCGGAGCACTTAAAGAGATCATGTTTTTTTTGCCAAAAAATTCAAAGTGTTTTCTTTTAAATGAGACCAACTCCATGAAGATGCTGCAAAGTTGAAGAACAGCTTTCGATTTACTTTGGGCACATTATTTTTTGGCGTTTTTAGGGAAATTGACCGGAGTGCAAGGGGTTAAACTGTCAAAATCCCAGAAGTTCTGGTCGTGGAGGAGGAGTAGCAACAATTTACCATTCCAAATTACTAGTTAATGTAAAGCAAAAAAACATGTTATAATTCCTTTGAGGGCCTGGTCCTCAGTATTGGGCACTTTAGCAATTTTAGGTTAAACCCAATTTTATTTGCCATAGTTTATAGTCCTCCATCAACCTACTCAGAATTTTTATCTGAATTTGCTGATTTCTTAGCTGATTTAGTGCTGAAATCTGATAGAATAATTATAGTAGGGGACTTTAATATACATGTAGATGTAGATAATGACTGCCTTAATGTGGCATTTAATTCAATATTAGACTCGATTGGGTTTTCTCAGAAAGTAGGAAATTCTACTCATTACCTCAACCATACATTGGACCTTGTTCTGACATATGGCATAGAAATTGAAAATCTTGTAGTGTCTCCTCATAACCCTACTGTCAGACCATTGTCTGTTAACCTTTGATTTTGCTATTTCTGACTATTTGGCTCCTAAAGAAAAATATTATTACAGTAGATGCCTCTCAGATGATGCCGTTACCAAATTTATGCAGATTGTTTCCTCTATGCCATATGTCAACACAACGGAAATAAGCTATAGACAGCTTGCTCCTTCTGTAATTGATAACATGGTGGATAGTGTTACAGCTTCTCTGCATCAGACTCTAGACTTGGTGGCCCCCTTAAAAAAGAAAAAGTCTAATCAGAGATTTCTAACTCCTTGGTTCAACACAGAAACTCGTAGCTTAAAACAGAAGACTTGTCAATTAGAAAGAAAATGGCGCTTCACTGATTTAGATGAAATCTAGTATTTAGCTTGGAGAAATCATCTTTTAATTTATAAAAAATCTCTTAGAAAAGCTAGAACGAGTTATTATTCTGCATTAAGAGAAGAGAACAAGAATAATCCCAGGTTTCTTTTCAGCACTGTAGCCAGGTTGACAAAGAGTCAGGACTCTGTCAATTCTAGCATTCCCTTAGAGCTTACTAGTCAGGACTTCATGAACTTTTTCAATAATAAAATTTCATCCATCAGAGATAAAATCAATCAGATTCTTCCCACAGTTAACTTAAATACTGTAACTACTACAACTCCTTCAATTGATGTCTGTCTTGATGAGTTTACTCCAATCGACCTTTGTGAGTTAGACAAAATAGTTTCCTCATCCAAACCTTCAACTTGTCTTTTAGACCCTATTCCTACCAGGTTATTTAAAGAAGTCTTCCCACTTATTGGTAGCTTTATTCTTCATATAATCAATTCTTCATTAACTTTAGGCCATGTACCGCAGGCTTTTAAAACGGCTGTAATTAAACCCTTACTCAAAAAGCCAACGCTAAAAAAAAAAAAAAAAAAAGCCAACGCTAGATCCAGGAGCTTTAGCTAACTATAGACCAATCTCTAATCTCCCTTTCATTTCAAAAATCTTACAAAGAGTTGTTGCTACGCAATTATTTGACCACCTGCAGGGAAATGGTTTACTTGAAGAGTTTCAATCTGGGTTTAGAATCCATCATAGTACTGAAACAGCCTTAGCGAAGATCACTAACGACCTCCTCATTGCATCTGATAATGGACTGGTTTCTGTACTTGTCCTTTTAGACCTTAGTGCAGCTTTTGATACTATCGATTATAATATTCTACTTGATAGATTAGAACACTATGTTGGACTTAACCCCTTGCACTCCGGTCAATTTTCCTAAAAACGCCAAAAAAATAATGTGCCCAAAGTAAATCGAAAGCTGTTCTTCAACCCTTTGCAGCATCTTCATGGGGTTGGTCTCATTTAAAAGAAAACACTTTGAATTTTTTGGCAAAACAGTCATAATCTCTCTAAGTGCTCCGGCCACTGAGTTACAGTCATCTAAACATAGTGAACTTGAAGAAAATAAATTTGGCCTGGGTGTAGAATGTAGACGCTTCATTTTGGGCTCTAATGAAAGGTCACACTCAGGGCTGTCTGTGTGTGTGTGGGGGGGGGGGGGTTGTCCCCCCCCCCTTGCTACAGAGGATGGCCATCGGCCATGACGGAATAGACTCATATGGCTATTTGGCAACCGCTGCGCAGTCACCATGGCTCCCCCCCCCCCCCCGCTACAGAAGAGGAGCGGGGGGGGCGTTCACGGTCCGGACACGGCGAATTAACCGTTTATCGCGGCGCACGCACTTCGTACTTCGTGCGCCGTACAGCTGTAATTTATTGATCGGTCAAAAGTCATTTTGGATTACAATTTTCAGGGATAAATAATAATTTGGCTTATAACACCTTACCTCTTCACAGCAGCAGAGTGGCGAACTTCTCTTCCTCACTGTCAGACGAACGCGACGCTGGTCCGCTCGTGGTTCTGGTCTCGCGACCCGATCAAAACATAATTCCTTTATTGCGGTTTTGTGCTTCCATGATTGCGGTTTTTTGCGAATGATTTTTCAAAACAAATAACAGTAGTAATTAAAAAAAGACTGGCGAAGGTGTGTGTGTCACTCAGCCTCCATCGGTCTATGACCATGGAAGAAATCATAACGTCTACTCTGCTGGAACCAACACAAAATAAGCACCGCCTGTGGCCGAACATGCCGATCCGTGAATGGCACTCCCTGTCACACAGGTTGCATTTGTGGATGGTCTCCGTGCTGCTGGGTCTGTGACGGTTCTTCCTGCGAGTCCTTTTTTGATCCGCTGCAGCAGCCAGTCTTCACCCAGCCTTAAAAAAAAACAGCTCGCGAACTTCTCTGCTTCAATTGGCTCACTGCATTCACAGCGTTGGGAGGCGGGTCCTTCTGGCTAGGTTTTCATTCATTGGTTCTTCAAGGTTTCAGAAACCCAATTCAAGGCTCTTATTAGTCGAATGAGAGGTCAATCAGATGAACTAATCTGTTCACGGCTGTGTCTGCAGCTTTTATTTTCAGTACCCGCTTGGACGCCATACACCACCTACATCACAATCTCCATCAGGATCTCCATCATGTGTCCGAGAGCGCACGAGGGCGCTCTCGTGTGCCCTCGTGCGCTCTAGGACACAGAGACTTGCCCGTCCGTGGTACAACGGAGCGCAAGAGGTTAATGGAACTTCGTTGAAGTGGTTTAGATCTTATTTATCTGATAGGTTCCAGTTTGTTCATGTAAATAATGAGTTTTCTTTCAACTCAAAGCTTAGTCATGGAGTTCCACAGGGATCTGTGCTAGGCCCTACTCTTTTTAGTTTATATATGCTTCCGTTAGGCAACATTATTAGAAAGCACTGTATACATTTTCATTGTTATGCAGATGACACACAATTATACCTGTCAATGAAGCCAGATGATAGTAATCAATTAGCCAAGTTAGAAGCCTGTCTTAAGGAAATCAAAGCTTGGATGACTTGTAATTTCCTGCTATTAAATTCAGATAAGACTGAAGACATTCTTGTTGGTCCAAAAAACCTTAGAAATACCTTTCCAAATCAAACTTTCACTTTGGATGCGGTTACTCTTTCTCTTAATAGCTCTGTGAGGAACCTTGGAATTATTTTTGATCAAGATCTGTCCTTCTATTCACATATTAAATTTGTTTCTAAGACTGCCTTCTATCATTTGCGTAATATTGCCAAGATTAGGAGCATCTTGTCTCAGAGTGATGCTGAGAAACTGATCCACGCTTTTGTTAGCTCGAGATTAGATTATTGTAATTCTTTATTATCAGGCTGTCCTAAAACATCTTTAAAAAGTCTTCAGCTGATCCAAAATGCTGCAGCAAGAGTTTTAACAGGTACTAGAAAGAGAGATCATATCTCTCCGGTTCTGGCCTCCCTTCATTGGCTTCCCATAGAGTTTAGAATTAAGTTTAAAATCCTTCTTCTTACTTACAAAGCTCTAAACAATCAGTCTCCTTTTTATTTAAAAGATCTAATACTACCGTATTATCCTAACAGAGCACTACGCTCCTAAAATGCAGGATTACTTGTAATACCTAGAATCTCCAAAAGTACAATGGGAGGCAGGGCCTTCAGTTATCAAGCTCCTCTCCTGTGGAACCAGCTGCCAATCTGGATTCGGGAGTCAGACTCGATCTCTGTTTTTAAGAATAGGGCTAAAACCTACCTTTTTTGATATAGCCTACAATTAGGGAGGAATCATGTGTTTCTGAACCCTCCCTCAGTTATGCTGCTAATAGGTTTAGTCAGCCGGGGGCCTCACTCCTTTCTTCACTCTCAATGAAATATTTTTTTTTTTTGCTGGTCATTAACATCTGTTTGTCTCTCCCATAGATTGAGTCCCCATTGTGCTGTTTGCTCTCTACATGTCTGTTCTTTTCATCTTCTCTGTCTCCTCACCCCCCAGCCAGTCGCAGCAGATGACTGCCCCTCCCTGAGCCTGGTTCTGCTGGAGGTTTCTTCCTGTTAAAAGGGAGTTTTTCCTCTCCACCGTCACCAAGTGGTTGCTCACAGGGGATCGCCTGATTGCTGGGGTCTTTCTGCAACTGTGGGGGTTCCCCCTACAGTTGATACTGCTATGAGATGACTGTTGTTGTGAAATGGCGCTATATAAATAAAGTTGAATTGAATTGAATTGAATTTTCAACTTGTTTTTTTACTGTAAACTTAGAATGTTTCTTGATAAATTTGGGACTTTTTTTCTCATAAATTTTCAGTTTGCTCAGATATTTCATACCTTTTTTGTTAATATGCAACTTTTTCTAATTTATTCCTCATAGATTTGTGACTTTTTTCTTGTAAATTTGTTATTTTTTTCTTTTAAGTTTGTAACTCTTCAAATAATTTTACAATTTTTTTCTTGTAAAATTGAAACGTTTTTCTCCTAAATATTCACTTTTTTCTCCTAAATTTGCAACTTTTTTCCAGTAAATTTGTGACTTTTTTTCTCACAAATTTGCTACCTTTTTTTTGTAAATTTGTCACTTTTTCTTATAAATATTCCACATTTTTTTTCCTCATAAATTTGTGACTTTTTTTTTTTTTTTTGCATAATTTTGCCTATGGCACCAGTGTTACTGGAACCTGCTCATGATTCACATTAAACCCTTGTGGAGCCCAGATGGGTTTAAAGTGGGTAAACAGATTACATGCTTCTCTGTACCACAGGTAAAGTCCCCTGTGGGCAAACACAGATGGGGCCAACATGGAACCCGCAGACAAACCCACATGGGACCCATAAGGCAGCCCAGCTTAAACCTATTGTGGGGCCCGCATGGGCATGCTGGCTGGGAACTTACAAGGGCTGTTCATTAAAGATTTTCCCTGACTCATTTCCCATGGACTGAGAGGAACAAAACATGGTATAGCTATTAGTCTTTCACAGCTACCACCAAGGGTCATACACTTCTCACTTTAAAGGAAACCTGTATTGGTCAACATTAATCCTACTTTAGGTATTACTTATAAACCAAAAATGTGTTTATTCAGTAAAAATAACCCCCTAGAGCAGGGGTGTCCAATCATGTGCCATGGAGGGCCAAGACCCTGCAGGCTTTACCTCCAACCAGTGTCTTCAACAGCAGATTCCACTGAATTTCTTCCCACTGATTGCTGATAAGTGACAACACCTGCTGAAGAGACTGGGTAAAAGAGAAAACCTGCAGGGTCTTGGCCCTCTATGGCACATGATTGGACACCCCTGCCCTAGAGTCAGTATACTGAATAATTTTATCCCATGAAAACTGCTCGGTCAAAACCAATGGGGAGCAGCCATCACCGGCTGGAAGTGATGTACAGTTGTTGTTTCCAGCTTTACTGTGGATGAGTAAACATGTTCAGCAGATGCTCAGTGGGTTGAGATCCGAGTTGAAAATGGCACAGAATCTGCATGGATATACTGCACAAACCGTCCTTGGAAATGGCCTTCATTGACGGCATGATCTGTCGGTACCTCCGGGGACCGGCAGCTGAAGGGGAACCTGATGAACAGGCTAGTTGCCAGTCAAGTAACTTCAGAACACGTTGAATAAATCTTGATGCAGTAGAATTTTATTTTATTAAATTATATGCGGATAGATTTGCTTGTACATGGTTGTAAAAAATTACATAAAATTCTGATGTTAAAACTTTGACTGCTATACTGCAGTCCAGTCAATCACACAAAGCAACGATTGTGCGTCACTACCGGTGCTAAAACTGGCCATGGAGGAGATAAGATGTCTCTGACCATGACTGACTGGCAGGGCAGTGACTTGAAACTTGTGCGTATTTAAGAAGGAATCATGACCAAAATTACTGGACGGAACCACTAGTACCATATTTGATCCTTTGAAATGGCTATTGATTAAAATTCACTACAGGTACCCTTTAAGCAGCTGTGGAGCTCTCACCTGTAGAAGTTGGGTTTCCGCCCCCACCATAGCACCGAAACTGCCCTTCTGAAAATTACTAACGACCTCCTTATTGCAGCTGATTCTGGTTTGCTTTCCATTCTCATTCTCCTTGACCTGAGTGCGGCCTTTGACACAATCTCCCACTCCATCCTCCTCAACAGATTGTCTTCCATCGGTATCACTGGCACTCCCCTTGACTGGTTTCACTCTTACCTCTTTGGCTGCACTCAGTTCATCCAACTCAAATCCTTCCGTTCCTAACCCTCCCCCGTCTCTTCTGGTGTGCCCCAGGGCTCAGTCCTGGGGCCTTCCCTTTTCATCATCTACCTCCTCCCCCTCGGTTTTATTTTCCGTAAATATAATATTCTCTTCCACTGCTTTGCAGATGACACTCAGCTCTACCTCTCCACCAAACCAAATTCCACCCTCCCTCCCTCCTCCCTGACCAATTGTCTCTCTGAAATAAAAACCTGGTTCACCGCAAATTTTCTCAAACTCAACAGTGATAAGACAGAAATCCTTTTAGTTGGCACCAAATCCACATTATCAAAAGTTGATAGCTTCTCCCTCACTATTGACGGCTCCTCAGTTTGCCCCTCCCCTCAGGTTAAGAGTCTGGGTGTCATCCTTGATGGTTCTCCTTCCTTTCATTCCCACATCAATAACATCACCCGGTCTGCTTATTTTCATCTTCGCAACATAAATCGTCTTCGCCCTTCGCTTACCCCCCATACTGCCTCTATTCTTGTACACAGTCTTGTCACTTCCCGCTTAGACTATTGCAACTCCCTACTCGCTGGTCTCCCTCAGAAATCCCTTCACAAGCTCCAGTTAGTCCAGAATTCAGCTGCCCACATTATCTCCAAAACCCCCTCCTTCCTTCACATCTCTCCTATCCTCCTGCAACTTCACTGGCTCCCGGTCAAATTTCGCATTGATTTCAAAATCCTTCTTCTTACTTTCAAAGCCATCCATAACCTCGCCCCCCCTTATTTGGCCCACCTCCTTCTCATTGTTACCCCTACCCGCTCCCTCAGATCTTCCTCCTCTGTCCACCTCGCTGTCCCTCCTGCTCAACTCAGCTCCATGGGGAGTAGAGCCTTCAGTCGCTCTGCTCCAAAACTCTGGAATTCACTCCCACCTGCCATCAGAAACATCGACTCCCTCTCTGTTTAAATCCGCTCTTAAAACTCACCTGTTCAGATTAGCATTCTCTTTGTAATTGCCATGGTTTTTAGGATTGTAGTTTTGTGTTATTGTTGCTTATTAATATTGTGTTTTATCTGTTTCTGTAAAGTGTCCTTGAGTGTCTTGAAAGGTGCTTTTAAATAAAATGTATTATTATTATTAAGTCTGCAGGATTGCTAAAGATGCCACGACTTGACCTTGAAAATCAGCGCTTCATCGTCCTGGAAGTGTTTGCTCTTAAAAAATGACTTCTTGAGGGAAAGA
Organism: Pholidichthys leucotaenia; assembly: GCA_020510985.1. Classification (NCBI taxonomy): domain Eukaryota; kingdom Metazoa; phylum Chordata; class Actinopteri; order Cichliformes; family Pholidichthyidae; genus Pholidichthys; species Pholidichthys leucotaenia. Next base: position 411,703,542 of record CM035837.1, read on the forward strand.
GGTGAAAATCAGATGATGCAAGGTTGGCAGAGTAAGGGGGGTAAGGAAGGATTTCATAGCCACAGGACCGTGCTTCCATCTAGGCAACATGTGACACAATTGTAGTACAGGCCCCAATGACAGGTGACGAGTGTTGGGAGTAACGCGCTACTGTAATGCCACTACTTTTGCAGTAACGTGCTGTGTAATGAAATTACTGTTTAAAAATTCAGTAATGTGTTACAGTTACTGAACTTTGATCAGATGTGTTACTCATTACTCAGTTTATTAATATGGATAGATATTTTTAGCGCAAATAAATGAATATACAAACTGACCCTACTGTAGCTGACGCAGCAGTCAGTCGATGTGACCTATTGCAGAGAGCTGAGTCTTCACTACTGAGCGGAGAAAAAGATGAAGCTACTTTGTTTTTGTGGGAATTGACAGATTATTTTTCCTTTGTCGTGGTTAAGGACAAAAGCATATTGGTGGGTTGCAAGCTAAAGTGCCGGTTGAGACCTACTGTAATCTTCAGAAGCACTTGAAAACAGCAACAAAGCTCCAACAAAGCTAGTGCTAAGTGACGGCTAGCTATGCTAACAGCACTGTGTTAGTGGATCTACACTATCTGACCAGCCATGGCTGGATATAAAGTGGAAATACTCTCGTCTCAAAAGCCATGGCTGGATTTCAAGCACAGGTATGCATCTGGACAGTCTGTGACCCAGCAAGAATTAAACCTGATGGCCAGATATGTCATTACAGACTGAAGACATGATAACAGTCACTTACCATCAGACAGCTGAGACTGTGATCCACTGAAGTTAAAACACATTTACTTGCTACCTAGGAAAGATTATTCAAAATTGGATTTTGATCTCTAAAATGAATTTGAAGGACTGGATCATGTCTCTGTCACAGCAGACATTTGGACTGTGGATAATGGACATTTCCTTTGGATCACTGCACATCGAATTAATCCATATCATAAAGGTAAGATAAACATGGACAGCTTTATGCAGTGTTGCCAACTCTCACTCCTAAATGAGGAAATTACTGGCAATATCAAGTTGATTTTCTTCAGATTTTTCCCACAATAAGAGCTCTCAAGGCAGGATAAAGCAGACTGAACATGTTCTAAAAGCTCTGTCTGAAACAGCCTGTTTTCAGCCTGACAATAATAAGCCTGTAATGTAATCCATTAATTAAATGATCTTGCTATGTGTGTAAGATGATTTAAGTATGCATTTAAAAGTAATGTGAACGTTACTTTTGCAAGTAACTAGTTACTTTAATCATGCAGTAATTGGTAAAGTAACTCAATTACTTATGAAAAGAAGTAACTAGTAACTGTAATTAGTTACTGTTTTTTAATAACTTGCCCAACACTGCAGGTGACACAGCAAGCACACAGAGATAATGTGCAAGGTGTTGTGAATCTTATTAAAAGTGGTGTTAGCGGTTCTCGGGAGGGTCTGACCTACAGGGTAGAGGAAGAGTAGATGAGAGTGTACAGCAGGGAATAGACTGGTGAAATACTGAGGGATATTATTCCAGAGTTTATTCCATTCCAACTGTCTGTAATGAAGAAATTCTTTCCTGTTCTTATGTTATGTGATCTGGACACAGAGGCATGATTCACCAAATATGATGGTCAATCATTTTTTTCATACCAAGGTCATTAGCTGACCCACCTTTGCCCTTACTGTAATTAGGTAACATTAACGGTGTGTTTAGACTAGCCTGATCTTTAATATTTTCTTTTTCCACAGAGATTTGGCTTCAAAGTTTTTCACCCCTTCTTCAGTCCAAGCTGGATTACTCATCAGCAACCCCCCCCCCCCCCACCACCACCACCACCAATAGCCAATCACGCACAAACAGAAGTGGGCAGCAGCGTGCATGACTCACATGGCTCCTGAGAATGCTCATTTTAACTTTAGCTGCTTAGAAAGAGTCAGGAGGCCACAGTGAGACAGACGCTGGATGATGTGACATAAATGGAGGAGCTCCGGAGAAATACAGTATCAAGGTGTTGTGGATGGAACTGAATATCGATCCACAGTTATTTATTCACACTGAGTCCTCTGCTCATATCCACTTACCATGGGACACTAGAGAACCAAAAATCTGTCTGAATCCACTGTTGTAACTGTTGCTGCAGAATGAATGTCCTCATCAGGGTTTGACATTAAACTTTTGTCTTCAAAAGTCAGAGTGTTGGTGATCAGGGCCAGTTCTAGCTTTTTGAGGGCTCTATGCAAGATTATGTTTGGGGGAACCCTTTAGAATGGCGGAAAAATAGATAAATACAACTGCAAGAGGTCCGATAAGCCAGTCCTCCTCTCCAGCTGAGGTTCAAATTAGAGCTGAGAATCTTTCTGCACAACAGTTTGATTATGATTCAGGGGCTCTGGGTTGATTCTAAAGGTGCGTTCAGACCAAATGCAAATGTGCAAAATTTTTGTGCAGTGCAATTACATGTTCCCTCAATATAAACACACGAACAGACATGAATTCACCATCTGAGTGAGTTGCAGACGGGTGGAGTTGTTAAGACAGGACTCTCACCTGGAAAAATGGACCCTGCCTCCAAAACTTCACCTGGATGATGGTTGTTTTAAGATGAGATAAGATAAGCCTTTATTAGTCCCACAATGGGGAAATTCCAGGATTGCAACAGCACAGGGATAGCAACACTCAGAGCAATAATTTAGAAGATAAGAAAATAAGAGCAGTGAATATACATATGTACACAGTACGGAGCATTGTAGCTAGATGGAATAAACAGCATAACCGTCTATTTAGTTACCCCACATAGTATGAATATGTACCCATACATATTGTCACCCTCCGTAGCGACTGATGTTGTCCTAGTTGTATACTGGAGGGGACCATTTTGTGTAAGTCTGTTGCGTCTTTTGCATTCAATACTATTAGGTTGTCACGTTTTTTTGCTGTCTCTGCGCACAGCCCTGCTTAGGTTATAAAGTCTGACAGCTGTAGGTAGGAAGAAGCTGCGAAACCTCTCGGTCGCGCACCTAGGATGATGTAGCCTACTGCTAAATGAGCTCCTCAGTGCGTTCAGTATGTCCTGCATACGGTTGGACTCAAACTCCAACAGAGATGACAGCTTGGCCACCATCCTTCTCTCTCCTATCTCCTCCACTGGGTCAAGGCGCTGCCTCAGGACAGAGCTAACTTTCTTGATCAGTTTGTTCAGTCTCTTCCTATCGGCTGCTGTGATGCCACTGCCCCAGCAGACCACTCCAAAAGTGATGGCTGATGCCACCACCGAATCGTAGAAGGTCTTCAGGAGCACCCCTTGTACACCAAAAGACCTGAGCCTCCTCAGTAGGAACAGCCTGCGCTGTCCCTTCTTGTGGAGTGCATCGGTATTGTGTGACCATTCTAGTTTATTTTTCAAATGAACACCCAGGTACTTGTAGGATGTCACCATCTCAGTGTCTGTTCCCTGGATGTTTACTGGTGCTGTGAGGGGTCACTGCTAACCTGCTAGTCCTCGTTAGCACATCCGTGGCAGCACTCTGTGGACGGATAACTCCAACACTCCGATTCAGGTGCAGAGCCCCCGGTCCATCTGTCTGCAGGTGAGTGGCAGTCTCATTTTCAAACTAGTTTACTTTCCCATTTTGATACTTTAACTCTGGTGATGGTAGAATCTCAAAGCTGATTACTAGCTAGTGGTACCAAATCCCTCGGATGTGCGAATGCCCAAATTCGCATGTTTTCCGCATGTTTACTTTAATTTTACATGCTTTTGCATTTGGTCTGAATGCACCTTTAAACGATTCTTGATGCATTTTTTTTTTTAATTCAGGATTTATTTCCTCCTATGTGGTAACTTGGTACTTTTAAACCAAAGTGACCTATGAATTTACTTTCAACATCTCTTAATAAAACAAGGAAGAGAAATGTGCCAAGTCACATGTAAAAATGTATCTCAAAATATGCTTTGAAGAGCTGCTATCTTTCTTTTGTCCTGTCGAGCAGCTTGGCAAGCAGAACTAGAAAAGCACTCGGAGAGCGCAGACCTCCGCCAAGCGCCACAGTTCCCCCCATACAGTGTTTGTGTGTACGTTTTCAGATTCCTTGACCATGAAAACATATGACAAGCAATTGGATTGACAATGATAGGATTAGTGGTTCAGTAGTTATTCACGAAAATGGCATTTTGCGTAATGGCGGTTTTCTTGTGGACGGTGATCCGGATCACCACCAAAATCTAATCATCTGTAGGATACCCCATTTCTGACAATCTGTGAAAATTTCATGAAAATCCGTCCATAACTTTTTGAGTTATCTTGCTAACAAACAAACAGACAGACAGACAAACAAACCAACGCCGATGAAAACATAACCTCCTTGGCGGAGGTAATAAATGTCTGATTGCCTTATTGTGCCAAACAGACTTCCTTTGCCAAAAGGACCTCCGTTCATGTTTGATATATGCTGTATATAAATAGTATTTTTAGACTCCTCTTGCTGTACAATAACTTTAATACTTCATTTAAATTCTCTTACTTATGCTGGAGCTGACAAGGAGGGAATGGGGGAGGGAAATGAAGGGATATGAAGTGCTGGGAGGGGGTGGGGAGGGAGTGCGAAAGTAAGAAAAGCAAAAAAAAAAAAAGGAGCAGACAGGTGTGTGTGTGTGTGTGTGTGTGTGCCAGGAAACATACCCCCCAAAAAATGAGGGTAGGAGGCTGTAGAAACTTTTGCCCCAGGACCCCCGCTCTGCGGAGAGTGCCCAAGATGTCGTGTCATAAACTGTCAGGGCAGCCCGCAGATACGGTGTTTCAGTTTTGCTTTTTTCATTCCGTCAAAAAAAAAATTAAAAAAATTTTTTAAAAAAGTGTGTCCTTTTCTCCCCAAAATTGTACCAAAAGGCTTCGGGATCCAAATCTGGACCAGAGTCCACCAGTTGGTGACCCCTGATGGACAAAAATTAACCACAACATAGAATAAAAATTTAACCAGCATTCATATGAAAGTTGAGAAAAAGTCACACATTTATGAGAAAAAAGTTTCAAAATCATTGACTGACGGAATGAACCAGTGGAAAATGTGAATGTCTTGTAGGGTGACTAGATTTTAAAGAGAAGAGCCATAAAAACTGTGGTCTGGCAGCTAAGCTAACTCTGATTAGCCCTACTGCTAGATGGGCTTAGATGCTCTCAGAGGGGCTCTTCCATCATCTGATGGATGCACACTTCTTGGAAAATATGACCAATCAAATAAATCAGAAAGTAGGACATCATAGCTGCAAGTCTCATTGAGAAAAATAATTGCAACTGTGAGTATTAACTGTGAGGCTTAATATTAGAATTACTACAGAAGACATACACCTCGTTTTTTGAGCTTCTAGGCAGTTTTTGGACAATTTATCATAGCACTGTTGATGGGTCAGAAAACATTTCTATTATGTTGTAAAACCTCTGTGAGGAGCTGATGAATTGATGTAACTGACAGCCGTGCTCTCACAGCCTCCCCTGTCATGTTATCGGAGATGATGGACAGTCTCACTCTCGTCTCATTTTTCGCCCAACTCCTGCTCTGTTCTAAAGATAAACATCTGACCCATCTCCTACTGCCATCCTTCAGGATACGAGCTGTTCTTACATCAAAATACAATAACCTAATGGCAGCAATTTGCTCTGAATAGATACCACTTTGTTTCTGCCAATGTACCATTTGATGTCATTTCACCCGTTCCTCTGGAAAAGATTCACTGCATGTGCATGAAGATGTCCGTCCATCCATCCATCCATCTTCTTCTGCTCAATCCTTTTCTGGTCATGGGGGCTGGAGCCTATCCCAGCATCTTTGGGCGAGAGGCAGGGTACACCCTGGACAGATCGCCAGTCCATCACAGAGCCAACACAGAGAGACAGACAACCATTCACTCTCACAGTCATACCTAAGGACAATTTAGAATCCCCAGTTTGATGCCAATTAACCTAACTTGCATGTTTTTGGCATGTGGGAGGAAACTGGAGAAATCCCGGAGTAAACCCACGCAGACACGGGGAGAACATGCAAACTCCACACAGATCACTGTTGGTTGGGGGCTGGGATTGAACCCAGGATCCCCCGGCCAAGGGTGAGTTGCTGTGCTGCCGCAGTGTTAACCACTCCACCACCGCGCTGCCCAGAGAAAAATGCCACTGGAATTATATAGCTGAGTCACGTTCAGTAAACCATTATATTTGTGAGAGGCTTATGATAAAAATCACCATTTTATTAGAAAAAATACCATAAATTTATCAGATATTCACCATAAATTTACCATTATCAAGACACAAATGTGTGATCAAAAAAAGCTGTAAATTTATGATAAAAAGAGACACATTTACAAAATTGTTTTTAGAAATTTAAGTGGGAAAAAAACACATGGAAAATGTCAAATCTAAGAGGAGGAAAAATTAGCTGAATTTATAAGAATAAAATCACAAAATTATATGAAAAAGACTGCAAACATACATGAATTTGCATAAAAACTCATTAAATGTACCAGAGTTAAGTCACAAAATTTAGATGAAAAATGCAAATACATAAGAAAAGGGTGCAAATTTACAGTTAAGGCCTGAAAGTCCACACCAAGGTTCATACTTTTTGGTCTGGTTAGGTTTAAATTGATGCTGCTCCTTTACTCAAGAGAACTTGAGCAAAGAACTTGAGTAATTGTTTAGTTTGCCAACTAAACAATTTTTACTGGAAGGCGCCTAAAGTGGTGTGAAAAAGTGTTTGCCCCCTTCCTGATTTCTCATTTTTTGTATGTTTATCACACTTAAATGTTTCAGATCATCAAACAAATTTATATATTAAACAAAGATCACACAAGTAAACACAAAGTGCAGTTTTTAAATGAAGGTGTTTATTAATAAGGGTAAAAAAAAAAAAAAAAATCAAACCTACATGCCCCCCTCCCCCATTAAAACATAAATTAACTGCGGCTTATCACATCTTTGGAAATCTGGGTTCAATTTCTCTAGCCACACCCAGGCCCAATTACTGCCACACCTCTTGTCAATCAAGAAATCACTTAAACAGGACCTGCCTGACATGAAGTAGACAAAAAGATCCTCAAAAGCTAGACATCATGTTGCGATCCAAAGAAACTCAGGAACAAATGAGAAACAAAGTAATTGAAATCTATCAGTCTGGAAAAAGTTATAAAGCCATTTGTAGAGCTTTGGGACTCCAGCAAACCACAGTGAGAGCCACTGTCCACAAATGGCAAAAACATGGAACAGTGGGGAACCTTCCCAGGAGTGGCTGGCCGACCAAAATTACCCCCAAGAGCGCAGTGATGACTCATCCAAGAGGTCACAAAAGACCCCACAACAACATCCAAAGAACTCACTTTCCTCAGTTAAGGTCAGTGTTCATGATTCTACCATAAGAAAGAGACTGAGCAAAAGTGGCTTGCATGGCTTGCATCCAAGATGAAAACCACTGCTGAGCAAAATAAAACATAAAAGCTCATCTCAGTTTTGCCAGAAAACATCTTGATAATCCCCACGACTTTTGGGAAAATACTCTGTGGACTGACAAGACAAAAGTTGAACTTTTTGGAAGGTGTGTGTGTCCCATTACATCTGCCGTAAAAGTAACACACAGCATTTCAGAAAAGGAACATCATACCATCACCAAAATATGGTGGAGGTAGTGTGATGGTCTTGGGCTGTTTTGCTGCTTCAGGACCTGGAAGACTTACTGTGGTAAATGGAACATGAATTCTGCTGTCTACCAAAAAATCCTAAATGAGAATGTCCGGCCATCTGTTCGTGACCTCAAGCTGAAGCGCACTTGGGATCTGCAGCAGGACAATGATCCAAAACACACCAGCAAGTCCACCTCTGAATGGCTTAAGAAAAACAAAATGAAGACTTTGGAGTGGCCTTGTCAAAGTCCTGACATGAATCTGATTGAAATGCTGTGGCATGACCTTAAAAAGGCGGTTCATGCTCGAAAACCCTCCAATGTGGCTGGATTACAACAATTCTGCAAAGATTAGTGGGCCAAAATTCCTCCACAGAGCTGTAAAAGGCTCATTGCCAGTTATCGCAAATGCTTGATTGTAGTTGTTGCTGCTAAGGCTGGCCCAACCAGTTATTAGGTTTAGGGGACAATCACTTTTTCACATAGGCCCAGGTTCAGATTTTTTTTTTTTAACCTTAAGCATAAACACCTTCATTTAAAAACTGCATTTTGTGTTTACTTGTGTTATCTTTGTCTAATATTTAAATTTGTTTGATGATCTGAAACATTTAAGTGTGACAAACATACAAAAAAATTGAGAAATCAAACACTTTCTTACACCACTGTATTTCCTCTCTGTCAGTGCTATCATGGCTCATGTTTTTCCCTCTTATCGGCTGCGTTAACTTCCTGTGTTTGGTCCAAAAGTCCAAACCTTTCTGGAAATTGCTTTCACACTTTAAACAAACTGGACCAAGGTTCAGTTTGACCCAAATTGAAGCCACCCCTGTTTGCCAAACCAAATTTCGGCTCTTAGGTCCGGACTGTGGTTCAGGGAAGGTTTCACACCTAAAATTTTTGTCTGATCCAAACTGGAAAGTCTGATCAAACGGATTAAGTGTGAAAGCCCCTAAAACCTCAAGCTTGACAAAAAAAAGATACCAAGTACAAATAAAAGAAGTCTCAAAAATGCATGAGGGGAAAAGCTCCAATTTTTTTAAGTAAAAATTATGCTTGTTAATAGTGCTGACAGGCTAGTTTATTGTTATGCAACTGATGTGTTTAAAGCACTTTGTACACAGCAGAAGGAAAAGTAAAACTGTTAAACTCCACTTTAAGGCTCAGATTTGTCTCCTGCTGCATGTGGATTTTGGGAGGGCAAAAACTGCTCAAAATGCCTCCTTTTCCATAGAGGTTGCCAGCTCACTGGCTAGTGGAAATACTGAGTGGCAACTAACTCTGAAAAACCACTCTTCACCCTCATCGTTGTTTATATAACTGCTGTGTTTCCTGCAATTCATCAGCCAGGTGTGAACTGTTGCATGGAGACAGGTCTCATGGTTAGCGGGGACAACCATGACAGACACTTGGAGAGACTCATCTATGCAGGTTCACATGTCACGTGGGCGCAGAGGCCATCACTTTGGCGGGATCCATGACGGCCAGCAATGCTAAAGCCTTTAGGCAGCCTGTCACATAAATCCCACATCCCCGTTCGGCCGGCGGAGGTTTGACGGGTCTCCCATTCGGCCTTCACTCCTCAGATGTCAGCGGCCTACTTTGGGAGCCAACCTTACCTTCACCTTCAGCTGTGACGGGTGCAGACCCGCTCCGATTGAGCTCGAGTTAATTGAATTCAGCAAAGGTCTTGGATGACGGGGAGAAGAAGGGGGAAGGGAGAAAGAGACATTAGTGCTCCAGCAGAGATGAAGATGACGAGTTTGCCTTGGGGTGAAGGCTTGATTCAGTAGAGCATATGAGCTGTTTTCATCGGGTTTCATCAGAGCTGGCCGCATGTTGTTCCAGGAGGAGGTGGAGGGGAGGAGGCGTCTATCGGTAGGCAGGATCTTATATAACCCCTCCTTGAGCTGTGGAGGAACCTGGCTCAAATGTGATGGCAGAGGTGAACTCAATGTCATCATTTATTTGAAAGATTTGGTTTGGTTCACCAAAGGGGAGAAACACCTGTTTCTAATTTACTTACTCATTGACTAGCTAATAGACGCAGTTTCTAGCTTTTTTTGGAGGGGAAAAAAAACATTAAAAAATAAACTCGGGTCACTGAGTACCTGGAAAGTATGGAGTAACTTTGACCTAAGCATTGTGAAATTACAAGGTAAGTATGGGATCCATGTGTGTGAAAACAGAGCAAGTATGGGGTAAATACTGGGGCTGCACTGTGCCTCAACTATTACCTGACAATTGTAACTACATCAGTTTTTCCCCCTTTTTATATTTTTCTCTTTTTTTTTGCATCGTTTTACCCTGTTTTTTCCCCTCATACTTACATGATAACTCTTGTCAGATAAAAGTTCCTGGATGGACAGTGGACAGCCCCGTGGAGACAGGAGGACAGGTAGGAGCAATGTTGGCGTTAGCAGAAATTAGCGATGGATGCTAATGGAGAATTTATCCCTGATGGACTGAGCTGAGTAAACCAGTGCAGAGTATGAGTTTTCCCAGGCCTCCCATGTCATGGATTATGAAAGGACACAAAATTATTGGAGACATGGAGATGGGTAAAGAAAAAAACAGGAGAAATTAAGTTTAGGGTTCTGTGGATAATTTATGGGCTGATGTGGACAAATAAGCATGACGTTAAGAGGAAATTTTACTGGTTTTCTCTGCTTTGTCTTTCTTCTTCTTCTTTCGGCTGCTCCCTTTAGGGGTCTCCACAGCGGCTCATCTGCCTCCATCTCACCCTATGCCTCACATCTTCCTCTGTAACACCAACCCTCTCCATGTCCTCCTTCACTACATCCATGAATCTTCTCTGTGGTCTTCCTCTTTTCCTCCTGCCTGGCAGCTCCATCTTCAACATCCTTTGTCTAGTATATCCACTATCCCTCCTCTGCACATGTCCAAACCATCTCAGCCTTGCCTCTCTCACTTTGTCTCCAAACCGCTCAAGCTGTCCCTCTGATATACTCATTTCTAATCCTGTCCTTCCTAGTCACTCCAAAGAAAATCTTAGCATCTTCAACTCATGTTCTTCAACAACCACCTCCACTCTTTTTGTCAGTGCCACCATCTCCAAACCACACATTGTAGCAGGTCTCATCACCATTTTGTAAATCTTTCCTTTCACTCCAACTTCATCTCTCTTGTGCACTGACCATTGCTTTGGATGACTGGCCCCAGGTATTTAAACTCATCTATCTTCACTAACATCAACTCCTTGCATTTTCACCATTACACCTGCCTCCCTCTCATTCACACTCATGCATTCTGTCTTGCTTCTACTGTCTTTCATTCCTCTTCTCTCCAGAGCATACCCCTACCCCTCCAGGTTCTCTTCAACCTGCTCCCTACTCTCACTACAGATCACAATGTCATCTGCAAACATCATGGTCCACGGAGACTCCTGCCTGTCTGTCACCATGGCAAACAAGAAGAGGCTCAGAGCCGATCCCTGATATAATCCCACCCCTACCTTGAACCCATCTGTCCTACAGCACACCTCACCACCTTCTTGCTGTCCTTATACATGTCCTGCACCACCCTCACATACTTCTCTGCTACTTCTGACTATCTCATACTCATTTCTGGATTAAAATGGTGTTAAGTTTTATTTAGTTGGATGCACTTTGGCATAATTTATTTTTTCTTTATTGTGTTTTTTGTAGTGTTTTGTAATTTTTATTATATATGGTATTCTGTTAATTTATTTGGTATTTTGTATGCAAGATGTACTAGATGCAGTGTGTGATGTCTGCAAATCTACTGTATACTTGCAAGCAAATAAAATCCTGCATAGGGCCCCCCAAAAACCAGGAAGCAGCCCTGCTTGGCTTAATAGAATGGGGAAAGGACTGATTTGCCCATTGTAGAATCACTACTGACAGCAGCTGTGTGGCCCAGGGTCATAAAAACAGAGAAAGGCCCCACCCTATACACCACATGCTGTCCTGCATACTGTAGAAGGCAGTGGCGGACTGTGTATTTTACAACTAGGCCTTCAGTGGTGATCTGCCCGATTTAAGTACATTTCATACCAAGCACCATAAAAATGGCATATAGGGCCATCCACACAAAGCACATTAAAGATAACTTTAACTATAAAATTATAGTTTTAAAAATCTTTACCTTTTCGTTGTGGAGCTCCATTTCCCTGTGCACTTGTTCATTGAGCTCCAGATCCACTCATGTTTACCCAAAGGTTTAAAAGTACTGTTGCTTGTAAGTGTCCGGCTGGTGGCTGTGCTTTGGTGTCTCGCTGCTGCCTTGGTTAAGGCCCTGTCACACCTAGACAATTTAGGCAGCGTTTGAAAATTAATTTTCAGCATGCTGAAAATTTTCCAACGTATCCAGCGTATGGCTGATATGTTTGGCATTCGTAGAGCAGAGGTTGTAGGGAAGTTATGCGTACATTCACACACGTTACTTGTCAGCAACTCATAGTTACTCAAAAAGTCGAAATATGTCGAGATTAATGTCTAGCATACCCAGAAATTATTTCTAACATGAGTAACACTCTTTGAACATATGTATAACTTAATGAACAGGTTTCTCACTTACAGGTACCCTATAATGGCGTATTTGCAGCATTGGTTCACAGGAAAAACCCATACAGAGCTCTGCCTGCAGCGGACACACACACACACACACACACACACACACAGAGCGAAACACATGTACTTGTTCGAATAACAGGACCTGTCTGAGTTTTTTTCCATTTGACTGAAGTGTGCACCATCAGCTGTCCAGTGTTGTTCTGATAGATATGCCAAAATGTCGGAACACCGCAGTGTTTCCTCTGGCTTAAACACCTTGGCGCGGTGGCAACATATTTTTCCAGGATGGAGGATGGGCGGTGGGGAGGAGAAAACACATGACACCACTGTAACCGGAATATGTTAATTTTATACTATTTATTTCTTCTTTTTTTAAAAATTTGCACAGTAATTTTGCATATGGAACTTAACATTTGAAGCATTGTACAACTGAGGCTTGAATATTGGAATATTGGGCAAGTTGGGGTCCCACCCAGACGTCCTGTGTTTGGACTTTTTACTGGTGTCATCCTTCTCTCCTTCCTCTGCTCTCACTTCTCCTGGACCCTCTGCCTGAACACTTTCCTCTCCTTGGCTCCTCTCTTCTGTCTCATCTTGCCCTCTCTGAGCTCTGTCTAATTCAGGTTCTCTCTCTGTCTATGGTGGTATACAAACAGGTTAGAAAATATCAAGTGTCATGTAAATTAAAAGTAGACAACCAAAAATTTCTAGTTAAGGGTACAAAGAGCACCCACTTAAAAACTTGAGTGATGACTTCAGTGTTGAAGGTTTGAGTTTTTTGTCCAAAATTCATAACAATTTTCTTATAGTTTTCTACTTTTCTCTGTAAATTTATCTAAATTTGAAACCATTTTCCTCAAATTTGTAATTTCTTCTTGTAAAATTGACTTTTCTTGTACATTTGAGACTTTATTATAAATTTGAATTATTTTATGGCTAATTTCTGTCTATTTTTTTAAAATAAAATTACTATTTTAAATACATTTGAAACAGACTGTGGTAATTTTTATTACTTTTTCCTTATACAATTTAGATTTTTGACCATAATTTTGCAGAGCAGAAAAGAAAAGAACAGAACAATAATTTAACTCTGATTTCAAAGAAAAAAAATTAATAGAATTATATTTAATGAAATAAATCAACTTAAATGACTAAAGATGCAGTTATTTGTTATAATATTTCTATAAATTTATAGTTTTTTTTTGTTTTTTTGTTTAGACATCTCCTGACCACCCAGACAGCAGGAAAAATCTCCCTTATTTTGAAATCCAAACGTTGGCACGTTTAGCTTGTCTGAAGGCTGCTGACGGATTAAAGTCATTGATCCTGTTTACATGGTCATGAGTAAACTGATTACAATCAGCTTTCTGGAGTTACCTGATTACTTAAACTGTCATGTTAACAGAGTAATCTGATTACCTATATCAGTTTACTCCAGTAATCGGTTTACTCGGGACCAAAACCGGGTCAGAGGCTCATTAACTGTTTATGAGAAAACAGATTAACACACATAGTTTATCTGCCCAGTAAACCGTTTACTCAGTGCATGTAAACACCATAAGCCGTTTATTACCTTTATCAGTTTACTCCAGTAATCAGTTTACTCGTGACCATGTAAACAGGGTCACTAGCCACGGTTACATGGGCAAAATTTCTTCAATCTGATTACAGTTCAGATCAGAACTTTACTGTTTACATGGATCCTGAAAAAGCTGATCCGATAAGGACGTGCGTTTCCATGTGTCACACATTTGAATGGACTAAATCATTTTGACATGCGCACTTTGACATTTCGACATTCTGAAAATAGTAGAAGAAGAAGCAACTTCCGGTGCTAGCAAGCCCCGCTTCGTGTCTTTCTCTTTTTGAAATGGACCTATATTGTGTTATTCAGACTGTACTTTTGCTTCTGCTGGTCTCCGTAATGAAGCTACAAGTACATCTGCAGATGACGAACAGAGGGAGACAGCATGACTATACAGACCAGTTTTGTTTTACTCTCACCATTTCTTCCGCTAGCTGCTGTAAAGACGGAAATACGTCACATTGATGTGCGGCTGACGTACAGACATGCGCAGTAAATATATTTTCTGCCCAACCTTCGGAATAAGTGTTTTCATGCGTGCCATTCAGATTAACAATTGGCATAACCGACCCGTCTCAAGCAGAATGAAATTTTGATCTGAATGAGCGTGATCGGGTCAGAATATTCAGATTAGCATGTTTACATGAAGCATTTTTATTCCGATCAGGCTTTTAATCCGGTTACTTGTGCCCATGTAAATATGATCAATGACTTTGTCAATTTCGGTCATCTTAACTTGCCAGGTACATAATAATGAAAATAAATTAGTTAATTAATATTAACTAAGGTAAAGGTAAAAAATGTCCTTTTTATTCTTGTGTGAAACAAGAAACAAAAAACTAACCACACGTGTTAGCATTCTCGAATGCCTTCTACACTGGTGTGAAAAAGTGTTTGCCCCCTTCCTGATTTCTCTCTTTTTTTTTTGTATGTTTGTCACATTTAAATGTTTCAGATCATCAAACAAATTTAAATATTAGACAAAGATAACACAAGTAAACACAAAATGCAGTTTTTAAATAAAGGTGTTTATTATTAAGGGGAAAAAAAATTCAAACCTACATGGCCCTATGTGAAAAAGTGAGTGCCCCCTAAACCTAATAACTGGTTGGGCCAGCCTTAGCAGCAACAACTGCAATCAAGCATTTGCGATAGCTGACAATGTGTCTTTTACAGCGCTGTGGAGGAATTTTGGCCCAATCATCTTAGCAGAATTGTTGTAATTCGGCCACATTGGAGGGTTTGAGAGCATGAACTGCCTTTTCAAGGCCATGCCACAGCATCTCAATCAAATTCAGGTCAGGACTTTGACTAGGCTACTCCAAAGTCTTCATTTTGTTTTTCTTAAGCCATTCAGAGGTAAATTTGCTGGTGTGTTTTGGATCATTGTCCTTCTGCAGAACCCAAGTGCACTTCAGCTTGAGGTCACGAACAGATTGCCAGACATTATCCTTCAGGAATTTTTTGGTAGACAGCAGAATTCATGGTTCCATTTACCACAGTAAGTCTTCCAGATCCTGAAGCAGCAAAACAGTCCAAGACCATCGCACTACCACCATCATATTTTAGTGTTGGTATGATGTTCCTTTTCTGAAATGGTGTGGTACTTTGTGGTACTGTGTTACTTTTACGGCAGATGTAATGGGACACACACACCTTCCAAAATGTTCAACTTTTGTTTCGTCAGTCCACAGAGTATTTTCCCAAAAGTTTTGGAGATCATCAAGACGTTTTTTGGCAAAACTGAGACGAGCCTTTATGTTCTTTATGCTCAGCATGGTTTTCATCTTGGAACGCTGCCATGCAGGCCATTTTTGCTCAGTCTCTTCCTTATGGTGGAGTCATGAACACTAACCTTAACTGAGGCAAGTGAGGCCTGCAGTTCTTTGGATGATGTTGTGGGGTCTTTTGCGACCTCTTGGATGAGTTGTTGCTGCGCTGTTGGAGTAATTTTGATTGGCCAGCCACTCCTGGGAAGGTTCACCACTGTTCCATGTTTTTGCCATTTTTGGATAATGGCTCTCACTGTGGTTTGCTGGAGTCCCAAAGCTTTAGAAATGGCTTTATAACTTTTTCCAGACTGATAGATTTCAATTACTTTGTTTCTGAATGAATGAATGAATGAATGAATGAATGAATGAATCTTTATTTCGGATAGATTAAAAGTAAAGATTAAAAGAAAGGAACAGAATAATACAACAAAGGGGGAAAAAACCCCAAACCAAAACATCTTACAAGGTCAAATTAAACAATAACTCCTCTGATCATACAGTTCAACATAAGTTATCTGAAATGGGTGATGGCTGAAGCCGCAGCTTATATTGCCCACCCATATTCCATCCAAGAATTCAAAAGAAAAACAAGAGTGATTACAATTCAGAACAAAACTAAGACAAAACATGACAAAAAAACTAAGCAACAACACAACACAGACTGGATATGACGATCCTTATGTGATTTTACATGTCATCTTGTATATACTGTATGTTTGGAGTATTTCTTCCTTTAGTTTTTGTTTAAATTGTCCAAGCGTTGTACATTATTTTAATTCAAGTCCAAAAGCATTCCACAGTCTGACTCCTTGCACTGAGACACAGTGTTGCTTGGTGGTAGTTCTCACTGAAGGTTTTTGAAATATACATGTTCCTCTGAAATGATATTGTTTCTCCCTTACTTGGAACAACTTTTGGATATTTGCGGGCAGTGATAGATTCTTCACTTTAAACATTATTACTGCAGTTTTAAAGTCAACCAGATCTTTCAACTTGAGAGCTTTTAATTTAAGAAAAAGTGGGTTTGTTGGTTCCCTGTAAGCAGCTTTGTTTATTATTCTAATAGCTCTCTTCTGAAGCATAAAGATTGGATATATGTTTGTTTTATATGTATTTCCCCATACTTCATTACAATATGTCATGTATGGGAGTATTAATGAATGATACAAAGTATATAATGTGGGTTGATTCAGCAAATATTTCACTCTGTGTAGTATTGCAATTGATTTAGATATTTTACCTTTAATATAATTAATATGTGACTTCCAACACAGTTTATTATCAATTATTACTCCAAGAAATTTAGTTTTGGATACTCTTTCAATCTCTACACCATTTACACTGTGTTTAGATACTAAGTTGTTGTGATGATTGTTAAAAACTATAAATTTTGTCTTACTTAAATTGAGTGTTAATTTGTTTCAATCAAACCACAGTTTAAGCGTTCCTAATTCCTTTCCGAGTGTATCCAAAAGTTGTTACAAATTGCTTCCGCTGCATAATAAATTAGTATCATTGGCAAACAATATTAAATCCATTTTTTCTGAAACTTTGCATATATCATTTATATACATATTGAATAACAGTGGCCCCAAAACTGAACCCTGTGGGACTCCACAAGTAACCCTCAGTAACTGTGAGTTTTTGTTACCACCACATACATACTGATATCTGTTCTTTAAGTAACTACATAACCAGGATAGTGTTACCCCCAATACCACAATTTTGTAGTTTCTTTAATAATAAATTATGATCCACTGTATCAAATGCTTTTTTTAAGATCCAGGAATACCCCAACTGAATACTCTTTATTTTCAATGGCAGTTGATATTTTTTCTGTAAATTCCATTAGAGCAAATGCAGTTGTCCTCTTGTGTCTGAACCCATATTGCTGCTCACACAATAAATTATTCTTCATTATGAAGTTGTCAATTCGCTCACAGAATATTTTTTCAAGTATCTTGGAAAATTGCGGCAATAGTGAAATTGGTCTGTAGTTTGAAAATTCCCCTCTGTCACCCGTCTTGTATATCGGAATTACTTTAGCTATTTTCATTGCATTGGGAAATATACCTGTTTGGAGAGACAGGTTACAAATATATGTCAGTGGCTTCACTAAGCATTCAATGATAGTTTTGACTAACAGCATGTCAATACCATCACAATCTGTAGATGTTTTACTTTTAAACGATTTAACAATTTGAATGACCTCTCTCTCGTCTGTGTTCTTTATGAAAATGAAGTCTTTTATAGCAATGTTTTTGATTATTGTATCACCTGTAGGTGCCGTAATGGGTATTTCTCAAGCCAAATTAGGACCAATGTTTAACAAAAAAGTTATTAATTTCATCTGCAGGTGAGACTGCATTCACAGTCTGAGTCATTTTATTATTATTATTTTTTTTTTGAAAGATTGGTTGGGTAGCTTGTATTTCTGTTTTTATTTCCAAGAATATTATTAAGTATTGTCCATGTATTTTTAATATTGACTCTGTTTTTCTCCTGTTCTTTACTGTAATAGTCTCTTTTACTACATCTCATTATATATGTTAACTTATTTTTGTATGTTTTATACCGCTGCTCTGCTTCTTTTGTCCTTTTCTTTAGAAAAGCTTTATATAATGAATTTTTCTTTTTACACAACCTTTTGTAGTCCTTTGGTTAACCATGGCTTGTCGACAAATTTCTGTTTAAGCTTTTTCTTTACTAATGGACATTTTTTTTTTCATAAAGAGTGGTTACAATGTTCATAAATGTGTCATAGGCTTCATTTACATCTAATACATAGACTTTTGTCCAGTCTTGCTTCAGCAAGTCTTCTTTAAAAGAACTGATTGCATTTTGTGATTTGTAGCTGAAAGATTTTAAAGTTTTTTTTTTGTATTGGCCCCCGTGTGGCCATGGATAAATGCAAAGACTGGCAAATGGTCACTTATATCATTTGTCAATAACCCACTTTCTATTTTCTTATCAATAATATTAACAAACAGGTTATCAATAAGTGTAGCAGTGTGAACTGTGATTCTACTTGGATGTGTTATTGTGGGATATAGACTCATACTGTACATAGAATTCATGAACTCTGTAATTGCATTTTGTTGAAATGAATTTAGTAAATTAATATTGAAATCTCCACAAATTGCAACCATTTTCTTACTAGTAATATTACTGTACAGCTTGACTAATTTATCTTTGAATGTCTCAATGCAAGTTCCCCGCATTCTATATATACAACTTATAATTAGATTTTTTGTTTTATCTTGGTCAATCTCAACAGTAACACATTCCAGAATCCCTGGTAGTGCAAAGGACATTCCATTTACAAGTTTACACCTATACAGGTCATCAATATACAGTGCAACACCACCACCCTTTTTTTGAGATCTGTTGATATGAAACATCTGATATCCCTCTATTGCCATCAGAGGAGCCTGCTCTTCATTAAGCCAAGTTTCAGAGACTGCGATAGCTGTAAATTTTCTGTCTAGCTGTTTTAAATAGTCCTGAATCTGTGCAAAGTTTTTGTTAAGACTTCTGCTGTTGAAGTGTATTGTTGATAGTTTACCATCTAATTGCACTTGACTTTTGAATTGCTTTTCAGTATAATATTCATAATGATCATGAATATTATTGAAAAAGTGTTTATCGGGATCAATATCATTCTCCATCTCTTGTAGTTTATGTTCAGCATAATGGCATATTTTCAGAGTTTGAATTTCCTCACTCTGTATCAAATGACTTCCTCCAGCTGGAGATAATTGATGTCTACTCAAGTCAGTCATAAGTTTTTTTTGTTTTGTTTTGTTTTTTTTTTTAAGTACATTGACATGGTATGTCACAAAAGAACTATTCTTGCCATGTGTGTGGATATGGATTATCATAGTCTCTTAATTTTCTTAATCAGTGTTCATCTATATTTATTTAAGTCAGTGAGATCTCTGATTGTTATGGCCTTTGCTTCCTCAGGTGTTCCATTTAGTTTGATCGAAACTCTACAGTTTCTTGTCCATGTTGCCTGTATCTTATTTTGTCTTTTCAGCATCCGTGCTTGCCATGCTATTTCAGCATTAGTCTTTGTTAAATGTTCATTTAGGTAAACTTCTGTTCCCTGTAGCTTTCTGGCCTGCCTCAGTCTGTCATTCTTTATTTACCCTTCTGTTCACGAAGCGCATCATGATTGATTTCTTTGTTTTATTATCTTTTCTGGGTAAAGTATGACAGGCTGAAATTGCATTTACTTCAATCTTTATATTTCTGCTTTCAAGGAACTGAAGCACTTGATTTTCCAGGGAGACTGATTCACTAAAGGGGGCCTCCTCACCTCTCATTCCTGCTGTAACATTGGCATATGACTGATATTTAATGTCGAGTCCACTTATAATTAAATCATCCATACGAGAGTATAGTTCAAAATCCTCGATGCGTCACTCCAAGTCTGCAATTTTTTTGTCTTTTTCCTTAATTGTTAATTTCAATTCTCGTACTTCTTCCATTAGCCCTAATAGTTTAAGCTGTTGATTGGCCACTTTGGTCAGGTCTTCTGACAAGAAGTTCAGAGATTTTTTTGATCTCTTCCATTTCCTCCATCTTTGGTGGCATTTTTAATGACCTGTTGATAATAAAACAATCTCTGCTGGTGTCGCCGGCATCCGATCCGACTGACCTCGTATCCAGCTGGGGCCTCAGCTAGCCCCCTCCACTGCTAGTCCCGCTGCTTACCGCCGCTGCAATTGAGCTCCTGTCCAGCCAGGGTGCCGGCAGCTCCTCCACCAAGCCCCACCGCCCACCACCGCTGTAGTTGAGCTCCGATCCTGCTCCTGTCCAGCTGGGGTCCCGGTAGTTCCTCCGCTGAGCCCCGCCACCTACTGCCGTCCTCCTCAGTAGTTCCTCCACCAAGCCCCGCCGCTGTAACTGAGCTCCAATCCAGCTCTTATCCAGCTGGGGCCCTGGCTGCTCCTCCACTGGTCCCCGTCTCCTACCGCCGCTGTAGTTGAACTCCGATCCGGCTCCCGTCCAACTGTTGCCTCAGTTAGTTCCTCTGGCGAGCCCCAATCATAAGATTCTAAGAATCTGCGCGGGAGGCTCAGCCGTCATCTTCTGGGCCGATGCCGGGTCAGTGAGACGAACCGGGGACAGTCACTCCTTTGTATCTCATTTGTTTGTTTCTTTGTGTCTCTTTGTTTCTCATTTGTTACTGAATTTCTTTGAATTGCAGCATGGTGTCTAGCATTTGAGGATTTTTTTTGATCTATTTCACTTTGTCAAGCAGGTCCTATTTAAGTGATTTCTTGATTGAGAACAGGTGTGGCAGTAATTAGGCCTGGGTGTGGCTACAGAAATTGAACTCAGCTTTCCAAAGATGTGATAAACTGCAGTTAATTTATGTTTTAACAGGGAGAGGGGGCAGTCACTTTTTCACAGAAGGCCATGTAGGTTTGGATTTTGTTTACCCTTAATAATAGACACCTTCATTTAAAAACTGCATTTTGTGTTTACTTGCGTTACCTTTGTCTAATATTTAAATTTGTTTGATGATCTGAAACATTCAAGTGTGACAAACATACAAAAAAATAAGAAATCAAGGAAGGGGGCAAACACTTTTTCACACCACTGTATACATACCCCTAGATGTACAGAAGACATCTGATTGGTTAAAGCAACAGGATAAGTTTAACAGTTCAATCAAACTTTATTTCTAAAGTACTTTAAAAACAACTACAGCTGATACAAAGTGCTGTACATCAGGAATAGATAAAATGAGAAGGACATGTAAGACATAAAAATAAATAAAAGACAATAAAATGCAACTAAAAAGTATAAAACAAAATGGGTAAAAATTACATTTTTTGTTAATTTAACCTACAGAGCGCACTGTTAATTCCTGAAGACCCAAGGCAGATTTGTTTGACCCTGGCAACACAGATGGCTGAAATATGATTGGACAAAAAAACTCTAACATGCATTACACTACTGGAAGGAGTGCAACCAAGAGAAAAGCTATAAAATGAAGAGAATAGACTATTGGGAATAATTTAACACATCAT
The DNA here is from genome assembly GCA_020510985.1 of Pholidichthys leucotaenia. Classification (NCBI taxonomy): domain Eukaryota; kingdom Metazoa; phylum Chordata; class Actinopteri; order Cichliformes; family Pholidichthyidae; genus Pholidichthys; species Pholidichthys leucotaenia. Next base: position 411,725,164 of record CM035837.1, read on the forward strand.
CATGGAACAAATATAAGAATGTAGGTTGTAAATGTAATTCTGATGGTGTTTAGGCCAGTAGCGACTGCACTGATAGAAGGGATTTTATTTTTTGGAAAACAACAGCAGGGAGGATTGTCTGAAGGATCTGCCAGTAGGTCCATGACTTGGGTCCATATAGTCTGTTGTTTATCTGCACAGACGTCCCATAACCCGAGCAGACAGAGGAACAGAGGAAGTGACAGGATGAGGACGGTGGGCCCCGCCTCCGTCCGCTGTACTCATGTGCACACACTGACTCATAACAGCGTCCTCACATAGAGAACGGCTGAGCCTCTTGTTACATCACCATGTATGTGTGTGTTTGGTGCAAGGGCGTAACTTTGTTTCAAACATTGGGGGGGTTGAGATCTCTGCCCGTGTGGAGAGCTTAAGTCACACCCCCTCCAGTTCTGCATATTGGACCTTAAATCAAAAAAAAAAAAAAATCTCTATAGAAATGAATGGCAAAAGCAACATTATTTTTTGATCCCAATCAAATTTTGCAACGAGTTACCCATATGATATTTGTCATTTAAAAAGATAACTTTCCATATAATTAAAGTTGTCGGCTGTCATATATTAAAGTAATATTTTTTTTTGAACGACTAGTGGACAGCAACTCCCATCATCCCACATCACTAAACACAGTTATATTTTAGTGATCTGAAAAGCACTGGTGACGCACTGGTCACACACGTCCACACGGAAGTGACGACGCTGAAGATGATGCTGAAGACGATGCTGTCAAAGCGTTATCTTGTCTGTTTTTGTTTGTTGTATTAGCTCCGTTTTAAATTTTTATCTCTTTATCTCTTTTTTTCTGATATTAACTTTTTACTTAGTGTTAGCTTAGTAAATACCGCAGCCTGTATTGGCACACAGGTGAATCAGACCCCGATCAGGTCTGTTCACCGGGTTAGGCTAACCAGTTTTAGCTAACTAGCTAGCCACTTCTGGCCTGGAAAGCCATGGCTCCATCCCCAACTTGTGTCAACTGTGTTTCCCTCTCTAAGAAGGCTTCTGAGTTGGAATTGAGACTCTCTAACCTCTATAAGATTCGGGAAGCTGTAAACCACCTGGACACGATTATTTTTGGACGGACATCGGCCTCAGCGACAGACTTGCAGCTAGCAGAGACAGCTACTTACCTGGGTGAAATTAGCACATCGCCATCCACTTCCACCCCTGCTCCATTCACCTCAGCTGTCCAGGACTCCAGCAACAAACACTGGCTTCAGCTCAGAGCTAAACTCAAAGCCCTGAGTGGTTCTTCACAACCTCAATGCGCGCCCTGGACCATGGTTGGGCCAAATAGCAAACGTCGGGGATTGACCAGACATGGCCGCGCCTCCTCCCTTCCCCTTTTGCTGGAAAATAGATTCGATATCCTTTCCCTGGAAGATTTCCCCCACCTGGATGTTGATCTTCCTCCCATGGCCGCCCCTCCTCCTTCAGCAGCGGCCCAAACCCACAAGCCCCGGATCAAAACTACCTTAGGTGTGCCAAACTATACACCAGCTCCAAAAAGAAGAGAGCGTATCCCCCCACATCAGCACCCTGCCGCCACTGCAGCAACTACGGCAACTACGGCAAAATTGTCCACCATTTCAGAAGCCACTGACAAAGCCCCCCCCCCCCAGATGGCACTTGTAATTGGTGATTCAATAATGAGGAACGTCAGAAGCAGGTACTGTGTTACAAAATTTTTTCCTGGGGCTAAAGTGTCAGACGTTGAGGCTCTTACCCCTGACCTATTAAATGTATACCCCCACGCTAAAACTGTCATTGTGCATGTTGGATGTAACAACATCCCCGATGAAGCATCGGAGATCTTAAAGAGAGACTTCAGGAGCCTTCTCTCCACTGTTATGAACTGTAGCAGACATGTTTATTTCTGGGCCACTTGCTCCTTTTAGAAGAGGTTGCAATTATTTTAGCAGAACTCTCAACCTTAATACCTGTTTGTGTTCAACATGTCCTACTTTTAACATTGGTTTTGTAGACAATTTCAACCTGTTTTGGAACTGCCCATCATTTATGAGGCCATCTTGATCATCTTGATCCAAGATGGCGCTCACAGTGGTCGCCATGGTGCTTCGCTGCGCTTTTTTTTGTTTGTTTTTGTTCATCAATTGTGTGTCTGCCTGCTCTTACACCCGTGAAGAGCTACTAAATATCAGGACTTTCACTCCCACGGACCTACTCCCAGTTTTTTTGGCTCCTGCCGCCGATCTGGTTCACTTTTTAGCCCAAAAAGTGAGACGGCGAAAGAGAGGAAGACGAGCGGGCGCCCTCGTGCGGCTTCTCAGGAGAGGCACGCGCACGGCCTTGCCTGGGATCTTTCTGTCCAACGTCAATTCTCTTTATAACAAGGTAGATGAACTGAGACTGCTGATGCGATTTAAGGACCTCTCCACCTCGTGTGCCCTCTGCTTCACTGAGACCTGGCTCAAGGAAAAGACACCGGACAGCGCGCTCCTCCTCGAGGGATTTCAGCTGTTTCGTGCAGGCCGCGACACGGGGCTCTCCGGCAAGACCACAGGCAGAGGAGTCTGCTTCTACATCAACAGCAGCTGGTGCTCCGATGTAACTGTGATCTCCCAACACTGTTCTCCCGCTCTGGAATATTTATTCATCAACTGCAAGCCATTTTATTCCCAGCGTGAGTTTGCTTCATTCATTCTGGCTGCTGTTTACGTCCCGCCCGATGCGGACGTGCGCGAGGCTCAGCGCGCGCTTGCGGATCACATTCAGCAAGCGGAGCGGACTTTCCCGGACTCTCTGGTTATTGTGGTTGGCGACTTTAACCAGAGCAACCTGAGCCACGAACTCCCCCGGTACAAACAGTTTATTAAATGCCCCACCAGAGGAGAGAACACGCTGGATCACTGTTACACTACAGTTAGGGACGTGTATCGCACTATTCCCCACGCTGCGCTCGGACTATCTGATCACGTGATGGTCCACCTGATTCCCACATACAGACAGAGACTGAAGCTCACAAAACCTGTTGTGAGCACTACGAGGAAATGGACCAGTGAAGCTGTGGAGGAGCTGAGCACGTGCTTGGAAATAACTGACTGGGACATGTTTATAGGAGCCACGCATGATCTGGATGAGTACACGGACACTGTGACCTCATATATCCACTTTTGTGAGGAGAGCATTCTTCCATCGCGCACCAGGGTGAGTTACTCCAACGACAAGCCCTGGTTCACAGCTAAGCTCAGACAGATCAGGAAGGAAAAGGAAGCAGCGTTGAAAAGTGGAGACAGGGACTGCTACAGGGAGGTCAAATACCGGTTTAGCAGAGAGCTGAGGAGAGCTAAATCTGTGTATTCTGAGAGACTCCAGCAACAGTTAACTGCTAACAACTCTGCTTCTGTGTGGAGAGGACTGAGGCAAATCACCAACTATTGGCCTCAGGCTTCTAAAGGACAGGATGACAAAGCCCTTTGTCAAAGACTGTCCCAACACTATACCCGTTTTGACACCTCGTCAGCTGTGTCCAACTCCCCCCCTCCCCCCAGCGCCACTGCCTCCATGGTCCCCATTTCATCAAAGGCGTCCCCCCCCTCCTCCCCCCCTGCCCTTGGCATCAGTGAGCAGGACGTGCACAGACAGTTCTCCAGACTGAACCCGCGCAAGGCCCCTGGTCCGGACGGCGTGTCTCCCTCCACCCTGAGACACTGTGCGGAGGAGCTGACTCCTGTCTTCACAGACATTTTTAACACCTCCCTGAAGTCATGCCACGTGCCGGCCTGCCTCAAAACCTCTACCATCGTCCCTGTCCCCAAGAAGCCACAGATCACTGGACTTAACGACTACAGACCTGTAGCGCTCACCTCTGTAGTCATGAAGTCCTTTGAGCGCCTGGTCCTGCCCCACCTCAAGACCATCACCACTCCCCTCCTGGACCCACTGCAGTTTGCCTACAGAGCCAACAGGTCTGTGGACGACGCAGTCAACCTGGCCCTCCACTCCATCCTGCAGCACCTGGACTCCCCAGGAACCTACGTCAGGATCCTGTTTGTGGACTTCAGCTCTGCATTCAATACCATCCGCCCCGCTCTGCTCCAGGACAAGCTGTCCCTGCTCAACGTGCCTGACTCCCTCTGCAGGTGGATCACCGACTTCCTGACGGGCCGGAGGCAGCATGTGCGGCTGGGAAAGACTGTCTCAGACTCTGTTAGCATCAGCACCGGATCACCCCAGGGCTGTGTACTTTCCCCCCTGCTCTTCTCCCTGTACACCAACTCCTGCACCTCCAGCCACCAGTCTGTCAAGCTGATCAAGTTTGCAGACAACACCACCCTCATCGGGCTCATCTCCAACGGCGACGAGTCCGTCTACAGGAGAGAGGTGGCCCAGCTGGCGTCCTGGTGCAGCCACAACAACCTGCAGCTGAACACTTTGAAGACAGTGGAGATGATCGTGGACTTCAGAAAAGTCACAGCCCCTCTGCCCCCCCTTACCGTCACAGACTCTCCCATCACCACTGCGGATTCCTTCCGCTTCCTGGGCACCACCATCACCCGGGACCTCAAGTGGGAGCCGACCATCAGCTCCCTCATCAAAAAGGCCCAGCAGAGGATGTTCTTCCTGCGGCAGCTGAGGAAGCTCAAGCTACCCACCAAGATGTTGGTGCAGTTCTACACGGCCATCATCGAGTCCATCCTCACCACCTCCATCACCGTGTGGTACGCAGGAGCCACCGCCAGGGACAGACTAAGACTGCAGCGCGTTGTGCGCGCTGCTGAGAAGGTGATCGGCTGCAAGCTCCCATCCCTCCAGGACCTGTACATCTCCAGGACCCGGAGGCGTGCAGGTCGGATCATAGCCGACCCTTCACACCCTGGACACGCACTGTTTGCCCCCCTCCCCTCAGGCAGAAGACTTCGGTCCATTCAGACTAAAACCTCCCGCTACATGAACAGCTTCTTCCCCTCTGCCATCAGACTGCTGAACACTAAGTGACTTATTAGACTCTTGTGCACTACGTACAGCAGCTCAACCGGACTCATGACAATCATCACTGTTTTCTTTTTGCACTACCGACTGCACTATGTGGAACTCCACAATATCTGCTGCTTGTTAATATATTTAAAAATTGCATAGATTAGTTTTACTTATTCATATTCTACCTTTTATTGCATGCGTAGTTTTTTATTTTTATCTTTAGTGCTACTCCATGTTTAATGTTGCAGCATTGCACTGAGACAAATTCCTAGTTTGTGTACTACATGAACAATGGCAATAAATCTCATTCTGATTCTGATTCTGAGATGGCATCCATCTAAACAGACTCGGTGCACATGTTCTAAGGGACAATCTGTTTTATTCCATTCAGCATTTTTTAGTAGCTGCTGTGTTAACTCACACCGAAGTACCTGGGTCTGCCAACCAGCCCTTTGCTTCCACTTGTCATATTAATCCTATTAATCCAAATAACTCACTGTTTAGATCAGTCTTCAATTCATAACCCCACAGAGATTGTGTCTGTCTCCCGTTACCCAAAACATTATAACCCAAGACAAATACAACATAACTTGATAAATACACGCCTCTCTGCAGCTCCTCTTCATCTGCCACCCCTCAACTTAGCCCCTGTCTTCCCCATCAGAGAATCATTGTCTGCTCCCTCCAAAGTTAATAAAAATATAATATATAAGCATCCCAAAGTGATTGAACAAAAAGCTGGTAAAACTCAAATTAAACATCAAGTCTCTAAATTTCATGATTTGGCATCTCTTCTCATAATTTAAAAATTAAATGTGGTTTGTTAAATATTAGGTCTCTAACTCCCAAGTCTCTGCTAGTCCATGATCTGTTAATTGATCATCAGATTGATTTAATATCCCTTATAGAGACTTGGTTTGGGCAAGAGGATTATATTGGTTTAAATGAATCAACTCCCTCTGGTTATTTAAACTATCAAAATCCCAGATGTTCTGGTCGTGGAGGAGGAGTAGCGACAATTTACCATTCTAAATTACTAGTTAATGTAAAGCAAAAAAACATGTATAATTCCTTTGAGGGCCTGGTCCTCAGTATTGGGCATGTTAGCAGTTTTAGGTTAAACCCAATTTTTTTTGCCATAGTTTATCGTCCTCCCTCAGCCTACTCAGAGTTTTTATCCAAATTTGCCAAATTCTTAGCCGATTTAGTGCCAAAATCAGATAGAATAATTATAGTAGGGGATTTTAATATACATGTAGATGTAGATAGCGATTGTCTTAATATGGCATTTAATTCAATATTAGACCCGATGGGGTTTTCTCAGAAAGTAGAAAATTCTACCCATTATCTCCACCACACATTGGACCTTGTTCTGACATTGTTCAAGTAGGTTCATTTTGTTTTCTTTTAATTATTTACCTTTTGTTCTTATTAAAGACAAAAATAGAAAGGAGATGTCTTTACCTTCTTAACATGTTTCGACTGTGCACTGCAGTCTTCGTCAGAAGAGTCAGCTGATTGCTGCCAGGTGACATTTTATCAGCTGACTTTCGTAGGCGGGGCCAGCCCAGCAGACCTGTCAGATCCACCGACATATGGCATAGAAATAGAAAATCTGGTAGTGTCTCCTCATAACCCTGTACTGTCAGATCATTGTCTGTTAACCTTTGATTTTACTATTTCTGACTATTTGATTCCTAAAGAAAAATATTACTACAGCAGATGCCTCTCAGATGATGTTGTTACCAAATTTATGCAGATTGTCTCCTCTATGCCATGTGTCAACACAACGGAAATAAGCTATGGAGAGCTTGCTCCTTCTGTAATTGATAGCATGGAAGATAGTGTTACAGCTTCTCTGCATCAGACTCTAGGCATGGTGGCCCCTTTAAAAAAAAGAAAAAAATCCAATCAGAGATTTCTAACCCCTTGGTTCAACACAGAAACTCTTTGCTTAAAACGGAAGACTCGTCAATTAGAAAGAAAATGGCATTCCACTAATTTAGATGAAATCTATTCAGCTTGGAGAAATCATCCTTTAATTTATAAAAAATCTCTTAGAAAAGCTAGAACAAGTTATTACTCTGCATTAATAGAAGAGAACAAGAATAATCCCAGGTTTCTTTTCAGCACTGTAGCCAGGCTGACAAAGAGTCAGGACTCTGTCAATCCTAGCATTCCCTTAGAGCAGGGGTGTCAAACTCATTCCATGGAGGGCCAAGACCCTGCATGTTTTGCTTCTACCCAGTGTCTTCAGCAGGTGTTTTCACTGATCAACAATCAGTGGGAAGAAATTCAGTGAAATCACCTGTTGAAGTCACTGGGTGGAGGTAAAACCTGCAGGGTCTTGGCCCTCCATGGAATGAGTTTGACACCTGTGCCTTAGAGCTTACTAATCAGGACTTTATGAACTTTTCCAATCATAAAATTTCATCTATTTGACATAAAATCAGTCAGATTCTTCCCACGATAACTTAAATGCAGTAACTACTACAACTCCTTCAACTGATATCTGTCTTGATGAGTTTGCTACAATTGACCTTTTAGAGTTAGATAAAATAATTTCCTCTTCCAAGCCTTCTACTTGTCTTTTAGACCCTGTTCCTACCAGGTTATTTAAAAAAGTCGTCCCATTTATTGGTAGCTCTATTCTTCAAATAATCAGTTCTTCATTAACATTAGGCCATGTACCACAGGCTTTTAAAACTGCTGTAATTAAACCCTTACTCAAAACGCCAACGCTGGATCCAGGAGTTTTAGCTAACTATCGACCAATCTCTAATCTGCCTTTCATTTCAAAAATCCTAGAAAGAGTTGTTGCTACACATTTGACCACTTGCAGGAAAATGGTTTATTTGAAGAGTTTCAATCTGGGTTTAGAATTGATCATAGTACTGAAACAGCCTTAGTAAAGGTCACTAATGACCTCCTTATCGCATCTGATAATGGACTTGTTTCTGTACTTGTCCTTTTAGACCTTAGTGCAGCTTTTGATACCATCGACCATAATATTCTACTTGATAGATTAGAACACAATGTTGGACTTAATGGAACTTCGCTGCAGGGGTTTAGATCTTATTTGTCTGATAAGTTTCAGTTTGTCAATGTCAATAATGAGTTTTCTTCCAACTCAAAGCTCAGTCACGGAGTTCCACAGGAATCGGTGCTAGGCCCTACTCTTTTTTGTTTATATATGCTTCCGTTAGGCAACATTATTAGAAAGCACTATATACATTTTTATTGTTATGCAGTTGACACACAATTATACCTGTCAATGAAGCCAGATGATAGTAATCAATTAGCCAAGTTAGAAGCCCGTCTTAAGGAGATCAAAGCTTGGATGACTTGTAATTTCCTGCTATTAAATTCAGATAAGACTGAAGTCATTCTTGTTGGTCCAAAAAACCTTAGAAATACCTTTCCAAATCAGTCTCTTAGTTTGGATACCGTTACTCTTTCTCTTAATAGTTCTGTGAGGAACCTTGGAGTTATTTTTGATCAAGATCTGTTTTTCAATTCACATATTAAATTTGTTTCTAAGACTGCCTTCTATCATTTGCATAGTATTGCCAAGATTAGGAGCATCTTGTCTCAGAGTGATGCTGAGAAACTGATCCACACTTTTGTTAGCTCTAGATTAGATTATTATAATGTTTTATTATCAGGTTGTTCTAAAATATCTTTAAAAAGTCTTCAGTTGATCCAAAATGCTACAGCAAGAGTTTTAATAGGTATTAGAAAGAGAGATCGTATCGCTCCGGTTCTGGCCTCCCTTCATTGGCTTCCCATAGAGTTCAGAATTAAGTTTAAACCCTTGCACTCTGGTCAATTTCCCTAAAAACGCCAAAAAATAATGTGCCTAAAGTAAATCAAAAGCTGTTCTTCAACCCTTTGCAGCATCTTCATGGGGTTGGTCTCATTTAAAAGAAAACACTTTGAATGTTTTGGCAAAACAGTCATAATCTCTCTAAGTGCTCCGGCCACTGAGTAACAGTCATCTAAACATACTGAACTTGAAGAAAATAAATTTCGCCTGGGTGTTTTTTTTGGATACAAATGCTTGCAAATAACACACAGCTTCAGATCCGGGCTGGAAAATGCAACAGAAATGTAGAACCAAGTGTTATCCAGCTGAGGTCAAAATTTTGTAACAATACCACAGAAAATGAATATATTACACAGCTTTGTTCTCAGGTTGTTCCCAGGCGTTTTTGAACTGTGCCAAATTGTGCCAAATGGCACAGTTTGGAAAAACGTCTAACTTTTGAATGATTCAATATAGAAGCTTCATCTTGGGCTCTAATGAAAGGTGACACTCAGGGTTGTGTGTGTGTGTGTGTGGGGGGGGGGTTGTCCCCCTCTCCCCCGCTACAGAGGACGGAGATCGCCCGGTGCACGGGTTAATGTGCCGCGGTCCGTCATGTGGCAATGACGCACAGTTGTAATTTACCGATCGGTCAAAAGTCATTTTTGATTACAATTTTCAGGGATAAAGAATAATTTAGCTTATAACACTTACCTGTTCACAACAGCAGCGTAGCTGGTGAACTTCTCTTCCTCATTGTCAGACGAACATGAAGCTGGTCCGCTTATTACGGACTCATGGTTCTGGTCTCACGACCCGGTCAAAACATAATTCCATTATTGCGGTTTTGCGCTTCCATGATTGCGGTTTTGGCGAACGATTTTTCAAAACAAATAACAGTAGTAATAAAAAAAGACTGGCGAACGCGTGTGTGTCACCCAGCCTTCGTCGGCGGCCTCCGTCGGTCTATGATGACCATGGAAGAGAATCCTAAAGGTCTATTCTGCTGGAATTAAAAAAAAAAAAGCACCGCCTGTGGCTGAACAGGCCGATGCACGAATGGCAGTCTCTGTCACACAGGTTGCACTTGTGGGTGGTCTCCGTGCTGCTGGGTCTGTGGCGGTTCTTCTTGCGGGTCCTTTTTTCATCTGCTGCAGCAGTCAGTCTCTCTTCACCCAGCCTTACACAAAACAGTTTTCAAACTTCTGTACTTCAATTGGCTCGCTGCATTCGCAGCCGTTTTTAGGCGAGTCCTTCTTGCAAGGTTTTCAGTCATTGGTTCTTCAAGGTTTCAGAAACCCAATTCAAGGCTCTTATTAGTCGAATGAGAGGTCAATCATATCTAATCTGTTCACGGCTGTGTCTGTAGTGGAAGAACGGAAATGCAGCTTTTTTTTTCAGTGCGCTCCAGGACGCAGCGCCCTCGTGCGCTCTAGGACGCAGAGACGTGCCCGCCCGCGGTACACAGAAGTGCAACAGGTTAAAATCCTTCTTCTCACTTACAAAGCTCATAACAATCAGGCCCCTTTTTATTTAAAAGATCTGATATTACCCTATCATCCTAACAGTGCATTACGCTCCCAAAATGCTGGATTACTTGTAATACCTAGAATCTCCAAAAGTACAATGGGAGACAGAGCCTTTAGTTATCAAGCTCCTCTTTTGTGGAACCAGTTGCCAATCTGGATTTGGGAGTCAGACTCAATCTCTGTTTTTAAGAATAGGGTTAAAACCTTCCTTTTCGATATAGCCTACAATCAGGGAGGGATCATGTGTCTCTGAACCCTCCCTTAGTTATGCTGCTAATAGATTTAGACAGCCGGGGGACCTCCAATAATGTACTGGGCTTCACTCCTTTAATGTTTGCTCTCCACATGTCTGTTCTTTTCATCTTCTCTATCTCCTAACCACCCCCCCCCAGCCAGTCGCAGCAGATGACTGCCCCTCCCTGAGCCTGGTTCTGCTGGAGGTTTCTTCCTGTTAAAAGGGAGTTTTTCCTCTCTACCATCGCCAAGTGCTTGCTCACAGGGGATCGCCTGATTGCTGGGGTCTTTCTGCAATTGTAAGGGTTTCCCCTACACTTGAAAGTGCTATGAGATGACTGTTGTTGTGAAATGGCGCTATATAAATAAAATAAAGTTGAAATTGATTTCTCATAGCATTAATCCCTGCACTGACAGACAAGTCACTAGGATTAATCTTAGTCTGACTCTTAGCTAAATCACTATACAGTGGTAATAACAGAATGGATTTGCCTGACTGCTGCCCTCACCCTGTGTCTCTCTGAGAGGAAATCACATGAACAAAAAGAAAATGTCATTCACTTATGAGGACAAGTCTAAAAGTCATTAGTTTGTCCAACAGAACATTATTATGACAATCTAGTCAGCAGTCTGTTCTCTGAGATCCCCTCCTCATGGATCGTCACCTTATCGTGGTGGGGGGGTTTGCGTGCCCCAGTGATCCCAGGAGCTATGTTGTCCGGGGGCAATTTGCCTCTGATAGGGTCTCCCAAGACAAACTGGTCCTGGGTGAAGGGCCAGACTAAGAACGAACTTGGAAAGATGTAAAATGTTTTCCTGCTTCTTCCCTCTTAATAGCATCTTAACAGTGCTATCAGCAGGTGCATTAGGTTGTCTAGTTTATTTTGACACCATGTTCATCATTCTAGCCACAGAACTGAGGTTAATGCAGCTGCTGAATGTGGATGAGGCTTACCACTGTGTAGCTATTTTTTACCAAGTAGATGAACTAAGGACACGATGTGTGATTTAGTCAGCTAGACTATGACAAAAGTAACAGTTATCCTGCCTGCAGAGACATTATGAACATAGCACACCACACCAAAGGTGTGTTATGTTTCACTCATTAAATGATAATAAATCTGTGAAATTTGTGACAAAATCATCCTGGTATTAAAAACTTAATCTAGATTCATTACCTTGTGGGGGACCCAGATAATGCATTCTGTACTCAGACTGAATGGCACAGAAGGAGACGCTTAAAAGCTGTTAAATGGATATCCATCCATCCATCTCAGCGCCTGGAACGCCATGGCTCCTTCTCCGACATGTACCCGCTGTTTATCTCTCCTTGGTAAGGTCTCTGAGTTGGAAACGAGGCTCTCCAACCTTTATAAGATTCGGGAGGCCGAAGACCACCTCGACACCATCATTCTCAGGCGATCATCGGCTCCGGCTACCGACTTGCAGCTGGCAGAGACTGCTACTTACTTGGGTGAGCTCAGCACCTCTCCATCTACCTCTACTCCTGCTCCAGCCTCTGCAGACGTCCATGACCACAGCAACAAACACTGGTTTCATCTTGGGACTAAACCCAAAGCTTCGGTTGGTCCCTCTCATCCTCCATGTGCGCCCTGGACCTTGGTTCAACCAGCTAACAACCATCGTCAATCGACCAGAATGGGCCGCGCCTCTTCTCTTCCCGTGTCCTTGGAAAACAGATTTGAAATCCTTTCCCTGGAGGATTTTCCCCACCTGGACGCTGGCTGTGTGCCCGTGGACACCCCTCGTCCTCCCTCCTCTCCTTCAGCGGCGGCTCAGGTCCGCAAACCCCGGATAAAGACCACCCTGGGTGTGTCAAATTACACACCAGCTCCAGATAGAAGACAGCGCATCACCCCACCTTCGCAACAACATCACCCTTTACAAAATTACTCTCCTAGTCAGAATCCACTGACAAAACCCCCTCAGACGACGCTGGTAATTGGTGATTCGATCATGAGGAACGTCAGAAGCAGGTACTGCATCATTCGATTTTTTTCCTGGGGCTAGAGTCTCTGACATTGAGGCTGTTATCCCTGACCTGCTAAATGAATTCCCCCACATACAAACTGTCGTTGTGCATGTGGGATGCAATAACATCCCAGATGAAGCATCTGAGATTTTAAAAAGTGACTTCAGGAGCCTTCTGTCTACTCTTATGAACTGTGGCAGACGTGTGCTCATTTCTGGGCCTTTGGCACCTCTCAGACGACGCTGCAATCATTTTAGCAGAACTCTCAGTCTTAATTCTTGGCTGTGTTTTACTTGTCCTATTTTTAACATTGGTTTTGCTGACAATTTTAACTTATTTTGGAACCGCCCATCACTTATGAGGCCTGATGGCATCCACCCAAATAGACTTGGTGCACGTGTTTTAAGAGACAATCTATTCTAATCCATTCAGTGTTTTCTGGTACAGTGACTGGGACTTGTTGTGTTTACTCGCTCTGAAGCTTCTGGGTTTGCCAAACTGCCCTTTTTTGGTTCCGTTCCCACTTCTTGTATCGAGCCCATTAATTCAGGTGGTCTTTACCGTTTGGATCAGCCTTTGATTTATAATCCTACAGAGATTGTGTCTGTCTCCCGTTGCCCTAAATATTGTATCCCAGGACAAATACAACACAACTTGAAAAAAACACGCACTTCTGCTGCTCCTCCTCATCCACCACCCTTCAACTTTGCCCCTGTCTCCTTCCTCAGAGAACCTTTTTCTGCTCCCTCTAAAGTTAATAAAAAAGTTAATAAAAACACAATGCATAAACATCCCAAATTGATTAAACAAAATGTTGGTAAAATTCAAATCCAGCCTCAAGTCCCTAAAATTAATAAATTGGCCTCTGTTCCTCCCCAAAATTTAAAAATTAAATGTGGTCTATTAAACATTAGGTCTCTAACTTCTAAGTCTCTTCTGGTTCATGATCTATTAATCGATCATCAGATCGATCTACTATCCCTCACAGAGACCTGGCTCGGGCAAGATGATTATGTTGGTCTGAATGAATCAACTCCCTCTGGGTATTTAAACTGTCCTAACCCCAGAGGTTCTGGTCGTGGTGGTGGAGTGGTGGCAATTTTCCATTCTAAATTACTAGTTAATGTTAAGCAAAAATTATGTTTTAATTCCTTTGAAGGTTTGGTCCTCGATGTGGGGCTTGTTGGCAATCTTGGCTTGAACCCAGTTCTCTTTGCCATAGTTTATCATCCTCCCTCGGCCTATTCAGAGTTTCTATCGGAATTTGCTGAATTTTTAGCTGATTTAGTGCTGAAATCCGATTATTATTATTGTAGGGGACTTTAATATGCATGTTGATGTAGAGAGTGACTGTCTTAATAAGGCATTCAATTCAATTTTAGACTCAATGGGGTTTTCCCAGAAAGTAAAAAATTCTACCCATCATTTCCACCATACATTGGACCTTGTTTTGACTCATGGTATAGATATAGAAAATCTGGTAGTGTCTCCTCATAATCCCGTACTGTCTGTCCATTCTCTGTTAATTTTTGATTTCATTATCTCTGATCACTTGTTTCCTAAAGAAAAATACTACTACAGCAGATGTCTTTCTGATGACGTTGTTGCCAAATTTTTGCAGATTGTCTCCTCTATGCCATGGGTCAACACAACAGAAACAACAGAAATAAATGATGGAGAGTCTGCTCCATTTGTGATTGATAACATGGTTGATGGTGTTACTGCCTCTCTGCATCGGACTCTAGATTTGGTAGCCCCTTTAAAAAAGAAAAAGTCTAACCAGAGATTTCTAACCCCGTGGTTTAACTCAGAAACTTGTGGCTTAAAACAGAAAACTTGTCAACTGGAAAGGAAATGGTGTTCAACTAATTCAGATGAATTCTACTTAACGTGGAGAAATCATTTCTTAATGTATAAAAAAAAAATCTCTTAGAAAAGCTAGATCAAGCTATTATTCTGCATTAATAGAAGCAAACAAGAATAACCCCAGGTTTCTCTTCAACACTATAGCCAGACTTACAAAGAGCCAGGACTCGGTCAATCCTCGCACCCCCCCTGAGCTTTATAGTCAGGACTTTCTGAACTTCTTCAATCTTAAAATTTTATCTATTAGAGATGAAATCAGTCAGATTATTCCTACCGTAAACTCAAGTACATTAACTACTACACCTCCCTCAATTGATATCTGCTTAGATAAGTTTACTCCAATCGACCTCTTAGAGTTGGATAAAATAATTTCCTCATCAAAGTCTTCATCTTGCCTTTTGGACCCTATTCCTTCCAGGTTATTTAAAATTATCTTCCCAATTATTGGTAGCTGTATTCTTCTTATAATTAATTCTTCTTTAACTCTGGGCTATGTACCACTGGCTTTTAAAACTGCTGCAATTAAACCCTTACTCAAAAAACCGACGCTCGATCCAGGAGTTTTGGCCGATTATCGATCAATCTCTAATTTGCCTTTCATTTCAAAAATCTTGGAAAGAGTTGTTGCTGTGCAATTATCTGACCATTTGCAGGGAGTTGGTTTGTTTGAGGTGTTTCAATCTGGGTTCAGAGCTCATCACATCACTGAAACTGCCTTAGTGAAGGTCACTAATGACCTCCTGATTGCATCTGATAATGGACTTGTCTCTGTTCTTGTTCTTTTAGATCTCAGTGCAGCCTTTGACACTATCGATCATGCCATTCTACTTGATAAATTAGAATATTTTGTTGGACTGAGTGGAACTCCGTTGCAGTGGTTTAGATCTTAATTGTCCGATAGATTTCAGTTTGTTGACATCAATGATGAATTTTCTTCCAACTCTAAGCTCAGTCACTGTGAGTTCCACAGGGATCTGTGTTGGGCCTTACTCTTTTTAGTTTATATATGCTCCCGTTAGGCAATATCATCAGAAAGCACTGTATACATTTTCACTGTTATGCAAACGACACACAACTACACCTGTCAATGAAGCCCTGTGATTATAAATCAATTAGCCAAGTTAGATGCCTGTCTTAAGGACATCAAATCTTGGATGAGTTGTAATTTTCTACTTTTAAACTCTGATAAGACTGAAGTCATTCTTGTTGGCCCAAAACATCTTAGAAATCCCTTTTCAAATTATGACCTTAATTTAGATGCCGCCACTCTCACTCTGAACAGTTCTGTGAGGAACCTTGGAGTTATTTTTGATCAAGATTTGTCCTTTAATTCACATATTAAAACTGTTTCTAAGACTGCCTTCTATCATTTGCGCAATATTGCCAAGATCTGGAGCATCTTGTCTCTGAATGATGCTGAGAAACTGATTCACGCCTTTGTCAGCTCTCGATTAGATTATTGTAATTCATTATTATCTGGTTGTCCTAAAGTATCCTTAAAAAATCTTCAGTTGATTCAAAATGCTGCTACTAGAGTTTTAACTGGTTCTAGAAAAACAGATCATATCTCCCCGGTTCTGTCCTCCCTTCATTGGCTTCCTATAGAATTTAGAATCAAGTTTAAAATCCTTCTTCTTACTTTCAAAGCTCTTAATAATCAGGCCCCCCAATATATTAAAGATCTGATATTACCTTACCATCCTAATAGAGCATTACATTCCCAAAATGCTGGCTTACTTGTGGTGCCCAGAATCTCCAAAAGTACAGTGGGAGGCAGAGCCTTCTGCTACCAAGCTCCTTCTCTCTGGAACCAGTTGCCACTCTGGGTCTGGGAGTCAGACTCGGTCTCTGTTTTTAAGAACAGGGTAAAATCCTTCCTTTTTAATATAGCTTCTGTTTAAGGAGGGATTTTGTGTCTCTTAACCCCGCTTTTGTTCTGTTGTTATTTGATCCATACTGCTAGTTGACCTCCAATAATGTACTTGGCATCTTACTGTTATGTTCTTTATGTCTGTCCTCTCCATCCTCCCTATCCCCTCACCCCCAGCCAGTCGCAGCAGATGACTGCCCCTCCCTGAGCCTGGTTCTGCTAGAGGTTTCTTCCTGCTAAATGGGAGTTTTTTCTCTCCACTGTTGCTTAGTGCTTGCTCATAGGGGATCGTCTGATTGCTGTGTTTTTCTGATACTGTGTGGTTTTTTTCTGCACTGTGGCGACATGAGACAGCTTCTGTTGTGATGTGGCGAAGTATAAATAAAGGTGATTGATTGATTGATATGCAAGACAGACTGTGGTTTTCTCCATAAGACCGCATGATAATATGTGTTCTCCTCTGGACTGCATAATAATGCGCCGACAGGCTAGGTGACAAAGGTGACAAAGGGAATTGTTATTGTAAGTCTATGTATTGTAATGTGAAACCCCCCCCAGGTCGCGAGGCAAGTTTGTATGGTATAAAAGAGAGATGCCAGCGACCTGGGTGATTCTTCTTGTTGACTGCTGATAGAGAGAGAGTAATAAAGTCTGCTCTGCTCCAGCTCACTGCCTCACCTGCTCATTCCTCTCTCTACACTGGTAACCCTTGACGCATAAAGAAACTCAACGCAAACACCCCGGAGACGACCCAGACTGCAGGCGCCAGCACCGCGTGCGCCATTTCGGTCAAGCTCCCAGACTTTTGGCTACATGACTCAAACACTTGGTTCCTCCACACCGAGGCCCACTTCGCGCTCTGTGGAGTGACGGCGGATGACACCAAATACTACTACATGGTTGCAGCGCTGGACACACGCACAACACAGCGGGTGGTGAGCCTGCTCCAACAGCCCCCAGACCACTACAAATATGACGCTCTCAAGACTGTGCTGACCTGGCGCTACATGCTCTCGGACGGCGAGAGAGCGGAAAGGCTCCTGACGCGCTCTGAGTTGGGAGATGGGTTGGCGGTCAAATTAATCGAGAAGATGTTGGCATTGATGGGCACATTTGACGGGCATTTCCTCTTTACCCACCTTTTCCTCTGGAACCTCCCGACAGTGGCCAGAGCGCTCTTTGCCAATTCGCCGCTGTTGGCCATGCGCAACTACCGGGCGCTGGCACAAGAGGCAGATCGGATTATCCTGGCGACCAGAACCTTTGCTGTGAATACAGAGGCATCGGAGCCCAGTAAGACAGCCAGCGGGGGCAAGGAGCCAGCGACAGTGGCTGCAGTGGAGGCTAAGAAGCACCGGAGGGACATGCTCTGCTTCTATCACCGCAGCTTTGGAGAAGACCACACCGATGCATGCCACTGTGCCAGTTCAAGCGCTCGGGAAATGCCAAGGCCGGCAGTCGGTAGCAGCTGCGACTGCCGGTGACACAAACAAGCTGCTCTATGTGAAGGACTCACGCTCGGGGAGACGGTTCCTTGTGGACTCCGGCTCCCAAAAGAGCTTCATCCTGCTGTCCTACGCAGACCGGCTGGCGGGAAGTAGCGGCCCTGAGCTGGCAGCCACAAACGGCTCAGACATTAAAACTTTTGGTGAGAGGACACTGACTATATCCTTGCATGGCTGTACATACCAATGGACATTTGTCATAGCGGCATTTAACCTCCCCATTTTGGTCGCAGATTTTTTTGTGCACACGGACTATTAGTCAATGTGGCTAACAGACGCCTGATTAACGCAATGTCCTTTGATTCTCTGCCCTGTACAGCTAGAGGAGCCGGGTCCACAACACTAACCAACGTCACAGCTCCAGGGGGTAAGTTCCACACACTACTCACCCAGTTCCCAGCACTCACGGTTCCAACGTTTTCGGTGGCCGTCACTAAACACGGGATGGAGCACTTCATTACCACCACGGGGCCGCTTGTTTTTGCACAACCTCGGCGCCTGGATGCAGCTAAACTGGCCAGTGTGCGTGAGGAGTTCGCCAACTTGGAAAGGTTGGGCATCATCAGGAGCTCAGCCCATGGGCATCCCCGCTACATATGGTGCCTAAAGCCGAGGGATCGTGGCGACCATGCGTAGATTTCCGCAGATTAAACAACGCTACTGCACACGATTGCTACCCAATCCCCCATAGTCAGGATTTTTCCGTCCACCTCACCAGGGCACGCATTTTTTCCAAGGTGGACCTGGTCCACGATTGCCACCAGGTCCCAGTGCATGCGGAAGACATACCTAAAATGGTAGTAATAACCCCATTTGGTCTTTTTGAGTTCCTACGCATGCCTTTCGGGTTAAAAGGTGCGGCGCAGACATTCCAACGCATGATGGATGCAGTGCTGCGCGATCTGCCATTTGTGTTTGTCTACCTGGACGACATCCTGGTGGCCAGCACTTCCGAGGACGAACACGTAGCCTACCTCAGGATGGTTTTCCAGAGGTTGGAGGAGCACGGGCTAATAATCAACCCGGCGAAGTGCCAGTTCGGGGTTACGGTAATCAATTTTTTTGGGCCACCGCATCTCACCGGAGGGCGTGATACCCTTACCGGACAAAATGCGCGCAGTGGCAGATTTTCCCCGGCCTCAGACGGTCAGAGTGCTGCAGGAGTTTTTGGGGATGGTTAACTTTTACAACCGTTTCCTCCCCCGCGTAGCCCAGCTTATGCAGCCGTTGTACACCGCGCTTAAGAAATGGAAGCCAGCGGACAGAGTCGACTGGACTCCTGAGCGAGAGCAGGCGTTTTCCAAGGCCAAAACAGCTCTAGCAAACGCCGCACTACTGCCGCACCCGGACCCGGCGGCTCAGATAGCACTCACTACCGACGCATTGGACGTGGCCATTGGGGCCATTGTGGAGCAGCACATCGCCGGTTCTTGGCAGCCGCTCGCCTTTTTTAGCAGGTCTTTGCATGACAATGAGCATAAATACAGCACGTTCGACAGGGAGTTACTGGCTCTCCACCTGGCCATACGCCACTTCCAGTTCTGGCTGGAAGGGTGCAGTTTCACTGCGTTTATGGACCACAAGCTGCAAACGTATGCTATGGCCAAGATTTCGGAACCATGGTCGGCCCGGCAGCAGAGACAGCTGGCCGTGATCTCGGAGTTTACGACCGACGTTCAGCATGTGGCCGGTAAACTCAACGTGGTGGCAGACTGCCTCTTGCATGTTTTAGTGGCCCCAGTCTACTTAGGGATAGATTACATGGCCATGGTCGCTGAGCAGATCGGCGATGCGGACGTTTGCAAGCTCCAGTCTGGACCAACAGGTTTAAGGCTGGAGAGCTGAGTACTGCAAGACAGGGCCCCCCAATCTGTGACGTCTCCACAGGCTGCCCGCACCCGGTGGTCCCACACGTTTGGCGCCGTTGCGTTTTAGAGTCAGTTCACTCCCTGGCGCACCCAGGAGTGCGTGCGTCAGTCAAAATGGTGAGAGCAAAGTTTGTCTGGCCAAGCCTGTGCAAACAAGTGAAAGAGTGGGCTGCAGCCTGCGTAGCGTGCCAATGAGCCAAGGTGCAGAGGCACACAAAGGCCCCCCTTGAGCCGTTCCATGTCCCGACTAAGAGGTTCAACCACGTTCACATGGACCTTGTAGGCCCCCTCCCACCATCGCAGGGGTTCACACACCTCCTGACAGTGGTGGACCGCACCACGTGCTGGCCTGAGGTGGTGTTGCTAGCTTCCACCGAGTCCGAAGAAGTTTCACATGCTTTTTTGATGACATGGTTGGCACGCTTCGGCGCCCCTTTGGATATCACGTCCGACCGGGGCCTGCAGTTTGTTTCTGACCTCTGGTCCATGATGGCCCGGAGCCTGGGCATCACAATTCCACGTACAACCCCCAGGCCAATGGGTTATGCGAGCGTTTCCATAGGTCACTTAAAGCAGCACTCGGGGCTTTGCTTACGGATGCAAATTTGGTGGACCGGTTGCAGTGGGTTCTATTAGGGTTGTGTTCAGCACCAGAGGAGGATTTGGCAGCCTCCCCAGCAGAGCTTGTTTTTTCCCAACTGCTGCGGCTCCCCGGAGAATTTTTGCCTGACGATCCCGCCCCGAACACCGATCCATCCCCGCCTTCACTACATAGTGCAGAGGCAGGGACAGTACCCGGCCTGGCCCACCACTGTTTTCCCCACGCTTTTGTGCCAAGGACCTTGAAGGATGCATCATTCGTGTCTGTCAGGCACGATGCCCACCAGACCTCACTGCGCCAGGCATACAACGGCCCGTTCAGAGTGTTAGAACCTGGGGATAAACATTTTGTGTTAGACTTGGGGGGACGCAGAGAAACAATCTGTATCTTAAGCCCGCCTTCATAGTAGCAGACAAGCAGGTGGTGTTGGCCCAAGCTTCTCGGTGCGGACGACCCTCACTGAGAACTCCCCAGGTAAATGACTCATCAGCTCAGTCAAAATGTCATGGCGAAGATGTGCCCCCCCCAATGTCCCCCCACAGATGGACATGCCTCCAGAAGCGCCCCACCGGCACAGCAGCACCTCGGAGCCGGCAACCCCCCGTTACAGCCGCTATGGACGTCGGCTGAAGCCCACAGGATATGAGGGTGAAGGCCCAGTCTGAGTTTTCGGGGGGGACCCAGATAATGCGTTCTCTACTCAGACTGAATGGCACAGGAGGAGACGCTTAAAAGCTGTTAAATGGATATGCAAGACAGACTATGGTTTTCTCCATAAGACCGCATGATAATATGCGTTCTCCTGCAGACTGCATAATAATGTGCCGATAGGCTGGGTGACAAAGGGAATTGTTATTGTAAGTCTATGTATTGTAATGTGAACACCCCCCGGGTCGTGAGGCGAGTTTGTATGGTATGAAAGGGAGATGCCAGTGACCTGGGTGATTCTTCTTGTTGACTGATGATAGAGAGAGAGTAATAAAGTCTGCTCTGCTCCAGCTCACTGCCTTGCCTGCTCATTCCTCTCTCTACAGCCCAGACATTTATTTTTTTACAATGGCATTCAGTTTTCAAATTTAGGTTTCAGGTATTTCCCCCCTCCCCTCATAAAAGGTAAATAACAAATTTACCTTTACCAAATTTACCAGAAAAAATGTACAAATTTAGGAGAAAATAGTATAAATTCCCAAGAAAAAAAGTAGCAACTTGGTGATAGTCAAAAAATTATTTGAAAAAATCTGAAATTTAAATTATTTTGCAAATATGTAAGGAAAAAATGCTTATTTTCCATGACGAATTTAAGAAAAATGCTACATTTTTGTGAGAAACTGAATTTAAGGGGAAAACAACATGGGGGAAATACTGCATATTTATACAAAAAGTAGGCAGATTTACAAGAAAAAAATGTTTCCGATTTTCAAGAAAAGCTGTAAAACTATAACAAAAAATTGCACATATGAAAAAGTGACATTAGAAACATCACAGTGCGACATAAAACACTGATGTTTACTAAAGGAGAAAAAAGATTGGACAGAATATTTGGAGCCCAAAAAGTTGGTAGTGAGGACAGCTCTAACTGTAAATGGGTTTACAATACGCTTTCTGCAGGTGCAGCGCAGTGTTCTGCAGAGACCCCTACTTGACAGGAAAAGCAACAGGCTGGAGGAGGTGACAAATGCTGCAAAAAATGCTGAAAGAAGCATTGCAACTTTTTAGTTATCAATTTATTTATTTTCTTAGTGCTCCCTTTACTGCAAATGGAGCCTTAAACACCAACAAACTCAAAAGATACAGTGTTAAGGTGATGAAGCATACTAGGAGCTAAATCATTATACAGTGATAATAAACCATCAATATCTCTCCTAATTTGTGTAATGCTGTAAAATAAAATGGGAACAGAAAACTAGAAATGTGATTATAAGCTCAATAATTAAATTAAATAAATAAATCAGTGATGCTGTACTGTAATGCTTTTGAACTCATTTTAACATGTAAAAAAGTTTATAAAAAGTTTAAGAATATGAAATGCATCTATTCTTTCATTCAACTATTTGGTGTTCATTTCTTATATATTTGTTTAGATACTCTCTTGTGCAGCTATGGTATTTTAACAGAGGATAGAAGATCTGAAAGTGATCTGTAGGGAAAATAATCAACGTCTTTTAATGTGGATATTTAAGAATAGCCTTCAGAGTGACTTAGTCTATAATCAAAAGTGATAAAACTTGTTTTAAATTGAATTTTAGAATTATCAAAATCATGACGTTTTAAAAATACAGAACAGTTTAAGGCTAACTTTAATTTTGTGGGGATGACAAGCAATATTTAGACGCATTTATATTTAAGGACCAGTGATCGCAGTAGATTTTGTTTGTACTTGATAAATGTTCCGAGCTGCTAACATTTTGATGACTACTGAAACACATAAATTTAACACTTGACGACCAAATCCATTCTGATCACATTTCACGAATGATTAATACAAGGTAAAGACCAAATTTGCATGAGAAGAGCTAATCATTTCTCAGATCTCCTACCAGGCAGCACAGTTATTCAGTGGTGTAACTCCTATTAGCAAACTAGCAACCAGCTAACTTCAGACAACAATTCACAAGCTAAGTCAATAATATGATATTTACCTCGTTTTGGACAGAGGGGTTTGTCCTTTTATTTGACAAGTTCAACCAGTTTAAAATGGTTTGTTGCCCTTGTGGAGCTTGTTTCATGTTCTCTCACTGAGCTGAAGGCATTCCATACCAGCATCTCCACCTGCCGCCCTGACAACTGACTCCTACTCAGTGAAGGCGCAAGTACCGGTTGGGCAATATCAAGTCTGCAGCAGGGGGGAATACATTGTCTGCTTATTAGAAATGTTACTTTGTGTTGCTTGCAAATGAAAAAAACGACAACTTCTTCATACTTGATTGAGTAGTAGATTTTTTTTATTAATTATAATGATATGATTATTGTGGGGGTTATATTGGCTGGATTTGATTATTGGGGGGCGGGGGTTATAACCCCTCTACCCCCTCCCCCACAAATTATGCCTATGGTTTGGTGTTTACAGAAATGATTGTTCCGAGTATGACCAGGATTCAGAGGCAGAGGTGTGTGAGGGCCGAGACCAGATGAGGTCATCTGTACTCCAATACATAAAACACCAACCCAAGAGTTAAGGTAATAATATGCATGAATATTTTTAAGTAATTCCAACTCAGCTGCAACTGAACAATTCTCCATTATTTTTTATTAACTGAATAACTTTAGTCCAACCAACAATATTTACTTTTCCTCCAGAAGCTTAATTAAGCTGAACCAACTTAGTTTTAATGAAAAACTTTTTGAGATCGTAAGTGGTGAAATTATTGAAGTGTAAGGTGTTCTAACTTCTTAATTTTGCTTCCTTTCTAATCAGAAATGTTAAAGTGGCACTCCGGCAAAAATCAAGTTTTTTTTTTTCTGTTGTTAACATGTCTGTAACTTGTTTTTTGTAACTTACAAGACATATCCAGAGCAAAATCTTACTGCAGTCCCGTCTGTTTGAACAAACCGTTTCTACCTACATAAGCATTTCTGCTTAGCCTGATTGGTTATAACCAGGGCTTGACATTAACACCTGCCACTGGTGGATGGATTTCACCGGTGGCAGGTAAGACAGCCAGTCCCACTAGCCACTTTGGCAGGCTGTAGTTTTCTCAAACAACATCTAAATAATAAGCGTGTCGCAATGTGAGACTACAAAACTACAACTCCCATGAGCACTATCTGCACACACAGTGTATTGTCATTGGTCCACTGTGACAGTGGGCGTGGCCTGGCTCAACTCCCAGCGTGGTACACAGGACTGCTCCAGGCTGGGGTACAGAAGAAACCGTGGACGCTGTGCTCCGCAGGTTGGTTCATTTTGTGGCCAGAAACGGTGCACACCCGTCCCTGCTCTCGACGATCAGATCACACTGCGATCCCCCATTGTCACAGCCAGAGTAGTTAAACTGCGCTCTCCCCCCACATCAGCTCCTACCTCTGTGGTTAAATATGATTATTTTTACAGCAAGAAGCTCCCGTTTACTGTCCACAGCTGTACAAATTTAAGTTTTTGTATGACAGAGAGAAAAAGTGACTAAACTTTGATGTTAGTTGAGTTTATTTCATTTTTCTTTTCAGAAAAATAAAATAGCAATTTAAAAACAAAGCTGACAAAATATCCATAACTGAAAGAATGTGTTGCTGTAAAGAACAAATGAAGCTTCTGAGGTGAACTTTTGTTTATCCGTGATTATCTATGATATCTGTGATATGCAACTTTTTTCATGGAAGTAAAACCTCTAATTATGCATTTTTAATGTGCTGGTCCAGGGGTGTCAAACATGTGGCCCGTGGGCCAAAACAGCCCGCCAGGGGGTCCAGGTTTTTCTCTGAATTTACAGGTTTCTTTCTAGTAAATTTCTGACTTTTTCTGCTGATCAGAATTGTTCATGTAAATTTGAGACATTTTTCTCCTTAAGATGAAACTTTTTTCCTCATCAGTTTTCTTTTGATTCTTTTTTCTGATGAAAACAGGTAGTGTTGATTTAGATTAAATCCATCAGCAATTACTAATGATGTTGTGCAGTCCTGAACGGGTGTCCCAATTCATATGGGTCATTTTCAACCACTATCAAGGGCTAAGGGGCAGGAGTAGGCAAAGGGGTAGGGATACAAATGAGAATTGGGACGGACCCCAAATCTACCTGTACTTCACTCTCATATTGCAAATATTTTTCTAGACTGTTTTACAGCATTTACTGCTGTTAATAAGTAATTCAACAGTGTTTCGCTTGCTATTTTTATGTATGAATAAGGGTCATTTACATTTAAAATGATTGTAAATTTAGTTCAAGTAAATGTTAGCATGCAATACTCAAATTTGATCATATTAAACAAAATTTTCCAACCACAAAATTGTGGCTAGTGAAAAGGCTGAGTGGCTAGTAACTTTGGAAAATCACTAGCCACAGTGGCTGGTGAGCAAAAAACTTAATGTCAAGCCCCGATTATAACATTAACCAATCAGACGGATACTCTTGGCTATCTCAGGGGAAGGGGGAGTTGACGTGGAGCAGCAGGATTGAGGCAGAGAGCAGCTCGCCAAGGAGAGGCAAGTGGTGCAGCGTCCCGTCCACTAGTGAAGTGAACACGGATTCTTGAGGTGGAGGAGCGAGCACCTCCAAGCGACGGCTCAGGTTTTTTGATGCCACATACACAATGAATGGCAAGCATGAAAACACATGCTTAGGTGGACACGTAGCTCTAGGGGGATGAAGGCATCCGTTTTGCATAGCGAAGGGGAGGGCTGGCCTTGCAGCACACACTACTGGTGGGTAGAGATGTGGGTGGAGCTAATTAGAATATTCATAGATCCGTGCATACTTAAGTAGGTGGAAGATGTAAAAGCTCTTTCCAACCAATTCTAAGACAGCAAAAGTTTTTTTGTGCGTAAACAATATGCTATTTGGGGCAATACATATTTATTTTTGAGGTGGTTTTAGGTGTTTTTATTAAAATGGATATAGGCACCATCCCATACACCACATGGTGTCCGACATGCTGTGGAAGGGATTAACTTTAGGTGGTCTTAGAGCCACCGGAGTGCATCTTTAAAAAAAAATTGTTAGATTAGCTTATTTAATTTCAGTCACATTGAATTACACATTGTAATGTCAATTTTATACATTCATTCTTTCATTTATTTTAGGTTCCCTGCAGATTTAGAGGGGTCATTGACTGAAAAATTGTGTTTTTGTAGGTTTTAACCTTTTGAAATGTTGGTCACGCAATTATCGAAAAATATCAAAGCACATTTCTTTACAAAAATAACACACACACAGCCTTTATATTGTTTGTGTCTGAGAAACCATTTTAACTCATAAATACAATATATATAAATATAGAAAAGCCCAGCCTTGATACACGCCCAATGCTCCATCATTGGTCAGCCTGTTGGTCTACAAACAATGACCAGACAGCCCTTCCAAGGTGTTAGCTTCAGCGCTAGTAGTGCTACTAGGGAGCTAGCTGATGAAGTGCAGTTTATATTGTTTTATTTAGATTTCACTCACCCTAACAGACATCCGTATTTCCACCTGGTTCATTAATCCACAGTAAATAATACTGTACATCTCACTTAATTCTGGCTTATTTTGTTATATTTTCACCCTGATGCTACATTGATCCTTTAGCATTAGCTTGGCTAAGCGATAGAAATCAGTCAGTCTAACCACATTAAACGTTGGTTGGCTCAGGCTTGCTACTCAAGCTAACAGCTAGTCAAGCTATGATTATCAGTAATGATGAAGGGGGTCAGGTAACGGTAACTGCAGCTCTTAGGGAGTTTAAAGAGACATGCACTGAAATGAACCATTCGGAGGAAGGCTTCCAAAGATGATTCTCAGTGATGCTGCAATAATTTAAGGCAATTTGGTCAAAGTATGTCACAAACATTTCATTAAGACCTGTTGGAGCTACAGTGGGGCAAAAAAGTATTTAGTCAGCCACCAATTGTGCAAGTTCTCCCACTTAAAAGATGAGAGAGGTCTCCAATTTTCATCATAGGTATACCTCAACTATGAAAGAAAAAATGAGAAAAAAAATCCAGAAAATCACATTGAAGGATTTTTAATGAATTAATTGGTAAATCCCTCAGTAAAATAAGTATTTGGTCACCTACAAACAAGCAAGATTTCTGGCTCGCACAGACCTGTAACTTCTTCTTTAAGAGGCTCCTCTGTCCTCCACTCGTTACATGTATTAATGGCACCTGTTTGAACTAGTTATCACTATAAAAGACACCTGTCCACAACCTCAAACAGTCAGACTCCAAACTCCACTATGGCCAAGACCAAAGAGCTGTCAAAGAACACCAGAAACAAAAGTGTAGACCTGCACCAGGCTGGGAAGACTGAATCTGCAATAGGTAAGCAGCTTGGTGTGAAGAAATCAACTGTGAGAGCAATTATTAGAAAATGGAAGACATACAAGACCACTGATAATCTCCCTCGATCTGGGGCTCCATGCAAGATCTCACCCCGTGGGGTCAAAAGTATCACGAGAACGGTGAGCAAAAATCCCAGAACCACATGGGGGGACCTAGTGAATGACCTGCAGAGAGCTGGGACCAAAGTAACAAAGGCTACATCAGAAACACACTACGCCGCCAGGGACTCAAATCCTGCAGTGCCAGACATGTCCCCCTGCTTAAGCCAGTACATGTCCAGGCCCGTCTGAAGTTTGCTAGAGAGCATTTGATGAGATGAGATGAGATTCAACTTTATTGTCATTACACATGTATGAATACAAGGTAACGAAACGGGACTTGGCATTTGGGCACGCTCTGCAGAGCGCATCCAAGGCCGGGGCAGCCGCTAGGCGCCAGTCATAAAGAAGAAAGGAAAAAAAGAAAAAGAGAGGATATGACACAGTAGGCGAGAGAAAAAAAACATGTTTTATCAAATTGACGCTTAATGAGTAAGCGAAATTTTGATTGCAGGCAAAAAAACCCTCAATGCATATTTAGCAGACATTTAATAGACAAATCACACAGCAGGGGGAGAGCAGTGTGTGTATATCAGTATGATGATGATGTCATTGTGTGTGCAGTGTTGAGTGTATCAGTTACTGGAGTACAACAAATAGTCTCCTAGGCAACGATAGATGTTATAGTTCATGAACGCTGTCCCTGAAGAGTTCTGTTTATTGCACAGCAGCGATGTTTGGGTTAGCAGAGCCAGCTGACACATCCGCTTATCTCAACTCTGGAGGAGTGAGTTATCCAGGGGCGCCGATCAAGGCCGAATCTGCACAGACAGAGTATAGGATTTCCCTGTTCTCATATTCTGAGCTTACAATTCAAATTAACACTCACTGGCTTTAAATTCATATCATTCCCTGGAGAGCACGAAGCGACTCCAGATGTTTCCCCTTCTAAACACAGATGAACATGTCCGGTAGAGTCCATCTCTCTACAGTGCATGCAGATGGTAAATTCCATGTTGGTCATTTGCCGCTATTTCGTGCACTCCCCATCTGGTCGAATTATTGAGAAGCAGCTCCGCCGGGTCCGCATTTTGATTAGCTCTTCCAGTTAAATTTTCGATACACCAGGAGAACTCCAAAGCCCAATCGGCAGAAATCCTGTGATCGTAAAGCCAAAACAGGTAGATGTTTTTCTACATCTTCAGTCAAATCACACAGACACATGAGTTCCAATCCATGGGTCTCTCCACATTTGGGCTCCCCCGGGCCCAATTTTCTGTTTGAAAAGGTGGTGTCAATTGCGTTTAAAGCCCAGCTTATATCCATTTTCCGTATTTTCCATTTGGGTTGAGATCAGCAGATGGTGAGACGGCACAGACACTCACTCAGACGCAGCAAGCTGGGATTAGGTCAGGAAGGCAGGATAGGAGGAGGGAGGAAAAATGCGACTGCTCTCTCTGAAGGCAGAAGGAAGATCCAGAAGAGGATTGGGAGAATGTCATATGGTCAGATGAAACCAAAATAGAACTTTTTGGTAAAAACTCAACTTGTCGTGTTTGGAGGAGAAAGAACACCTTACCTACTGTGAAGCATGGGGGTGGAAACATCATACTTTGGGGCTGTTTTTCTGCAAAGGGACCAGGACGACTGATCCGTGTAAAGAAAAGAATGAATGGGGCCATGTATCGTGAGATTTTGAGTGAAAACCTCCTTCCATCAGCAAAGGCATTGAAGATGAAACGTGGCTGGGTCTTTCAGCATGACAGTGATCCCATACACACCGCCCGGGCAATGAAGGAGTGGCTTCGTAAGAAGCATTTCAAGGTCCTGGAGTGGCCTAGCCTGTCTCCAGATCTCAACCCCATAGAAAATCTTTGGAGGGAGTTGAAAGTCTGTGTTGCCCAGCGACAGCCCCAAAACATCACTGCTCTAGAGGAGATCTGCAGGGAGGAATGGGCCAAAATACCAGCAACAGTGTGTGAAGACTTGTAAAGACTTACAGAAAACGTTTGACCTCTGTCATTGCCAACAAAGGGTATATAACAAAGTACTGAGATGAACTTTTGTTATTGACCAAATACTTATTTTACCGAGGAATTTACCAATTAATTCATTAAAAATCCTTCAATGTGATTTTCTGGATTTTTGTTTTCTTATTTTGTCTCATAGTTGAGGTATACCTATGATGAAAATTGGAGACCTCTCTCATCTTTTAAGTGGGAGAACTTGCACAATTGGTGGCTGACTAAATACTTTTTTACCCCACTGTATCAACATGTGGAAGAAGTGTAGTGAATGAACATCAAACATCATTTGTCCACAAAATCCCATGCCCACTTTAACAAATATATATATATATATATATACACAGCCGTGGACAAAATTGTTGGTACCCCTCTGTTAATGAAAGAAAAACCCACAATGGTCACAGAAATAAGAACCCATGCATAACAACAGCAAATTATTGGCAAATCTTTGGACCAATTAAGAAGTGAAATTAGAAAATTTTCCACAGAAACCTGAAAGTTCCAGGAGCCCCAGGTTGGGCACCCCTGGCATAGACCTTCCCAGGGAGGCTGAGGAGTGTGATCCCTCTGAAGTTGGAACACACCCTCTGGTCCTCCTTCTTGAAGAAAGGAACCACCACCCCGGTTTGCCATGCCAAAGGCACTGTCCCTGACCTCCATGTAATGTTGCAGAGGTGTGTCAACCATGACAGCCCTACAACATCCAGGGCCTTGAGGTACTCAGGGCAAATCTTGTCCATCCCCTGGGCCCGGCCACCAAAGAGATTTTTAACTACTTTGGTGACCTCAGCCCCAGTGATGGGCGAGTCTTCCCACTCATCTACAAGCTCTACTTCTTCTGTGGAAAGTGTGTCAGTGGGATTGAGGCGATCCTCAAAGTATTCCTTCCACTGCCTGATGATATCCCCAGTTGAAATCAGCAGCGCCCCATCCGCACCATACACAGTGTGGATAGGGAGCTGCTTCCCCCTCCTGAGTCACCGAACAGTTTGCCAGAATCTATTCAAGGCCGACCAAACGTCTTGGTCCATGGCCTCACTGAACTCCTCCCACACCCGAGTTTTTGCCTCAGCAACCATCCAAGCTGCACTCCGCTTGGCCTGTCGGTACACCTCAGTTGCTTCGGGAGTCCCGCAAGCCAACCAAGCTCGATAAGACTGTTCAGCTTAATGGCCCCCCTCACCACTGGTGCTCACCACTTGGTTTGGGGGTAGCCACCACGAGATGCCCCAACAACCTTGCGGCCTCAGCTCTGGGCAGCCACTTCAACAATGGAGGTGGAGAACATGGCCCATTCAGACTCCATGTCTCCAGACTCCCTTGGAATGTAGTTGAAATTCTTCTGGAGGTGGAAGTTGAAGCCCTCGTGGACATGGGCCTCAGCCAGACGTTCCCAGCACACTCTCACTATACGTTTGGGTGTACCAGGTCTGAATGGCATCCTCCCCTGCCATCGGATAGAACTCGCCACCAGGTGGTGATCAGTTGACAGCTCTGCACATATCTTTACCTGGGTGTCCAAGACATATGGTCACAGGTCTGATGACATGATAAAATCCATCATCAACCTGCGACCTAATTTGTCCTGGTGCTAGGTGCACATGTGGACAACCTTATGCTTGAACATGGTGTTCGTTATGGGCAAACTATGGTTAGCACAGAAGTCTAATAACTGAACGCCACTTGGGTTCAGATCGGACAGGCCGTTCCCCCCAATCACTCCCTCCAGGTTTCACTGTCGTTGCTCACATGTGCACTGAAGTTTCCTAGTAGGACAATGGAGTCTCCAAGAGGAGCACTCTCCAGCACCCCAGTCAGACTCCAAAAACAGTGGGTACTCTGAACCATCATTTGGTGCATCGGCACAAATGATGGTCATGACCCATTTCCCAACCCGAAGGCGTAGGGAAACAACCCTTTCGTCCACTGGGAAAAACTCCAATATAGAGGAAGCAAGGTAGGGGATACAAGAATACCCACCCCTGCTCATTGCCTCTCGCCTGGGGAAACTTCAGAGTTGGCCAAGCTCCAGCCCCTCTCCAGGAGACTGGTTCCGGAACCAGAATTGTATGTTGAGGTGAGGCCGACTATATCTAGCCAGTATCTCTGAACCTCAAGCTCAGGCTCCTTCCCCACCAGAGAGGTGACATTCATGTCCCAAAAGCCAGTTTAGGAAGCCTGCGATCAGACTGCCAAGGTCTTGGCCTTCGACCAACTGATCCATATAGCACAATGCAGCCATTAAAGAAAAACGTCTGCTACTGGTTGTCTTAGCCAGGACTGGACTGGGACAAAAAAAAAAACAAAAAACCCAACCCTGGCATTTTTGGTCCAATTTAAGTAGCAACGTTTCACCATCACACTTAATGGTCTAACAGAGGTTAGAATTATCTGACTTTTGCCCTTAACAAGTGAATCCCTGTGGTATGAAAGAAAGAAACTTTATCTATTTTGCATAAATATTTTCTCAGAATTTTAAAGTCTCCAAATTTTCCAAAGGTGCAAAACTTTGAGAAAAAGCTACACAATTACAAGGAAAAAAAAATCAAACGCATACAATAAAAGCTTCAAATTTATTATAATATAACAAATTTATAGGGACGACTGCCCATTTATTTAAAATGTGTACTAAATTCATGAGAGACAAAAATGCAAAATTACATGAAAAACAAACTTGAATTTAAAAGATAAAAGTTACAAATTCAAGGCAAAAGTTGCAAATTTATGAAGAAAAATTCACATGTACAGTTACAGTCACTGAGAATGTAAACACAGGAAGTTATTTAAAAGATTTAATAATTTCATTAAGAAAAAGTAAATTAACCCCTTGCACTCTGGTCAATTTCTCTAAAAACGCCAAAAAATAACATACCCAAAGTAAATCAAAAGCTGTTCTTCAACCCTTTGCAGCATCTTCATGGGGTTGGTCTCATTTAAAAGAAAACACTTTGAATTTTTTGGCAAAATAGTCATAATCTCTCTAAGTGCTCCTGCCACTGAGTAACAGTCATCTAAACATACTGAACTTGAAGAAAATAAATTTCGCCTGGGTTTTTTTTTTTGGATACAAATGCTTGCAAATAACACACAGCTGTCAGATCCGGGCTGGAACATGCAACAGAAATGTAGAACCAAGTGTTATCCAGCTGAGGTCAAAATTTTGTAACAATACCACAAAAAATGAATATATTACACAGCTTTTTTCTTAGGTTGTTCCCAGGCGTTTTTGAACTGTGCCAAATTGTGCCAAATGACACAGTTTGGAAAAACGTCTGTAACTTTTGAATGATTCAATATAGAAGCTTCATCTTGGGCTCTAATGAAAGGTGAAGGGCTGTGTGTGTGTGTGGGGGGGGGGTTATTTATTCATTCATGAATGAATGAATGAACAAACAAGCCCCCACACACAAAGAAGCATGCCACGTAAAAAATGTGTGGCTTTTTTTAACAAGAAAAAATAACATACAGTGCAATAAAAATTATACTAAAATATCTGTAATGTAGAAGATAACAACTCCCCCCCCCCCCCGCTACAGAGGACGGACATCGTCCATCGACACATGACGGACTGCGGCCGTGCGCCGCGGTCTACTACGCACAGTTGTACTAAAATATCTGCAATAATATCTGCAATCCGCCACAGAAGAGTAGCGGGGGGGGGGGGGCCTTCACGGTCCGGACGCGGCGCACGGACTGGACACGGTCCGTGCACCGACCGGAGTGGTCCAGGTCCGTCATGTTGCGATGACGCACAGTTGTAATTTACCGATCGGTCAAAAGTCATTTTGATTACAATTTTCAGGGATAAAGAATAATTTAACTTATAACACTTACCTGTCCACAACAGCAGTGTTGCTGGCGAACTTCTCTTCCTCATTGTCAGACGAACATGACGCTGGTCCGCTTGTTACGGACTCGTGATTCTGGTCACGCGACCCGGTCAAACCATAATTCCATTATTGCGGTTTTGCGCTTCCATGATTGCGGTTTTGGCGAACGATTTTTCAAAACAAATAAGAACAGTAGTAAGAAAAAAAGACTGGCGAACGCGTGTGTGTCACCCAGCGGCTTACACAAAACAGATTTTAGGCAAGGAACGCACGCTTTCAAACTTCTGTGCTTCAGATGGCTTGCTGTATTCACAGCCGTTGGTAGGCGGGTCCTTCTTGCTAGGTTTTCAGTCATTGGTTCTTCAAGGTTTCAGAAACCCAATTCAAGGCTCATATTAGTCGAATGAGAAGTCAGTCACATCTAAACCAATCAAAGCACTCCTTTGGCTTTCTGTTCGCGGCTGTGTCTGTAGTGGAAGAACGGAAATGCAGCTTTTTTTTATTTCAGTGCGCACTAGGATGCACAGTGTGTGTCCTAGGGCGCCCTTGTGCGCCCTAGGACGCAAAGACGTGACCGTCCGCGGTACACCGGAGTGCAAGAGGTTAAATAATAAATTGTTGAGACAAAGGTCAGAAAATCACAAGAGAAATGTACAGACATGGACAAAATTGTTGGTGCCCCTCTGTTAATGAAAGAAAAACCCACAATGGTCACAGAAATAACTTGAATCTGACAAAAGTGGTAATAAATAAGAATTCTGACTGATTACAAGTTTGTAGACACCTGCGATGTTAATTAGAGGACACATCTTGGTTGAACATGTCCCTATGGTCACATTATTTTCAATCTTTTCTAGGGGTACCATCATTTTTGTCCAGGCCTATTTCATGAGTTTGTTTTTTTAAAATAATTCTGTTGAACTACAGTTCAAAAGCATTGTCTGATTTTCATTGGTTAATTTTCATAGAATTTTTATTTATTACCACTTTTATCAGATTCAAGTTATTTCTGTGACCATTGTGGGTTTTTCTTTCATTAACAGAGGGGTACCAACAATTTTGTCGACGTCTGTAGCTCATTTGCAATAATTAAGAAAAATTAAGGAAAAAATCAATGGAAAGATGACAGAAAATTATTGAGGCAAAAATGTAAAAACGAAAGAAAAAAGATGTCAGTTTGTGAACCAAAAGTCACAAATTCAAGAAAAAAAAAATCAATCCATGAGCAAAATATTTTCATAAAGTTCCAAATTTTATAAAGTTTCTTAAAAAGTCTACAATTAAAACAGAACAAAGATAAGAAAAAGCTAGTAATTTATGAGAACTCTCCAAATTCACATAAAAAATTTCCACATTTTCAATTAAAAAAAAATCTCTAATTTAGTTGGTAGAGTAGCCTGAAACTGTACACAAGTCAAAATAAGTTATCGCTGTATATTATCACAAGTATACATAAGAGCAGTTACCCCAAAATAGTTAAGAAATGACTGGGATGTGACTTTAGTCTGGACAGTATTATGGTCTAAGGCTGGGTTCTGTTCTAAAGTACAGACGTGGACAAAATTGTTGGTACCCTTCTGTTAATGAAAGAAAAACCAATGGTCACAGAAATAACTTGAATCTGACAAAAGTGGTAATAAATAAAAAGTCTATGAAAATTAGCCAATGAAAATCAGGCAATGCTTTTGAATTGTGGCTCAACAGAATTATTTTAAAAAACAAACTCATGAAACAGGCCTGGACAAAAATGATGATACCCTTAACTTAATATTTTGTTGCACAACCTTTTGAGGCAATCACTGCAATCAAACGATTTCTGTAACTGTCAATGAGACTTCTGCACCTCTCAGCAGGTATTTTGGCCCACTCCTCATGAGCAAACTGCTCCAGTTGTCTCAGGTTTGAAGGGTGCCTTCTCCAGACTGCATGTTTCAGCTCCTTCCACAGATGTTCAATAGGATTTAGATCAGGGCTCATAGAAGGCCACTTTAGAATAGTCCAATGTTTCGCTTTTAGCCATTCTTGGGTGTTTTTAGCTGTGTGTTTTGGGTCATTATCCTGTTGCAAGGCCCATGACCTGCGACTGAGACCAAGCTGTCTGACACTGGGCAGCACATTTCTCTCTAAAATACCTTGATAGTCTTGAGATTTCATTGTACCCTGCGCAGATCAAGACACACTGTGCCAGATGCAGCAAAGCAGCCCCAGAACATAACAGAACCTCCTCCATGTTTCACAGTAGGGACAGTGTTCTTTTCTTGGTATGCTTCATTTTGGCGTCTGTGAACATAGAGCTGATGTGCCTCGCCAAAAAGTTGCAGTTTTGT
Organism: Pholidichthys leucotaenia; assembly: GCA_020510985.1. Lineage (NCBI taxonomy): Eukaryota > Metazoa > Chordata > Actinopteri > Cichliformes > Pholidichthyidae > Pholidichthys > Pholidichthys leucotaenia. The sequence goes on from CM035837.1 coordinate 411,760,610, forward strand.
CTCGTCTGTCCATAGGACATTCTCCCAGAAGCTTTGTGGCTTGTCAGCATGCAGTTTGGCAAATTCCAGTCTGGCTTTTTTATGATTTGTTTTCAACAGTGGTGTCCTCTTTGGTCGTCTCCCATGAAGTCCACTTTGGGTCAAACAACGACAGATGGTGCAATCTGTCACTGATGTACCTTGACCTTCGAGTTCACCATGAATGTGTTTAGAGGTTGTTCTGGGCTCTTTTGTTACCATTCATATTATCCATCTCCTCCTGCGGCCACATCCAGGGAGGTTGGCTACAGTCCCGTGGATCTTAAATTTCTGAATAATATGTGCAACTGTAGTCACAGGAACACCAAGCTGCTTAGAGATGGTCTTATAGCCTTTACCTTTAACATACTTGTCTATAATTTTCTTTCTATTCTCCTGAGACAACACTCTCCTTTGCTTCCTCTGGTCCATGTTCAGTGTGGTACACACCATGTCACCAAACAGCAAAGTGACTACTTGTCACCCTTTAAATAGGCCGACTGACTGATTACAAGTTTGTAGATACCTGTGATGTTAATTAGAGGACACATCTTGGTTGAACATATCCCTATGGTCTTTTCTAGGGGTACCATCATTTTTGTCCAGGCCTGTTTCATGAGTTAGTTTTTTAAAATAACTCTGTTGAACCACAATTCAAAAGCACTGTCTGATTTTCAATTCAATTCAATTCAATTCAATTCAACTTTATTTATATAGCGCCATTTCACAACAACAGTCAACTCATAGCACTATCAACTGTAGGGGGGGAACCCCCACAGTTGCAGAAAGACCCCAGCAATCAGGCGATCCCCTGTGAGCAAGCACTTGGCAACGGTGGAGAGGAAAAACTCCCTTTTAACAGGAAGAAACCTCCAGCAGAACCAGGCTCAGGGAGGGGCAGTCATCTGCTGCGACTGGCTGGGGGGTGAGGGGATAGAGAAGAAGAAAAGAACAGACATGTAGAGAGTAAACAGCACGATGGGGACTCAATCTATGGGAGAGAACAAACAGATGTTAATGACCAGCAAAAAAAAAATATTTCATAGAGAGTGAGGAAAGGAGTGAGGCCCAGTGCATTACTGGAGGTCCCCCGGCTGACTAAACCTATTAGCAGCATAACTAAGGGAGGGTTCAGAAACACATGATCCCTCCCTAATTGTAGGCTATATCAAAAAGGTAGGTTTTAGCCCTATTCTTAAAAACAGAGATCGAGTCTGACTCCCGAATCCAGATTGGCAGCTGATTCCACAGGAGAGGAGCTTGATAACTGAAGGCTCTGCCTCCCATTGTACTTTTGGAGATTCTAGGTATTACAAGTAATCCTGCATTTTGGGAGCGTAGTGCTCTGTTAGGATAATACGGTAGTATCAGATCTTTCACAGAATTTTTATTTATTACTGCTTTTGTCAGATTCAAGTTATTTCTGTGACCATTGTGGGTTTTTCTTTCATTAACAGAGGGGTACCAACAATTTTGTCCACGTCTGTACACGGAAAGGAAAATGGAACTGCTTTCATGAAAGAAAGACTGTGTGAAGTTGAAGCTCACCAATGCTGTGGGTCTTCAGGGTCCTTGGCAAGCCCAATCTCTGCTCCCTTGAGCAGCCAAATCAGCTGATGTTATAGTAGTTCAGTTTATGTTTAAGAATCAGATTCTTTTTTTAAATAACAAAAGAATGAACTGGGTTTCTAATGTCCAACAGGTAGCACGTGATGATGCAGCAGTCCTCTCTCAAATGGCTGTCTGAATCCACCACTCGCTCCCTCACACCTGAGCTCAATTGTCATTTAAAGGGCATTGGGCAGCTTGGTGGCGTAGTGGTTAGCACTGTGGCAATACAGTAAGAAGATCATGGGTTCAATCCCACTCACTGACCATCAGTGACCCTTCTGTGTGGAGTTTGCATGTTGTCAGCGTGGGTTTACCCAGGGTACTCTGGTTTCCTCCCACAGGCCAAAAACAATCAGGTCAGGTTAGGTTAACTGGAGACTCTAAAGTGGCCCTACTAGGTGTGTGTGTGAATGGTGAAGGGATTGACATCGCACCATGGCTGCCTCATCCATCCACGTGGATGGCCTGAATTTCCCTCTGGGATTAATAAAGTATACAAAATAAAATAAAGGCTTTGCAGCCCCATGTTGCATGAACTTCTCAGATGATGCCTTCAGAACCATAGGACAACACCGATGGCATTTCTTTATGAAACCAGTTCCAAAATAAGGAAAGGAAACAGACCCGTACTATCCTTACAACAGTTTGAGGTTTTTCTCCTGAATTTATGGCAGTTTTATTCTAAATTTACTACTTTTTTCTTGTAAATTTGAAAGATTTTTTTCCCACTTAAATCAACTTTTTCTCATAATTTGTGTTTTGTGCTAATTTGGGACTTTTTTCTTGTACATTTGAGACTTCACTTTCATAAATTTGTGAGATTTTTCCTCATAAATTAAAAATCAAAAATAAAATGAGCAAAGATGCCATATTTTCTGTTGTATTATAGGCTATTCACCATCATCATCATCATCATAGCAGTCTGTCAGGGGCGACAATCAGAATCAGAATCAGATTTATTGCCATTGTTCATGTAGTACACAAACTAGGAATTTGTCTCGGTGCAATGCTGCAACATTAAACATGGAGTAGCACTAAAGATAAAAATAAAAAAACTATGCATGCAATAAAATGTAGAATATGAATGAGTAATACTAATCTATGCAATTTAAAATATATTAACAAGCAGCAGATATTGTGGAGTTCCACATAGTGCAGTCGGTAGTGCAAAAGAAAACAGTGATAATTATCATGAGTCCGGTTGAGCTGCTGTACGTAGTGCACGAGAGTCTAATAAGTCACCTAAGGCCCTTTTCCACTAGCCCCGCTCAGCCCCGATTGAAAACCCGGCTCTTCTCACTTCGGTTCGGTTCAGCCTCAGTTGCTTTTCAACTACTGCTGGCGCACCTGCTGGCACACCTGCTGTGGGTGGGATTTGTTGAACAGCAGGCGGCGCCACACCCTCGTGACGTGAAACACGCGACCGAATCCTCCACAACAAACAAAATGGCTGATGATGAGGAGAGAAGGAAGGAGGAAGGAGAGAGGAATGACTGTGACATGAAACTGGTTAAATCTATGGTGCTGACTTGTTGTGCTCTGCACAATCTGTATGAGAGTCATGGAGAGACGTTTGACACTACATTGGATGATGCAGTAGATGAACCAGTGGTGGCAGCGGCACAGAGATCAGAGGAGCAGGGTGGTGATATTGTAGCGAACTCAATATAAGCACCCTACTTGGCTTGCCAAGTGGGTTGACCCTATTGGCGACACAGGTAGAGTGCGGGACTCTGGAGCGCGAGGAGTGAGTTCAAACCTCCCGGTGGGATGTCAAGCTGCACGTTACAATATAACACGAGATGCTGTGATGCAATACTTGTCTATTTCGTCCACATTTATGTGCATACATATTTCAAAAATGTTTTTTGTAAATAAAATGTTGTGCATGGTCCATCTACCAGTCCTCTTGTTCATAACGCTTATCTGTTAAGAAGGTGCGAAGCCATCAGCCTAATGATGAGTCCACACTTCGTCACTGTTGTGATAATTGCTCACGCTGAGCGCTCTGACAGCCCCGCTGTGGGGGTCACACACGACGTGTTCCTCCCCACACTCTCAATTTTATTTCCCGTATATTTTTCTCTTTGGCGTACAGAAATGGCAATACGCCCGTATTTGCTAAAATTGCATTTTCCCCGTATTAAAATACGGCGAAACAGTATCACGAAACCTTATCACTTGACAGGTATGTAATTACATGCAGAAACACCGCACAGGCCATCTTCACAAAAATCCAGCTCGACAAGCCACTTTTGCTTAGGTGGAAATGCAAATTGAACTATAAATCATGTGCTGATACATGTCATATTTTCCCATGTAAAGGTCTCCCACTTTTACTTACAAATTGATTTTTAATTTTTGGGAAAAGGGAATATAAATTTTGCACTTGTTGGTAACAACAGTTGTGTGCAACAAAAACACAGTTGTGTATCCTTGTCTGATTTGTCTACTGTTATTAGTGCCAAATTTTTGCTAGATTCCTTCTTAATTTATTAAATTTTGACTGGTGATGCAACATTCAACTTACACGTACTTACCTTTATCAGTGTCTACAAGTTCAAGCACACCTGTACAACTGCTTATAACCTAAAAAATGTACCCGTTCAAGAGAAATGGATTCAGCATTGCAAATTTGTTTAAAATAAAAAAAAAAAAACTACCAAGACATTACGTTTCGTTGTGTTGTTAAAAATTAAATTACCATTAGAAGGCTATACACCTGACCTGATGAACAGCAGCATGTGGAGTGAACAGAGAATGGAATGTGTATGTAATTATTGGCTTTTCTCATACGGTGTCATAACAGATAAACCAGACTTTTGATGCAAACAATACAATTTTATTCCCGAAGCAAAATTTACAAACAAAAAAACAGACTGGGCGATGACATCTCTGCGAGCTCTTCCCTTCGTAACGCAGCGTCCTGCTCCAGGGCTTCACGCGCATCTGCCCGCACATCTGCGGCCACCTGTCGCAAATGCTGCATGTACTCCTGATTCTTGCCGCTGGTCATGTTGCCGTTCCAAGAGCCGCATCTCTTCGTCATGCATGTTGACCATCGCTAATGTAAGGTCAGCAATGGGAGTTGTCTGTTTTCGTCTTGCCTAGATGGAAAGACAGAAAGGCATGGTCGTTAAAGCTGGATCACTACATATATTATGGAATTACACAGGTGAAAGTCTGTGGTGGAATGTCACTATTATATTATGCTTCATTGCTGTATATAAGCTGAACTGTCATGTTGCTGCCCCTCAGTAGAGCAGATTTTGCAACACGCAGGGTGCTGTCTTCGGCTGCAGCCCCCCTGCAAAACTAAAAAGGATTAAGATTAAGAATATGGATGGATGGATGGGTAATGTTTAAACTAGTTGCTTGTAGTGTGGCCGCAGAAATCTGAATGGGTTAATACAGTCAGCTGACGCGAAGCATTTCAATGAAGTTCATGCGCTTTATTTGTTTGTCTAAAACAGGAATTACAACAGCACCAATCACCACACCTAAAAATGGTTGTGGAACACCGATAAGTGAAGACCAAAGAATAACCTTTTTGTACATTTAAAAAGACATTTTCAATTAATTAATATGCAGCTACAGGAAACTGCATTAATCAGTTTGGGACATAACTTGTTAGGCTCCAGCCCACCCGCGACCTGTAAAGGATTAAGCGGTAGAAGATGGATGGATGGATGGATGGATTTTCGACCCTGGTTTCCGCTGCTGGACCTGTTTCAACCAAAAAAAAAAATCGTGGTTATTGTGCCTCACCGGCACTTGAACGTGATCCAGATGGAGCTGGTGATGTGGAGTCGATTCATCTGGCGCTCCGGCAGACGCACACGCAGACGCAGCGCCAGGAGAGTCCGGTGTGTCCATCATGTCCGCTGAGGTGGACCCCTGTGTTAAGAACTGCGATTCTAGAAAGAAAATGCACGCAATTTAAAACTTAACACCAAAGTGCAACATGTACACAACACTCTCAAGTTTTTAACTGGAATACAATAAGCGTAATTCAGCGTTTTGTTCGCGCTAATACTTAACACAAAGCAAGCGTGAATCTGCAGTTGGCTGCAAAACAATACGCAAGCCTCAGTAACAACCATTACCCACAATCTAACAACCTTCCTATTTCTTAAAAACAGTGAGCTTGGCACAGGAAGGATCAAGTGGCGAAAAGATGCGCAATATCAAAACAACACTCACCATCCACGGTTTCCAAGGCCGTGACCGTGACAGTGACCGTGACGGTGACCGTGTCGAGCCCAATGTCTCTCAGCGAACCACTTCCACTCCTTCCATCCGCTGAACTTCGAGCATTGTGGTCCTTCACTGCTCGGTAATCGCTTTTCAGCTTTTTCAGCTTCTCCCGACACTGTTTGGCAGTACGGATGTGCCCTTGGGAAGCCATCTGCTCGGACACCTGCATTTCGAGTAGATCCGTCCAACTCGCGCTGGATGCGATCGTCGCCTAATATAGAAAGAAAATTGTGCACCTCCTAATATATAATATTAGGAGTATATTATTATATAAGTATATTATACAGTATATTAATATAATATACCGTATTAAAGGGGCGCACTGTGTTCACTGCTGAACAATTACAAATGGCGGTCGTGGAGTAAATTCAGCAGAAAAAGTCGCTTTCATGACGTTACGACCTGACCAATCAGCGGAGACCAGTCTCTTAAAGTCATATCACAGCCCTACTCAGCCCGGTTAGACCCTGCCTTGGATCAGGTACGAAAAAAGTACCTGCTAACCGGTGCTAGGGCTAATGGAAAAGCGCCTAAAGCGGGCTGAGTGGTGCGGTGTAGGGCTAAGTGAGGCTAGTGGAAAAGGGCCTTTAGTGTTCAGCAGTCTGATGGCAGAGGGGAAGAAGCTGTTCATGTAGCGGGAGGTTTTAGTCTGAATGGACCGAAGTCTTCTGCCTGAGGGAAGGGGGGCAAACAGTGCGTGTCCAGGGTGTGAAGGGTCAGCTATGATCCGACCTGCACGCCTCCGGGTCCTGGAGATGTACAGGTCCTGGAGGGATGGGAGCTCGCAGCCAATCACCTTCTCAGCAGCGCGCACAACGCGCTGCAGTCTTAGTCTGTCCCTGGCGGTGGCTCCTGCGTACCACACGGTGATGGAGGTGGTGAGGATGGACTCGATGATGGCCGTGTAGAACTGCACCAACATCTTGGTGGGTAGCTTGAGCTTCCTCAGCTGCCGCAGGAAGAACATCCTTTGCTGGGCCTTTTTGATGAGGGAGCTGATGGTCGGCTCCCACTTGAGGTCCCGGGTGATGGTGGTGCCCAGGAAGCGGAAGGAATCCGCAGTGGTGATGGGAGAGTCTGTGAGGGTAAGGAGGGGGGGGGGCAGAGGGGCTGTGACTTTTCTGAAGTCCACGATCATCTCCACTGTCTTCAGAGCGTTCAGCTGCAGGTTGTTGTAGCTGCACCAGGACGCCAGCTGGGCCACCTCTCTCCTGTAGACGGACTCGTCGCCGTTGGAGATGAGCCCAATGAGGGTGGTGTCATCCGCAAACTTGATCAGCTTGATAGACTGGTAGCTGGAGGTGCAGGAGTTGGTGTATAGGGAGAAGAGCAGGGGGGAAAGTACACAGCCCTGGGGTGATCCGGTGCTGATGCTAACAGAGTCTGAGACAGTCTTTCCCAGCCACACATGCTGCCTCTGGTCCGTCAGGAAGTCGGTGATCCACCTGCAGAGGGAGTCAGGCACATTGAGCAGGGACAGCTTGTCCTGGAGCAGAGCGGGGCGGATGGTATTGAATGCAGAGCTGAAGTCCACAAACAGGATCCTGGCGTAGGTTCCCGGGGAGTCCAGGTGCTGCAGGATGGAGTGGAGGGCCAGGTTGACTGCGTCGTCCCCAGACCTGTTGGCTCTGTAGGCAAACTGCAGCGGGTCCAGGAGGGGAGTGATGATGGTCTTGAGGTGGGGCAGGACCAAGCGCTCAAAGGACTTCATGACTACAGAGGTGAGCGCTACAGGTCTGTAGTCGTTAAGTCCAGTGATCCGTGACTTCTTGGGGACAGGGACGATGGTAGATGATAGATGATGTTGCTCGTCAATGTTTCATTTAGGTCTGATCAGATTCCTGCACGCAGCTCTGTCCTTCACCTTCCGCTGCCAGGAACTCCTGTCTAGATCCAACTTCTATCAACTTCTCCTGTCTAGATCCAACTTTATAGCCTATTAATAGCCTATTTTCTACCCCCCCCTTGCCCCATGAAAACCTCACATACTTTGAAACCTAGATGTTTGCAGGTATGCATCATACGCTTACCGAATAGATTCAGACAGACCAAAAAACTATTCATAACGTTGCAGAATATTCTAGCTGACCCTGGCATCATACATCACTATGAGTTTGTTACCTGTAGAAGAGCTGAAGCAGCCTCCTCTCACTTTTTCCGCTGTTGGGATAGGGAGGGACCTCTGTGTGTGTGCACACCAGGCTGCTGCAGCCAGGGCTCCAGTCATGCAAGTACAGGGGAGAGAACGTGTGAGAGGAGGGATCATACCATTTGCGTGGCGGCCGGGGGGGGGGGGGGGTGGTCATTTTCATTTTTAAAAAGTTTAAACAACAAACTGCTGAACATGTTTTGGATGTTATTTCAGCTCGTCAAAGATGAACTAAAATTTTATAACCACAACATTTCTCACTCCAATTTTCAGGGGTGCTGAGGTTAAATTTAAGGGTGCTACAGCAACCCTAAAAAAGGCCTAACACCACCCATGCCTATGAACAAACCAAAACATAAAAATATAACCTTTTTTGTTTAAACAGCTCTGGAATTAAATTTTTACTTACTAACCCCATGAATCTTTTTTTTTTTAAAGTATGGGATGGTAAGTGAACAGGGAGTTTGACCCCAGATCTGTGATGAAGTCAGCTGTGTGAGAGGATGCTGACATTTTTTCTGACTGCTGACAGCAGAGAAAACAATGTTCAGGGTCAAAATTCTGCACACCAAAAACATCAAATTGCCACTTGTGTGGGTGGAAGCAAACTATTTATAGCACATATCACACCATCGGGAGCTGCTGCTGCTGCACGAACGCACGTGTCCGCACACATCGGCCTGTTCATGTCCCACTCCTGCTGTAATGTCTGCTGCATGACCATGAAGCCTCAGAGGTTCACCTGTTCTCTGATAGGACCGGTCCTGTGAGGCGATGTAAACATCAGAGCTCACATTTGTTTTCCCTCTGAGTGGAAACAGCATTCAAAGGCAACAAACCATATGAGTAAATCAATATCATCATAAACCTTTCTATTTCATGTGGAACTAGAAAAGCACTTGGAGAGCGCAGACCTCCGCCAAGCGCCACAGTTCCCCCCCATACAGTGTTTGTGTGTACGTTTTCAGATTCCTTGACCATGAAAACATATGACTAGCAATTGGATTCACAATGATAGGATTAGTGGTTCAGTAGTAAAAGCATTACCTCCTTGGCGGAGGTAATAAACTGAAGTGTTGGTGTTGTGTCCATGTCCTGCATCTGCAAACTCCCAGGCTGTGGGCGTTGCAATTGAATGAATGAATGAATTAATCTTTATTTCGAATAGATTAAGAGTACAGGTTAAAAGAAAGTGAATAATATAACAAAGGGGGTAATAAAATCCAACAAGGTCAAATTAGACAATAACTCCTCTGATTATTCAGTTCAACATAAGTTATGCGAAATGTGTGATGGGTGAATCGGCAGCTTATATTGCCCACCCATGTTCCATCCAAGAATTCAAAAGAAAAAACAAAAGAAATCATGACACAACCGCGTGCAACCCACAGGCCAATGGGTTATGCGAGCGTTTTCATAGATCAGTGAAAGCAGCACTGAGGGGTTCACTGACGGATGCAAATTGGGTAGACAGGTTGGTGTGGGTTTTATTGGGGTTGCGTTCCGCGGCAAATGAGGATTTGGAATCTTGCCCGGCAGAGAGCTTCTTTTTGCGCAGCTACTATAGCTGGCCGGGGAATTTCTGCGAAATAATCCGGCGGCGGACAGCTGCCCGTCTGAGCTTTTGCAGCGTAGCGCGCACACAGGCACGCTGCCGAGCCCTGGCCAGCACTGTGTTCCGCGTGCTTTTGTGCCTAAAACTTTGAAGAAGGCGGAGTTTGTGTTCGTCAGACACGACGAGCAGCGCCCTCCATTGGGCCTGCGCACATGTTGAAAATGGCCGTATCTGACAATGTTAAAGAATCCTTTAAAAAATTCCTGTATCCAGACGGTGATCCAGATCATCCCCAAAATTTAATCAGTTCTTCCTTGTACCATTTCCAACAACGCCTGAAAGTTTCATTGAAATCCGTCCAAAACATTTTGAGTTATCTTGCTAACCAACAGACAAACAGACAGACAAACGCTGGAAAAACATAACCTCCTCCTGGCCTCCGGCCTGGCAGAGGTAATAACAAAGTGAAATCCATTCGAAGCACAAATACTAAGCATAAATGTAAAAGATATTTTTTCTTTTAAATTTGCAACTTTTGTCTCATAAACTTTTACTTCTTTTGTAAAATTAATTTGCAACTTTTTTCTCATGAACATGCATCTCTTTTTCCATAAATTTGCATCTTTTTTCTTGTAATTGTGCAAATTTTTTCTAGTATTTAGTAACTTTTGTCTCCTAAATTAGCAACTTTTTTCCTCATGAACTTGAAACTTTTTTTCATATATTATTAACTTTTTCTCATGAATTTACTTTTCCTCATAAATTTGAAACTTTTTTCTTGTAACTGTGCAACTTTTCCTCTCACAATTTAGCAACTTTTATCTCATGAACTTGCTACTTTTTTTCATAAATTAGCAACTTTTATTGCATCAACTTGCTGCCTTTTTCTTGTAAACTTTTTTCTTGTAATTGTACCACTTTTTCTTGTGAATTTGCAACTTTTTTCTCTAAGCTTGCAACTTTTTCACCATAAATTTGCAACTTTCTTTCTTGTGAATTTCAAACTTTTTTTGTAAATTTTAAACTTTTTTTTTCTTTTAAATTTGCATTTTTTCTAATAAATTTTGGACTTTTTTGTAAATATGCACCTTTTTTAGTTTTTATTCCCCTGCCGGTCGAAGACCAAAAGAGGACTATGTTATGGGGTCGTCCATTTGTCTGTCCCACTTTTGTGAAATCAACTCCTCCTTAGTAACAGACTTTGATATACACTGATGAAGCTCATCTTGCGATTTGGCTCTGAGTGGTTGATTTTTGCAGGAATTACAGACTTTGAGGTCAAGGTCAGAGGTCAGTTTTTCCCGAAATCTTCCTGTGATCACTGAGAAGTGATTTCTTTACTTCATTTGAGCAGTTACAGTATAAATACTTTAGTTATTGCCTGCACACCTTCCTCCTGCTTCTGCATTCGGATCCTCACTAGTGACGGGATCCACAGTTCACTAAAATGCATTGAATCACTTCAGTTCCTTCACTAAAAAAATCCATTCTAAAGATTCGTACACCGAATCACTCAGTGCTGTACTGGAGCTCTAACTGCCTGTCACTCATTGAACTGAAAAACAGCTGAACTGAGCGGATGGGGCTCTCTCCTTCACTCAGTGTTGCCAGATGGGAAATGTTGAAGTATTGTACCAGTGGTTTAAAATTATTGTATTTTGAGGACAATTATCGTACACACCCAGTTTTCATTCTGGCATGGCTCAGGACCGTCTGCTTCAGTAACACATCACAGATTGTGCAAACAGTATTATGGCATATAACTCAGTTTTACCTTTGAATAATCTAACAGATCGGTTGAAAAAACAAGCACCTCTTGCAGACCAGTGCCTCTACCTGTGCGGAGTACAGGATGAGCCCCTGGCCTGCACGAAACAGCCCAGAATATCAGTCATAATTAACAGTCTTCTATATGGCTTCTGTTGATTCAGGATTCAAAGGCTTTATTATCATGTGTACAGTTAAGAAATGCTACATTTCCTGAACAATGAAATTCTTACTTTGCTCTCTGAATGAATGCCAAGGTAATAGGTACAGAAACAATTCTAATAGGTCATGACACACTAACACAGTAACTCAATCATAATACTAATGGATGCTAATAACACACAAAAAACACAATTAGGCAGTTAGGACTCCTTAAGCCCACCTTGATACTAAATACTAAAACTGAGTACTAATAACACACACTAGGCAGTTTGGACAGTTAAAGCAGTCAGACAAGAGGAATGAAATTGAAAATTCACTAGATGATTAAAGTGATAGTGGTATATTGATATGAGAGATTATGTGAACCTGAGATGGCATGAACCTATGTACAGTGTGCAAATGATAAGATAAGATAAGATAAGCCTTTATTAGTCCCACAATGGGGAAATTCCAGGATTGCAACAGCATAGGGATAGCAACACTCAGAGCAACAATCAGAAGGCAAGAAAAAACAACATCTAGTAAACATATGTCCATATTACTATAAATGTATATATATAGACACACAGTGCAGAGCATTATGGCTGGTGGATGTGCAGCAGAAAGTCTAAGCTCTCTCTCCGCCGATGCAACGGGCCAGCTGGAAGTCTTTGGGCATGATGGTGACCCCCTTAGCGAAGAAGAGACCACCAGGTGGGTCTCGCTGGTCTCCTGCAGAGCCATGACGGCGAAACTCAGGAAACGCAGGACGGTCTTGAAGTCCTGAGCGATCTCCCTCACCAGGCGCTGGACGGGCAGCTTACGGATGAGCAGCTCCGTGGATTTCTGGTAGCGACGGATCTCTCTCAGAGCCACGGACCTGTGACGGCGAGGCCTCTTCACTCTGCCGGTGGCCAGAGCGCCTCTCCGAGCAGCCCTGTGGCTAGCTGTCTCCTGGGGGGCTTCTTCCTCCAGTAGATTTTACGGGCGGTCTGCTTGGTTCTTGCCATCGCTCTTTATTATTCTGTCTTATATTTCTTTCACGCCGCCTAAACTCCAGCCCGGCACCCGCTTCGTTTTCGCTACAGCTCCCGGTATGTCGAGTTTCCCATTAGCACCGGGTGGCGGCCAAGTGCTAGCTAGCACTAGCTCCTCCCCGCTGTAACGTCTCCCGCTGCAAACCGTGGCTCCGTCCGCCGACCCGGGAGACCCCTGGGGCGATCCGTGCGTCCGTGATATATATACAGAGTGAAAGGTGTAGAAAGAAGAAGGAAGATAAAAAAAAAGGCTGTTGCAACAGGCAGCCGACTCGTGTGGCGCCGCCGGTCCGGCGGAACCGGAACCCAGCATTGTGCAACAAACAGTGTATAATTACAAATTAGCATCCGGTGCTAATTTCTGTACTGGTAGTACCAGTAGACTGTGCATGATAAGTAGCAGCAGAGATGATTTGGACATCAGACAGGTGAGACTATATCTACTGTACAGGTGAGCAGTGTGCAAATTTAGCAGTCGGTGTGTGAGTTCCTATATGCAAAGCTGTGTTATGAAGGTTTGGGAGTTGTTATCTGTTCAGGAGTCTGATGGCAGTGGGAAAGAAGGAGTTCTTCAGTCTGGTTGTCCTGCATTTCACACTTCTGTACCTCCGACCTGAGGGTAGAAGTGTGAACAGTCTGTGCTGGGGGTGGGTTTGGTCCCAGAGGATGGCGTCAGCTCTCCTTTGGACTCTGCGGTGGTAGATACTCTGCAGAGAGCTGATGATCTTCTCTGCTGTCTTCACCACTCTCTGCAGGCATTTGCGGTCCAGGGCAGTAGTGCTGCTGTACCACGCAGTGATGCAGTTGGTTAGGATGCTCTCGATGATGCAGCTGTAGAAATTGTTGAGGATCCTGGAGGACATGCCAAACTTCTTCAGCCTCCTCAGAAAGTACAGTCACTGTTCAGCTCTCTTAACTAGCTCTGTGGTGTTGTGTGTCCACTTAAGGTCCTCACTGAAGTGGATGCCCAGGTATTTAAAGCTGCTCACCCTCTCCACCTCAAGCTTCCAGATGAACAGCGGCCAATGGGGCCTCCTCCTCCCTTTCCTCATGTCCACTATCATCTCCTTTGTCTTGTCCGTGTTGAGGGTGAGGTTGTTGTCCTCACACCATGACACCAGGTTGGCCACCTCCCTCCTCTAGGATGCTTCGTCATCACCAGTGATGCGTCCTACCACTGCTGTGTCTTCCGCAAACTTTAGGATGATATTGTCCTTGTGGGAGGCAACACAGTCATGGGTGAAGAGGCTGTAGAGGATGGGGCTGAGAACACAACCCTGTGGGACATCTGTGTTTGTGATGATGCTGGCTGAGGTCCTGTTACCCATCCTGACAGACTGAGGCCTGCCAGTTAGAAAGTCCAGTAGCCAGTTGCAGAGGGTGGGGTGCAGACCAAGTGAAGACAGTTCGTCAGTGAGTTTGTGGGTGATGACCATGTTGAAAGTGGAGCTGCAGTTGACAAAGAGCATCCTAATGTAGGAGTCATTATCTTCCAGGTGGGAGAGAGAATAATGGAGTGCTGCAACGATGGCATCTGAGGTGGACCTGTTGGGCTGTACTGCAGGGGGTCCAGGGTGCCCGGTATGCTGTCCTGAATGAGTGCCAGCACCACTCTCTCGAAGCACTTCATGATGATCGGATGAGTGCTACCGGTCTGTAATCATTCAGACAGGGCGGCGGGCTCCTTTTGGGGAGGGGGATGATGGTTGTCATTTTGAAGCAGGAGGGAACTATGTTCTGGTTGAGGGAGAGGTTGAAGATTGCTGTGAGAACGTCGGTCAGCTCTGCAGCGTATGCTCTGAGGGTCCGCCAAGGTATGTTGTCTGGTCCTGCTGCCTTGCAGGGGATAATATTCCTCCGTGCTTTGTTTACCTGCCCTGGTGAGACTCTTAGTGGGGGGTGTGTGTGTCTCTCTTCTCTGTGCTGTGGCTGGTGGTCTCAAAGCGGGTGTAAAAGATGTTGAGATCATCTGGCAGGCTGTCTGCAGAGCTAGTGGTGCTGCTGTTGGTCCTCTTGTAGTATGTGATGTGTTGCAGGCCTTGCTACATGTGCCCCGGGTCAGGAGTGGAGTAGAGGCTGTCCAGCTTTTCTCTGTGCTACCTCTTGGCTGTTGTTATAGCCTTCCTCAGTCCATATTTTGCAGCATTGTACTCAACCTCATAGCCTGATTTAAATGCACGAGAGCGAGCACGCAGCATCTGATGTACCTGACTGTTAATCCAGGGATTCTGGTTGAGGAACTTCCTGGCCTGTATGGTGGGTACGATGGTATCAACACATGTGCTGATGTCCCCAGTCACATATTCAGCATAATCCTGTATGTTTACAGACGCGTCCTCTCGAGTTGCTGCAGCTTAAAACACATCCCATTCTGTTCAGGCAAAACAGTCTTGTAGGGTGCTCTCAGTCTCTGGGGTCCAGCGCTTAATTTGCTTAATAACAGGGTTAGTTTGTTTCAGCTTTTGTCTGTAGGCTAGGTACATAAACAGTGAGATGTGATCTGACTGTCCGAAGTGGGGGCGAGGTGCTGCTCTGTTGGCACCATGTATGTTGGAATAAACATGAAACAATGTGCTTTCATCACGGTTGGGAATGTCCACATGCTGGTAATATTTGGGGAGTACAGTTCGTAAATTGTACTGGTTAAAATCACCAGCAATAAAAAAAATGGCATTGGGATGTTTCGTCTCTACTGTGCTTATGACGCCATGGAGTTTGTTTAGCGCTACTGTGTAGTTGCTCTGTGGACAAATGTATACAGCGACAAAAACACAGTGGTAAATTCCCCCGGTAGATAATAAGGAAGGCATTTCAGCAGTAAAAACTCCACGTCGGGCGAGCAGTGCTTGTAGACAGTTTGTACATCTCTGCACCATAAGTGGTTTATAAATACACACACACCACCACCCCTCTTACCAGAGTCTCCTGTTCTGTCTGCCCGGTGTGTTGAGTGTGTCTATAGCTGAATAGAGCTCTCCGGGACTCTGTCTGAAAGCCAAGTCTCACAGAAAATTAGGGCACAGCACTCTCTTGTCTCCCGCTGGTCTTCAATCCTTGCTATTAGTTTGTCTAGCTTATTTTCCAAAGACTGAATGTTTCCCATTAAGAGACTGGGTAGCAGTGGCCGGCAAGGGCGAGCCTTTAGCCTAGCATGTAGCCCTCCTCTCTTGACTTGCCTTCGGCGCCTTTGGCCCCTCCTCCGACATGTTCTCTTGGGGTCGGCATGCTCACGTGAGCTCGGTGTTTCGGGGCCTTCCTGGGGGTGCTGATGGTCACCGCGGGGGTGGACGATGCATTGCAGGACGGGTGGTATAAAGCCAGTAAAGTCCGTGTGGCTGCTTAACTTGGCGATATCCAGTAGTGTCTGTAGGTCAAATGTTAACAGTGCATGACCTCCATGCACTGTAGAAAGAACAGCAACTATGCAAAAAAGGAGAAAGGTCGGCATTTGGGAGCGGAATGAGCAAAGACGTTTGCCAACGGTGGGTGCCATCTTATTATGTTGAATCATCATATACCAAGGTTTTGCCTCGTAAATATTTTGAGAAGTACTCTGTTTATACATTAAGAATAAACATCAATCCATCCACCTAAACTACTACTAAAATGCCTCTGATAATTGAAGCAGAAATCTGTATGTTTTATTGACAACCACAATCAAACCACCTTGGTGGTTTGATTTATGGTTCAAACCACCAAGTAAAACTGGGTGCTGTTTTCCCCCCACTCATTTCTCATCCTGCTGGTGATGTTGCTTAGTTGTTGAGTCTGCTGTGCCTGCATGCTGTAATGTACATGAATGATTTGATCGAGTGTACTTGCTTTTATTTGTGAATGTACTGTACTGAATTATTCACCGGATCTGTACTGGAAGCCAAGGATCACCAGCTGAATCACCCGCCTCAGCAGTAAATGAGCCCTGCCCGCTCCGTTGGACAGTTGGAGCTCCAGCACTGAGTGATTCAGTGTACCACTATTTCTAACGGATCTTTTTTAGCTTGACTCGGTACGTTTCTGTGAACTGTGGATCCCATCACTAACCTCCATCTGAGGCTGCCGCTCTGCTACCGCAACACCAGTCTTCCGTCTTCTTTTCCATGCAACCCACATACATGAGACGATGCATAAAAACAAGTGTAGTATGTTTGCGTAGGATCCATATTCTGATTGTGCTTGCTAATATATAAACAGCCATGTAATGAAGGGGTCAAATTATCGTACATTATGGAATTTTTAGAATTATTGATTGTACATCGTACAGAGGGCAAAATTATCATACAAATACAATGATTATCGTACAAATACGATGATTATCGTACACCTGGCACCACTGCCTTCACTGTTCCTCAATATGTTCACTGACTGAACTGATGAGAATGTCAGAGAAGCAACTGCTGTAGAACCAGCAGCTGGTGTGCTGGTCTCAGTGTTGCCAGATATATGATAATTATCATATTTTTACAATAGTTTTAGGGCCTGTACAATATACGATCAATAGTTTTAAAAAGGCCAAATATACAATAGTTTTGGCATTTCTGTGCACCCCCCCCCCAATAAAATGATTTTGATTTATGTGAACACCCAAAACTGATGCCTGCTCATAGCTGATGAGCTCAAACCTGGCTGTCTCCTCCTCACTGCCAAATGTGCCAATCACATCCGCAACATTGACTCACATTTGTTTGCGCAGCTGCTGGCACAACAACAATTTTTTAAAAATCAGTGAACATGTGTTTGGACTCGGAGGAAAAAAGTACAAAAAGAAGAGTCCAGCAGCATAGACACGGACACTGGTAAGAAAACAAAGTACTTCTGCCAGGCGTCGTCGGCCTCCATCGGTCTATGATGACCATGGAAGAGAATCCTAAACGTCTACTCTGCTGGAACAGCACCGCCTGTGGCTGAACAGGCCGATGCACGAATGGCAGTCCCTGTCACACAGGTCGCACTTGTGGGTGGTCTCCGTGCTGCTGGGTCTGTGGCGGTTCTTCCTGTGGGTCCTTTTTTCATCTGCTGCAGCAGTCAGTCTCTCTTCACCCGCCTTGAGCTGTCTGGTCAGGGTGCCTCTCCATTTGGAGCGGTCCGTTGCAAGGTCCTCCCAGCGCTCTGTGTTGATCTCCAGGGCCTTCATGTCTCTCTTGCAGACGTCTCTAAAGCGCAGCTGTGGGCGGCCAACGTCTCTCCTGCCAGTTGCCAGTTCTCCGTAGAGGACGTCTTTGGGGATTCTGCCATCCTCCATACGGTGAACGTGGCCTAGCCAGCGGAGCCTGCACTGCCTGAGTAGAGTGAACATGGAGGGAAGGCCGGCGCGGGACACAACTTCTGTGTTGGGCACTTTGTCCTGCCAGGATATGTCCAGGATGTGGTGAATGCAGCACAAGTGGAAGGAGTTCAGTCTCTTTTCCTGCCGGGCATATGTTGTCCACGTCTCACTCCCATAGAGCAGTGTGCTGATGACGCAGGCGTTGTACACTGCCATCTTCGTCTTGACAGAGAGTTTGGGATTCTCCCACACTCGTGTGGTGAGGCGAGCGAGTGTGAAGGCTGATTTTCCAATCCTCTTGTTGATCTCTGTATCAAGGGAGAGGTTGTTGCTGATCGTGGACCCCAGGTACGTGAACTGATTCACGACCTTCAGCTCGTAGTCGTCAATGGTGATGGTTGGTGGTGCTTCCGTGCCTTGTGCCAAGACGTTAGTCTTCTTCAGGCTGATGGTAAGCCCGAAGTCCTTGCATGCCTGGGAGAAGTGGTCCATCAGAGTCTGAAGCTCCTGCTGTGTGTGGGTTGCGACTGCAGCGTCGTCTGCTAACAGCATGTCTCTGACTAGAGCCTCGCGTACTTTGGTTCTGGCTTTCAGGCGGGCGAGGTTGAAAAGCCTGCCGTCAGATCTTGTGTGCAGGTAGATTCCCTCTGTTGCTGTGCTGAAGGCATGCCTCAGGAGCATAGCAAAGAAAATCCCAAAGAGGGTTGGCGCAAGTACACAGCCCTGTTTCACTCCGCTGCGTATGTTGAATGGCTCTGAGACGTTGCCATTGTGCTGCACTATCCCCTGCATGTTGGTGTGAAACGATTCGATGAGGCTTTGCAACTTTGGTGGGCATCCTATCTTTGGCAGGATCTTGAAAAGGCCCTCTCTGCTGACCAGATCAAACGCTTTGGTGAGGTCGATGAAGGCGACGTATAGGGGCATGTTCTGTTCTCTGCATTTCTCCTGGAGTTGGCGGATGGAGAATATCATGTCTACCGTCGATCGCTCAGCGCAGAAGCCACACTGAGACTCGGGGTAGACATGTTCGGCAAGCTTCTGTAGACGAACGAGAACAACTCGTGCGTAGACTTTGCCAACAATGCTGAGGTGGGAGATGCCCCTGTAGTTGTTGCAGTCGCTTCTCTCCCCTTTGTTTTTGTAGAGGGTGATGATCTTGGCGTCCCTCATGTCCTGTGGTATGGCACCTTCCTTCCAACACTGGCAGAGGACGTCATGCAATGGCAGCAGTAGGGCGGTCTTGCAGTGCTTGATCAGGTCAGGGGGTATGCCATCACTGCCGGGTGCCTTGCCAGCGGCCAAGCTATCAATGGCCTTGCTGAGTTCGTTGATGGTTGGCTCGGCGTCAAGTTCGTCCATGGATGGCAGGCAGTCGATGGCATCAAGGGCTGACGGTGTCACGGTGTTCTGTCTGGAGTAGAGGTCGGAGTAGTGTTCCACCCATCTCTCCATCTGCTTGTTCTTTCCTGGGATCATCTCCCCAGTGGAGGATTTGAGGGGGGCCGTCTTGCTCTGAGCCGGACCAAGTGCTTTCTTGATGCCATCGTACATACCACGGATGTTCCCTGTTATGGCAGCGGTTTGAATGTCTTGGTTGAGCTGAGTCCAGTACTCGTTGGCACAGCGCCGAGCAGTCTGCTGAACTTTGCTTCTCGCAGCCCTAAGAATCTGGAGATTCTTCTCGTTTGGGTACTTCTTGTACTCAGCAAGTGCTGAGCGCTTGGCTTCAATGATGGGGGTCATCTCGGTCAACTTGGCATCAAACCAGTCCTGTGACTTCGAGGTCTTCCTCCCAAAGGTAGCCAAGGCTGTGCGGTGGATGGTGTTTCACAGCTCTTCTCACTTGTGCTTTGCAGATTCTCCTTCTTGTGGTACACCAAGTTCCTTCTCAAAGGTGGAGGCAAACTGCTCAACAAGTTCTGGTTGAGCCATCTTGCTGGTGTCAATCCGTGCCTTTCCAGGCTGTCTAGCACGATGGAATTTCTTCAGCTGCAGCTTGACCTTGCAACACACCAATGAATGGTCTGTGTCGCAATCTGCACTCTGGAACAAACGGGTGATTAACACGTTCTTCAGTGAGGTGCGCCTGGTCAGGATCAAGTCCAGCTGGTGCCAGTGCTTTGAGTGCGGATGTTGCCAGGAAACCTTGTGTTGGGGCTTGGTCTTGAAGAACGAGTTTGTGATGCACAGATCGTGATATGTGCAGAACTCGAGCAGCCGCTGTCTGTTGTCATTCATTCTGCCCACGCCAAAAGGTCCAAGACAGGAGGGCCAGGAGTCATGGTCAGCATCCACTCTGGCATTGAAGTCTCCAAGGAGAATGAGTTGTTCAGAGTTGGGGATGATCCTGACAGTTGTTGCGAGATTCTCGTAGAACTCGTCTTTTGCCTCTGGTGTGGCTGTCAGTGTTGGGGCATACACATTGACGAGGGTGACTGGGCCTTGAGTGGTGTTCAGGCAGAGGGTGAGGAGTCGTGCAGAGCCAGTGCTGCCCGGTTCCACCATCTTCAGCAAGGTGTTCTTCACTGCGAAGCCCACTCCGTGTTTCCTGTGTTGATCACTGCCCTTTCCCTGCCAGTAGAACGTGTAGTCCTTCTCTCTCAGTGTGCCTGCATTAGCCAACCGTGTTTCCTGGAGAGTGGCGATATCCACTCCCAGTCTCTTCAGCTCATTATTGATGATGGCAGTCTTCCTGGTGTCGTTGATGTCCTTGAGGTTAGCAGCGAGTCCTGTCATCATAGTGCGGACGTTCCAAGTTCCCAGTTTTAGAGTTGGTCTCTTTTGTTTTATTGTCTTGCCTGGTGTGAAGGTTCTCAGCCTGCTGTTTGGATTTCTCCTCATCCCCATGCACCCAATGAGGAAAGCAAGCTGTGGCAGGACAACACCTTATTGGCTGGGGGCTGCCCAGCTTGAGGCGGGCGGTAGCTGTCCAGTGAGATCCGATGATCCCTCCCACCGTCGGGAACAACCCCTGGCGCCACGCTCTATGCCAATTGAGCGGTGGCTTATAACCGGTAACTGTCATTCCCCGTGTTTTGTCTACGCCAAAGGCGAAGCTGGAGTGTCCTCTCCAGTGATCCGGTGTTCTGCCTTCCAGCGTTGGCCGTTGGTAGGATTCAAGCCTGGGCAGGAAGATATGGAGGACAAGATGTTGCCCATGCAGCATGTCCCCCCTCTCCACGTCACTGATGAATCCAAAGGAACAGCAGGGCTGCTACAGTTTGGCACCAGCGCCGTTGCAGGAGCTGCCAGAACGATGTTGAGCACAACATAGAACTGCCTTAGGGGCTCCGACTCCGGATTTTTCCTCAGGGTTGACTCCCGAAGCCTTTCCCGTGACCGGGTATGCCGCAAGGCAGCGGAGGTTTGAAATCAGGGTTTACCTTCCCCTAGATGGGCTACCTTCCCAGGTTGACGAGCCACCATCTACCCGAAGCATCTGGTTTTAAGGCGCCAGAGATCCGCCCTCGTCCCTTCTCCTATTAGTAAAAGCAGTTCCGCCGGGCTTAGAGACTAAACCACACGGGCAGGCTAGGAGTTGGACTTAGTTGTCAGAGGCTTTTCGAGACGCATGCCATAAGGAGCATTTTATGAGCACTGGGAGCTTAACCCCAGTGCCGCTCCTGGCTATGACAACCTTGGAACCAGGTTGTCATAGCCAGGCATAGCAGCTTTATCACCCTGCCTGGAGTTAGACCCTACATTTAAGGACAGAAGCAGTGCTTTTGAAAAGAAATGCAGTTCACTGTGTGGCTGGGTATGTTTAATTGTGACAATGCATAAAGCAGTTGTTTCATTCAAATGGCCGAGCCTCTGCGTTTATTCCTTAGGTTACTGCAGTTCCATACATATAGAATAGCTTTGTTTTTAAATGCACTGTCCTAGCCTGTGATTTTTCAAGTTATTTTAGTGCATACGATAGTTTGGGTCAAAATACGATAATTTTAAAGTGACAGTACGATATTTCTTCATTTCCCATCTGACAACACTGCAACACTGGTCGGTCTCTGCTCCTCAGTACACGTTAATGTACTGAGTGCGGGAGCCTGCTGAACAAAACAGCTGCCGGGCAAGACGACTTGGATTTGTGCTGTGTATTTAAACCTGGTAAACAGATGTAACGGATTATTATTATTATTACTGCATGTTTTGTTGTGGTGTTTTAGTGTTTTTTTAAAGGATAACTTTAAAAAAACACGATTGTAAACTTATCTCCACTCCTGTAGCCTGACAGTGATTGGTAATAAACCTTGTTTAAACGCTACTGTTCCTTACTGAGGTGCATCACCCAAACGAGGAGTTTGGGTGATGCATCTCAGTAAGTCTTTTTAACTGAGCTGGATCATGTTCTTAGACTAGCTAAGTCCGATTCCAGCAGCAGCTGTCTCAATCACAGCTCACATAAAGTATGTCATTACCTCACATTGAAGTTTCCTTTTTAAGAATGGGCATGTGACATCACCTGATGGAAAAACCGCAAGGAATTGTGTGCAAAGTGTTCTGCCTGTCTGTCCTTAGTAGTGAGCAACAAATGCGGTTAGGCTGTGTGTCCACCAAATGCGTTTTTTTTCTGCTCTGGGTGACTATTTTCTGTTCATTTTCTATGTAGTCCGGCGTTTAATGCGCCCAATGCCCTCGCACAAAAACGCTCTCAGCGGTCAGCATATTTCGGCTGCACCTCAGCCACGGCTCTCTGTCATCTCTCAATAATGTATAAAAATGCACAGGGCAAAATCAAATAATTTCCCCACATCATCTCTGCTATTCCGAATTTCTCTTGCTAATCTAGAGCAGTGTTTTGTTTTGTTTTTTTAATGGGAGCTTTTCGGTGTTGCTGATTTTCTTTGATTATTCTTGAAGTTGTGATTACTTGTTGCCTTCATTCCACATGGATTTAATATCAGCTGGGGACTGAAATCCATAGAATGTTTGGTATCTTTAAATTAAGCAGATTCTCCTCTTTCAGGTGACTATAAAAACATCATTGTCCTGATTTAGTATGTTTTTATAGCAGCTAATTACACCGGTAATTTTTTTTTTTCTGTGCGCCAGCATGATCAGCTGATTGAGTCACGTCCTCCGGTGTTCTGGCATTTTGGTATATTTATCAGAACAACACTGGACAGCTGATGGTACAGACTGCAGTCAAAGGTAAAAATCTTTATCCTGTAGCTTGAAAGTGCTCAGACAAATCCCTGACAATTCCCATTATACAAACAAGTACGTGTGTTTACCTCTGTGTGTGTATATACGCTGCAGGCAGCAGCAGAGCTTTGTATTGGTTTTTCCTGTGAACCAACACTGCAAATACAACATTATATGGTAGCTGTAAGTTAGAAACATGTTCAATAAGTTACACATGGGCTCAAAGAGTGTTACTCATATGTTAGAAATAATTTTGGGGTGCGCGAGACATTAATCTTGACGTATTTCAACTTTGTAGAAACAGTGACTGCTTACCTTTGTGTTAAACAACGGTTTTCTGGTCGCGCATCAGGAATATTTGAGGCGGCTGGACCATTTATTGGTTAATTGAACATGAGCCTCTAATGATTTATAGTTTTTTTTTTAATTTAAATTTTTATTTAGGGTATACATATCAGTACAGCATTGCATTATACACACTACCGTTCAAAAGTTTGGGGTCACTTAGAAATTTCCTTATTTTTGAAAGAAAAGCACTATTTTTTCAATGAAGATAACTTTAAACTAATCAGAAATACACTCTAATATCTAATATACACTACCATTCAAAAGTTTGGGGTCACTTAGAAATTTCCTTATTTTTGAAAGAAAAGCACTGTTTTTTCAATGAAGATAACTTTGAACTAATAAGAAATACACTCTAATGTCTAATATACATTGCTAATGTGGTAAATGACTATTCTAGCTGCAAATGTCTGGTTTTTGGTGCAATATCTACATAGGTATATAGAGGCCCATTTCCAGCAACTATCACTCCAGTGTTCTAATGGTACAATATGTTTGCTCATTGCGTCAGAAGGCTAATGGATGATTAGAAAACCCTTGTGCAATCATGTTAGCACAGCTGAAAACAGTTTAGCTGGTTAGAGAAGCTATAAAACTGACCTTCCTTTGAGCCGGTTGAGTATCTGGAAAAAAGTATTATTTCAAATACAAATCATTATTTCTAACCTTGTCAATGTCTTGACTATATTTTCTATTCATTTTACAACTCATGGTGGTAAATAAGTGTGACTTTTCATGGAAAACACAAAATAATTGTCTGGGTGACCCCAAACTTTTGAACGGTAGTGTACATTTATAATCCATACTCCCTTTTTTTGTATATAAGACAAGGTTGAATTTTTGATTAAAAAAAAATGTTATTGAAACACCTTTTTTTTTAAAGTGAAAGAAAGAACAAAGGTAAAAAACAAACAACTGTGAGTAGCTTTGGAACAAAGACAGGTACTGTTATTGAAGTGATGTCTGTCGGAGATTAGAACTGATAGAAGACACATATGTGTTCCACCGTTGCCAAAAGTTTAAGAACTTGTCCATGTCCTGTCACAGTGTAAATGTCAACTTTTCCATTAGATAAATGTCATGAATCACATTAGTCCATTCTTCACGTGAAGGAGAGTCTCTCATCAGCCATTTTTTGTCAGTGCTTTTTTATTTGCCAATATTAAAACACTGAATAAATATTTTTCTCCTCGTTTTTCCAGTGATTCTGGTATCAAACCCAAATTCAGAGTTTCAAAAGAAAAGGGAATTGTTACTTTGAATATTTTCCCCATTATTGTCTTTACATTAGTCCAGTATTGGTGAATAACCGGGCATGACCAAAACATGTGAAAATGATTTGCAGTGTTTTCACCACACGAGCGCCAGCAATTCAACCCTTTATGAGTAAATTTGTTTTGTACAGGTGTTCTGACAAATCTTACCAGGTTTCTCCATCCAAATTCTCTCCACAACAGGGGTGAAGTACTTTTCCACTGTTGTTTATTTAGTTTTTCCCATATTTCCAATTGTAAAGTGAAATTCCCCTCTTTTTCACATTTCTATATGATGTGTTGTCTCCTTTTAATTCTTGAAGACCATGGTATATTTTAGAAATGTATGTGACCCCTTGGATCGCATAATATGGGATTAAAATAATATGGGATCTAATATTAATATTAATATTAATTAATATAATATGGGATCTCGCCACACTCGGCGCCACACCAGTCGGCTGCCTTTTGCAACAGCGGCTCGATTCCGAGTTTTTTTTTTCCCTTCCTCTCTCTTTTGATCACTTTTTTTTTTTCACCCCACTTATATCACGGACACACAGATCGTCCCAAATGTCTCCTGAGCCGGTGGACGGAGCCACTGTTTATAGCAGGATACGATATAACAGGGAAGAGCTGCTAGCATTTAACCGCCACCCGGTCCCACTGGAAAAACTCGACATACCGAGAGAACTGAGGCGAAAACGCCGCGGCTGCCGGGCTGGAGTAAGGCGGAGGACAAAAAATATAAGGTACAGACCCTCCCTTCCATCTGTTGTCATGGGAAATGTACGGTCGATACTGGGAAAGTTAGATGAGCTAGCGGCTATCTCCCGTTATGATAGCACTTACCGGGAGTGCTCTCTCCTTTTGTTTACTGAGACGTGGCTAACTGAACTAGCAGCAGATGCTAACATTGAGCTGGAGGGTTTTCACATGATACGAGCTGACCGAACACCAGAGAGTGGCAAAACTAGGGGCGGTGGAGTGATAATGTATGTTAACAACAACTGGTGCAGACCGGGACATATCACTGTTAAACAACGACACTGCAGCAAAGACATTGAGTTGCTAGCTGTTAGCATGAGGCCTACATATCTCCCGAGAGAACACTCACACGTGATCTGCATTGTTGTTTATGCAAATCCGACGGCGAACGCTGGGACAGCGCGTGACGTCATCCATTCAGTAACCAGCAGGCTGCAGACAGAACACCCAGATGCTCTTCTCCTCATCTCAGGCGATTTCAACCACGTTTCACTGTCTCCCATTCTGCCCACTTTCACCCAGTATGTCACATGCCACACTAGAGACAATAAAACACTGGATTTGTTCTACGCAAACACTAAGGAGGCGTACACCTCATCACAACTCCCCCCACTTGGGAGATCGGATCACAACTTGGTTCATCTCCGACCGGTGTACAAACCCCTAGTGCACAGACAACCTCCGGCCATGCACACTGTGGAGTTATGGTCTGAGGAGACAATGGACACTCTAAAGGACTGTTTTGAAGCCACTGCCTGGAAGCAGCTCTGCGATCCACATGGTGAGGACATCGATGGCCTCATTCACACCTTCACGGGCTACCTCAGCTTCTGTGTGGACAAATCCGTTCCCACCAAGACCATACGGCGTCACTCAAACAACAAACCCTGGATCAACCCTGAGATAAAAACACTTCTGAGAGAGAAGAAGAGAATCTTCAGGTCGGGGAACAGGGAGATGCTGAAGTCCGTACAGAGGGAGCTGAGGAGAAAGATCAGAGAAGGCAAGGACAGCTTCAGGAAGAAGATGGAGGACAAGCTGCAACAGAGCGACATCAGCGGGGTCTGGAGAAACCTCAAAACCATCTCGGGGCTCCAGAATACCTCCCCCCAGGCCACGGGGGGCAGGGAGTGGGCAAACAACCTGAATCTGTTTTTCAATAGGTTTGACCAACCGCCCTCCCCCCTGTCTGCACAACAACCACTGCTGCCTCTAAGAAATCAAGTCCTGCTACCCACTCCCCACTCCACCGACACCCCCCCCCCACTCCCAACACACAGCCCCCCATCCTGACCCTGACCAAGACCCAGGTGAGGACGGAGCTGAGGAAGATCAAGGCGAGGAAGGCGTCGGGACCGGACGGCATCAGCGCAAAGCTCCTCAAGTCCTGTGCAGACCAGCTGTGTGGGATTGTGACGTATATCTTCAACATGAGCCTGAAACTGGGGAGGGTACCACAGCTGTGGAAAACATCTTGTGTGGTACCTGTACCAAAAACTTCCCACCCCAAAGACCTGAACAGCTTCAGACCGGTGGCCTTGACGTCCCACTTGATGAAGACCCTGGAGAGACTGCTCCTTGCTCATCTCCGCCCCCTGGTGGAACCAGCGATGGATCCACTCCAGTTCGCCTACCAGCATGGCATTGGGGTGGAGGATGCGGTGATCTTCCTCCTTCACCATTCTCTGTCCCACCTGGAGAAGCCCGGGAATATGGTGAGGATCATGTTCTTTGACTTCTCCAGTGCTTTCAACACCATCCAACCGATGATCCTGAAGGACAAGCTGCGGCGCGCAGGGGTGGACCAGCACCTGTCATCATGGATCCTGGACTACCTCACGAACCGGCCTCAGTTTGTGAGAACCCGGGACTGTGTTTCCGACACGATCATCAGTAGCACGGGGGCCCCCCAGGGAATGGTGCTGGCTCCCTTCCTGTTCACTCTTTATACTGCGGACTTCTCACACAACACAACACATTGCCATCTACAGAAGTTCTCTGATGACTCTGCGATCGTTGGTCTCATCTCCAGCGGAGATGAAGCTGAGTACAGAGGGCTTATCCAGGACTTTGTGGACTGGTGCCATCGGAACTGCCTCCAGATCAACGCGAGGAAAACTAAGGAGCTGGTGGTGGACTGCCGCAGGCATGGGCAGCCCCTCACAGCACCAGTAAATATACAGGGAACAGACATCGAGATGGTGACATCCTACAAGTACCTGGGTATTCATCTGAACAATAAACTAGACTGGTCACACAATACTGATGCACTCTACAAGAAGGGACAGCGCAGGCTGTTCCTGCTGAGGAGACTCAGGTCTTTTGGTGTACAAGGGGCGCTGCTGAAGTCATTCTATGACACGGTGGTGGCATCAGCCATCACTTTTGGAGTGGTCTGCTGGGGCAGTGGCATTACTGCAGCCGATAGGAAGAGACTGAACAAACTGATTAAGAAAGCTAGCTCTGTCCTGGGGCAACGCCTTGATCCGATGGAGGAGATAGGAGAGAGAAGGACGGTGGCTAAACTGTCATCTCTGCTGGAGTCCGAGTTCCACCCTATGCAGGACATACTGGATGCACTGAGGAGCTCATTTAGCAGCAGACTACATCATCCCAGGTGCACAACCGAGAGGTTTCGTAGGTCCTTCCTACCAACGGCTGTCAGACTGTACAACCTAAGCAGGGCTGCTCGCAGAGATAGCAAAAAGACGTAACAAACTAATAGTTTTTTTTTTTTTTTTTGAATGCAAAAGATGCAATAGACTTACACAATGGTCCTCTCCGGCATACAACTAGGAACATACCGGTCGCTATGGAGGGTGAGAATATGTATGGGCACATAATCATACCATGTAGGATAACTAAATAGACGGTTATGCTGTTTCATCCCACCTAGCAACAATGCTCTGCACTGTGTGTGTTTATATATTTACATATTTATTCCATCTAGCTACAATGCTCTGCACTGGGTGTGTTTATATTTATATATCTATATATTTATTCCATCTAGCTACAATGCTCAGCACTGGGTGTGTTTATATTTATATATCTATATATTTATTCCATCTAGCTACAATGCTCCGCACTGTGTTTTTATATATCTACATATTATTCCATCTAGCTACATTGCTCCGCACTGTGTGTGTTTATATACTTGCATATTTATTCCACCTAGCTGCAATGCTCCGTACTGTGGGTGTTTATATATTTACATATTTATTCCATCTAGCTACAATGCTCTGCACTGTGTGTTCATATATTCATATATTTATTCCATCCAGCTACAATGCTCTGCACTGTGTGTCTGTGTGTGTGTGTGTGTATATATACTGTATATTTTATAGTAATATGTACATATGTATATTAGCTGCTCTTGCTTGTTTTTTTTTTTTTTTTTTTTTTTTTTTCTTGCCTTCTGATTGTTGCTCTGAGTGTTGCTATCCCTGTGCTGTTGCAATCCTGGAATTTCCCCGTTGTGGGACTAATAAAGGCTTATCTTATCTTATCTTATCTTAAAAAGACCTTCAGAACACCTGACTGGGCTCTTTCCAAATCCTCCTTTTTAAGTATTTTGTTTATGTGGTTTCTAAGCTGAAAGAACCTGTAAAGGTCTTGATTTGTTAGACCTTGTTAGTAAGTAAGTTAGTAAGTTAGCCCTTTAAAAAAAAAATCATAATATTTTATCAATCCATTCTCTCTCCATTTTTTAAATCTAGTGTCTGTTTTGTTAGGAGTAAAGTCATGATCATAGGAAATCCATTGCAATAATCGATAGGGTTCTTTAGTTTGATTCTCTCTGATCACCTTAAACTAAATCTTCAGCAGGGTCTCTATCCACGGGTTAGTGTTATTCAAATGTTTAGGTAAGGAATTATTCCCTATTATCACCTGTAGGGGAATGTCACTTGTTATTTGGCATTCTATCTCCTTCCATTGTGCAGTATAGAATGGGTTACATATCTCTACTAAAGTTTTAATCTGAGTGGCTTTGACATAATCCCTGATATTTGGCAGTGAGAGACCACCTTTGTCTTTGTTTAGCTGTAGGGTTCTATTTCTGATTCTTGGTCTCTTGCTCTGCCATATGAATCTTGAAATCCATCTGTCCAGTTCTTGCCATGTTTTTTGGGGAGGTTCTACTGGTATTGTTTGGAAAAGATATAGAAGACGTGGTAGTATATTCATTTTGACTGCTTCAGTTCTTTGTGCAGTACCCAAAAAGGGTATCATATTCCATCTTGATAGATCAGATTTTATTTTTTCCATCAGAGGGTCTTAGTTTAGTGTTATAATTTTGTTGAGTTGCTTCGGTATATTGACCCCCAGATATTTCATAGATTCCATCTCCCAGTTAACTTTGAATTTGTCTAGTAAATATTGGTTTGGGTTACAGTTGAATGTTAAAATTTGGGTTTTATGTATGCTCAATTTGTATCCCGATAACTCTCCATACTCTAAAAAAATTGAAATTAATTCTGGAAAAGAGGTGTTCGGTTTCCCCAGGTATATTAAAATGTCATCTGTGAAGAGTGCTACTTTATGTTCCTTCTGACCAAGTGTAATATCTTGAACTTTTTTATTCTGTCTTATCCATTGGCTCAAAGGTTCTATGAAGATCTCAAAAAGCAGTGGAGACAAGGAGCAGCCCTGACGACATCCTCTTTCCAGTTCAAAAGATGATGATAATTTACCGTTTATCCTTATTTTAGCTGTTGGTTTTTTGTATAGTGCCTGGATAGTTCTAATGAAGTTGTTATGAAAATTGAAACTGGACAAGATTCTACATATAGGAAGGACCAGTCAACCAAATCAAATGCTTTTTCAGCATCTAGTCCCAATATGACTGCATTTAAATTATATTTTTTTATATGATGAATTATGTGTAAAGTGATTATAATGTTATCCTGTGTCTATCTTTGTCTCATAAAACCCGTTTGGTCAAAATGAACTATGTCTGACAGTATATTTTCTAACCTTTTGGCGAGGATTGAGGTAAAAAGTTGATAATCCTGATTTAACACACTGATTGGTCTGTAGTTGAAGCAGTTTAACTTATCCTTTCCAGTTATTTATTTTTTGCTCTTATTAAAGACAAAAATAGAAAGGAGATGTTTTTACCTCCTTTACATGTTTTGACTGTTCACTGCAGCCTTCGAAGGCTGTAGTGAACAATCGAAACATGTTAAGAAGGTAAAAACATCTTTCTATTTTTGTCTTTAATAAGAACAAAAGGTAAATAATTAAAAGAAGACAAAATGAACCTACTTGAGTTATCCTTTTCAGGTTTAGGTACAACTGCAATAACCCCTTCTCTTCGGGGGGTGGGGGTGGGGGTGGATTACCCCTATGTGGAGGACATAGTTAAATGTTTTCAGGAGGAGGAGATAGTTGCTGTTTAAAAGTTTTGTACCACCCTGCTGTATAGCCATTTGCTCCTGGGGATTTGTCAGCTTTAAGTTTCATAATTGCTTTTTTCTAATTCTTTAGGTTGTATTTCTGCCAATAGTTTTTTATTTTGTGATTCAGAAAATTGGGAAAGATTTAATGTACCTAGGAAGGTTTCAGATGTGTCTCTTTTGTGTTGTTTTTGTTGTTGTTTTTTTTTGAGGGAGTACAAGTTATTGTAGTAATTCTCAAAGCGTTTATGAATTTCCTGAATTTTAATTTTTATTTCCTTTGATACTGGGTCTCTAATTTTGTAAATTATTCTCTCCGTTTGCTGTTTCCTCACCGGAGTGGTGGCTCAGTTGGTAGAGCATCCGCCCCACACCCGGGAGGCAGGGGTTCAAATCCCGGCCGGGTCATACCAAAGACCATATAAAAATGGTGCTTTCTGCCTTCTAGCGTGGTGCTCCGCCTAATGGAATGGGGAAAGTAAAGTTACACACAGAGCTACCAGAGGACTGACCCCCCGCTGTAGCTTTCACTACTTACAGTAGCTGTGTGGCCTAGGGTCAGAGAAACGGAGATAGGCGCTGCCCATATACACCTTCAGGTGTGAAGGGATTAACTAACTAACTAACTTGCTGTTTCCTCATTTTATAGGCTAGTAATTTTGCTGATTTGCTACCTCTTTCATAATATTTTTGTTTCAGAAATGTAAGTTTCTTCTGAATTTCTGTTGAGTAGATCTCGTTTATTTGGTTTTTTTATTTCCTTAATTTTGAGTGAGTCATTAGAATGAGTGTTGTCTTTGTGCTCTCTTTCTAGTTTCTTAAGTTCTGACTCTAATGTGTTTAGTTTTTCTTGTCTCAGTTTCTTTTGAAGTGCCAGTTTTGCAATAATCTTTCCCCTTATTACAGCCTTGCATGCATCCCACAGTGCTAAAGGGGACACTTCCCCATTATCATTGTCTTCCAAATATCTGAGAATATCTGACTCCAATTAATTTTTCAGTGGTCCTTTCAGCACATTTGAATTTAACCTCCAAGAAAATGTATTATTTGTGTATTTTTGGATATTTAAGTCCATATAGATTGGACTGTGGTCAGAGAGATCCATCAGTCCTATTTTACACGTTCTTACTCTCCCAATGTCTCTATTAAACATTAAAAAAATAGTCAGTCCTTGAATATGATGATTGGGGTGCTGAGTAAAATGTATAATCTTTTGCACTGGGGTTGAATTCCCTCCACACGTCACAGATTCCCATTTCATTTAGTAGCCTCCTAATTTTTCTACTTTGAGTGTTATTTTGATGTGGAGAATTACCTGATGCATCCCAGTATGGATTCAGTCTTAGATTGAAGCCTCCACCACATATCACTAAACCTTGGGCTTTGATTATCATTAGATCAAATACATTTTTATAAAATTTCCAGTTGGCCCCTGGAGGTGCATATACATTCAGCAGGGTGATATCTTCTCCCTCTAGCCGACCGAGTACCATGCTAAATCTCCCTTCCTTATCTTTGTGTTCTGAGTTTTTTTCAAATATAATTTTGGTTGAGATCAAAGTCGCTACCCTCCTCCTCCCTGACTTATATGAAGATGAAGAAATCAGTTTAAACCCTTGTCTATTAAGTTTAGTGTGTTCCAAGTCTGTTAGGTGGGTCTCTTGTAAAAATATTATTCCTGCTTTGTCTTTTTTCATTTTGCCTAGAATCTTGGATCTTTTAAATGGATTAAGGATCCCTTTTACATAATATGAGATTATTTTGGTTGAACTCTGTTTCTCCATTATATTGTCTTTATTAGTACGATAGTATAGTGACCTTCTCTTATGCTACTCAAAAACTGAAAGAACATTAAGAACATAGTATAAAGAACTTTGGAACATAAAACTGTCGAAGGATTTTCCTGAACTGAGGTCTTTTTAGTGACCTTAGAGGAGCCTTGATGCTGTGTTGGTTCCGACGGAAATTCCTCAAACTTTGTTACATGTTGAAGGCCCTCTCTTACCCCTTTAAGTTGTCCCATGTTTTTAACCTGACTTTCAGATCCCAATCCAAACTTATATAGAATTTTTTTTTTTAAACCTATACCCTATAAAATTATGTGCTCCCACCCACCGCCATCACAGCACCAATCACGGTAATACAATATCTGTTAGTGTGGAGAGGTTATAAGGTTCATTGTCACATTTCTATTTTAACAAGTTTTTTTATGACATATTTGTTTCCAATATTGTGACTGTCCCATAAATTTTTTTACCACCTTCTATTTGCGGATTCTGCATCTCCTTTAATGTTTGTTACCTTGTAGGCTGGATGTGCATATTAACTAAATGTATCGTCATTCCCTCCTGAAAGCGTCCAATTTTTCCTTATAGCCCTGGCGCTGGGTTTCCAGCTGTTGGCTCATGGATTTTGAAGGTCTCTGTGTGCACCACATTTGGGCCTTGATTCTTTCAATCGGGTCGGCTGCGGGTTTGTACACCGGTACCGGGAGCCCTTTTCTCACAATATCCCTTGTTGCTTCCTCCGCCGAGTTGTAGAGACACGTCTCTTCCCCATAAAAAACCCTCAGCTTCGCCAGGAATGGGGTTTGAAAACGCAGTTTCTTCTCTCTTAATACCTTTTTAGCTTCACTGTATTCCCAACGTTTTTTAAGGACCTCCGGGGCATAGTCATGCTCCACAAAAACCTTTCTTTCTTGGTGCATAAATCCTTTTTTCTGCCAGGCCAGTCTCAAAACCTCTTCTTTTGTTCTGAAGCTGGAAAACTTTACCACCACTGATCGCGGGGGAAGGGGGGGGGGCTTCCGCTGACGGCTTTGGGGCTAATGAATGGTGCACCCTTTCTATTTTCAAGTCGATGGTTTGGGGAATTTCCAACTTTTCCCTCAATATAGTTTCCACACATACAGCCATTGTGGCGAAATTGTCTTCGACTCCCTCTTTTAGACCATGAATTCTTATGTTGTTCCTTCTTAGTCTTCCTTTCTGGTCGGTTAGCTTAGCCTCCAGTCTTGTCTGTAGTTTAAGTAACTCCAGCATAGTTTCTTCCAGCCCTTCTAATCTTTCCTCCACTTCCAAGATTCTGTCCTCAGCCTGGTCCACTCTGTTATTTGTCTTTTTTTATTTCGTCTTTAACTTCACGAAGCTTGGCCCCACTTTCTCTGCGAAAGTCTCTTAACTCTTGGAGTATCATTTTTAAGCTAGCCATGTTACTAGCCTCATTTTGCTCCTCCATTTCCAACTGGCTATTGTCTTCGAGATCGGATTCTCCGGCTGATGCGTGTCTTGGTCTGGTAAATATCGATCTCTTCTGTTTTCCTTTAGGCATAATAACTTTGTCTTTTGATTTTCACTCTTCCATAAATGATGAGAGATGATGAGATTCAACTTTATTGTCATTACACATGTATGAATACAAGGTAACGAAACGTGACTTGGCATTTGGGCACGCTCTGCAGAGCGCATCCAAGGCCGGGGCAGCCGCTAGGCGCCAGTCATAAAGAAGAAAGAAAAAGGGAAGGGATATGGAATGACACAGTAGGCGAGAGAAAAAAACATGTTTATCAAAATGTCGTTCAGTAAGTGAGCGAAATTTTGATTGCAGGAAAAAAAAACCTCAATGCACATTTAGCAGACAACAGAACCAAAAGTCAGAGAGGATCAGTGAATGAATGGATGTAATTCAGTATAAGTGAATCAGTGTGTTTGTGTATGTTGAATGCAGGTGGGTGTTTATCAGTTACTGGAGGCAGCAAATCTCTCCCAGCCGAGATGTTATGTCTTAGTGTCTGAAACTCGGAAGCATGTCCTTGAGGCATGGGAGATGGAAATTTCCTGAGCCAGTCACTGTCCCTGAGTTCAGATTGCAGCACACCAGAATGTTTATGAAGAGAAGCACAATCTTCTGTTTTGTCTTAATCCAGGAGGAAAATAGTCAACAGGGCACCGAATTCAAGGTCTGATAACACAGATCACTCAGAGCATAGAATTTACAGCTCTTGCAATCCTGTGTTCATAATTTCCATATATAGGCTTTAAATCCATTCTTGGAGGGCACCAAAACGACTCCAGATGTTTCCCTTCTAAACATGGGAAGCATGTCCGGCAGAGTCCATCTCTCTACGGTGCATGCCAGATGGTAATTTCCATGTTAGTCTTGCCGTCAGTTAGTGCTCTCCCCCGTCTAGTCGAATTGTTGAAGAAGCAGCCACGCTGGGACCGCTTTGATTAGCTCTTCTAGTTAAATTTTCGATACACCAGGAAAACTCCAGAGCCAATCAGCAGAAAATCCTGTGATCGTGCCAAACCAGATAGATGTTTCCACATCATCAGTCGAATCATGCAGACACATGTGTTCCAATCCATGGGTCTCTCCATAGGGGCTCCCCCTGGCCCAAATTTACGTAAAAAGTTGTTAATTTTATTAAAGCCGCTCACCAAATCCATTTTTTTCATTTGGATCAAGATTCAGCCAGAAGAACAGCGACGCAGACAAGGCAAGCTGGGATTCTCAGTTAGGGAGGGTGGAGGAGGGTGAAAGAGGGAGCAGAAGAAAAAGCGACCGTTCTCTCTGAAGGGCAGGAAGGAAGGGCAGGAAGGAAAATCTGTTTAATCTAAATTTTATGGCATTTTCACAGATGGGATCTGGGAGCTTCAGCGTTAAGTGGCTACCACAATGGAGTCCAGACCGGAAGTACCATAATTTATAGTTTTTAAGTTGCTCATGGGTTTATGCACTCACCCCACAAACCAGGTAGGCAAACACATCTGACAGCGTGACTCGAGGCAGTTGGTCGAGATCCGTGGTCCATTTCTTGTGCTCATATCGATCGATCCCATTTATTTCTTAAATTTTTTAGAGGTAGCGCTCCTTTTCTTCCTTATTCAGCTTCTCTGAACAAAGAATTTGAATTTTCTGTTTGCGCCGTTCCATTGCACATATGTCTGTTCATGTAAGCAGTTGTCTAGACTACAGGTAAACAAAGAAGCCAGACCATGATGATGGCGACAGGGGCCCAAAATGCAGTACGGCATGACGTCAATGGTCATTCTCTATTGTCATATTACAGATTTTACCATGGAGTGTAAACAGGGAATGAGGTGAGATCAGAGAGTGCATACTTTTTAAGTTTAAATAATAGCTGAGAGGAAACCATTCTTGGAGTTTTTTTTCCACTCCGGTGCTCCCCATTTATTGTCTGTGTGAAATGCTTTGAGGCACATTTTGGGCAAGTTGTGCATGAATTTTTTCAGCTGTTGAACTGAGTCAACTAAAAACTTTTAAAGGAGTAGATGCGTGTCATATAAAAACAGATTTAGCAACTAAATGATATATTTCTTGCTTAAAAATCACTTTTGCTGTTTCATTTCATCATGTTGAATCCATCCATTGCTTACTTCCTGGTTCCTGCAGGCCAGGCAGGAGGAGCCTTTCGTGACCGACTCATCCAATAAAAGCAGCTCCTTCTGGAGCTTCACGTTTGCAAGGCTGTAATAGACTGTATAAGGCTAGGGGAGCTACCAGTCAATGACGTGTACGTGATTCGGAAGCGGGGGATGAAATGGTCGCTATTCCCTAAGTGATTTGTTTAGTTACAGTAAGTGATTCAGTAGAGTTCGTTCACCCAAAAGAACTAATTCTAATTCTAATTCTAATTCGTTCACCCAAAAGAACTAAAGAACGAATTGTTCATGAACGTTCCAGCTCTAGTCCTTACCAGTCATTTTGGGGCACAAGTGGAAACTGTGTTTTTTTTTTTAGATTTTTTTTAGATTTTAGTATACTTTATTGATCCCCAGAGGGGAAATTGAGGGTATCCACCACCTGGATGGATGAGCAGCCACGCTACGGCGCTATCCCTTAACCATTCACACACACATTCACACCTAGGGCCACTTTAGAGTCTCCAATTAACCTAACCTGCATGTTTTTGGCATGTGGGAGGAAACCAGAGAAATCCCAGAGTAAACCCACGTAAACACGGGGAGAACATGCAAACTCCACACAGATCACTGTTGGTCGGGGGCTGGGATCGATCCCACGATCCCCGGGCCAAGGGTAAACTGTGCTGCCGCAGTGCTAACCACTGCGCCACCGTGCAGTGGTTACTCTTCATTTCTGAGCTGCAATGTTATGGTTACACCCTTGAAACTGTCAAATGCTGCTAGTAGAAATTGAATCAGTGAATTCAAAAAGGGCCCAAGTCCACACTTTTTCAAAGGGGACTTGGGCCCCTTTTGAATTCACCGATTCAATTTCAGTAAACTGCATGTAGTTCTGATATTAAAAAGAGACATAACGGCTGTAGACACACTGAATTGCAAACTGACCTCTTTAGAATTCCTATAATATTGAGCTTGCAATGTAGTTGTATCACAATCAGGTATAAATGCAAAGCAAATAGCGCTGTGACCTTCTAAACTGAAGTAATACAAGTAGACAGATTATCTAAGATCACCACAGAGGTAGCGCCTGTAAT
Source organism: Pholidichthys leucotaenia (assembly GCA_020510985.1). Classification (NCBI taxonomy): domain Eukaryota; kingdom Metazoa; phylum Chordata; class Actinopteri; order Cichliformes; family Pholidichthyidae; genus Pholidichthys; species Pholidichthys leucotaenia. Next base: position 411,797,799 of record CM035837.1, read on the forward strand.
ATGCAACAAATACATTACCATTGATTCCACTGAGCTGTAAGGTGATCAATCTTTTTTTAATGTATCTGTTTCCATAAAACACCTCGTGGTCTGATTTCTCCACCTCGTGTTTTCGGTGTTTATTCTGTTTCTAAATAAGTTCTGCAAGCCATCGGTACAGTGCAATTCTCAGTAGACTCATTACACACTCTATAGCCCACCGTGTGTGCATACTTCGCCTCCCTGGTGATGCATCTTGTCATTCCTTCTCTGTACAGCTTGTAATCTTGCCGTGACCCTTAGGTCTGCCTGGAGCGTCATACTCCAGCTGTTTTCAGTCACACGTTTACAGATTTGTGTGTTTTCTCGCAGACTTCCACTGGAGAAACTCACAAGCTGACACAAATGAGTCCCAAAAACATCTCCTGGCATCTAGCTATGTGAGAGATGGGGCGGTGTGAGGGAGTGTTTGTATTTGGGGGACGCTCATGTCTCCATTTTCTGCTGTAATACAAAAGCATGGACACCGATCTCCCAATTTCATGTGCCACCACCACCACGCCAGCATCATACATCCTTTATTCTTGGTTATATAATCCTCCCCTCCCTCCCTAGCCAACACAATGATAAATTATGACCCTGAGTCTGTAACGTGCTCCTCTCTCCTGTTTTATTTTTCTGTCAGTAAAACGATGACGTTCCCCCAGCGTGGTGTCACATGCTGTTGAGTCAGAGCAGACCTCGGCCTGTTCTAACATTAAAATAAACACAGTCTCTGCGTGTTTACACTTTAAGCACCAACCCCCACCGTCTGACCTTGGAACGACTGCTCTCTGGCCCATGGTGTTGTGACAAAAAAATGGGCAAATCAGAGAAAGGAGGGGGGAAAAGAGGTCAGAGGACAGAGCCTTGGGGATGAAGCCGATTTTCTGGACTTTTTGAAACCCTTATGGAGGAGATGTTGCAGCCTGTGGCCTCTACAGGCCTCGCAGGCTGCCACACTGGCCCAGCTCCTGCCAGAATACCCCTACCCCCATCTAAGTATGTATGGGACAATAAACATAACATTTTCTCAGCAGTAAAATATTATTGTATTCAGGGCCATTTCTAGCTTTTTGGGGTCCCATGCAAGATTGAGTTTGTGGGAGGAGGGGAGGGCATGTTTTTGGAATGGGGAAGGGTTAAAACCCTTTAAAATAACAAAACCTTCATTGTTTCAAAGCACAGACAAACTATTATATATATATATATATATATATATATATATATAAATGTTACAAATTTGCAAGTTGCAGATTTACGAGAACCAGACCGTCAATGACGAGGTAGCTCATTCCGGTGAAAGGGTTAATGGAAAGTTAGAGTGCCAAAATAATAATTCTGTAGGTAATCTCCCATTATGCTCTACACAGATTCTATACATAGTCTGCTTGCATGCTTATGAACAAATATGTGGTAAACTCTGATAAACAGGAATTAGGCAGAGCTATAGAGCCCTCTCTCTCTCTCTCTCTCTCTCTCTCGCACTAATGCAGAGCCCCATCTGCAGTCTTCTCGACTCTTAAAAAATCTCACTGTACAGTTCGACTTAGTGGACACGTGGAGGTCTAAACATGCAAACGCTAGACAGTATACCTGGGTCCGAGTCACTGACGGTGTTGTCAGTGCTGCTAGATTAGACAGGATATATGTTTCTCAAACCTTTGGCCCCAGAATCCTCCACAGTAACATAAGTCCCGTCGGTTTCACGGATCACCTATAAAGCTCTCCATAACCTCGCCCCTTCATACATAACGGACCTTCTGTCTCGTCATTCTCCCACTCGTCTCCTCCGCTATGCTGACGCTCACCTTCTTACCCCCATCACCAAGACAAAATTCCGCACCCTGGGTGATAGATCATTCGCCATCGCCGCACCAACCCTCTGGAATTCCTTGCCCCTTCACATCCGGTCTGCCAACACACTTGCTTCTTTTAAAAGTCAACTCAAAACCCATCTTTTGAAATCTACCTATAAAAACTGACTGCCTCTTCTACCTTTGTGTACCTATGTGTATGTGTTTACCCGTTCTCTGTATGTTTGTCCCTATGCTGCTTTGTAAAGCGTCTTTGAGTGTTTAGAAAAGCGCTACATAAGACTGATGTATTATTATTATTATTATTAATTACCTCACCAGGGAAAGGGACTAAATCTTATTGGCACTTCAATAACAAGCTCCTTCAGGACAACACCTTTTGTCAATATTTTGTGTGTTTCTGGGAACACTGGAGGACCACAAAGGCTCGTTTTAGTTCCCTGGAACAGTGGTGGGAGGTTGGCAAAGTGCAAATTCGCATTTTTTGTCAACAGTACACTGCGAACTCCACTTCCATCATCAAGGCCAAGGTCGGTGAACTTGAGAACACTGTCAAGAGGCTGGAGGACAATTTGGTTACGGATCAGGATTCTACCGCATGTCCTTTGCTGCAGGAGAAGAGATCGGCCCTGCGCACATTAATGCAGGAAAGAGTGAAGGGGGCACTTGTGAGGTCATGGTTCACTCGCCTGCAGGACATGGATGCCCCAACGTCCTTCTTCTTCAATCTGGAGAAGTCTGCTGCGAAAAAGAAGTTGATGACTTGCTTGACGCTCCCAGATGGTCAAATGACTACAATTCCATCCGAGACGCGGCGCCATGCAGTGGATTATTACGGGGCCCTGTTTGGTGCGGGACCGTGTTGCATGGAATCTCAAAACCAGCTCTTCGAAGGTCTTCCGGTGCTTGGCCCGGAGGACAGGGCCGCTCTGGACTGTGCCCTGACTTTGGATGAGTTAACTGTGGCTGTTAATCAGATGGCTCTGGGACGCGCACCTGGACTTGATGGTCTTTCTTCTGACTTCTTTAAGCATTTTTGGAATATTATTGGATCAGACTTCTATGACGTACTAACTGCCTGTTACAGAAAGGGAACCTTACCTGTCTCCTGCCGCCGTGCAGTGCTATCTCTGCTGCCTAAGCAGGGGGACTTGGCCTTGCTGAAAAACTGGAGGCCCGTGGCTCTTCTTCGCACGGACTACAAAGTGCTTTCGAAAGCCCTGTCAAATAGACTGAACAATGTATTGGATTTGATCGTAGATAGGGATTATTCTGTCCTGATAATACGGCTGGGTATTGTAGACAGATAGCGAACAATAAAGACAGCAGGCTGATTCCAGGTTGGCTGATTTACTGAAATTGTTTTTGTCTTGTTGTTTTTTGTAAAACTGAAACACAATGAAATATACATAATACAGAATGTTACATAAGAAATAATAATACAACACTCTGTATATAAACAGTTTCTCTTATTACAGGCACTTAACTCAGGTAAGTAATTTGCTTTACAGATTCAAACTAAGGTAAGTATTTCACAGTTTCCACAGGTTACAAAGTTAAGGTAAGTTAAACCAGGTAAGTATTACGAAATTATACTAATACATTTTTATTTTACAGAGGACAGCTACACAGCTAAGTAAGCAGGTAAGCATAGCCAAATGAATAGCTAACTAGCTTTCACACGAAGCACCATTACAACACAATATAACTTGGGCTAACAAAGGGCTAAATGACTCAGCAGTTCAGAATCAGAATCAGAAAAAGATTTATTGCCAAGTACATTAACAGATCACTGATAACATACGAGAGAATTTGACTTGACACAGAAAATGAACCTGCATTTCCAGTGACACGGCTGCATCGGGGACGCGCCTGCCAACAGGATAGAGGGTACAGGTAGCATAAGAATAAGAATAATACAAGGAACAATAGGAAGGAGCAAAAAAATCATTGATTCAGAATACTGGTTGCATAATCAATCAATATTATGATTACAAGGAAAAAAAAAGCTCTCGATGCACATTCGCAAGACAAGATTCACAGGACACAAGAGAGCAGTGTGTGTATCTTTATTCAGTTCATGGATCAATATGTGTGCACTGTTGAAGCAAGTGTTGATGATAATAAGAGAACAACAAGGGCACTTGGCAGGAGATGTTTGAGAAGTTAGCTAAGTACCATTGCAACGAATAGCCATTAACACCTTTTAATCGCGATCGTTTTATAGCTTAAATTTAGCGTTTTTAACATCATATTCCAAACTATGGTCATCTTAAACAAGTATTACAACAATTTTCAGCATTAACTTACTGTTGGTTCCACTCCTAGGTTAGTACAACCAAATTTCTGGCGAGCACATTTTCACATTGCTTTCATCATGGCAGATTGAACAAAAAAGGGTTTATATAGGAAACAGGAAGTAGCTACAATTAAAGGTGCAGTAACGCAAACCACCACTAGAGGGAACATAACCCCATCCAATATCTGACAGGTCAGCACAGGGATCAAACATATTGTATTCCTGACCGGACCATTATGGACAATATTTTTCTCGTACGTGACGTTCTCCAGCTCAGTAAATGTTATGACTTACAGTTTGGTATTATGTCTTTGGACCAAGAAAAGGCATTTGATAGCATTGACCATTCCTATTCGTTTTCCACACTGAAGGGGTTTGGTTTTGGCAATATGTTTTTGAGGTAGGTCAATCTGTTATATACTGGAGCTGAGTGTTTGGTAAAGATGGGGGCAGGGCTGAGTTGGCCAATCCCTGTACACCGGGGAATAAGGCAGGGTTGTCCAATCTCAGGTCAACTGTACAGCTTGGCTATTGAACCTTTGCTGTGCAGGTTGAGCACTCAGCTGGGTGGTCTGGTTGTGCCGGGGCCCTCCAGCAGTTGCCGCCCAATCGTCTTGTCTGCTTACGCGGATGACGTCAGCATTTTCATCACATCCCACAGGGATGTACAGTGTCTGGTGGACACTTTATCTATTTATGAAAGGGCGTCTTCTGCACGGGTGAATTGGGCCAAGAGTGAGGGTCTATTGGTGGGCCAGTGGTCACATCAGGACATTCCTCGGCTACCCGGAGGTCTTCAATGGGGGAAAGCCAGTCTCAAAGTGTTAGGGTTTTTTTCTGGGCTCTGAGGAATTTGAACGCAAGAACTGGGAGGGTGTTAAGGACAAGGTGTGTGTTCGCTTTTCTAAATGGAAATGGTTGCTACCACAGCTGTCATATAGGGGCAGCGTTCTGGTCGCCAATAATCTGGTCGCTTCGGCTCTTTGGCATAGGCTTGTTGCTTTGATACCGCCCAAGAGCCTGGTGGAGGAGGTTCAGAAGATCATCGTGGATTTCTTTTGGTCTGGTCGACATTGGGTCCGTGTGGCTGTTCTCTACCTGCCTGTTGCCAAGGGAGGACAGGGCCTGGTGGACATCCACTCCAAGATCGCCTGTTTTAGCCTTCAGACTGCACAACGCCTCCTTTACGGATGTGGCCCCTGCTGGATGGACACTGCAAAACTGCTCCTGAGGAGAGTTGGCCGCTTGGGCTATGATAAGCAGCTCTTCCTCGTGACATCTGGGGAGGTGGACCTTACTGGACTTTCTGCTTTTTACACATCCGTCTTGCATGCATGGCAAGTCTTCGCCGTAGCCTGCTTCCCTGACGAGACACCGGGCATGTGGCTGTTCGAGGAACCACTGTTTTTCAATCAATTCATCGACACTCAGGTGCTGCAGTCGGTCGACAGGCACGCTGTACCAAGCTTGGTCATCTTATGAAGATGTCGACCACATCGATGGAAACGCTGAGGCGGAGTGCCAACATTACATTTGTCAGACTGCTGCAGAGGGTGGTGGGGGAAGTGTGCGCCACCCTGCCACGACCGCTCCGAGCGTTTGCGGAAAACCGTACTCTTTCCACTCAATGGGATGATGACACTGTGTCCAACTTTCCTGCCCTTGCCATAAGTCCAGCTGTGGGGGAGTGGCAGGGGGGAGAGGATCACCTGCTGGCCTTCAGAAATCCTCGTCTGGGCAAGTTCCAGTTTGTGGGGACGAAGACGGTGTATCACATCTGTGTGAAAGTTCTGAATCTGCGCTCTCTGATGGACGTGAAGGAGTCGAAGTGGGCGGGGTTTTTGGGGCCAGTGGTCTCCCTGAAAGCAGCTGGCGGTGCATGTACAAGCTCCCTATTGAGAAACGGACAGCAGATCTCCAGTGGAGGATTGTTCATGGGGCAATAGCTACGAATAAATACACCTGGATCCAACTGTGGGGGAGGAATGTTTGTTTTGCTCCCAAGTTGAGACCCTGGAGCATTTGTTTGTTCAATGTTTTCGTTTATCTGGGCTTTTTGATCTTTTGAAAGTGTGGTTTCGGGCTTTGGGTGAATGTTTCTCTTTTGGTTTGTTCACTTACAGTCCAAAGTATAAAGTGGCGAAGAAGTCTGCGCACACTTTGATGAACTTCCTATCTGGTACTGCTAAACTTGCCATCTGGCTGACAAGAAAAATTGGGCTACCAACGCTGGCAATGTGGATCCTTTGTCTGCTTTCAAGGCCTTGTTGAAAGTCAGACTCCAGGTGGAGTTCTCTTACTATCAAATGGTGGACAATTTGGAGGCATTTACCAATAGATGGGCTGTGGGGAATGTTTTGTGTTCTGTGGGAGAGGGGGATGAGTTATGTTTGCACTTTTGAGATGTGACACACTTGGGGGCATGATATTGGTGTTCTTACATTTTTGAATTGTACAATAAAGCCATTTTTTAAAACTCAAAAAAAACCCTCTCTCTCTCTCTCTCTCTCTCTCTCTCTCTCTCTCTCTCTCTCTCTCTCTCTCTCTCTCTCTCTCTCTCTCTCTCTGTTTCCGGCGGCCGAAGGAGGAGGGCGGAAATAGGGAACTCTGTGGTTTGTTTGGACTTTTTTTTTTTGATTTTCTACTACTGGCCGCATTTTCAGTTTTTGTTTTTTTGGGTGGAGGATGGCGACCTTGGAAAAGCCACCTCCGTCTGTCCACCAGGGGGTATGGATCGTTCCCCCGGACAGCACTGTTACTGTGGAGGAGGTGCTTCTGGCTGTGGCCGAGCAGGTGGGCCATGATGCGATCTGCTTTGCGTCCCGAATGAATAGAGCTGTAGTTGCGTTTCTGGCTGCTGAAGAGGATGTCCACACACTGGTTGCAAGCGGTGTTGTTATCGGGGAAACGTATGTACAGGTGTCCCCCTTATCTGTCCCATCAATGCGTATCACCGTCTCAGGTGTTCCACCTTTCATCACTGACGAGCAGTTGGCGACGGAGCTCCACAGATTTGGGAAGTTTGCGGGCCCGTTTAGAACTCTGACTTTGGGATGCAAGGAGACCAAGTTAAAACATGTGAAATCACTCAGGCGACAGGTGTTCATGTTTTTGGACTCGCCAACTGCAACTCTGGAAGTGTCCTTCCGGGTCAAACACGGGGATGGCTCCTATATGGTGTATGCGAGCTCAGGACAGATGAAGTGTTTTGAATGTGGAGACGTGGGCCATAAACGGTTCGCTTGTCCACACAGGCAGCGGGCGGGGAGCTCTAATGGAGTCGCGGCTGGTGCTGGCGGTGTGCCCTCCGCTCACGCTGCTGCTGTGGACGGCGTGGCGGGGCCTTCCGCCGCAGCTGAGGCTGCCGGCGCGGCCTCCGCTCCCGCCGCTACTACAGACGACGTTGCGGGGCCTTGCACCGGTCCTGCTCCGGAGCCTGCCACTGTGTCTGTGGACAGCCCAGCTGTGGTGCCCGCAGCCCAGCTTACGGCCGGGAGTGTCGCTGGTGATGGCGCCCAAACTGTCACTGATGGTGCGTCAGAATCTCGCTGTGTGACATCAGCGGCTGTGCTTCCGGAGGCTGCTGCCATTTCACAACAGGGGACAGAACAGCGACAGTCAGCTGCTGTGGGTGGCGTCCAGGAAAATGTGGCCCATGATGAATCCACTGGGTCAGATGAACCAAACAGTCAGCTGAGTTGTGCTGACGAGGAAATGGAATCTGATCTCGACACTGTGTCTAATACTAAGTCTATTGAGGCAAAATGCAGTACAAACACGAGTTTGTATTCACTGGAAGAAATAAATGCTTTTCTGGATGAAACCTATAACAAGGCCATTAAAGTCACTGACTACTTCAGTGACACTGATAAATTCATTAAGTCTGTTAATGTGCTAAGAAGGCAGGTTGGTCTTGACCTCCTGGATGAAAGGAAACGTTTTCGCCTCAAGAAACACCTGACAGCCCTGTGTAAAGCAGCAGGGGGAACAGGGGTCAAGCATGCCCGACAGAAGGAATAAATGGCGGTCGTTCCTCTGTCTGTTTAACACATTTTTGGGATATTGTTCGATCAGACTTTTATATGACGTTTCTAATTGACTGTCACGGAACTGGATCTTTACTCGCCTGCAGGGCATGGATGCCCCAACGTTTTCTTTCTACAATCTGGACGAGCCTGCTGCAAAGATGACTTGCTTGAAAATCCCGCATTGTCTAAGGACTACAATCCATCTGAGATCAGGAACATGTCTCTGGGACGTACAACGGAACTGGCTGTGGCCGCACAGTGCTATCTCTGCTGCCGGAGGAAGGGGACTTGGCCTTGCTTAAGAACTGGAGGCCGGTGGCTCGTCTTTGCACGGACTACAAGGAAGACTCGGACTACTGCCACTGGCAATGTGGAATAGGTGGACTGCAAGGAGTACTTTGTGTTGTGTGGGGGAGGGGGATGACTTATGTTTGCACTTTTCCAATGTGAGACACTTGGTGGAATGATATTGGTGCTCTTACATTTTCTTGAATTGTGCAATAAAGGCATTTTTTAAAACTCAAACTCTCTCTTTATAGTCAGGTCTAATACTTAATTACACACCCAAACCAACATTCTCACACACACTTTTGATAGTACATTTTAGGAGATAGGTAACGTGAACAGCGGATGGCCTGTTTACATCAGAGTTAAACTGGCCAAGCAGACGGTTGCGTCCAAGCCCATCCTATTGTACGGGGGTTGGCCCATCCAACCCGAGAAGACGAACGTAAGCCGCACCTGGAAATCGGGGTCAGGGTGGCGACGCTCCAGAGGGAGCTGCGTCACGCTGCACCTAGCGCTGCTTGTTTTACATGTGACCTCCAAATAAATGTTACATCTTTAAATTGAAGAAATCTCCGGCTTGTTCTTGGATCTTTCAATCAAAGAATCGGATATTTTTCTAACACCGGCCTGATGAAAGCACCCTGACATTGCTTGGGTCTCCTGACCTTTTGACCTTGACCATGACCTGAATGCAGACTCACCTGAGGATAGTTGTGTGTGTGCATTTGTTGACCATTGGGGCAATAGCCTCGAAGGAGCAGCGATTCCCTTAAATGTTGACTGACACTGCACCATCGCATTAGCTAAACAAGAGCACTCTGAAGCGAGTGCAATATCCCCCGCCTCTGTTATCTTGGAAGATCCCAGTGTGTCACTGAAGGAGACCAATTTTCAACTTTTCCATATAATTACTGGTGCAGAACCAAATTATGATAAGCCTGTCATCCATGTATCTATCTATAAATTCAGCAAATCTCTGTCTGTTTGTGTTTGTGTGTGTGTGTCTGTTTCACGCATATCTCTCGAACCGTTTGTCAGACTGGCCTCAGATTTTAAACGTGGTTTCCTGAGGTTACCAGAGTGTGCGTCCTCGAATGTGGAGTTGCTCAGTCAAAATATGTAATTTTTATCAATAAAAATTGAGCCAGCACTCTGACACCGCTCTGTCTCTCTTCATGCCCTGAAGTGTGGGCAGGGTTTAGCTCTGTGTGTGTGTGTGTGTGTGTGTGTGTGTGTGTGTGTGTGTGTGTGTGTGTGTGTGTGTGTGCTCTGCAGGCAGTAGATGAGCAGAGCTCTGTACGGGTTTTTCCTGTGAACAAATGCTGCAAATATGACATTATAGGGTAGCTCCAAGTTAGACTCCCGTTCAATTATTCCCTTTATCACAGGATCGTAATTTTGTGGGCTCCTACTGCACAACAACTTCAAAATTTCAGGGGAGGGGGGCAGGCACACAGTAACGGCACATTTATGCTGCAAATTCTTTTTCCCTTTAAACGGCACACTGTGAGTCCTGACCGCAGTAATATCTAAAATGTAAAGTTTAATACCGACATAACTGGGGCGGAGTCAGGGATGGGCATATCGATACTCAAGCATTGATACTTCGATACCAGCTGGTTGATACTTTGGAGTCGATACTTTTTAAAATATTGCGATACCACTATGTTATTACAAAACGTGCAATTTGTTTTCACTTCTGTGAGTTTTAGGCATTAAATTTATGTGTGAAAACCGGTGAAAAACCAGCCCAAGCATATTGGCAGCCTATCAGACTCTGCGCAGCCAATACTCCATTACAGAGTGAGCTCAGCAGCGTCGGGGCAGCAGAAATGTTATATCATTCATCCAAATTCTGTGGTGATACCAAGCAGCATAAAATTTGAAAAATAAACAAAGTAAGCACTATTTTTAAGTTTGTAAAATAATAGTGTAAAAATAAATAATAAAATAAATTTAAAAAACAATTAAAAAATGTTGCACTGTGAAAAAAATTACACGTATTGGAATGGTGAAACATTTTCAGAGGTAAGAAATATTTGACTCCAGTTGAGAATCTTCATCAAATTAAGAAATTGAAATATTTGCTCATTGTTCTATTTTATTATTATTTTATAAGCATTTCTTTCAACTATTTATGTTCATGAGTTTTATTCAAATTTCATACTTCATTGCCCTTGCTATAAAGTTGTTAATGAAACTTCAATCATGTGATTTTTAGGCAAAAAATATTGGTCTCAGTATTGAAGAAAACATTTCATAAATTAATGCTATCGTATCGAAAGGAAAAATGCTGGTATCTCCCATCCCTAAGCGGAATGGCCAGAGGACCTACAGTTCAGGAGAGGCGAGTCTATGGTGGCTTTTCCTTCCTGTGCGGTACTGGTGCTGCTGGTACTAGCCACGCTGCATATTAGGGCCCAAGCCACTGACAACATCAGTGGGTGAGAGCCCTATTGTAATGGCTAGGATTGTTTATTATTAACATTATTTATATAGGTTATCCCATTGAAACATGGGGTCTCATTTTCAACAGAGCTGTTTAATCGATCAATTCTCTTAAAGCAGAGCTGATCACGGCGATCATCTGGCCTGTAGAGGAATGAAGCTGGTCTCCTTTATTTTTGTGCATAATAATTTCTGAATGATTTTAACATTTTATTTTGCTGCGCTGCATCAAGGTGAAGAAGTTCTGTCCCCCTCAAACGTTCAGGGCTCAAACACAATGCTGTGTCTAACATTAGGTTTTCTTCTGCTGAAAATTTTCAGAGGAGCTCGGCGAACTATGCCGTTTACCAGCGTGCTTCAGGGTGCTTCAGCGTGCTCTTAACTTAGATAAAAATTAGCCATAACTGATTCAACGTACGCCAGCGTATCATCATATTATAATGCAAGGAATCTGTGTGTGTGTGTGTGTGTGTGTGTGTGTGTGTGTGTGTGTGTGTGTGTGTGTGTGTGTGTGTGTGTGTGTGTGTGTGTGTGTGTGTGTTCCGTGCATCTCTCCCAAACTGTTTGTCAGACTGGCCTCAGATTTTATATGTGCTGTGTTGAGGTTACGAGGGTGTGCATCCCTGAATTTCAGCCTCCCCAAATATGGGGAAGTTTAGGAGGGGATGTGGGCTATATTAATCATATATTCCATAACCTACATATGTTGAAGCATGTGGGAATGTTTGGTGATTACATATGTAAGGTGACTTCACACCTCAGAAAGGACAAAGACTCTCAACCGCCAGTGAAGAACAAAGACGTTCCCAGACACTGCGGTGGAGACCGGAGGAGCTGCCCTCACCCCCCAGGGCCATGAGGAGGAGTACGGAGACAATGGGGGGATTAAGATAATGAGGGATGTCAGCCTTTGATATGCATGTCTTTTGTTATGTGCAAGTATAAGTTCACAGAGCCGGAGGTATTCGGTCTCTTTTCTTGCTTCTGCTTCTGCACTTAGATGAGACTTGTTAGAGGAGCTGATAATAAACTTTGGTTTATATATCACACCGCCTCGTTCTTCCAAGCTCTTCCACAGGGGAACTCTTTAATGAACATCCATAGGGGAGCTATGGGCATTCATAGCTATGACATCATAGATGCACAGATGTTGCCATGGCTACTGTTGCCAGGCAGACACATCATCAAAGATCAAAGGCAGGCATCACTGAACGAGTGGTGACGTCAAAGATTAAAGGCAGGTTTCACCATGGTTACTGTTGCCATGGTAACCATGTCAAAGATCAAAGGCAGGCATCACCATGGTTACTGTTGCCATGGTAACAGTAACTTTCTACAGGCATGCAGAAATGCTTGCTTATACCTGGTTTCTACAGGCATCCATAGGTATGCATTAGTATACAACAAAAATTGTTGTATGCAACTCATAGTTGTAGGTGTATAGCAAGATTTACCCTAGCTTTATTCATTCTATAGTAATAGTGCAAATGGTATGTTAACTTTGACCTTTCACCCCAAACCCATAATCAAGTCAGACTGTAAATCATCCAAGATTTGTCTTAAGGCCCTGTCACACCTAGACGATTTAGGCAGCGTATGCCGATGTTTCCAAAATTTGGCAAAAATGCTGGCGTACGTCGAATAAGTTATGTGTCAGTTTTGTATGCTGGTGTACATCATAGTACAATGAGGTCTTGGAAAAATTTTGAGCAAGCACAAAATTTTTTGACGTATCCTACTAATTTATGTTTTGTAAAGTACACTAATGACAGTATTAACTTAAACCACACAAGCTCCCTTGTGTGGCCATATGCTGGATGGCCCACATCCAGCATATGTGGGCCATAAGTTATATGCAAGTTATGCAATGGTTCACACACGTTACTTGTAAGTTACAGATAATTCAAAACACTTTGAGATAATGTCTAGCGTACCCAAAACCTATGCGTAACATGCTTTGAACCTATGTGTAGCTTATATCGAACTTATCTCCAACACATATTGACATATATAGACATATTTGATGTGTTCCGTACGACCACAGAACTTACTGAACATGTTTCTAACTTACAGCTACCGTATATTGGTGTACAGTGATCCCTCACTTATCGCGTTTAATGGGGACCAGAACCGACCGTGAAAAGTGAAAAACCGCGAAATAGCGTCACCCCCCCCCTAAGGGCGTCACAAGCACTATTTTGCACAAAAAGGCACAAGAGAACAGCGAAAAGTGCCACTAAGCAACACGAGCGATAAAGAACAATGAATGCGGTCTTCCTTCGCTGGGTATAGGCGCTCGGCAGGGAGAGAAGCTGGGTAAAACGTCTCGGCCAATCAGCTTGCAACATTCCCGAGCGGTGAAAAGGTGGGCGGAGAGGAGTGGAGCGGTGGTCAGAGAGGTGGATTTTGAGTTGTGCGGGCTCTCCGTGTTGATACCTGATGTTCTAATGTAGTCTCCCTGCCTTCTGCTAGCGCCTGGGCAACTTTCGTGCCATTTTTTCTCAATTTTGAATTTTTGATGAATATTTTTGAAAAATCCGCGATGCACTAAGGGCGCGAAAGGTGAAACGCGAAGTAGCGAGGGATCACTGTATTGGCAGTGTTGGGTCACAGGAAGATCCCGTCAAGATTCTATGTTGAGCAGATGTCCATGTCAAATTGGTCTTGTTCTTCTGTTCAGACAAAATAAAGAGAAGTTTCATACCTTGACATGTTTCGACTGTCATCTGACATTCGTGACGTGTCACATCGGCTGTTTTATCCTTTCCTTAGGCATGACCGACCTGACAGATTTGCCAGGTTGGTCACACCCCCACCGTGCGATGGTCTTTGGAGGAGGGAATCTTCTCTGTTGAACCGAGATGACGGAGCCTTCATGCCAAAGGGAGACTTACCATTAGGCAAAGGTAGGCAACTGCCTGAGGCCCCAATCTGCTAAGGGTCCTGATCTACTAGGAGCCCCCTACATATTTTTTTAAACGTTTAGCATGTTTAACATGATGGCTGACAAAATAGAGAAACACAAGTATTTACAAAAACATGGATCATGGATCGGGAGGTGGCGGCAGTTTGGCATGACCGCACTATGCATAAATTATGCAAAAGTTAGACTATCGCTGGGCATAAGTTGTGAATGCCGGCAACACACTAAACATTTGTTGGTATAAGTTATCTAAAAGTTATTGAAACGTTCTATATAAGTTACTAGTACGTTATGTATACATCAAGCTTGTTATGGATACATGATGCATATCCATTTTCAATTTTGGCTGTATGCCAGCGTTTTACAGAAATTTTGATATGTCAGCAAACGCTGCCTAAATTGTCAAGGTGTGGCAGGGCTTTTAGATACAACTATGGTATTGACAGTAAGCATACATCATTTCTTTCAATAGTTATCGCGTTTAAAAGAGTTTGGGAAAAACTGACCTCTGACCTTGGCCTCACGGTCTGTAATTCCTGCAAAAATCAACCACTCAGAGCCAAATTGCAAGATGAGCTTTATCAATGTATATCAAACTCTGCTACCAAGTTTCAAAACAAATGGAACTGTAGGAGTTGATTTCACAAATGTGGGACAGACAGATGGATGGCCCCATAACATAGTCCTCCTTTGGTCTTCAACCGGTGGGGGAATAAAAACTAAAAAGGTGCATAGTTACAAAAAAGTCCAAAATATATTGGAAAAAATGCTAATTTAAAAGAAAAAGTTTGAAATTCACAAGAAAGAAAGTTGGAAATTTATGGCGATAAAGTTGCAAAAAGTTGCAAGCTTAGAGAAAAAAGTTGCAAATTCACAAGAAAAAGTAGTATAATTACAAGAAAAAAGTTTACAAGAAAAAGGTAGCAAGTTCATGCAGTAAAAGTTGCGAATTTATGAGAAAATGTGGGTGGCGCGGTGGTGGAGTGGGTAGCACTGCGGCAGCACAGCAACTCACCCTTGGCCGGGGGATCCTGGGTTCGATCCCAGCCCCCGCCCAACAGTGATCTGTGTGGAGTTTGCATGTTCTCCCTGTGTCTGTGTGGGTTTACTCCGAGATTTCTCCGGTTTCCTCCCACATGCCAAAAACATGCAAGTTAGGTTAATTGGCATCAAAACTGGGGATTCTAAATTGTCCTTAGGTCTGACTGTGAGAGTGAATGGTTGTCTGTCTCTCTGTGTTGGCCCTGCGATGGACTGGCGATCTGTCCAGGGTGTACCATGCCTCTCGCCCAAAAGATGCTGGGATAGGCTCCAGCCCCCCCGCGACCCAAAAAGGATTAAGTGGAAGAAGATGAAAAAAAAAAAAGATGTTGCTAAATACTACAAAAATGCTGCGTAATTACAAGAAAATGATGAAAAGTTGCAAATTCATGAGAAGAGAAGTTACTCATTTATAAAAAAAAGTTGCAAGTTTATGAGGAAAAAAGTTCCTAAATACCAGAAAAAAGTTGCACAATTACAAGAAAAAAGTTGCAAATTTATGGAAAATGAGTTGCATGCAAAAAAGTTGCAAATTTAAGTGAAAAAAGTTATAATTTTACAAAAAAAGTCAAAGTTTTTGAGACAAAAGTTTCAAATTTAAAAGAAAAAATATTTTTTACATTTACACTGAGTATTTGTGCTTCAAATGCATTTCATTTTGTTATTCCACATGAAATAGAAAGGTTTATGATGATATTGATTTAGTCATATGGTTCGTTGCCTTTGAATGCTGTTTCCACTCAGAGGGAAAACAAACGTGAGCTCTGATGTTTACATCGCCTCACAGGACCGGTCCTATCAGAGAACAGGGGAACCTCTGAGGCTTCATGGTCATGCAGCAGACATTACAGCAGGAGTGGGACATGAACAGGCCGATGTGTGCGGACACGTGTGTTCGTGCAACAGCAGCAGCAGCAGCAGCAGCTCCCGATGGTGTGATATGTGCTATAAATAGTTTGCTTCCACCCACACAAGTGGCAATTTGATGTTTTTGATGTGCAGAATTTTGACCCTGAACATTGTTTTCTCTGCTGTCAGCAGTCAGAAAAAATGTCAGCATCCTCTCACACAGCTGACTTCATCACAGATCTGGGGTCAAACTGCCTGTTCGCTTACCATCCCATACTTAAAAAAAAAAAGATTCATGGGGTTAGTAAGTAAAAATTAAATTCCAGAGCTGTTTAAACATAAAAGGTTATATTTGTATATGTTTTGGTTTGTTCATAGGCAATTCTAAGAAATCTGTCAAAATAAACAAGAAGAAAATGGTCTTAACTTAAATGTATATCAATTTTTAATTGATATTTCCCAATTCATTTTAATGTAGTTAAAACTTGAGCACCTTACAAAAGAAGGAACAAGAAAGAACTTGTCAGCACAAGTTACATTGACATTGAGCCTGAACCCTGAGAAACATTCTGCTTGTTTTATCTTCATGGGTGACTTTTGGTAAAATACTGAAATACTGCAAATCTCTGACTTAACGGATTTAATTTTGAGTTAGGTCTGTGGATTTATATGCCTTTTTGTTATATATATATATATATATATATATATATATATATATATATATATATATATTTAAATGGGCATGTCTTTTTTGTGAACAAATGATATTAAAAATTGTTCATTCATTGCACTTCTCTTAATGAAATGTTTGTGGTGCATTTTGGTCAAATTGCCTTTAATTATTTAATTATAGTAGCATCATATGAATCACCTTTTGCAGCCTTTCTCAGACTGTTGCGTTTCAGTGCATGTCTCTTTAAATGACAAAAGGTGCACTCAGACCAAACGCGAACTCATGAATTTTTCGTGTGGTGCGATTACATGTTAAGCTCCTGTAACACCTTGACGATTTAGGCAGCGCATGCCAACGTTTAAAAAATTTGGTGAATACACTGGTGTATGTCTAATACAGTGGTGTGAAAAAGTGTTTGCCCCCTTCCTGATTTCTCATTTTTTGTATGTTTGTTACACTTAAATGTTTCAGATCATCAAACAAATTTAAATATTAGACAAAGATAACACAAGTAAACACAAAATGCAGTTTTTAAATGAAGGTGTTTATTATTAAGGGGGTAAAAATCCAAACCTACGTGGCCCTGTGTGAAAAAGTGATTGCCCCCTAATCCTAACAACTGGTTGGGCCACCCTTAGCAGCAACAACTGCAATCAAGTGTTTGCGATAACTGGCAATGAATCTTTTACAACAGTGTGGAGGAATTTTGGCTCACTTATCTTTGCAGAATTGTTGTTATTCAGCCACATTGGAGGGTTTTTGAGCATGAACCCCCTTTTTAAGGTCATGCCACAGCATTTCAGTCAGATTCAGATCAGGACTTTGACTAGGCCACTCCAAAGTCTTCATTTTGTTTTTCTTAAGCCATTCAGAGGTGGGCTTTTTTTTTTTTTTTTTATCTGAATCTGACTGAAATGCTGTAGCATGACCTTAAAAAGGTGGTTCATGAAGTAGGATCGCTGGACTCACCCTCAGAGATAGGGTGAGGAGCTCAGTCATCCAGGAGAGGCTCAGAGTAGAACTGCTGCTCCTCCACATTGAAAGGAGCCAGTTGAGGTGGTATGGGCATCTAATCAGGATGCCTCCTGGATGCCTCCCTCTTGAGGTGTTTCGAGCACGTGCCGCTGGGAGGAGACCCCGGGGAAGACCCAGGACTCGCTGGAGAGACTATGTCTCCCAGCTGGCCTGGAAACGCCTTGGTATCCT
This sequence comes from Pholidichthys leucotaenia, assembly GCA_020510985.1. Taxonomy (NCBI): domain Eukaryota; kingdom Metazoa; phylum Chordata; class Actinopteri; order Cichliformes; family Pholidichthyidae; genus Pholidichthys; species Pholidichthys leucotaenia. Next base: position 411,815,389 of record CM035837.1, read on the forward strand.
CTCTGAAGTGCTGGAGCAGGTGGCTGGGGAGAGGGAAGTCTGGGCTTCTCTGCTTGAACTGCTGCCTCCGTGACCCGGACCTCCGGAAAAGCTGTAGAAGATGGATGGATGGATGGCATTCAGAGGTGGGCTTGCTGGTTTGTTTTTGATCATTGTCCTGCTGCAGAACCCAAGTGCGATTCAGCTTGAGGTCACAAACTGATGGCTGAACAGTCTCCTTCAGGATTTTTCAGTAGACAGCAGAATTCATGGTTCCATTTACCACGGCAAGTCTTCCAGGTCCTGAAGCAGCAAAACAGCCCCAGACCATCACACTACCAACACCATATTTTACTGTTGGTATGATGTTCCTTTTCTGAAATGCTGTGTTACTTTTACGCCAGATGTAATGGGACACACACCTTCCAAAAAGTTCAACTTTTGTCTTGTCAGTCCACAGAGTATTTTACCAAAAGTCGTGGGGATCATCAAGATGTTTTCTGGCAAAACTGAGACGAGCCTTTATGTTCTTTTTGCTCAGCAGTGGTTTTTGTCTTGGAACTTTGCCATGCAGGCCATTTTTGCCCAGTCTCTTTCTTATGGTGGAGTCATGAACACTGACCTTAACCGAGGCAAGTGAGGCCTGCAGTTCTTTGGATGTTGTTGTGGGGTCTTTTGTGACCTCTTGGATGAGTCATCGCTGTGCTCTTGGGGTAGTTTTGGTTGGTTAGCCACTCCTGAGCAGGTTCACCACTGTTCCATGTTTTCATTTGTGGATAATGGCTCTCACTGTGGTTCGCTGGAGTCCCAAAGCTTTAGAAATGGCTAGAAAATTGAACTCAACTTTTAAAGATGTAATAAACCACAGTTAATTTATGTTTTAACCAGGGGGCCAATCACTTTTTCACATAGGGCTATGTAGGTTTGGATTTTTTTTTTACCCTTAATAATAAACATATTCAGTTAAAAACTGCATTTTGTGTTTACTTGTGTTATCTTTGTCTAATATTTAAATTTGTTTGATCTGAAACATTTAAGTGTGACAAACATACAAAAAAATAAGAAATCAGGAAGGAGGCAAACACTTTTTCACACCACTGTAAGTTAATGGTAAGTTTTGTACAAGTTAAGAGCATGCTGGTATAGTACTTCGTAGTCAGTGCATCGTGACATGCACTACACAAAGAGCAGAGATAAACAAACCTATCATCTGGTCAGTCACTGCAACAGATACTGGAGTCAGTTTGTCTCGGCCTGTCCTTGCCACTGATAATATCTCTATCTGCCAAGAAAGAATGTGCCGCTAGTCCAGCAAAAGCTAGCGGTACTCAAATACTTTGCAAGCAGTTTCATAAAATGGTCAGTCAGAAAGCAACTCATACCAGCTTGGACGTCACCCGGGTTAACAAGGTCAGGAGTTCCTGGCAGCGGAAGGCGAAGGACAGAGCTGCTTGGAGGAATCTGATCAGACCTAAATGAAACGGTCATTGTCGCCCCCGACAGACTGCTATGATGATGATGATGATGAGTATGGCGAGGTCATCCCAAAATTTTGTGCATGCACAAAATTTTTCGACGTATCCAGCGTATGGCTCATATGTCCTGCATACGATGGCCATAAGTTATAGGTAAATTATACAATTGTTCACACGTTACTTATAAGTTACTCATAAGTTGAAATATGTCGACATAATGTTTAGCGTACCCAAAAAACTTATTTCTAACCTATGAGTAACACACTTTGAACCTATGCATAACTTATGGTACGTGTTTCTACTTACAGCTACCGTACAATGGCATATTGGCAGCGTTGGTTCACAGGAGGAAACCGTCAAGCCTCCATGGTGAGCAGAAGTCCATGTCAAACTGATATTGTTCTTCTATTCAGGCAAAGTAAAGAGATGCTTCATACCTTGACATGTTTCGACTGTCATCTGACGTTCATGCCATGTCACATCAGCTGTTTTATCCTTTCCGTAGGTGTGACCGACCTGACAGATTTGCCAGATTTACCAGGTTGGTCATGCCCCCCACTGTGCGATGGTCTTTGGAGGAGAGAATCATCTCGGTTCAACCAAGATGATGGAGCCTTCATGCCAGAAGCAAACTTACCATTAAGCAAAGGTAGGCATCTGTCTTACGCTCCAATCTGCTAAGGGCCCCGATCTACTAGGAGCCCCATACATACATATTTTTTAAAAATGTTTAGCATATTGGTGCAGTGGTTAGCACTGTTGCCTTACAGCTAGAAGGTTCCAGGTTCGAATCTCCAGGTTAGCAGGGGTTGGAACCTTTCTGTTTGGAGTTTGCATGTTCTCCCTGTGCTGTGTGGGTTTACTCTGGGGGCTCCGGTTTCCTCCCACAATCCAAAGACATGCATGCTAGGTTAATTGGCTGTTCTAAATTGTCCCTAGATATCTGTTTCCTATAGGCCCTTAGAATGGAGGGTTAGTATTAGTGAAAGAGCTTTGAGTGGTCTTTGGGACTAGAAAAGCGTTATATACTGTAAGTGCAGGTTAGTTAGTTAGTTAGTTAGTTACAAACTGACTGACAAGCTGACAAGCTGACAAAATAAAGAAACATGAGTATTTACAAAAATGGCAAATCAAATCACGAATTTAATGACTGTTGGACTCTTCCATGTTGTCTCTGAGACATGTGCGTATCTTTGATTACATTGTAAACAAACCGTACAACATGTAGAATAGTGGCAAAATGAAACAAAGTTATCCGAGTGGTGCAGAGAAATGGAGAAAAAGGGAAGATCACAGAATTTTTTTTTTTATCAAAACAGCCTTTTTCATTTCAACCAGTGAGAAGACTAACATCTTGAGGAGCAGATAGAGAGCAACGCTGCTTGTACAAGCACACATGTTCTTGATACTAAATAATGAGCACCTGTTGTTAATGAGGAGGTAGCGGCGACGCCTGCTATGGACAGTACAGGTAAACAACTAAATGTTTTGCTATTTTTTCTAATTGTAAGATTTTCTGTGGTCAAGGTTTACAAGGTTAAATTTTAAATATGACCAACTGTGCCCCCCAGTCATCCACAGGATAGCTGCAGCCTCACAGCAGATAACATTACATGAGATTAAATATAGTAATTTTGAGTGTCCATGAAAGAGTTCAACCACTCTTCTGTTTATCCTGTTTGTTATTAGAGCAACAGCCCAATGTTGCCTTTGAATGTTCCTTATTACCCTCTATAGCTTGTTGACTAGTGAGAGAATGTAAAACAAACTTGACCAACAAATAATCTTTAAATGATAACAAAAGCACTGAAAAGGGGAAAGGATAATAAAATGAACAGAAAGAGAGAAGGGAGAAGAAGAGAAGGATGAACAGTGAGGAAAAATAAAGACAAGGGAGTGGAAATGATGAACAAAGCTGGTGACGATGAGGGGAAAAAGGAAGAGAAAGTCACAAGTGGGCAGCACGGTGGTGCAGTGGTTAGCACTGTTGCCTTACAGCTAAAAGGTTCCAGGTTCAAATCCCCAGGCTGGCAGGTGTAGGAACCTTTCTGTGTGGAGTTTGCATGTTCTCCCTGTGCTGCGTGGGTTTACTCCGGGGGCTCCGGTTTCCTCCCACAGTCCAAAGACATGCATGTTAGGTTAATTGGTTGTTCTAAATTGTCCCTAGATACAGTATTTGTCTCCTATAGGCCCTTAGAATAGAGGGCTAGTGAAGTGCTTTGAGTGGTCTTTGAGACTAGAAAAAGCGCTATATAAGTACAGGTCCTTATCCCTAAGTGAATGAAAAGACAGTATGCAAAGGGGTATAAATTCCAAGGATGTATTAGGTTTAATATTTTTTGTATCTATCCTTACATTGTTTTGTGTGATATATTCTCCCTTGTGGGAGATGGACCAGTCAGCAGATCATGAACAGGACCCTGCTGGCAAATGTGGGTAAGTCAGTCCCTCTAGGATTTCACAGGATGCTTTCATGATTGTTGTGGCCCAAAAAGCCTGAATTTGTGGGAGCTTTTTTAAAAAGTTGCAATAAAAGTTGTGATGTTTGGAGAGGTTTTTTTGCACTAAAAGTTGTGGGAAGAATTACAAGTTTTTAAGCAGATGCTTTTTTCATAGTTTACTGCAATGATATTCTATATAACACCACAAGAAAAGCACAGGATTGTCAAAAAATTCCTATTAAACAGTGATTTGTAAATTAAGCAGAAACTTCTGCTATACAGAAAAACTCTTTTGTGTAACAGCAAATACAGACTTTAATGCAGTTAATGAGAATGAAGTAGCTACTCCGAAATTTGTCATAAAAATGACCAACACTGTCAGTTACTTTTGATCAAACCCCCAAGGAAAATCCCTCCTCCCGGGAAGAGGGATTTTCCTTTGGCGTTTGTCGGGGGCGTGCTTTGGTCCGTGTCCAGACCGGAGATTCACAGTTTTAAAGCTCACTGACAAGATATAGTCATGATTTTACCTCTAAAGATGGATAAAATGTTCAAACACTGGCTGTAGTGTTAAATTTGCTTGTTTGTTTGCGACAGGGTGCGTTCAAGCAGGCGGACTTTTTTCAACACAAATTTGGCACTTCGTACACGCAGTCAAGACAGAGACGTGTCGAGACGTCCTCCGGCAGTCCAGGGGAGATGGAGGAAGGGACGGTGTGGGAAAACTCATGGGTAAGTGGTTTTTTTTTTTTTAAATCTCACACACTCTGTTTTTTGCTGATGTGTGCGGCGGCAAAGAAATAATAAACTGCGAACTGAGAGTTTTAAGTAGAGTTTATTAAATCACACCGCCGTCACAGGATCCCCGCTCCAGCCCAAGTGTGTGCAGGCTGGAGCGGGATCCTCAGGCTCTCAGAGAAGAGACACAAAGCGCGTGTCTGCAGCAGCAGTTGAAATGAGTGAGAGGGAGGAGACGATCTTTGTCACTCGCTCGGCCATGGTGCGTTCAGGTCCACGCACTGCATTCTCCGTCGGCCATGGAGGTCGCCGTCGTGGAGAGGGGGCGAGGTGCATGCGCTCTCGTGTGGAGGAGCTGTGAGTGCGGCCGGTCCAGCGTGGATGTGCAGATCTAGGCGTGCAGATCCCACCATGGAGTTTGCTGCGGCTTTCCCGGTTGTGGGTGATGTCCTGAGAGTTCACTGAAGCAGAAGGCAGCTGCTGCGCTCGCTTGTCGTCGGAGCATCACCGCCGGGTGCTGCGTTCGCCGGCAGCGTGTTCGTTTCAGCGTCGGGTCACCAGTGTGGCGGCAAAGAAATAATAAACTGCGAACTGAGAGTTTTAAGTAGAGTTTATTAAATCACACCGCCGTCACAGGATCCCCGCTCCAGCCCAAATGTGTGCAGGCTGGAGCGGGATCCTCAGGCTCTCAGAGAAGAGACACAGCATGTGCGTGTCAGCAGCAGTTGCAGGAGTGAGAGAGTGAGTTACAGAACTTGTGCAGTATTTATACCCAGTTACAGACAGTACATGAAAGGGCATTCACAGCAGTTGGTATGATCAAAGAGACTGCAGACAGGCATGAGACATTTGCATCTGAGAGACACAGTAAGAACAGGATGCATGAACACAATGCATGAATGGCGCATTAACATCACAGTACAAAACCGGAAAAAGCCAGAAGAAGCGAGGCTGCCTGTAGACATTAATACACACATTTCACTGTTAAGTTAATTGCTCTAGTCGAGCGCTGTGTCTGTCCCAGTCTGTTGTGGGGGGTTACGCCACAATGTGTTCCATTAAAACTCACAGGAAACACGGAAGTGAGTGTGGGGCAGCAATGCATTTGAATGGTTGGACTGAGCGTTTGAGCGCTACTCAGGGACAAATTTGACTGGTGAAATTGGTGGAAGTTGACAAGTATTGACCAAAATTGCAGTAAAGTTGCAGTGATTGGACAAAGTTGCAAGGTCGCACAAAAGGTCCAGCCAGTCACTGATTTTACATGAATTAGTGCGATCGCAATATCGCAAAATCCTGGAGGGACTGGTAAGTGTGAACAAACAACAGATCTTCCGCATGCATTGTTGTTGTTTTTTAATAACAGACAAGAGTTTACATTCAATTTGTTAAACTTTGTTTTTCCTACAGATGCAGTACCTCATGCCTGAATGACATCATTTGAAGACTGCTGAGGACAATGAGTTTCAAGTAGGATTTCAATAAGGCCTGAAAAGAAAGTGTAGAACCAAGAAAAAGTAGGGCCTCATCTCTGTCTTTGCCTTGGGCCCCAAATGGACTAAGTCCACCCCTGCTTCACGCTTTCTCACACCTAGGATTCATGGATCGGGAGGCGACGGCAGTTTGGCATGACCATGCCATGCATAAGTTAGGATAAGTTATGCATAAGTTAGACTATGGTTGGACATAAGTTGTGAATGCCAGCCACACACTAAGCATTCATTGGTATAAGTTATCTATAAGTTATCGAAACGTTCTATATAAGTTACTAATATGCCATGTATACATCCAACTCGTTATGGATATGCAATGCATATGCCCAAAATTGAAAATTTTGGCCGTATGCCAGTGTTTTAGAGAAATTTCGATACGTCAGCATACACTGCCTAAATTGTCAAGGTGTTATGTCTGGAACTGGAGTCAAGGAGGAGAGCAATAGTGGAGCTGAACACATGTTTATTATCATACAGGGCGCAGTGCACCTGACCATACATACAGCCGCTGGCAGAGGTAAAGGCGGAAGAGACGGCTCCCCCACCCGCAGCCCTTCTTATACGCACGGGGTTGGCAGAACCGGAACATGGAGCCACCACCCCGTGCCACACAAATAAGAGCTCCAAATATACCACAATAAATAACTACACTACACCCCACTCCCCTGCAGAAAAGGTCCAAAACACACACATACAATCAGCCCACCCCAATTTGGAACCCGAATCATCTGCTAAACAGAACTGTACTAAAATCACAAAGGGGCCTATGGCATTCACACAAAATCACTAAAATTAGGGGGGACGAGTAGAGTGCCGTCCTACCCCCCACACAGTGAGGCGAGTTATTCTGCCACCTATGATATGTAAAAGTCCTGCTAAAAAAAATTACTGCCGTGTCTCCTATTTAAACATAACACTAAAATAATCCCAGAACTACAAATACATATTAACAACTATCAACACATACACATCCATGGCTTGGTGAGGATGACCCGTGGCCCCCCAGACCCTTCACCAGACAGTCCGCCCCTGGAGGTAGCTCGCTTCCCAGGCCACAGCTGGTTGCCTCAGTCCCGATGCGCCTTCTCCTCCTCACCTCCGAGCGCTCCAATCGTCTGGGGCCGTGCCCAACTGCCTTCTTCAGGGTATGCCGTAACTCATTAGGATGGTGCCACGAGCCATCCGACAGCAGAAGATAACCATCGTGCCGCTCACCCGTCACCTGCAGCCGGCCCTGGTATCACTCCATCGTCCACTTTTCTCTCACCCACCTGGACGTCACCTCCGCTCGAGCCCGAACCCAGTCCACGACTCCAAGTGGACGGCCTGTGGTGTCTCCGCCTGGCACTCGCTTTCCCAGTGCCACTCAGTCCTGCCCCGACTGCTTGTAAACCCGCTGCAGACCCTGCTGATGTGGCCCTGTGTTCACCGGCCTGCCACGGCCATTCTCCTGGAACACCTGTGACCATCCTTTGGGCATTGCTTACCGCCGCAGATCCTCCCCCGTGCCACCTGGCGCCCTCGTCCAGGGCAATTTGGACATTGGCACCGGGGCCCTCCCGTGGTGATCCTGAGCGCGACAAGGCCTGTCCACTTTCCAGAGTGCCCAGTAACTGTTCATCCCACACAGCGTCATCCCGAACTCTCGGAACTGGTCGGTCCCACAGTCTGCAGCCCGACCATTCCTCCCCAGCGCTGCTCCTGATGGAAAACCCGAGGCCATAAAACAGGTTGCAGCCCATGATATTTGTGCTGTGGGCCATCACAACTAACTCCACATCGGCCATCTCTGCCGACTTGGCCAGCCGTCTTCCTCCATAGCCGTAAAGCGGCACTGAGTCACCTCCAATTCTGTAGTGGGGAAAACATTCTCTAACCGTAGCCCAGTTCAGCAGTGAACTCTCCGCCCCTGTGCCAATCAGCATTGGTACCAGTACTCTGTCCAACTCCACCGTGCAATGTGTACACCCACTGGTACTCGGGGACACGGTATGAATCACCTTTATGGTGGGAGGAATCGATCTCTTGTGCGGGCTATCTTGTTCTGCTGACTGGCACACCCTTGCAAAATGATGTAGATGGCCACAATTGGTGCAGCGCTTTCCTCTTGCCGCACACTCTCTGGCCTTGTAGCGGTGTTTCGTGGAGCCACAGCCCATACACCTGGGCTTCCCCGGGGCAGACCTCATTCGTACAGTGTTGGCACTCTCGGCGTCATCCTCGACACTCCCATCGCTGTCCGGGTCCACTACCTGCATGGCCATGGGGGATCATAACTCTCGCGGTGACAGACGCTTGCTCCACTGCCTCCAGCTGAAGGGCCAACTTGACGGCCCCAGATAGCGTCAATTCACCAGGAAATATGAGCAGCTTACATTGGACCACAGCACAGTTGGTATGTTCTGCTAACTGGTCGCGAACCATTTGTTCCCCCAACACTCCGAATCGACACTCAGCGGCCAGCTGCCTCAAGTTCGATACAAACCGCTGGATGGGTTCACCAAACTGTTGGTGGCGCTGTCGGAATTTAATCCTCCAGATGATGACGTTGTCCAGCGCCCTGAAATGGTGCTCCATCAACTCGACCACTTCTTCATAGCTGTCCACGTCACCAAGCATGCCCAAAATCCTTTGTCCCTCCATACCCAGGTTGTGCGCAAGCAACGCATGCGCCCTCAGCTTCTCCATCCTTCCCAGGTCCAACGCCACCATATATGTCTTAAAGGCTTCGTACCACCGAGGCCACGGCACCGGCGGTTCACCTGGGAGCTCCAAAAATGGCCGAATTGGTGCTCCACACATTTCCATGGCTTTTCTTCTCATCGCCAAATGTTATGTCTAGAAGTGGAGTCAATGAGGAGAGCAATAGTGGAGCTGAGCACACATTTATTATCATTCAGGGTGCAGTGCACCTAACCATACATGCAGCCGCTGGCAGAGGTAAGGGCGGAAGAGACGCCCCCCTCCCCCCACCTGCAGCCCTTCTTATACACACGGGGTTAGCAGAACCGGAACATGGAGCCACCACCCCGTGCCACACAAATAAGAGCTCCAAATATAACACAATAAATAACTACACTACACCTTTAACTCAATGTAAACATGGAAATACACATAAATTCGCCATCTGAGCAAGTTGCAGATGGATGGAGTTGCCTTTATAACTTCTGCAGCTGTGTTCTATCTGCTGTGGAAATCCCCAAAACATTGTCATGTTTAGGTTTACATTATCCATTGGGGTTCTTGCCTGGAAAAATTGTCCCTGCCTCCAAAACTCCACCTGGATGATGGTTGTTTACATTGCTAGCCTCTTAACATTCCGGTGTCTCGCCCATGTGACGTTTTAATATTTCTGCTGCGACACAGTGAAGTGTGGTAAACATGTGGAGTGGATAGTTATTCCTTACATCATTTGAAAGCTTATAATTTCATCTATGTGTTTATTAAAACAGATGTGAGATACAATCATAAGACTGTAATCAAATAGAGCATCAAACGAGCTGGCACAGCATAGCAACATAGCATTTACTCACCAATGAAGCTTTCTTGGAGTCCTGTAACTAATGACAGTCCAACAAATACGGTCCAGTTTTATTGCAACAGGTCTAATAGATCCATTTGAGTATGATTTATTGTCCCTCTAAATGATCAAAGGGAAAAATGCCCATAAAATTGGGCAGCTCAGTGTCGCAGTGGTTGGCACAGTAGCAGCACAGTAAGAAGGTCAAGGGATCAATTCCACCCCTGACCATCGTGGGTTTTATCCCACTCCCTGACCATCAGTGACCCTTCAGTGTGGAGTTTGCATGTTCTCCCCGTGTCCGCGTGAGTTTACCCCGGGTAGTCCGGTTTCCTCCCACAGGCCAAAAACATGCAAGTTAGGTGAATTGGAGACTCTAAAGTGGCCCTAGGTGTGATTGTGTGTGTGAATGGTGAGGGGATTGGCGTCGTACCATGGCTGCCTCATCCATCCAGGTGGATACCCTGAATTTCCTTCTGCACATCAATAAAGTATACAAAACAAGCACACACACACACACAAAAAATCACAGCATTGTTTGAAATCCAGCCGGCTAACTTCCTGCTTTTTTTTTGTTTATGCGCTATAAAAACTACATTTCCCATGGCAATAGTGATGTAAATGGCAGCCCAAAAGACTCACGTGACAGTCTAGATTTGACCGATACCCCATTTGACCCAATGGGTCTTTCCTTTGTGGTTTCACAGCCTTCAATACTCAATGAGTGCCAATTAAGCATGAAGGACCAGCCCCACAGCTAATGCCAACAAAACAAGCCAATTGCAGCTGAGTATGCTGATTATGGATGTGTCATGTAGCCAATTAATTTCTGAACTTAACGATACCTGACTGGGTTTGTCACACATGCCCCCTATAAAGCCCATGCGTCTCCCATGCATAATGCTCCGCTGCTTCTACAAAGCTGAGTCACTTCTACCAACCTTGTGTGTAATGTTTATACTTTATTTACTTGGTGTCATTACTAATGGCAGTGTATCTGGATATGGGGCAGGATAGCCCTGAGTGTCACCTTTTATAAGAGCCCAAGATGACATTTCTATGTTGAAGCATTTAAAAGTTATAACCATTTTTTTCCAAGGTATGTGCCAGTTCAAAAACGCCTGGTTGCAACCTGAGGAGAAAAAAAAAACGTATTATATTCATTTTTTGTGGTATTGTTACAAAATTTTGACCTGAACTTGATAACACTTGGGTCTACATTCCAATTGTGTTTTCCAGCAAATATCTAACAGCTGTATGTTATTTACAGGCATCTGTATCTAAAAAAAAAAAAACCCATGCGCACTTTATTTTCTTCAAATTTAGTATGTTTACACCACCATTACTCAGTGGCAGAAGCACTTAGAGGGATTCTGACTGTTTTGCCAAAACATTTAGAGTGTTTTGTTTTGAATGAGACCAACCCCATGAATATAGTGCAAAGGGTTCAAGAACAGCTTTTGATTTACTTTGGGTGTGTTATTTTTAGGCATTTTTAGGGAAATTGGCAGGAATGTTAAGGGGCTAGCCTGTTAGCCCTTGTTAGCACATCTGTAGTGTGTGGACTAGGGGGCTTTGGACAGTGGGGCTTGCTGTAGCCGGCGTCATGACGTTGGTGATGGATGACGCTCGGCGGTGCCACCATTTTGTATATAGTTAAGTGTAAATTAAAAAAAGGTTGCTCGGTGCAAGACAGCTCATGGCTCACTTATTCCAGACATAACAAATGGTGACAAGGTAAAACCCTCACTCACCTCACCGGGGGCACCACCGATTCCGTGGTGCTGCTGGTTCGACATGTTTAAAGACTATGTCAGCACGACTGGCCTGAGTGACACTGACTACGAGAAGCTGAAGAGCATGCTGGTTCTCAGTCTAGGTGAAGAAGGGTGGCACGTGCTCTGCACTCTGGGTCAAGCGGACTCATTCGGCAAATGCGTGGCTCTGATGGAGAAATATTACAGCGATGTGAGCAATGTCACAGCCCAAAGAACTGTCTTCTTCCACCGCAAACAGCATGTGGGTGAGTCAACTCAACATTACGCAACAGAGCTCTAAGTCTTGGCAAACATGTGCACCTTTGGGCCCTTAGAAGACGAGCTAACCCGTGACAAGCTAGCAGAAGGCACGAACAACAAGTGGCTAAGAGAAGAGCTAATACTAACAACAAACGATCTCACCCTAAGCGAAGTAGTGAGGATGGAGGCGGCCACCCAGCTAGCAGAACAGCTAACGACACCTAGCCGACAGGGTCCTCAACGACCCCGTGGGAGCAGGCCATTAATAACACCATTAGCCATTAGGCATTAACACCATTAGCCACCCCAAACACACACAACCACGGGGCAATGTGAAGAGGCAGAGCAGAATACGGACCAAAGTGGGTGAGTGGCCATCGTGTACCGACTGCGGTTCATCCAAACACCAAACCCACTCGCCCACTTGCCCTGCTAGAAGGAAGAGATGTCACTGCTGCAAACAATCTAACCACTTTGCTAAGGTATGCCACTCAAGCCCCGTAAAAAACAAAGTCCGCCCACCGGACCCAGCCACGGTCTGAACAGTGGGCACTAGGAATTGGCCTCTCAAATGGCACACCATACATCCAGCTGCATGGCATTGATGTGCTGCTTTTATTGGACTCAGGTGCTTCACGGTCCCTACTAAACATAGCCACAGTCAGAAAGCTCTTCCCCAAAAAGACCATTACGGCAAAGGCGGACGATCTGTTCGGATATGGGCACATCAAGATTGGCATGGTAGGGAGAATTGACTTTTCAGTGACCTGCGGTCCAAAAACAATCCCGTCATTCACCTTTCAGGTGATGCTCCAGGGGGCTAACCTGCTGGGAACTGACCTGTGAGGTGAGTTGGGGTTTTCCATCACAGACCGAATGGGCTCCATCGTCCTAACAGTCTTGTCATCCTGTCAGTGTTGCTGGCCGGTGCTCTTTATGGGACTAAGGTGCCTTGCCGCTTTCAACCACAAACCACTCATTAATCCAGAAGTGGTGCCCAAAATTCAACTGCTCCGCCAACTGTCTCTTGCCCTATGAGACGACGTTATGACGGAGCTTAAAAAAATCCTGGATGTTGGCATCATTGAGTGGCATCATGAGTGGGTTGATGAAAAAGAAAAAGTCATGCGGCATACGACCATGCATCGACCTCCGGATGGTTAATAAGGCAATCGTCCAGTATAAATATCCCCAGCCCATGACGGAGGAACTAGCCGCAACCTTCAGCGGTTCAAAAATTTTCTTGAAGCTGGACCTCTGCCAAGGCTACTTGCAGGTACCACTCCACCACGACAGCCGCAACCTGACAGCTTTCGTTACACACATGGGGATTTTCAGATCCTCGTGGTGTGCAACGCATCCGGCTCTGCAGTAGGAGCCGTCCTGTCACAACTTCAAGGTGGAACTGAATGTCCAGTGGCGTTTGCATTGAGGTCACTCACACCGGCCAAACAGAAATATTTGGTGGCGGAGAGGGAGGCATTGGCATGTGGCTGGGCATGCGAACGTTGGCACATGTACCTGTATGGACGACACTTCACGCTACGAACGGATCACAGGGCCCTCACAGCACTGCTGGAAACGTCACAGTTGGGACTCAAACCTCTGCGCATCTACAGGTGGACTGAAAGACTGCGCGCATATAACTTCACTACCCAGTTCACACTGGACAGAGAGGATGTAGTGGCGGACCTTTTGTCCCAAGCTGCACCTAAAACCAGCCTGAATGGTTATCGAGACCCCCTGGAGACAGAGCTGATCAACATGTTACACGGGCCTCTTCAGAACACAGTCTCTCTCCAGGAGCTCCAGGCAGCATCAGAACAGGACCTGACCCTAGCACAGCTGCATATTTTCATCCATGAGGGCTAGCCTGCAGAGATACTGGGAGAGCTGACATTGTTTTACAGAGTCATGGATGACCTGGCATGCTGGAATGATGTCTGCATGACAAAAGGACACCGCACAATAATCCCCGAAATGCTAAAAGGCCACATCTTGACCATGCTGCAAGAGTATCACTCTGCATTGTATCACTCTGACCTGAGCATGGTCAGAGTGATACAATGGTGCAGGGGCTCAGTCTGGTGGCCGGGCATCGACAAAGACATAGAAAATATGATGAAAGACTGTGTGCCCTGCCTGGAAAGTGGAAAAACTGGGGTACCCCTGCCCCCACCGCTACAGCCACTACCATACCCATCAGCCCCTTGGAAACATATTCAACTGGACATATGTGGTGAACTACATATTGCTCCTGTGCACCAACAGTTCCTGCTGGTAGCCTATGACCTCCACTCAAAATGGCAAGAGGTGATGCCCACTGGCTTAGTCATGACTGACATGGTCACTAACTTGTCTCACCTCCCTCTTCGCTCACTGGAGTGTACCGGACACCATTACAACAACGGCCCACAACTCATCTTGGCAGGTTTTGAAGCATTTATGAGTGAGAGAGGCATCAAACACATAAAAGACTGCATTTTACCATCCACAAGCAAACGGAGGAGGGGGTGTGCCTGGAAAGAGTCAACAAAACCCTAAAAAATGGGCTCAAAGCAGACAGACTCCAATCCTTGGCCACACTACAGACTACCCTGCTACACTATAGAGCAACACTTCACGCCATGATGGGCTGCTCGCTGGCAGTGTTGATATTACGACTTGAAATGTGCCTTCCCCTGGACCACCTATGCCCCAAAAGGGAGCCATTTCAGCAAAGAAGCCATCACTGAGAGGGAGGGTGGTTGAGCAGCAACAACAGATGAAACTATGGTTTGACAAGAAATGGCGGGTGAGGCAGCCCGGACTCGCAGTGCTGGACTGAGTCAGGATCAGGCACCCCAACCGCGCCCATAACCTGCAATTATTTCGGACAACGCCATTGCAGATCAAAGCACAGCTGGGTCCAGCCATGTTCTGCCTCTCTGATGGGTCATGGTGGTATGCCAGCCACCTCCGAAAATCTTCACCGGCTCCAAGCCTGGATCAGAGGACGGCCACAGCCGTGATTTATCTACATTGGGACTTTGCCGACGCGGGACCCGCAATCCTCCAGGAGCATTCGCCGGAGCCGGCAGTGGTGCTGCAGCCCGAGCAGCGCTCGACCAGAGTCCAGCAGAGACCCCGATATCTGAAGGACTTTAGAGTGGACCTTTGATTAGTTAGGGCGTGATAGGTCAAAAAGTGGCAGAGTTACCCACTCCATCACGCAGGTATCCTGGCAGTCTACCCAGGTGCCCAGATAGGCAAATTATGTTTATGGTTTCTGGTTTTTTTAAAGGAAGGGGGGTTAAATGTAATGTGTGGACTTGGGGGCGTTTGGACACTGGGGCTCGCCGTAGCCGGTGTCATGACGTAGGTGATGGATGACACTGGACAGCACCACCATTTTGTATATAGTTAAGTGTTAATAAAAAAAGGTTGTTGTTCGGCACAAGACGGCTCATGGCTCGCTTCTTCCAGGCATAACAACATCCATGGCAAGAGTCCGTGGGTGGATAACTCCCGACACTCCGATTCAGCTGCAGAGCTCCCGGTCTATCTGTCTGCAGGTGAGTGGCAGTCTCATTTTCAAACTAGCTTACGCTCCAGTTTTGATACTGCAACTCTGGTGATAGCAGAATCTCAAGGCTGATTACTAGCTAGCACTACCAAATCCCTCAGATGTGCAAATGTCCAAATGAGCATGTTTTCCACATGTTTATGTAACAGTATACTTAATATGCTCCATAAAATGGTATACCAGCCATTTTAGACTCCCCTGACAGGTATTGTAGCCTAATTGGAAGTTGGATTAACTTGGGAAGCAGAGGAGCCTATCAGGTGACAAAGGGGCGGAAGAGAAGAGTTGCAGCTGTAGCGTTTTGAGAGAGCAAGAGAGACGCAGGTGCTGCTTCTGAGAACGAGTGACAGGACAGCCGTGAGTGTTTCAGAGTGTCACCGGGCTCGTGCACAGGACTTGTGTGTTTTGAGTCAGAGCGCTGAAGCTACTCGCTTGGAAAAAGTGTTATGTCCCATCATCAGAGTGTTGTTTTTGCTTTACGCATCTAGAGGCTACCTGTGGTTGCTCGACGAGCTACTGTGTTAGCCCCAGTTATAGCTTTCCCGCCTCGCTGTTGCTCACAACAAGAAGAGACTAACAGTGGAAGTGGCTTGTTTGTGGAGTGGATATTGACCCAGCGAGCAGGACTGTTATTCAAACTTCATGTATGTTAATCCAGCCTCCTTTGGTCTTATAAATTGCTCAGTGAGGGGCGTATGTGCTAACCATGTGCCTTTGCTAGTGAAGGTTTGGCTGTCCCACAAAGATGCGAGCACGGAGCACATCCACTTGCCACCCAGTGGAGTCCAGAAGACAGACGTTAGTGTTCGCAGTAGCCAGCTTGACCCTGGATTAAAGTTGAAGCTGGTGAGAGTTTTGCCCCTGCCATCCAGAAGTCATTTCACCGATGCATCTCCCCTTCACCCTGTTCCGTGTGGATGTGCCAGCTGCTATCTTCTGCCTGGTACGACTGTTCTAAATTTGTTACTGCACCACATGGGACTCTGAGGTAAACTTTTACTTATTATTTGAACTGGGTGCTGTGTTACGGTCGGCGTACCTTCCTAAAGACAGGACTGTGGAGTTGCCATTTCAGGACATTGGGGATCTAACCATGCCAGGGACTGATAGCTGGTGGTGGGAATGACCAAAGTGAATCCAGTGGATTTTTGGAATTGCATCTCAAGGACTCAAGTGATATTCTTAAGTTTTATTTGTGATTTTTACAGTTCTGTTTAATCTGAAAGGGGGGACTTGTGTTTCTGTTAATTTTTGTGGTCTTTAACATCACTAAATATTTTTTTGACTTACCTGGGACAATTTTGCTGCCTCATTGCAATTTCTAGGTGACATTGTATTATTTTGTTTTTTTGGGAGGGAGAAATTCTGACTGTGTGTTTTGGGCTAAAGTGTCACGAGTTTACTACTGATGCTGTGACGAAGGCTGACACCAGAGTTAAAATACTGGGAATCCTGATTATATTAATACAACATTTTGTGGGGTCTTTCACTGTTGTGTTTATGCTCTTAAGAACAAAGTGTTCTCCTTAATAAACAGCCAACACTGTTCCACTTAAAGTTGTGGTAAATAATCATCATTTCTGGAAGAAAGAGTTGCCCTCGGGTAGGGGCACCTCACCTGTTTGCTAGAGGGAGAGGGCCACCATTGGTTAGCTTTGCTTTTGCTAAATAGCACACTTTAACAAGTATTCTGTGGCTGTTAATGAGAGTTTTGGGCCTTTTAATCCACATTCACGCCACCCTCCTCAAGCCAGAGAGTTCAGCCAAACAGGCCACAACTTACCCACTGACATGGGTACAGAGACTACTGACACTGGGAGTATCAGACCTAGGTCTGACATCCCGGTAGTCACTCAGGGCAGGTGTTTACGACTTTCACCCCTACTCAGCGGGGCTGTTCCCCTGTTACATTTACATTAACTTTACATGTTTTCATGTTGCGTGTTCGTGTTTGGTCTGAACGCACCTGAAGAGCTACATTTACAGTGGATATAAAAAGTCTACACACCCCTGTTCACATGCCAGGTTTTCGTGATGTAAAAAAATGAGACCAAGGTAAATCATTTCAAAACTTTTTCCACGATTAATGTGACCTATAACCTGTACAACCCAATTGAAAAACAAACTGAAATCTTTTAAGGGGAAAAATAAAAAACTTACAACAACCTGGTTGCATAAATAAGCACACCCTGTTATAACTGGGGATTTGGCTGTGTACAGAATTAACCAATCACATTCAAACTCATGTTAAATGGGAGTTAGCACACACCTGCCACCATTTAAAGTGCCTCTGATTAACCCCAAATAAAGTTCAGCTGTTCCAGTAGGCTTTTCCTAACATTTTTGTAGTCACATCTTACAGCACAAGCAATGGTCTGCAGAGAGCTTTCAAAGCATCAGAGGGCTCTCATTGTTCAAAGGTATCAGTCAGGAGAAGGGTACAAAAGAATTTCCAAGGCATTAAATCTACCATGGAACACAGTGAAGACTGTCATCATCAAGTGGACAAAATATGGCACAACAGTGGCATTACCAAGAACTGGACGTCCCTCCAAAATTGATGAAAAGATGAGAAGAAAATTGGTCAGGGAGGCTGCCAAGAGGCCAACAGCAACAGTGAAGGAGCTGCAGGAATTTCTGGCAAGTATTGGCTGTTTAATACATGTGACAACAATCTCCCATCTAGGGTGGCAAGATGGAAGCCTTATCTTATGAAGAAAAACATCCAAGCCTGGCTACATTTTGCAAAAACACATTTGAAATCTTCCAAACGCATGTGGGAAAATGTGTTATGGTCCGATGAAACCAAGGTTCAACTTTTTGGCCACAATTCCAAAAGGTATACAGTATTTGGAGCAAACACAATACTCCTCATCACCAAAAGAACACCACACCAACAGTGAAGCATGGTGGTGGCAGCATCATGCTTTGGGGCTGTTTTTCTTCAGCTGGAACTGGGGCCTTAGTCAAGGTGGAGGAATTATGAACAGTTCCAAATACCAGTCAGTGTTGGTACAAAACCTTCAGGTTTCTACTAGAAAGCTGAAGATGAAAAGGAACTTCATCTTTCAGCACGACAATGACCCAAAGCACACATCCAAATTAACAAAAGAATGGCTTCACCAGAAGGAGATTAAGGTTTTGGAATGGCCCAGCCAGAGTCCAGACCTGAATCCGATTGAACATCTGTGGGGTGATGTGAAGAGGGCTGTGCACAGGAGATGCCCTCGCAATCTGACAGCTTTGGAGTGTTTTTGCAAAAAGAGTGTGTAAATATTGCCACATCATGATATGCCACGCTGATAGACTCCTACCCAAAAAGACTGAGTGCTGTAATAAAAGCCAAGGGTGTTGCAACAAAGTATTAGTTGAAGGGTGTGTATATTTATGCAAACAGGTTATTGTAAGTTTTTTATTTTTATTTTTTCCCCTTAAAAGATTTCAGTTTGTTTTTCAGTTGGGTTGTACAGGTTATAGGTCACATTAATAGTGGAAAAAGTTTTGAAATGATTTATCTTGGTCTCATCTTTTTTACATCAAAAAAACCTGGCATTTGAACAGGGGTGTGTAGATTTTTTATATCCACTGTAACTCCACCCTCCCTCTCACATCACTATTGCTAATCTAAGCTGGCTAGTTCCTAGCTTGTGTGGCGAGCATGAGCCAACTAATGTATATTTATCTCAAAGAATGAATAAAATAAAGAATCACAGGGGGACAGGAGGAGTACAATAAGCACAGAAACATCTGTGAATGAGTGAATAAACTGCTAGCTTCAGCTAGCCACCTTGGGTCTTGGTACTAAGCTAAAATAATGTCTCAGAACAACATATTAAGTCAAGTGTTGTAGATAAACAAGGATTCCAGTGGGGGGGGGGTGTGAATAGAATTTATAGAAAATAATAATCAAAAATGGCTCTAATGCCGTTAGACTGATTGACACAGTCCGCCTATCCAAGCTAATGCTAACGAAGCAATGTAGCATCAGAGCAAAAATATAACAAATGTAGTGGATTTATGGGTTTTATAGGTGTGGTACAAGTATTAATGTAAATATGAAAGTGAGTAGGGATGAAAGTTTCCTACTATTACACAACCATATCCTCGTAGGGCACCAGTCCAGATAATGGACAATTTTATTAATAATTCTTTATTTGTACCAATTATGAATCTGTCTCAAAAAAAAAACCTTTGTGAGTTCTTGTCTGCTGATAATCAAGAAGATGGACATGAAGTCAAATAATAACTCCCATATGTCTTTCAGTGTTTTAATAAGAAATGTCAGAATAGGTTAACACATTCAGATAACTTGAGACAGGGAATTCAACATGTATTATGAGTATCATAGACTGTTATTGAGTGTTATTGTTATTGAGTGTAACCTGTGAATCAAACATTTGTGGAACTGAATAAACGATAGTTTAACTTGTCAGCATTACTGGAAATTGGAAAACCATAAAATAGCATTGGTTAAGAAAAATGGATGTAATTTTATGAAGAAAATGATGATTAAACTATTTATAAAAATGGAAAATTGGTGTTACTCTGAAAAGAACATAAATTAATGAAAAGACAAAATGCATTTTGAAATTCTGATGGGGATTTGCATGAAATTAAGTTTAAAGAACTTATACCAGGAATATTCTAAAGAATTAAGTTTAAATTCAACAACAGACCGTCAGCCAAGCAGTGTCATGTGTCTGAGGTCCAATGTCATCCCAGATCTCAGACACAGTTTATTGTTGTGTTTTGTATCTCTGTTTTTTTGTCTGCTCTTATGTCTTGGTTGGATCTTTGTGCCTGTTTTGCCCGTCTCTCTCTCTCCAGACACTCCCCACTTGCTGTTCACCGCCTTCCGGCCTCAGCTGTGAGCAGCTTATAATCAGTTCACCTGCAGCTCAGCTCCCACAACTGTCTCCACCAGGCTGTTAGTCCATTCAGTATTTAAACTCAGTTTATTCATTATGTCCTTGTCACTCCATTAGTCATTCTCCTGTTAGACTACATTTGTGCAGTTTTCCCCTCCGGAGTTCAACCAGCTCTGAGGCACAATATGTAAGTTTCCTCTGATTCTCCTGTCTTTTTCCCTGTAATGCTGTTTTCCCCTCCAGATGCCCTTTCCGGCGCTGTGGCATTACACGTTGTATTTGCTCATCTGACCTGCTGTATTTTGGAACTGTATCCCCTGTAGTGCTGTTTGTTTTTCCAGAGCCGGATTCTGCTCTGAAGCACTACACGGCTATTCTTCATTTGGCATTTTGTATTTTGAACTGCTTGCTTTTCATTATTAAAACGCAGAACTTTATCCAGCATGTAGGCCCATTACGCTTCCTCTGTGCCTTGTAGAGGCGCACACATGACAAGCAGAATCATTACGTCCCAGTAGGTAGCAGGTGGTCCACTTGATTCTGTTTCAACTGGACCAGCATGGGTTCTGTTGGAAGACTGGCAGACAGGGTCCTTACCATGGTTATGGCCTGCTCCCAAGATCACAAAAGGGCTGGTTCTTCAGCGGGCTGACTGCAGTCTTCTCTTATGCACTGAAGAAGGAATTGGTTTATTGTACAAAGTCCCATCAGAAATTGAAACTGAGGCAAAAACACACCACAAATCTGCTTCTTCCGATGTTTGTGGTTTAAATGAGTTGGTTTAAGCTTACATAAAAAAAAAATCAAACAAAATCTTCTTACACAGTAATTTAAAGAAAAGGATTAAAATAAGGGAAAGTGAATTTTAAAGAAAAGAAACAGGAAGACTCTGGACCTACTTAAGATTGAAAAAATGGAAGAGCAGAAAAGGCTCCTTACAGCGTGACCAACGCCCCAAAAACTGAAACAAAGGAAGCAAAACGCAAGTTTTTCTCGGGTGTGGCAGGCTGGTACTAAACTTCATGACAACTGTGCTGAACCAATTACATTTAAGCTTCCTGTTCAACAGAAGTCATAAATTCAACCTAAAAAGGAGATGCAGTGAAACGTGGAGCTCTATTGGTCAGTTTAAGTCCAGCCATGGTCTCCCAAAGAGCAGAGAGAGGAGGGGGAGAGACGTTTGATATGAGAAGTGAGAGCCCCCTTAAGACACATATGTTGCTGAATAAAGCATAAATTCCTTAAACTTTAGTGACTAAGATATTCTATTCAATAATAAGGGAACATACAATGTCTCTACATTATAACTGTAATTAATTTGTGATGTAAGCATGCAAAAATTAATTTCTTCCTGAAAATAAAGCAACACATATTAAATTATATCAATAAAAACATTTCACAACAGTTGTCCATCCCAAGAGTTCAACCATGTCTTCAGTAGCAGATACTGTCTTGAGAGAAAGAATATGAATGAATTTATTTGTCCATAATGCATAAATTCCACTGCAAAGAGAAAAAATTAAATATTCCTGATTTGTCTACCAGATGGCACTATGAAACTGTCTGGTTGTTTACTGGAGAATCTTGACTCCCAAGTCTAGATCATATCAACCATAAATCTGTCGATTTGGGGCATTCCTTCCTGGAGAAGTTATTAACTTCCATTTTATGGCCGATGGATAGTGTTACAGCTCTGGTCCTTGGGTGATAAAAGCAGTTCATGAGCAGACTTTGGAGTTGAAGCAATTTTTCTTCAGCAAAGAATGATTTTATAGATTGGAACCCAAGGTCAACGCTACACAAAATAAGGCAGAATGATGCAAGACATACTATCAACTGTGGATTACTGAACCAGATGGAATCAGGAATGCTTATTAGGGTGACTGAAATCTAAAGAAAATGACAATATGAATCACTCTGGGTAAGCTAACTCCTTAGTACCACTGTTAGCTCTGAAGTTAATGTCATTGGTGCTGGCCAATAATAGAGCAACAGGCGATTATCAGGGCTGGGCTTCCCATTTCTTGACATACAGGAAAAAACTGGGAAGACTTGCATCAACTGCTCAAAGACAGAATTGATATAAAGGCTGCATGTTTCTTTAAAAGAAAATAGTGTTTTGATGTTTTTTCGATACTCATGTGACCAATAGACACTTTTCAGAATGTTAAACCCTACAAAAACAGTGTTTTTGTAGGGTTTTATCAGACTGTTTACTTTTGCAGTAAACAGTCTGATAAAATTGGTGGTTCAGTGATGAGCACCGTGGTCTTACAGCAGGAATACTTGTCCTCATCTTGCGTTGTCATCTGCTGCTTGACACTGAAATTCATCTGCCATCAGAGGTAGGGTGTTTTATTCCCTTTAAACATATGACTGCAGTATAAGGAACCAGTTTGAACCTATAAACAGTAAAAATAATTGGTTTAATGTCTACATGTAAAGAGTGACTCAAAGCAAAGGTGAATCTCAGAAGATGTGGAAAAATGGGGAATGGCAGGACACTGTTTTAGGCACCAACAACCTTTCCTTCCTCCTTATAATAAAGCACATGGATGGCTTCATGTCCTCATGAAGAACTTTTTCTTTTTCCACCAGAAGAACGGCGTTCGTCGGTGTAATAGAGAACAGCAAAGTGAGCATTCCCTTTTGTGGACTCTGTGGCTTATTTTGAGCCGTTCCATCGAGAGTCATGCTGTTCCGATAACACTCACACAGTCACTGTCTTGTCTCTGCCAAGAGGAAGAGTCACATCGATTATACATCACACACATGTAGCACACACATGCACCTGCTGTACATGAGCAAACATTTGCTTTTGTCCCTTTCCTAAGAATACCTCTGCCGATCATTCTTGAGCTGGGGAAGTTTTTTGCTCTTTAGAACAGTACAAAGCAATCACACTGGTCAAACATTGTGGACTTTGAGGGTCAAACATCAGGCAGTGTGGTACAGATGGAGCCATGTGAGTGGGCCTTAAAACCCTTTGACATCATCGTTCCCATCTTCACCTTGGGGTATGCTAATGGGAACATATGACACACCTTTTCCACATGTTGAAACAATTCACAGAGGTCTTAATGAAATGTCTCTGGCATGCTTTGGTCAAAATGCCTCAGGGTTTAATTATTTCAGCAGCATTTTCAACCCATTTAAGCAGCTTTCCTCAAAAGGCTCAGATGACTTGTAGAGGTGGTAGTGTACCTGTTTATCCTATCCATTCACTGGTGTTTTAAATTTCTACAACTATGTAACTTGTTAATTTATGTGATATGTAATGGGGTTTTTTTTGTCTAATGTCAGTGGTGCTGTAAAATTTTTATCCATCCTCTCTCTTTTGTCACTATAAGAAATTTGGTTGAGGCAGGGCAGATGCCATTTTGTTTTTTGTCATTTTATTTGCCAATTTGTTTATCAAATATTAACTGGTTAGCTATTAGCAATAAATGTTGTTAACTAGCATAACTAACAGCCCAATGTGATTTTGTAACCCCCCCAAAAAACATTATCAGGTACAGGGGTGTGTGGTGTGAGTGCTTGAAAGTATATGACTGGTCCCTGGTGTACAAAAAGCACTGAACTAGCTCTGAATGAGTGAATGGCTAATTCTGTGAATGCTAGGTGAGCTAATCTATCACCATCTCTCTGCCAAAGCAATCTCCGAAGCAGTAGACAGACCAGCTTTAGCCGGCTAGCCAGTGTGCTAGCTGGGTGACCAGAATTTTAACAAAATAACGATATAAACCACCGCCGTCAAGCTAAACAGGCTAGCAGCCACAGTAGCACTGTTGATGTGGGTTTGGACGTTCACAGGGATTCTCCTACTGTCACTAACAGGGATGGAGATGAAGCTGGGAGGGTGGTATCATTCCAGTGAGCTCCGGTTTTCATGTCACAACTGGAGCAAATTCAGAGTTGTGTCAGGGCTGTGGGGGGGGGGGTCTTCAGTTTTTCCATTGTTAGCAACTCCAGGTACTCAAATAGATGCACAAAAGTACTGAAAAAGTGACATCTTCATCATATATCCCCTTGAACAATCCAAGAGTGTTAGTGGTCCTAAGGGTTACCCTGAAGGTCTCTGACTCAAAGGCAGCTTATTACATACCCACATGAGAATATAAGAGATCATCTGAAGTATGTGTGACTGAATATGAACTTCAGATCCTAACACTCCTTTGTCACCAGTAGACTTACATATTTAGAGTCACGTATGTATCAGGCCTCAGGTTAGTGTAGCATTTCTCATTCTAAAAGTCTCCCTTCAAAAACATCACCCAGACTTCATTATAAGTGTGATAGAAAGAACAAAAAAGGTATATCAGCTTGAGTTTAATGTGATACATTGGAGGGTTCCTGTAGACTTAGACTTAGACTTAACTTTATTAATCCCTTTGGGATGACTCCCTCTGGGAAATTTAAAATTTCCAGCAGCGCATAAAAGGAGCATACAGATCAGAAAAGCAAAAAAGAAAAAAATAAATGTAACCCAGCTGAGAAAATTACCCCCTTTTTTCCTCAGATTTCATTTGTATTAATGAAAGTGTGTGATTTTACTTTGAAAAATGGTTATTTTGGGAAGAGGAAGTGTGATCCTCGTTATCCAACTTTTAAATTCCCGTTTCATGGTCACGTTGGGTGAGCTGGGTCTTTTCATTCGTTAAGAGCGATATTAGCCCCGCCTTCCGAGCAGAGTGCCGAGGCGCTCTGCTGGTTGTTGGTCTTTTACGATCGGAGAGCGGACGAGAGAGGCTGTGGGCAGTCTGGCTCACACTGATATCTCTTCTTGGTGAGTTTAATTTAGAAAGATGCTGTAAATGGATCTAAACATTGTCCAAACGCTAATTTGAACACCTTATTATCCTAAGTTGATGGGAGCACGAGCTTGAGAGGCATGGTGGATGTGTCCATTGCTGTGTTCACACTGATACCTCATCTTGGTGAGTGAAATACATGCTAATGTTAGCGTAATGCTAATTGCGAGTTGATTTTTTTCCTGTTTAAAAGCAATGGAAAAGGCTATTTTTGTGTCTGTATGGGTTTCCTAAATGTGATTTCAGTTCCCAACAGTATGCTGAAGTACTTTTAGTTCTTATGCACTATTTCTGTCGAATGTAATGTGTAGTTTGATGCTAAAAGCACATGGTGTTGGTCTCCTATGTAAATTCATAGGTTATGCTAAACCCAGTAGCTCAGACCGGGTTTTACTGATTTTAAAAGGGAATATTGGAAGTAATGGGACAGTATATTCCCTGGTTATGTGATAAATTAATTGTATTTCATTTCATGATTTACAAAGACAAGATTAAAAAGGATTAATCATAATTTCATGGTTAAATGATGTAGAGATAAAAAGAGGAATTCATTCAATTGGTTACATGAAATTAAGGGTATTTCATGTGCTACCAGAGAGATTGTGAGAAAAGAACACATGCATGTAAGATGTAAGATGTGAAATGTAAGATATTACTATATTGCTGGACTGTAATAATAGTAATATGAGAGGAGAATTTAAACACTAAGCTATGGTGTTATATAAGAAGGGATTGGAAAATGAATCACTCTAGCTGTAAACAATAATACCATTATTGTTGTGCAGGCTAGGTATTTTTTGGTTGCCGATCAAGAACCTTCTGGATCCTGGATTCTCTCCGAATGGAGATGGCGAGCCTGAACCGAGATTGAACCGAGATCTGACCAAGATCTCGATTGAAGAACATCCTTCCTCTCTCCAGTGCACAACGTTGAAGTGGTAACAACTCAAGCTGCCGCTTTAAAAGAGGAAAAGAAACCTGAATCTGGAGATACAAGATATCTTGGTTGGTCAACCGACTAAACCAAAAGGACAAACAAACACTGAGCTCAGTAGGACATCTTTGGGGTTTTATTTCATACCGGCCGTTGTTATATTTGTCCATCCATCCATCCATCTTCTACCGCTTTTCCGGAGGTCCGGGTCGCGGAGGCAGCAGTTCAAGCAGAGAAGCCCAGACTTCCCTCTCCCCAGCCACCTGCTCCAGCTCTTCAGAGGGGATACCAAGGCGTTCCCAGACTAGCTGGGAGACATAGTCTCTCCACCGAGTCCTGGGTCTGCCCCGGGGTCTCCTCCCAGTGGGACGTGCCTGAAACACCTCAAGTGGGAGGCGTCCAGGAGGCATCCTAATCAGATGCCCATACCACCTCAACTGACTCCTTTCAATGTGGAGGAGCAGCGGTTCTACTCTGAGCCTCTCCCGGATGACTGAGCTCCTCACCCTATCTCTGAGGGTGAGTCCAGCAATCCTACGGAGAAAGCTCATTTCAGCCGCTTGTATCCGCGATCTCGTTCTTTCGGTCATTACCCAAAGCTCGTGACCATAGGTGAGAGTAGGAACGTAGATTGACTGGTAAATCGACAGCTTTGCCTTAGAACTAAGCTCCCTCTTCACCACAACAGACCGGTACAACGTCCGCATCACTGCAGATGCTGCTCCAATCCGTCTGTCGATCTCTCGCTCCATTTTCCCCTCACTCGTGAACAAGACCCCAAGATACTTAAACTCCTCCACTTGGGGCAGGAGCCTGTCCCCAACCCGGAGAGGACAATCCACCTTTTTCCGGCTGAGGACCATGGACTCGGACTTGGAGGTGCTGATTCTCATCCCAGCCGCTTCACACTCAGCGGCAAACCGTCCCAGCAAGAGCTGTAGGTCATTGCTGGATGAAGCCAACAGGACAACATCATCTGCAAACAACAGAGATGAGATCCTGTGGTCACCAAGCATGACACCCTCCATTCCCTGGCTGCGCCTAGAAATCCTGTCCATAAAAATTATGAACAGGACCGGTGACAAAGGGCAGCCCTGGCGGAGTCCAACTCTCACTGGGAATGACTCCGACCGAGTGTTGGCAATGCGAACTAAACTCTCACAACGGTCGTACAGAGACCGAATAGCTCGTAACAACAAGCCCGATACCCCATACTCCCGAAGCACCCCCCACAAAAATCCACGAGGGACGCGGTCAAATGCCTTCTCCAAGTCCACAAAACACATGTAAACTGGTTGGGCAAACTCCCACGAACCCTCAAGAATTCTCGAGAGGGTAAAGAGCTGGTCCGATGTGCCACGGCCAGGACGAAAACCACATTGCTCCTCCTGAATCCGAGGTTCGACCAACGGCCGGACTCTCCTCTCCAATACCTTGGCATAGACTTTCCCAGGGAGGCTGAGGAGTGTGATCCCTCTAAAGTTGGAGCACACCCTCCGGTCCCCTTTTTTGAAGAGAGGAACCACCACCCCGGTTTGCCATGCCAAAGGCACTGCCCCCGACCTCCACGCAATGTTGCAGAGGCGTGTCAACCATGACAACCCAACAACATCCAGGGCCTTGAGGTACTCGGGGCGAATCTCGTCCACCCCCGGGGCCCGGCCACCAAGGAGATTTTTAACCACCTTGGCGACCTCAGCCCCTGTGATAGGCGAGTCATCCCCCTCGTCCCCAAACCCTGCTTCCTCTGTGGAAGGCGTATGGTGGGGGGGTTTGCGTGCCCCAGTGATCCCAGGAGCTATGTTGTCCGGGGCAATTTGCCTCTGATAGGGTCTCCCAAGACAAACTGGTCCTGGGTGAAGGGCCAGACGAAGAACGATCCAACAGACTCTCATGATAAATTGTATATCAAGGATTCAGTGTACCCCGCCCGGTATGGGGTTACCGGGGCCCCACCCTGGAGCCAGGCCTGGGGGAGGGGCTCGAAGGCTAGCGTCTGGTGGCCGGGTTTCCACCCATGGGACCCGGCCGGGCTCAGCCCGAAGGAGTTACATGGGTCCGCCCTCCAGTAGGTTCACCACCTGCAGGAGGGATCATGGAAGTCCGGTGCTATGTGGATTAGGTGGCAGTCAAAGGCGGAGACCTTGGCGGACTGATCCCAAGCTTTCTAAACTGTTATATTTGTATAGTTGTAAATTGTCTGTATATATTGTTCACTTTATCCCTACAAATAACAACCAGTATTGCTCATTTCTTGCCTCCAGCTATTTCATTCCACACTCATTTTAATTCCCTATTGTAACCCTTACGAACCTAGCAACTGGTCTACACTTAATAATTTCCCTTACCTAATTAACATAAGGCAAGGGTTACATAAACACTTAATAAACACTTAATAAACACTTAACATAATATACACAGTATAAATATAAGGCTAAATATGGCTTGTACAAGTATGGTTAAGTTAAGGTTATTTCACTATGAATGCCCTAATGTCCACTGTACTCTATGTCCCCCCCCCCCCCCCAAGTGAGGAGTTATAGAGCGTGATGGCATGGTGGACAAAAGAGTTCTTGAGCCTGTTGGTCCGACACTTGGGAAGGAGCAGTCTTTCACTGAACAGGCTCCTCTGGTCACTGATGACGGTGTGCAGAGGGTGGCTGACGTTGTCCATTATATCCAACAGTTTATCCAGAGTCCTCATCTCTGCCACCGTCACCAGGGTGTCCAGCTTCGCGCTGACCACAGAGCCAACCCGCCTGATCAGTTTATCCAGTCTGGACCCATCCTTCTTGGATATATGGATATGGATATATGCCTTCTTGGATGTATGTATAACATGCAAAGATATTTACAGTATGCTACAACCCCAATTCTGGTGAAGTTGGGATGTTGTGTAAAATGTAAATAAAAACAAAATACAATTATTTAAAAATCCCTTTCAATCTATATTCATTTGAATACACTACAAAGACAAGATATTCAATGTCCAAAGAGATAAACTTTTTTTTTTCATTTTTTTGCAAATATTTACTCATTTTGACTTTGATGTCTGCAACATGTTCAAAAATGCTGGGACAGGCGCAAGATAAGACTGGAAAGGTTGAGGAATGCTAAAAAAAAAAAAAAACATTTTGGAACATTCCACAGATGAACAGGTTAATTGGAAACAGGTGAGTGTCATGACTGGGTATAAAAGGAGCATCCCCGAAAGGCTCAGTCATTCAGAAGCAAGGATGGGGTGAGGGTCACCACTCTGTAAACAGCTGCATGGACAAATGGTCCATCAGTTTAAGAGTGTTTCTCAACATATAATTGCAAGGGATTTCATCATCTACAGTCCATAATATCATCAAAAGCTTCAGAGAATCTGGAGAAATTTCTTCATGTAAGTGGCAAGGCTGAAAACTCAACATTGAATGCCCATGACCTTCAATCCCTCCAGTGGCATTGCATTAAAAAGCGGCATCATTCTATAAAGGATATTACCACGTGGGCTCAGGAGCACTTCAGCCATTGTCAGTCAACACAATTTGTTGCTACATCTATACATGCAAGCTAGAACTCTTTCATGGAAGATGAAAGCCATATATCAATGACACCCAGAAATGCTGCTGGTCGCTCTGGATCTGAGCTCATCTGAGATGGACTGATGCAAAGTGGAAAAGTGTGGTGCGGTCTGACAAGTCCACATTTCAGTTGTTTTTGAAAATCATGGATGTCATGTCCTCTGCTTTAAAGAGGAAAAGGACCATCCTCATTTTTATCAGCATTAAATTAAGTTCAAAAGCCAGCATATGTGATGGTATGGGGGGGTGTTAGTGCCCATGGCATGGGTAATCTGTTAAGACACCATTAACGCTGAACTTTATATACAGGTTTTGGAGCAACATATGCTGCCATCCAAGCAACGTCTTTTTCAGCAAGACAATGCCGAGCCACATTCTGCACTTGTTAGAACGTGGTGGCTTCATAGTAAAAGAGTGTGGGTACTAGACTGGCCTGCCTGCAGTCCAAACCTTCTCCCATTGAAGATGTGTGGCATATTATGAAGCACAAAATATGGCAATGGAGACCCTGGACTGTTGAGGAACTGAAATCATACATCAAACAAAAACCAAAGAATTCCACCTAAAAAGCTTCATCAGTTAGTGTCCTCAGTTCCTAAACACTGAATGATGTTTAAAGGAAAGGTGGTGTAACACAGTGGTAAACATGCTCCTGTCCCAGCTATTTTTGGAACATGCTGCAGGCATCAAATTCAAAATGAGTGAATATTTGGAAAAAAACAAAACAAAGTTTATTAGTTTGAACATTAAATATCTTGTTTTGGAGTGTATTCAATTTGAATATAGGTTGAAAAGGATTTTAAATCACTGTATTTTATTTTTATTTGTTTTACACAAAGCCCCAACTTCAGTGGAATTGGGGTTCCAAAGTCTTACAATTTTAAAGCTCCTGTGCTTGAAATTAATAGTAAAATTAATAAATATTTGTCACAACATTTATCACAGCCAGCTACAATCTACATTTAAAATTAGACCAATATTCTGCAAATGCTTTCACATTGACATATTATTTGCACCCTATTAAATTGCAGTGGAGAAATAAGCAATCAAATCCTCCTGAAGCTTTATAAAAAAAAAAAAAACCCTCAAAGTGGGTTGATATTGTGGCTAGTCTGTGTGAAAACAGGAATTTTCCTCCTGAAACCCTCGCACAGAATTATCTTCAGTATTTTATTAAGTTGCAAATGTCAAGAAACAATTTGTTGTCAAAGTGGCTTTTGGGATTAAAAACCTCTATCAGCCTAGGTCATTCCTCACTGAACCCCCTTCTTCTTCTTCTTCTCCAACCTTCAGCTCCATCTCCAGCTACCTCAGACACCATTTCCCTCCATCCTCATCTGACTCCTCTGACTCCCCAGAGTGCTTTATTTCCCTCCTCCTCCTCTCCCTCTGTTCTGTTCACCCTCGGTCTGCCGATTGTTTGCATCTATTCATGAAAGAGAATTTTCCGGTTTTCTCATTCCATTTAAGCTCATCCGGCACTAACCCATTGTGCTCTGATGTTCCTCTCAGGCAAGAGGTCTAAATCAGGCAGGGTGGGGGGATTTTGAAGGAGTGGTGGGGTGAGGGAGGGAGGGTTAGAAGAGGGGAAATGCAGAGAGTAGAGCTAGGGGAGTGATGTGAGCAGGGTTGGCAGTCAGCCGTTCATAACATGAACTCACACCTGACCTCTGATCTTTGCCCGTCTCCTCCTCCTCCTCTAAAGCAGCTCATATAAAATGCTCCTTATGTAACATGCTAATATCTGTCATTCATGGGGGGGGGGGGGGTATTTCATTTCACTGTTGAGGTGGGGGGGCAGTGGACAATAAACAAAGCTTTTTCTCGAGAGTAGATAATGAGGGGGCTCTGTCAGTATTACTGCAGTCAGGGATGCTGCTAGGTTTTTGGGGGCCCCATGCAAGACTGTGTTTGGGCATGGGCGTGTTTTTGTAAAAGGGAAGCGTTTGAATCCTAAAAAAATATTTCAAAAAAACAATAATTGTGCCATTTGTCTACATGAACAGGCAAACCAAACGATACAGAACAAAAAAGTAGCCCACATCCAGATGAATGTTGCAAATGTACAAGAGAACAGTTTAAAATTTACAAGATAAAAGTAACAAATTAATGAGAAAAAAATTGTAAACTTACAATGAAATATGTTTCAAATTTAAGAGAAAAAGTTGTAAGCTTATAAGAAGAAGTTTGCAAATTTACAGTAAGATATGTTGCAAATTTATGAGAAAAAAGTTGCAAATTTATTGGACAAAAGTTGTAAGTTTAAAAGAAAAAGTTTGCAAATTTACAATAAAACATGTTTCAAATATATGAGGAAAAAGTTACGCATTTATGAGAATAAAGTTGCAACTTTAGGAGAGAAAAAGTTGCAAATTTAAAAGAAAAAAGTTGCAAATTTATGAGAAAAGCTGTAAATATCTGAGAAAAAAGTTGCAAATTTACAAGAAAAAGATTGCTAATTTACAGTAAAATATGTTGTAAATTTATTAGAAAAATTGCAAATTTACATGAAAAAAGTTGCAAATTTATGAGAAAGTTGCAAATTTACAATGAAATGTGCTGCAAATATATGAGAAAAAGTTGCAAATTTACAAGAAAAAGCTTGCCATTTATAATATGTTGTAAATTAGAAAAAAGCAAATTTTTAAGAAAAAAGTTGCAAATTTACAAGAAAAAGATTACTAAATTACAATAAAATATTTTGTAAATTTGCTTGAGGAAAAAGTTACAAATTTATGAGAAAAAAGTTGTAATTTTACAAGAAAATGATTGCTGATTTACAATAAAATATTTTAGAAATTTATTAGAAAAAAGCAAATTTATGAGAAAAAGTAGAACATTTAAAAGAAACTTTTTTCCTTGCATTTACACTTAGCATTGGTGCTTCAAATTTATTTTATTCTGTCATTAAACATGATATACAGATTCACACCTGTGCAGTCATTTTACATTGCATTTCTTTCTGACTGTTCTCCACCAACTGCCAATCAAATCTAAAAGAAGAAGAAGAAGAAGAAGAATTTGTATGGCTAAGACCTTCAATTGAGGGCCACTTCCTCCAAAATTTGTTGTTTTTTTTTTAATCATCCGATGCCCAGCACCCAGATATCAGAAACACGTCTCTGTGTGCGGCGGCAGCCCACTCTGCAGCCTGCCGAGAACAAGCATGGAAATAAAGCTGCTGCGCAACTAAAGGTTTTAAACCCACCCAGAGCTACTTATACTAATACAAGTTCATGCATTTCACTGCAAAGAAGCGGAGCATGCTAATGTCAATGCTAGTCCAGGCATACATGGAGATAGGAGCTGCATTTGATGTGGGCTTTAAAGAGGTCGGCAGGCAGTTTTACAGAGAATAAAGCGATTCGACTGCACAGAACATGGATTTAAAAACAACACCTTTAAGAGCTGGGGGAATGGGAGTATTGGAAGTGTGCGAGGCATCAGGTCTTTCATTGTGCCTCAGTGAAAACAGGAGGTCCAGTCTGTCCACCCGTCTGTTTCAGCTCATCCGGTCAAAATTAAGTAGAACTAAAGGCCTGTATCATTGTATCACCATATTCTTGACTTTTAATTTGCCAGAATTTTGAGATAAGGCTTTATTTTCAAATTAAACACAAATTTAACTCACCATTGCTGTGTAATGGAGCCACGGAAAAGGGTATTGTAATAACTATGCCGGGCCACTAGAGGCAGCAGTGCGACCTTTTTTTTTACAACCCATGGACGACTTCCCAAACATGGCGGACCACAATGGATAGCTGAGGAGAGCAAAAAAAATGTTTAAAAGTAAGTTTTCTGCTTAAATTATCCAGCGATTTCAATATTAAAACACTAATAACTCCTACAACTGCAACATTTGATTTTTTAAAGCTTGTGATGCGTCGAGGTGGATCTATGATCGATCTCCCTTTGGGACCAGTGGGAGACAAAAAAAAAAAATTAAGTGATTCTTGTGTATATCACTCAACACTGCTGATATCATGGGGGGATTTAAATTAGCCTAGGAGGTATGAATTGTTGGTTACAATAATTACACCTCGGTGCAAAGCATCGCAGGCATACCATAATCACTACATGCGTCTGTGTGTATCTGTCTATTTGTTCCCACCTTTTCAGCTCGTCGGGTCAAAATCAAGTGGAACTGAAGGCTTGTATCATTGTATCACCATATTTTATTGAATTTTCATTTGCCAAAATTTCCACAAATGGCTTTGTTATCAAAAACAAAAATTTAACTCACGTTTACCATCACTGCAGCTGGGAAAAAAAGGTATTGTAATAACTGTGCCAGGCCAGTAGAGGTGGCAGTGTGCCTTTTTTTTACAGGCCCCCCCATGCCTCCCTGCCGCAGGCACCGAGGTATCAACACCTTGGTGCTTTCAGTTGAACATGGCAACTGCTTTAGCACAGAAGCATTTCTACATCACCCTTCATGAAATAAACTGAGCAATCAGCTTTGCCCTTTTCAGATTTTTTAGTGAGCAAAACAAATATTACTTTATAGACGTGTTCAAAACAACCATTTAGACACTATGATTATTTTTCTTTCAGATTTGTTTTCCCAGTCCTCCCCCCCCCCCGCCCCATTTCTGTTCACACTTAATTTCACAGCCCATTTCAGTCTGAATCCTCTGAACATTTGTGTTTCGTCCTTCTCACATTTGATCTCCTGTGAATTCTGTCTCCGACTGTGTCTCTTTTTTTTATTCTTTTCACACTTTCAGGCATGCCAGTATGCAAGATGAATCCCAGCCTGGGCTGCTGCTTTCAGTTATCACTTTTTCTAATAAACATACAGTTTTTTCTCTCGGCTGAATGATTCATTTGGGGCCTATTGCGGCTCTGTAAAAGCGCTCGAGCTTGTGCTGAAAGGTAACGTATACTTGCTTCTGAGGTCTAAATACAGCAGAAATGACAGTTACTGGCTCCTCTAAAACTGTGTAAATGATATCCACATATTGTGATGTCTCCATCTAAGTGAGCTATGTAATGTATACCCCTCATAACCTTTGTGACTTTACCTGTATGGCTGCTGCCGGATACAACATGTCATCATTACTCTTTGGCTACATGGTCTAATATGGAAGCCACTTATATTTTTCAGCTATTGGCATTGTTATTAACTAAAATGTGCAAATTTGGCTCTTTAAGAAGGGAGACTGCAAATTAATTAATCTGTCAGATCACTGTATCTCACGGAGCAGCACATGCTGAAGAACGTTCACGAACGCTGTGCTGTTTTAGGTTTCGTCAAGGTTTTTAAAAGATTGCCAAACAGTTCACCAACAGTTTTTCTTGTTGCCAAAAAATTGTTCCACAAACAGTTTGCAATATGTTTGCAAAAGTTTGTAACACGTCTCGCTAAAGTTCTTTTTGGTTCGCTTTGTAATGAACACTGGTGACTGTTTAAGACCCACTATGAAAAAATGTTGGCAACCTTAAGAACTTTGTGTAAAACTGTTTTGCAACCCTTTTCAAACCCTGATGAAACCCAAAAAGCACAGCGTTCTTGAACATTCCCCAGCATTTGCTGCACCATGAGAAATTTGTTTGATTTTTGCAAACATTCGTCAAAAATGTCAGCATTTGCTGCACCGTGAGATACCACCCTTACTTTGTCTCCAAACCACTCAACCTGAGCTGTCCCTCTGATGTACTCATTTCTAAATCTGTCTCTCCTAGTCACTACCAATGAGTCACTCCCATTGCCTACTGTCTTTTTGTCAGAATCAGAATCAGAATCAGAATGAGATTTATTGCCATTGTTCATGTAGTACACAAACTAGGAATTTGTCTCGGTGCAATGCTGCAACATTAAACATGGAGTAGCACTAAAGATAAAAATAAAAAAACTATGCATGCAATAAAATGTAGAATATGAGTGAGTAATACTAATCTATGCAATTTTTAAATATGTTAACAAGCAGCCGATATTGTGGAGTTCCACATAGTGCAGTCGGTAGTGCAAAAGAAAACAGTGATAATTATCATGAGTCCGGTTGAGCTGCTGTACATAGTAAACGAGATATTGAATGCAGAGCTGAAGTCCACAAACGGGATCCTGACGTAGGTTCCCGGGGAGTCCAGGTGCTGCAGGATGGAGTGGAGGGCCAGGTTGACTGCGTCGTCCACAGACCTGCTGGCTCTGTAGGCAAACTGCAGCAGGTCCAGGAGGGGAGTGGTGATGGTCTTGAGGTGGGGCAGGACCAGGCGCTCAAAGGACTTCATGACTACAGAGGTGAGCGCTACAGGTCTGTAGTCGTTAAGTCCAGTGATCCGTGGCTTCTTGGGGACAGGGACGATGGTAGAGGTTTTGAGGCAGGCCGGCACGTGGCATGACTTCAGGGAGGTGTTAAAAATGTCTGTGAAGACAGGAGTCAGCTCCTCCGCACAGTGTCTTAGGGTGGAGGGAGACACGCCGTCAGTGGCGTCAGTGGCACCGTCTCCAAACCATACATCATAGCAGGTCTCTACTGTCTTGTAAAGTTTCACTTTCACTCTAGCTGCTATTCTTCTGTCACAAATCACGTCCAATATTCATTTCCACCCACTTCACCCTGCCTACACTCCTATCTCTCTTGTTCACTGTCCATTGCTTTGGATGGTTGACCCCAGGTATTTAAACTCATCTAC
This sequence comes from Pholidichthys leucotaenia, assembly GCA_020510985.1. Lineage (NCBI taxonomy): Eukaryota > Metazoa > Chordata > Actinopteri > Cichliformes > Pholidichthyidae > Pholidichthys > Pholidichthys leucotaenia. The sequence goes on from CM035837.1 coordinate 411,851,436, forward strand.
CTTCACTACTTCTACTTCATGCATCTTTACTGTTGCATCTGTCCCCCTCTCATTTACACGTCTTGCTTCTACTAATGTTCATTCTGCTCCTCTTCAGAGTATACTGTACCTCCACCTTTCCAGGTTCTCTTCCACCTGCTCCCTACTCTTGCTACAGATCACACTGTCTTCTTGACCTCATCTACTGTATCAGCCTGTCCATCATGGCAAATGTGAAGGGACTCAGAGCCAATCCCTGATGTAATCTATCATCTGTCACTCCTACATGCGTACATGTCATGCACCACCCTCACATACTTCTCTGCCACTCCTGACTTCCTCACACAGTACCGTAGTTCCTCTCTTGGCACCCTATCCTATACATGTCCTTAAAACAAACATATATCCAGTCTTTATGCTTCAGAAGAGAGCTATTAGAATAATAAACAAAGCAGCTTACAGGGAACCAACAAACCCACTTTTTCTTAAATTAAAAGCTCTCAAGTTGAAAGATCTGGTTGACTTTAAAACTGCTGTAATAATGTTTAAAGTGAAGAATCTATCACCGCCCGCAAATATCCAAAAGCTGTTCCAAATAAGGGAGAAACAATATCATTTCAGAGGAACATGTATATTTCAAAAACCTTCAGTGAGAACTACCACCAAGCAACACTGTGTTTCAGTGCAAGGAGTCAGATTATGGAATGATTTTGGACCTGAATTAAAATCATGAGCAATGCTTGGACAATTTATACAAAAACTAAAGGAAGAAATACTCCAAACATATATACAAGATGACATGTAAAATCACATAAGGATTGTCATATCCAGTCTGTGTTGTGTTGTTGCTTAGTTTTTTTTTGTCACATTTTGTCTTAGCTTTGTTCCGAATTGTAATCGCTCTTGTTTTGTTTTTCTTTTGAATTCTTGGATGGAATATGGGTGGGCAATATAAGCTGCGGCTTCAGCCATCACCCATTTCGGATAACTTATGTTGAACTGTATAATCAGAGGAGTCATTGTCTAATTTGACCTTGTTGGATTTTCTTTCCCCCTTTGTTATATTATTCTGTTTCTTTTAATCTGTACTTTTAATCTATCCGAAATAAAGACTGATTGATTGATTGATTAATATTTGACCAATTAAAAATCATGTAAAATGTGCATCACATCCTAACTTTGGTTACAAATGATCAAAGTCAATATTAAGCCATCCTAGATGTCATTATATTAACATGAACAGTGGTGGACCGTGCATTTTACAACTAGCCCTTCAGTGGTGAGCTACCCGATTTAAGTGCCATTCATACCAAACACCGTAAAAATAGCCTATAGGGCCATCCACAAAACATGTTAAAAATAACTTTAACTATAAAATTATAGTTTTAAAAATCTTTACCTTTTCATTGTAGAACTCCATTTCCCTCCGCACTTGTTCATTGAGCTGCAGATCCACTCTTGTTTCCCCAAAGGTTTAAAAGTACTGTTGCTTGTCAGTGTCCGACTGGCGGCTGTGCTTTGGTGTCTGGCTGCTGTTATGGTTAAGGCTCTGTCACACCTAGACAATTTAGGCAGCCAAAACGAATGAAAAATTTGGAGAATACGCTGGCGTATATCGAATCAATTATGGCTAAGTTTTGTCTAAGTTAAGAGCACGCTGAAGAATGCTGAAGCACACTACAGCGTAGTTCGCCAAGCTCCTCTGAAAATTAATTTTCAGTATGCTGAAAATTTTCCGACGTATCCAGCATATGGCTGATATGTCCCGCATTCGTGGAGCAAATGACATATTTGCAGTGTTGGTGCACAGGAAAAACCCGTTAGAGCTTTCTGCCTGCAGCGCATACACACACACATACACACACACGCATATATTTGTATAATGGGACCTGTCGGGGTTTTTCCATTTGACTGAAGTGTGTACCATCAGCTGTCCAGTGTTGTTCTGATAGATATGCCAAAATGTCAGAACATCGGAGGAGGAGGATCCAATTAGCTGATCGCCTGAAGTGCAGCTGTTTTCCATGATAAATCACACTTTGCTGTTGGCTGCGCCTCCCAGTAAAAGCACACTCCATGCATTATCTTGTTTTTTTTCCCACTTTATTAAAAAACTTTTTTATCGCCATCAGTTTGCGTGCCTTTGAGTCAGGTTGTGACAACTGTTATCTGATGTTCCTGACGTGTCACGTCAGCTGTTATTAGGCGTGGCTGACCTGACAGATTTGACAGCTTCGCCAGATCAGTCATGCCCCTCCTCCGTGTTCTTTGGTGGGGAGAATCATCTGGGTTGAACAGAGATGATCTCTCCCAAAACTAGGATTCATGGATCAGGAGGAAATGGCAGTTTGGCATGAATGCACTATGCAGAAGTTAGACTATTGTTGTGCATAAGTTGTGAATGTCGGCAACACGTTAAGCATTAGTTGGTTTAAGTAACTTATAAGTTATGGAAATATTCTATATAAGTTACTAATACATTATGTATATGTCCAAGTTGTTATGTATACGCGATGCATACAGCCAAAAGTGAAAATTTCGGCATATGCCAGCATTTTACACCAATTTTTATACGTTTGGCGAATGCTGCCTGAATCGTCATGGTGTGACAGACAGCTCAAGTTAGTTTGCAAACCCTGTCTGGCTCCAAGTATCTACCCGATCAGTTGCAAACAACAGGTATTCCCAGCAAGATAATCTGCAGCACTCCTCGGAGCCTGTAATCCAAGGATACCACTCATTGGATAAATCCTTTTCCTGTCTGAGACAAGCCTGCTAGCTTCGGGGTTGGCTGACCTCTCTTCACATTGACCAGCTTTTCTTGAAAAGCTTTATGCAGTTTATGATAGAACTGAGGTTTTAAATTGCTTCAATAAGCATTTTGTGTCATCTGGTTTTCTGTTTAACTCTACAGGAGCTACATCTGTGCCTCACTGTACTAATTCCCAAATGTTTTTTGGAGAACCTTTTAGACTTGTACCTTTTACTGTACAGCAAGTTCATAAGGCTCTCAAAACTTTGAATCACAGAAAACCTCCTGGACCAGACTTGATAGAGCCTTAATTTTTAAAAATGGCTGCCGATTTTATTGCACAGCCTCTTACAGTACTTTTTAATTTATCAATTGAAAACAAAGAGATTCCTGTAGTATGGAAGTCAGCTTTTGTGGTTCCTCTCTTAAAAGGAGGTGACCCAGCAGTTTTAACTAACTACAGACCAATATCAAATTTGTGTGTCTTGTCCAAGATTCTTGAATCTCTCGTGTGTAATCAACTTAAAGAGTTTTTATACTCAAATGAACTTCTTTCAAAACTGCAATCGGCCTTTAGAAAAAAGCACAGCACTATTACTGCTGCTACAAAAGTGGTCAATGATATACTTGTTGCTCTTGATAAAAAGCAGCACTGTGCCTTACTTTTCATTGATCTGTCAAAGGCTTTTGACACTGTGGACCACACAGTTTTAAAGCAAAGACTCATCAGTTTTGGACTGTCGGAACATGTAGTCTCCTGGTTCGCAAATTATTTGAGTGACAGGACCCAATGTATTAAATATGATGGTTTGTGTTCTGAAATTGTCAGTGTCCACAAGGGGGTGCCACAGGGTTCTGTATTAGGACCCCTCCTATTCATTATGTACATTACTGATCTAGGACAAAATGTGTCTGATGCTAGTTTGCATTTTTATGCTGATGACACAATTATTTACTGCTTTGGCTCTTCCCCTACTTATGTTGTTGCTTCTCTGCAGAAAGCTTTTAATGTGGTGCAGCACACACTTCTGCAGTTAAAACTAGTCCTTAATGCTGACAAAACTAAACTGATGTGGTTTTCAAATTTTAGGAAGAGTCCACAAATTTTTCCCACAGTGTCCACTTTTGAGGGAAATGAAATTGAGGTGGTTCACTCGTACAAGTATCTTGGTATCTTGCTTGATGACGCTCTGACTTTTAAGCCCCATGTTGAAAATCTTGTGAAGAAACTTAAACTGAAACTGTTTTTTTTTATTTTGAAATAAATGTTTTTCTTTTGAGGTTAAAAAGCGTCTTGTTACTGCAACTTTTTTATCTATTTTAGATTATGGAGACCTCTTGTATATGAACGCTTCAGCTCAGTGTCTGAGTAAGATTGACTCTGTATATCATGCTGTTTTGAGGTTTGTTACAAACTGTAGAGCCTTGACCCATCACTGTGAACTGTATTCTAGAGTGGGATGGCCCTCTTTGTCCACCAGGAGGTTGACTCACTGGTACATTTTTATTTACAAGGCCATGCTTGGACTGTTGCCCCCTTACGTTTGTAATTTGATCACACTGAGAAGTGTTGATTCTTATGGTTTGCGTTCTAATGATCATTTGTTGCTTTCTGTTCCATTTGCCCGTACTGAGCTGGGAAAAAGAGCTTTCATGTTCTCAGCCCCCTCTACATGGAACATGTTGCAAAAAGACTGGAAATTAACGGAACTTGTTTCATTGAACGACTTTAAATCCAGATTGAGAACACTTGAGACGGCCTCACTAATTTGTAACTGTTTTATATGATTTGTATGTCATTTTAAGTGTATTTGTGATTTTTTTTTTTTTTTTGCTGCCTCTTGGCCAGGACTCCCTTGAAAAAGAGGTTTTTAATCTCAACGGGTTTTTTTCCTGGTTAAATAAAGGTAAAATAAATAAATAAATTTTTAAAAAAGTCCATCAGCAAAATTGTTGGGTTTTTTTTTAAATATCAGCGACCAGATCATTTTCCTCTCCCCTGTCAGCCATTGAGGGGGGAAAAACAGCTATTATATTTAAACAGATACAGTATATTGTAGCTGCTTAACCAAGTCCTTGCACTGGCATTTTGGTAGCTAGGATCCCCTGCATTGTGGGTGGAGGAGTCTAACCATCCAATCAAAAGACATGAAAATGCTGACGTTCTCTGATGCCTTCTATGCATACCCCTGGATGTACAGAAGACATCTGACTGGTTAAAGCAACAGGATAAGTTTAACAGTTAATTTAACCTACAGAGCCGCACTGTTAACTCCTGAAGGCCCAAGGCAGATTTGCTTGACCCTGGCAACACAGATGGCTGAAATATGATTGGACAAAAAACTCAACATGCATTGCACTACTGAATGGAGTGCAACCAAAAGAAAAGCTACAAAATGAAGAGAATAGACTATTGGGAATAATTTAATTCATCCTCATGGAACAAATACAAGAATGTAGGTTGTAAATATAATTCTGATACCATTTAGGCCAGCAGAGAAGGCTTTGCTGGCCCTGAGGGTCCACCACTGAACATGAAATAAGTTGAGAAATGACCGAGTAGGTCATGCATTCTCACTCACATTTGTATAAATGCAAATGTGAAATCAATATGAACCAAATCATTTTAATGGCTTAGGTCTACAGAAACATTTAGTGAATGGACTCCATCTCAGCTCTTTCTGAAAAAAAAAAAGGCTTGAAAATGCATTTTGCAGAAGCATTTCTTTCCAAAATGGTGTCCCAATTACCCTGCATAGTCCACAGACTTTGCTGTCAAGTGTTTCCATTTGAACTACTTTCTATTGAAGAAACAGTCCCTCTGAAAACACTTGGCAGGGTGTTCTGTTGATTATTCACTCTAGCTGAGGTACAGTTTCTGGAAAGACATATTTCATTTTATCTTTTATGCAATGTTTCTTTTTATGTGTTAGCACCACAAACAAAACTCCATCTGTTTCTCCACCTAGGAAAAGGCACAGAAAAAGTCCAAAGAGAGAAACACCTTCCTGGGATAACCCGAGCATCAAAGAATCAAAGTTTTCTGTAGGGCTGAAGTGATGCAAAATAAAACAAACTTGAGGAAGGGGGGGGACTGCCTGTCCCTCAGAAGCACTATGGACATCCACTAGTCTGTGGGGTGCACTATCTATCTATCTATCTATCTATCTATCTATCTATCTATCTATCTATCTATCTATCTATCTATCTATCTATCTATCTATCTATCTATCTATCTATCTATCTATCTATCTGTCTGTCTGTCTGTCTGTCTGTCTGTCTGTCTGTCTGTCTGTCTGTCTGTCTGTCTGTCAAATTACTGTGTACCTCCATTAGGTCCTTCCCCATTTTACTAGGGTGTGGTCCTTCTGACTTGGACCGGAGACACCTGGCGTTGTTGTCAGAGGAGTCTTCTGCCAACCATCTCTAAGGGTGCTTTCATGCCTAATGTGTTTTCAGTTTGATCCCGACCAAAATTTAAGGTGTTAAACCTCCCGCGAACCATGGTCCATACCAAAGAGGTGGTCTCAGTCTGTATCAAATTAAACCTTGTTCTGGTTTGTTTAGAGTGTGGACATTTCAGAAAGGTTAAGACTTTTAGACCAAACACAGGAACTTACAGCAGCTAAAAAAAAGAGGGAAAATGAGCTACCGATAGCTCTCAGGCAGAAGAAGAAAGAACCAGTTTTTAACTGAAACATGGCCTGTTAGTGGCATAAATGGTCAATTGAAAAAAATATATATAAACATGCAGAAATTTACCAGATGTTTTTGAAGAGGAGGTGACAGAGAATACATGAAAAACTGGAAGAGCAATGCTGCCTGCAAGTCAGAGCAGCTGGTGAGAATGACAAACATCCCTTTTAACAAAGACCTAGACAACATTTTAGTTTCACTAAGCTAGTTCACCTCCTAATATGATGGAGTCTTTCCCACTTTCAATTAAAGTACAGTCACAGGTGTGCCCAGAGGTGAGGAAAACGCTTTAGAGCCGGGCTTCTTAACCTTTTTGACCTCGAGGCCTAAATTTTCCAGTAAAAAGTGACCCGAGGCCCATTCAAATATTAACATTATATTGGTTTAATAATTGATCTCCCACCTGTTTTGATTTGTATTTTATGATTAAATCAAATCCACTTACAGCTTAACAAGTTAAAAACTTGTCAAATAAAAGGCATGATATAATGTGATCATCACATTTATTTATAATGCCTATGTAAACCTGCACATACAACAAGATGCCAAACAGTCGTCAGTTCATGGAACAAATCAAGCTGCTACAAGAACAGAAATTAAATAATGTGCAACTGAAAAAAATATAGCCTTTTAATCTGTGAATGAATTTGATTCATTTTTCATTCATTCATTTTTGCCTGGCAGAACAATTAACAGTCACAACAGTCCAAGCTACAACTCCCGTTTTATATTCACCTTTTCAAAACAGGCTAACGATTCATGGAAGATATCAAGCTGCTACAAGAACAAATTTAAAGGCTCAAGTAAGGCTTATTAACACAAAAAATAGATTTATGATAATAAAAGTTTCAAATTAAATAAACTAAATAAATTTTAAATAAAATGCAAATGAAAATATAGCTTGTACCTGTGGTACAGGTATTCATTCATACCTGTGAATGAATTTGATTCATTTTTTTCCCATTCGTTCATTTTTGCGTGGCAGAACCAGAAGTTGCTCTTCATATCTGTGACAAATGAACAATAACAGTCACAACAGATGACCAGCTACAACTCCCTTTTTATGCTCCCCTCTTAATGAGACACTTGGGTCTGCCTCTCAGACACGATCAGATCCAGTCTGGGTGGAATGGGGGAAAGGCTCACTCTCAGAGTAGCCTCCAGTGTCACTCTGATCCAGTTTCTGGTTTTGGTCTTGGTAGTGGCCACAATGGAGAATCCTGATTCACACAGGTATGTTGTGAATGGGAGAAGGTGTTTCACAGCCCTCAGTGCTAGACTTGGGTACTTCTTTGAGACAGCAATCCAGGAGGAGCCCAGGTGTCATGAACCAAGCCCGTGCTTCCTGTGGGCATGGTTCTGATCGTTCTTGCTGGCTCAGGCAGTGGGTTTGTTATGGGGTGTTATGTATTGTGTTCTCGTCGTTTTCGTGTCTGTGTTCCGTCTCTGTGTATGCCTGTAGCTGCCACTCTGGCCTGTCCGGCCACGCCCCCTCCTTCCCTGACAATCAGCTGTTCACCCTGGTAATCATCTTCCCCGCGTCTCGCCCAGGTGTTTCCAATTTGCCACGCCAGTGGCATTTGTACTAAAGCAGCTCTTTGCTAGACAAATGCCGCTGGACCATTGTACGTGTTGGATGGTCGTTCTTCCCTGTCTAACCGTCACGTCGCTAAGGACTGTTTCTGTGTGTGCTCGCTGGGAGAGTGATATTTCTCGGACTGCCCCCCCCACCCCCCACCCCCACCGTGAGTGAACTGCAGTGTGTCTTTTCGCCACTGTGCTGCTTCGCCTTCTGCAGCGTTCCTCTGTGCAGCACAGCCGCTACGCCTTGGCTGTGTGCCCAGTTAATTCTCCGGTGTGTGTGTGTTGGGCGTCCTGTAGGACTCTTTAGCGTACCCAAGCCGTTGTGTCTTTTGTATGTGCCTTTTTGTGTTAATAAATGTGTGTTTGGTGTAACCCTGCACTTAAGTCCATTTGTCCTTTTACTCCTCCTCCGTGCACTGTTGAGAAGCACAGAGAGTTTATGACACCAGGTCCAGTTTGCTCCACTGCAACTTTAAAGTGCTGTCAGTGGAAACTTCCAAAAGCAGGGATTCCAGATGTGAGGGCAAAGCAATATCATTTGCAGTGGGATCCACAGAAAATGGGTCCAAAATCCACGTGTCTCTCTCTGGGATCATCAGGAAAATATTTGTCAAATTTCTCTGTTAGCTGTGAAAGGTGCTGAGAGACTGTGTCACTGATCTTCACATGAGGGGAGCTTTCTAAAATGTCCGACAAAAGTGGAAATGTCCATCCGGTTTTCCTGGGCCCTCTTAGTCCGCAGAGCAGATTTCCTTCTGAAAGCTTGCACTTTGTCTGCAACAAAAAACATGTTGCTATTTCTCCCTTGAAGTGAGATGTTCAGCTGGTTCAGCAGTGAAAAAAACGTCACAGAGGTAGGCAAGTTTAGCTATAAACTTTGTGTTGGTATAGTAATGTGCAAGAGGAGATTTTTTCTCAGTGAGGAAAGAGAAGATCTCACAGCAGCAGACAAAACCAGCTCCTCTGCTATGGTGAATGTCTTCTTACTCTGTGCTACACATCTGGCTACAATGTAGCTGGCTTTCAAAGCACATTTAGAGTTACCAGTCAGTGACACAGCAGATCGTTTCTGCATGTGTAGCCCATGTTCTTTTCTCTTGAAAAATTCCTTTCCTTTCCCACAAGCATTGGATGCTTCGTTTCTAAGTGGCACTTTAATTTTGAAGGCTTCAGGGCTTCGTCTGATAGCGTTATCCCGCACTCCACACACTGGGCTCTTGGCTCTGCCTCATTTCCTCCATTCACAAAGCCATATCTAATGAAGTCAGGATTGTACTTGTGCAAAATTTTACTCTTTTGGGCAGGTTTACCATCATCTTTGCCGTCAATTTTTCTTTTTAAAAACGTCTCCATAACTTTCTCTTGGGGCTAGCAGGTGGCTGAGTGTCTTCTTCTCTTTACACTGGTGCTTGTAAACAACTCTTTTGTTTTCAACAAAACAAAAGAGACCAACTCTAAAACTGGGAACTTGGAACGTCCGCACTATGATGACAGGACTAGCTGCTAACCTCAAGGACATCAGCGACACCAGGAAGACTGCCGTCATCAATAATGAGCTGAAGAGACTGGAAGTGGATATCGCCACTCTCCAGGAAACACGGTTGGCTGATGCAGGCACGCTGAGAGAGAAGGACTACACGTTCTACTGGCAGGGAAAGGGCAGCGACGAACACAGGGAACACGGAGTGGGCTTCGCAGTGAAGAACTCCTTGCTGAAGATGGTGGAACTGGGCAGCAATGGCTTTGCATGACTCCTCACCCTCTGCCTTAACACCACTCAAGGCCCAGTCACCCTTGTCAGTGTGTATGCCCCAACACTGACAGCCACACCAGAGGCAAAAGATGAGTTCTACAAGAATCTCGCAACAACTGTCAGGATCATCCCCAACTCTGAACAACTCATTCTCCTTGGAGACTTCAATGCCAGAGTGGGTGCTGACCACGACTCCTGGCCCTCCTGTCTTGGACCATTCGGCGTGGGCAGAATGAACGACAAAGGACAGCGGCTGCTCGAGTTCTGCACACACCATGATCTGTGTATCACAAACTCGTTCTTCAAGACCAAGCCCCACCACAAGGTTTCCTGGCGACATCCGCGCTCAAAGCACTGGCACCAGCTGGACTTGATCCTGACCAGGCGCACCTCACTGAAGAACGTGCTAATCACCCGCTCATTCCAGAGTGCAGATTGCGACATAGACCATTCATTGGTGTGTTGCAAGGTCAAGCTGCAGCTAAAGAAATTCCACCGTGCCAGACAGCCTGGATAGGCACGGATTGACACCAGCAAGATGGCCCAACCAGAACTTGTCGAGCAGTTTGCCTCCACCTTTGTGAAGGAACTTGGTGAACCACAAGAAGGAGAGGCCGCAAAGCAGAAGTGGGAAGAGCTGCGAAACATCATCCACCGCACAGCCTTGGCTATCTTTGGGAGGAAGACCTCGAAGTCACAGGACTGGTTTGATGCCAAGTCGACCGTGATGACCCCTGTCATTGAAGCCAAGCGCTCAGCACTTGCCGAGTACAAGAAGTGCCCAAACAAGAAGAATCTCCAGATCCTCGGGGCTGCGAGAAGCAAAGTTCAGCAGACTGCTCGGCGCTGCGCCAATGAGTACTGGACTCAGCTCAGCCAAGACATTCAAACCGCTGCCATAACAGGGAACATCCATGGTATGCACGACGGCATCAAGAAAGCACTTGGTCCGGCTCAGAGCAAGACGGCCCCCCTCAAATCCTCCACTGGGGAGATGATCACAGAAAAGAACAAGCAGATGGAGAGATGGGTGGAGCACTACTCCGACCTCTACTCCAGACAGAACACCGTGACACCGTCAGCCCTTGATGCCATCGATTGCCTGTCATCCATGGATGAACTTGACGCCGAGCCAACCATCGACGAACTCAGCAAGGCCATTGATAGCTTGGCCGCTGGCAAGGCACCTGGCAACGACAGCATACCCCCCGACCTGATCAAGCACTGCAAGACCGCCCTACTGCTACCATTGCATGATGTCCTCTGCCAGTGCTGGAAGGAAGGTGCCGTACCACAGGACATGAGGGACGCCAAGATCATCACCTTCTACAAAAATAAAGGGGAGAGAAGTGACTGCAACAACTACAGGGGCATCTTCCTCCTCAGCATTGTTGGCAAAGTCTACGCACGAGTTGTCCTCGTTCGTCTACAGAAGCTTGCTGAACGTGTCTACCCCAAGTCTCAGTGTGGCTTCCGCACTGGACGATCAACAGTGGACGTGATATTCTCCATCCGCCAACTCCAGGAGAAGTGCAGAGAACAGAACATGCCCCTGTACGTCGCCTTCGAGAACAGAACATGCCCCTGTACGTCGCCTTCATCGACCTCACCAAAGCATTCGATCTGGTCAGCAGAGAGGGCCTTTTCAAAATCCTGCCAAAGATAGGATGCCCAACAAAGTTGCAAAGCCTCATCGAATCGTTTCACACCAACATGCAGGGGATGGTGCAGTACGACGGCAACGTCTCAGAGCCATTCAATATACACAGCGGAGTGAAACAGGGCTGTGTACTTGTGCCAACCCTCTTTGGGATTTTCTTTGCTATGCTCCTGAGGCATGCCTTCAGCACAGCAACAGAGGGAATCTACCTGCATACAAGATCTGATGGCAGGCTTTTCAACCTCGCCCGCCTGAAAGCCAGAACCAAACTACGTGAGGCTCTAATCAGAGATATGTTGTTCGCAGACAACGCTGCAGTTGCGACCCACACACAGCAGGAGCTTCAGACCCTGATGGACCGCTTCTCCCAGGCATGCATGGACTTCGGGCTTACCATCAGCCTGAAGAAGACTAACGTCTTGGCGCAAGGCACGGAAGCACCACCAACCATCACCATCAACGACTACAAGCTGGAGGTCGTGAATCAGTTCACGTACCTGGGGTCCACGATCAGCAGCAACCTCTCCCTTGATACAGAGATCGACAAGAGGATTGGAAAATTGGCCTCCACCCTCGCTCGCATCACCACACGAGTGTGGGAAAATCCCAAACTCTCTGTCAAGATGAAGATGGCAGTGTACAACGCCTGTGTCATCAGCACACTGCTCTATGGGAATGAGACGTGGACAACATACGCCCGGCAGGAAAAGAGACACTTCCGCTGCATTCACCACATCCTGGACATATCCTGGCAGGACAAAGTGCCCAACACAGAAGTCCTGTCCCACGCCGGCCTTCCCCCCATGTTCACTCTACTCAGGCAGCGCAGGCTCCGCTGGCTAGGCCATGTTCACCGTATGGAGGATGGCAGAATCCCCAAAGACGTCCTCTACGGAGAAATGGCGACTGGCAGGAGAGACACTGGCTGCCCACAGCTGCGCTTCAGAGACATCTGCAAGAGAGATATGAAGGCCCTGGAGATCAACACAGAGTGCTGGGAGGACCTCGCAACGGACCGCTCCAAATGGAGAGGCACCCTGACCAGACAGCTCAAGGCGGGTGAAGAGAAACTGACTGCTGCAGCAAATGAAAAAAGGACCCGCAGGAAGAACCGCCACAGACCCAGCAGCACGGAGACCATCCACAAGTGCGACCTGTGTGACAGGGACTGCCATTCGCGCATCGGCCTGTTCAGCCACAGGCGGTGCTGTTCCAGCAGAGTAGATATCTAGGATTCTCTTTCATGGTCATCACAGGCCAATGGAGGCCGACGATGTAAACAACTGACTTACGCATTACTGCCACCAATTGGTGGGAAGCTGTATCGCACCTAAGTGTCTCATGGATGCCAGTATAATCAGTAATACCTCTGGTGTCTGATATGCCGTCCCACAGTCCTCACAGCTCACACATGTTAAACTGAAAATTTTTTGTGGCCCTCTACGTGGTGCTCGCGGCCACACTTGGGCCATGGCCCTATGGTTAAGAATCACTGCTTTAGAGGGTGAGTAGCATGTTTGCTAACTGCTGGCCAGTGCTAACACAAACATAGTCAGAACAACAAGACATAGGTGTGTCACAAAGTCGTTTGATTCGCTTGGACAAGGAGCAGTGTGAAACCAAACCTAACTGAACCACATGTAGACAATGTTTCAAGAACATGAACCTCTGTGCAAACTCATGTATGAAAACACCTTGAGACTAAAGCTGAGTTCACACTATAGTGTTTGGACCGACTTTTACAGACGTTTTGAAAAATCTGCGAAATTAGTCCAAACATCGGTGAAATTACATCCGTGAGGGTTTTTTAATCCAGCGCACACCAATTTTTACAAACTTTTACAAACTTCTGCTAGCATTTGCCAGCGTTACATTCAACATTGGCAAACTTTTGCCAACTTAGGCTAGCATGTGTGTAGCTGTTGCCAACCTAGGTTAACTTAAGCAAACGAATACTCAGCGCAGGTCAGCTGACATCAGTTTCAGGTGACGCTCAAATAAAAATCAGCATTTGTGGAGGCTTCCTGCCATTCTGGACCTGCTTTTGGAGTGAACACATCTCCCTTGGGCATACGTTTCAGTATTTATTTTTATTTTATATTCCTATGTAGTTATTTCTGCATGCCCTTTTTCCCTGTTCATTCATGCATTCATTCCTCTAAAAAAAATACAATAATGCCTATCTACAGACTCCAACAGTAAGTCCACAATTAAAATGTGAATGTGGATGGAATTTAAAAAAAATATTTAGTGTATCATCATATAAATAAAATGACGGGTGACTATCTTTTGACTGTTACAACTTTCTCCATTAAAATAACATAAAATCTGTTAAATGTTATTTACTTTTTGACACCACATCAGCGCTGTTTGATTCCCCACAATGGAAGCCGAACCAGTAAATCCTGGAGAATGATTATGCATGGAGCAGAAACTTAAGAACAGTAAATTTCGCAATGAGATTTTTTTTTTTCTTTTGGGCTGTCACATTTTTTGGGAATTAAATATATTTTTCTTTTTATTCCCCATTCTCTTGACTTTTGCCATTCCTGCACCATGGACAGCAATACGTCTTTGGCATTCCTTTGGCATCCCTGCATGTCTGAAATGAGTTTTGGTCCAGCATTTCAGTCGATGTTTGCCAATGGAGCTTAACTTAGGCCGACTTAGGCCAACTCTGCATAACAGCCCAGCGCTCAGGAACTTTTACAAACTGAGCACAACTTTCACTAACATGTATTTCCAAACATCGACAAATTTTCAGCATACTCAAATTTTTCAAAAAACACAGCTTTCACCAGTGTTTGCTAACAAAAACCAACTATCATTAACTTTTACCAACTTTTGCCAGCAGAGCCAGACGTTTGCCAAAAAGTCAGTAAAGGTCGGTTCAGATGCTATAGTGTGAACCCAGCTGCCTTTGAGTGTGTAATACTGCAGTCATGTAAAAAAATTAGGACACCCTATGAAACCTGTGTGTGTTTGTTTTTTACATATTTGGACATACAGTATGGATATTTATTATTTAACAATATTGAGAGATTCAAGTAATATAACTAAACAATTAAAACTAAAGAAAAGACTTCAAAATTTTCTGTAAAGTGTAATTCTAAAAACACGCAATTTCTGGTGAGGAGTAAATTAGGACACCCCCACATTTATTCTCACTTAAAATGGCTAAAATCACATCAGGTGTACATGATTAGAACATCGTTACACAGCATTTTGAAGGCTTGTCCTATTTAAACCTCAGACATTTAGTTTGGTGCGCTCCTGACTTGAAGGGAGAGTGAACACCATGGTGAGATTGAAAGAGCTGTCTGAGGCCTTCAGAAAGAAGATTGTAGCAGCTTATGAGTCTGGTAAGGTGTTGCGTATGCAAACCTGGTGATGAATGAGGCAAGATAAGGTCACGTCAAACACAGCTTTATTGATGGCAAGAACAGCGGTTACACGGCAAGCACCTGGCGTGGACATCCGGCACAAGAGACCGTGCTATGGCGGCTCGCCCCGCTATATAGGGCAGTTTGGTGATGTGACAGGACATCAACGTCACCGCACTGCCACCATAACATTTCCTCCCACTTTAGAAAGTCCAAAACCACTAATATAATCCAAACCCACGCAAATTTAGAACCCGAATCGCACTCTAAAATAACAAAAACTAATGCACTTAATTGGCCTAACACACTCACACAAAACAACCTAAAATAGGGTTAGTGGGTGGACTGCCACACAACCCGCAGATAAACTAAAAAGTCCATTATTAAACTAAAAATATCTGCCATGCTCCTAAACTAAAACAATACTATACATAACCCCATAAAACACACACAGAACTATAAACAACATTGCTACAGCACAGTCACTTGGGTGGGAAAGGTTGAACCAGTACAGGGCAGCCCTTCAGCAAGCACGCCCCTGGAAGCAGCAAACCCCTGGGATAATGGCTGATCTTCTGAACGATGGAGCCTGGTTCCCACACCTCCAACACCGACACCTGTCCAGCCTCGTCACCCGGAGCATCCTCCTGGACACGCTGAAGCTAATCGACATGCCTCGATGAGCCATCAGACAGCCGGAAGTATGCTGTGCCCAACTTTGCCACTATCTGCAGACATACTTGGTGTTTTGCTGGCTGTCGTTTGGCCCATCTTCACTGTGGTCGTTCATCACCCCGAACCCGAACCAAGTCCAAAACCCTAAGTGGGGCCCTGCTCAGTCTGATGTGCTGCTGCTGAGAATGCATAACACCATGCTCATCGGTCTGGCCCCATCCTCATCTAAAAACGTTGTAGCGGTCACCGTCATAGCTGCAGACCCCCCATCCCCCCACGGCCAAGCTCCGGAGGCATCTGGGGCTAGCATGGTGTCACTCTCCAACGCAAGTGCCCCGCTGCCACGCTCGGTACCTCCCTCTGCTGTGTCTTGAGTGCCGGCACTGAGACTTTCCTGCGCCGAACCTGAGTGAAACTGGTTCTGTTTGACTGCTGGAGTGTCTGGTAGCCCCTCGTCCCACACAGCGTCCTCTCCAGCCGCCGGAATCGGAGGGTTCCAACGGCCACAACCCAACCATTCCTTCCTGGCTCCGTCTTTAATGGTATAACCCAGTCCGTAAAATAGGTCATAACCCATGATGTTATCACCGCGCGCTGCCACCTGGGACGTGAAGTCAACCATCTTCACAGACTTGTAACAAGCCGTTAACTCCAAAGTCCCAATAGTGCACAGCCTGCTACCTCCATAGCCATACAACAGCGCCAGGTTATTTTTAATCCTGTAGTGGGGGAAGAACTTCTTCACCGTGGCCCAATTCAGCATCAACCGCACCACCGTCGTGTCGAGCAACAGTGCACCTCCATGCTGTCCAACTCCACTGAGCAATACGTGTACCCATTTGTGCTGGGGCTCACCGTATGGATGGTTGTTGGGGGCAGGCGGAGTGATTTCTTCTGAGGGCTCTCCAGCTCAGATAAGCGGCACACTCTAGCATAATGGTTCAAGCGTTCACATCTGCTACAGCGTTTTCCTCTTGTCGGGCATTTCTTCACCTTATGTCAGTGTGTCGCGGACCCACAACCCTTACACGGGGGTCTTCCCGGGACAGACCTTTGGTTGGCAGCAGTGGTTTCCGTAACATCATCATCCAAGCCATCCTCGCTATCAGAGTCCGTGACATTTGGTGTGGTGGGTGGCTCTGGCGGCCGCTGTGACTGACGCCAGTATAGCTCGGAGGTTAGCTTGTCTGTGGCCTCCAGCTGGAGAGCTAGGTCGACAGCTCTGGCTAATGTTAAGTCATTCGGCGCCATTAGTAGCCTAGCTCGCAATGCAGCATTGCATGTGTGTTCCGCGAACTGGACGCGCACCATTTCATCTTACAACTGTCCAAAGCGGCACTCGCTCGCGAGCTGCCTTAAGTCAGCGACAAATTGGTGGATGGGCTCACCTACACGTTGGTGTCGGTGGCAAAAATGAATCCTCCACACAATCACGCTGTCGGAGTATGAAAATGGTTGGCTAGCAGCTCCATGACATCCTCAAATGAGTCTGATGTGCCGAGCGTCCGCAGGACTCGCTGACCCTCAATACCCAGGTAATGGACAAGAAGCACATGTTCCCTTAGCTTGTTGAGCTGCCCAAGGTCCAGTGCACTGATGTAGTTTTGAAATGCCTCGAGCCAGCATGGCCAAGGCACCGGCGGTTCACCCGGGAGCTTGAGAAAGGGATGGAGTGGTGTTGTGCACGCCTCCATGGGTTAATCCTCGATTGCCAAATGTTATGTATACAAACCTGGTGATGAATGAGGCAAGATGAGGTAGAGTTGAACACAGCTTTATTGATGGCAAGAACAGCGGTTACATGGCAAGCACCTGGCATGGGCATCCGGCACAAGAGCCCATGCCATGGCAGCTCGCCCTGCTATATAGGGCAGTGCGGTGACGTGACAGGAAGTCAATGTCACCACACTGTACTTCACAATAAAGTGCCGCCATAATATAAGGGATTTAAAAGGATCTCAAAAGAATTTGAAATCAGCCATTCCACTGTCTGGAAAATAGTCTACAAACATTTAAAACAACTGCCAACATTGCCCAGGTCTGGCTGTCCAAGCAAGTTCACCCTGAGAGCAGACCGCAAGATGCTAAAAAAGAAGTCTCCAAAAACCCTAAAATGTCATCGTGGGACCTACAGCAGGCTCTTGCTACTGTTGATGTGAAAGTGCATGCCTCGGCAATCAGAAAGAGACTGCACAAGTTTAACTTGCATGAGAGGCGTGCAAGGAGGAAACCTTTGCTCCCTAAGAGAAACATGAAGGCTAGACTGAAGTTTACTAGAGAGAATGTAGACAAAGACCAGGACTTCTGGAATAATGTTCTTTGGACAGATGAATCTAAAATTGAATTATTTGGACACCAGAACAGAGGATGTGTTTGGTGTAGACCAAATACAGCATTCCAGGAAAAGAACCTCATATCAACTGTGAAGCATGGAGGTGGAAGTGTCATGTTTGGGGCTGCTTTGCTGCAGCAGGACCTGGCCAGCTTGCCATCATAGAATCCGCCATGAATTCTATCATGTATCAGAGGGTGCTTGAGGACCATGTGAGATCATCTGTAAAAAAATTAAAACTGAAGCAGAACTGGACCCTGCAACATGACAATGACCCAAAACATACCAGTAAATTCACCAAGGACTGGCTAAAAACTAAGGGCGCATTCAGACGGACCACTGTTTGGTCCTTTGGGCCGGACCAAACAGTGGCTTCCGTGGATAGTTTGGTTCTTTTTGTGCTGTCTGAACGCGCGTTGGAACTCTGGTGCACTCCAAACAAGTGAAGTCTGGTCCCCCTGAAAACGGGGGTCTTGGTTCTCTCGTGCGCGCCGCTTGCAGTGTGAATCCAAATGGACTGTCCAATGGACCAAAAGGCAGAAGTGCCCCTTGGTGTTTGTGTAACCATAGCAACACATAGTCTGAGAATAAGAAGTGGCATTTACCGTAGTACATTTTGGTTAGAGAATAACAATAAAGACAACCGCACAAATCCAAGAAATACTTTTACCGATGAAAGCCGAGGAGAAAAGTTAAACAATGTCTTGTTTGTCACAGACAAATAACCCGGCTGAAGGGAATGGATTTCCCTTTTCAGTCCTGGCCAATCGATGAGCCTGATTTTTCTTCTTTGCTGAGATTTTTTTTTCCTGGTCAGTGGTGGTTTGGGCTACACTACCCCAGTTGTTGTAACTGCGTGATGTTGTCCAGGCAGTTTGGTCCGCTGCAGTGTGAATGCAAACCAAACCAAACGAAGGTGTGAAAATTCTCGGCATTCCCCACCCAGTCGAACCGAGACCCCTGGACTATCCTGGTCTGAATGCAGCCTAAGAAATGGAGAGTTCCTGGAATGGCCGAGTCAAAGCCCAGATCTTAATCCCATTGAGATGCTGCGGGGTGACTTGAAACGGGCTGTACATGCAAGAAACCTCTCAAACATCTCACAGCTGAAAGAATTCTGTGTTGAGGAGTGGGGCAAAGTTTCCTCAGACTGATGTCAGAGACTGGTAGATAGCTACAAGAAGTGTCTCACTGAAGTTATTTCAGCCAAAGGGGGTAACACTAGCTATTAGGAGGTAGGGTGTCCTTTTTCCTCAGTTAGAATACGCATTTTTGTTGATATCTTTTGTTTAATGAGTAAAACAAGGTTAATTTTTGTTATTTACCTGCAATTAAATCACCTTCTTTTCCAGAGATACATAAAAACAAGATTAGACATCAATATTTGAATACTTCTTAATAAAGAACTGAATATTTAATCGGGTGTCCTAATTTTTTCACATGACTGTAGATGGCCATTGGCCTACAGTATGAGGTTCTTCTGTCCTTTTACAGTTCTTGTTTGTAATATTGCTGGGTGTGTAGCTACCCTCCACACCAGGTTGACCTGGTGGAGGGTGGGTTGGTTTAATCACCAACCGCCTGACCATGCAACAGGTAGTACTGGATTACATGGTACCAGTAGCACTCAGTGATGGTACGTGTCCACCTAGGTGTCTTTTAATGCTAGAGCAACGCACCACCTCCACAGGAGCCAGTAGAAGCGTGAATGGAGGGGCGCAACCACCGGAGCTACAGGAACTGACTGACATGTGAGTGTGCTGTTGATCCAAACATACGAGCTGCACCTCATTGGTTGATACGTCTAACCGTAAGTAAGCTGTTCAAGAAGTTTACTCGCATCCAAGATGGCACCTGGCAACTTTCTTCTATGTCCTCAAAACTAAACAGCAAAACATGTTTCTCAAAATAAAAACAACATACCGCTATTTCAGAAGTTCAGCACGAGCTTCTTGAAGTGATCACCTCCACATTCACACTCCTCATTTACTTAGAGAGGTCCACCACTTTATGTTCATAAGGAGTGGGCAACACCACACAATGGCTCGAGATTCTAATCTAGACAGACCAGAATGCATTGCGAGGTACTCTACATAGACAGTGAATTGGAAGTAGAAAAACATATGCCTAGGTGGACACATACCATGAGTGACCTGTCTTTTTCTTACAAAATAGAATGTCTCTATCAATGTGTCTATCAAAGCATTTCCCGTACATGCACAAAAAGAGGAAGCTGCGTGTTGATCAGTGTGTATGCTGAAATGGAGGAAACAGGAGCAGCTGCCTTCTACCATATCAGTAAAAGGAAGACAATAAGTCATTATTCACACCTTAATCTTTATGCCACGGTCCTTTGTGCATACAGTGGTGTGAAAAAGTGTTTGCCCCCTTCCAAATATATCATTTTTTTGTATGTTTGTCACACTAAATGTTTCAGATTATCAAACACATTTAAATATTAGACAAAGATAACACAAGTAAACACAAAATGCAGTCTTTAAATGAAGGTGTTTATTATTAAGGGAAAAAAAATCCAAACCAACATGGCCCTGTGTGCAAAAGTGACTGCCCCCTATACCTAATAACTGGTTGGGCCACCCTTAGCAGCAACAACTGCAATCAAGCATTTGTGATAACTGGCAATGAGTCTTTTACAGTGCTGTGGGGGAATTTTGGCCCACTCATCTTTGCAGAATTGTTGTAATTCAGCCACATTGGAGGGTTTTTGAGCATGAACCACCTTTTTAAGGTCATGCCATGGCATCTTAATTGGATTCAGGTCAGGACTTTGAATAGGCCTCTCCAAAGTCTTCATTTTGTTTATTTTGGTTTTTTTTTTTAAGCCATTCAGAGGTGGACTTAATGGTGTGTTTTGGATCATTGTCCTGCTGCAGAACCCAAGTGCACTTCAGCTTGAGGTCACGAACAGATGGCTGGACATTCTCCGTCAGGCTCTTTGGTAGACAGCAGAATTCATGGCTCCATTTACCACAGCAAGTCTTCCAGGTCCTGAAGCAGCAAAACAGCCCCAGACCATCACACTACCACCACCATATTTTACTGTTGGTATGATGTTCCTTTTCTGAAATGCTGTGTTACTTTTACACCGGATGTAATGGGACACACACCTTCCAAAAAGTTCAACTTTTGCCTCGTCAGTCCACAGAGTATTTTCCCAAAAGTCTTGGGGATCATCAAGATGTTTTCTGGCAAAACTGAGATGAGCCTTTATGTTCTTTTTGCTCAGCAGTGGTATTCATCTTGGAACTCTGCCATGCAGGCCATTTTTGCTCAGATCTCTTTCTTAATGGTGGAGTATGAGCACTGACCTTAACTGAGGCAAGTGAGGCCTGCAGTTCTTTGGATGTTGTTGTGGGGTCTTTTGTGACCTCTTGGATGAGTCGTTGCTGCACTCTTGGGGTCATTTTGGTCGGCCGGCCACTCCAGGGAAGGTTCACCACTGTTCCATGTTTTGGCTATTTGTAGATAATGGCTGTCACTGTGGTTTGCTGAAGACCCAAAGCTTCAGAAATGGCTTTATAACCTTTTCCAGACAGATAGAGCTCAATTACTTTGTTTCTCGTTTGTTCCTGAATTTCTTTGGATCGCAGCATGATGTCTAGCTTTTGAGGACCTTTTTGTCTACTTCACTTTGTCAGGCAGGTCCTATTTAAGTGATTTCTTGATTGAGAACAGGTGTGGCAGTAAACAGGCCCGGGTGTGGCTAGAGTAATTGAAGTCAGCTTTCCAAAGATGTGATAAACCACAGTTAATTTATGTTTTAATGGGGGGGGGCAATCACTTTTTCACACAGGGCCATGTCGGTTTGGATTTTTTTTATCCTTAATAATAAACACCTTCATTTAAAAACTGCATTTTGTGTTTACTTGTGTTATCTTTGTCTAATATTTAAATTTGTTTGATGATCTGAAACATTTAAGTGTGACAAACATACAAAAAAAATGAGCACTCAGGAAGAGGGCAAACACTTTTTCACACCACTGTATGTCCAGTGTGTGCTACTCATTGTTGCTAGGCAAACAAATCTACATACTTCAGCACCACTTAAACATGGGAGGAAAAGTTGACCGGAGCACCTTTAAGTGCTGTGATACTCATCTTCTGTGGAAGCTGTTGATGTCAACTGTAGGGACAGATGCTGCGCTGACATGTGCTGCAGCTCAACACCTTCTAGACAACATGTGGGGATCAAATCGTCTCCCCCCGGTGGTGACTCACTCCCTACCATACGACTCCACACCACTGTCTGATCGCCGTTCGTCCCCTGAAACAGGTAGAAAGAAGTGAATTGTGAGGCTGTCCGAGTGGCAGCAGATGAAAGAAACGGTTTTGTCACCGAGCATACAGAGCACTTTGCACTTCTAATGGGATTAGTGTGATATTTGTCATCTCACAAGGGGGCCACTGCGTACACAAAAACACTGCTTTCTTTAAGACAGGCCTTCTGGCGACTTGCTAATGTCGTCATCGCTGTCTGTGTGAACGTTAAAAAAAAATCAGTCCAGGAATGTGCATTTTGTTTGCTGCTGCAGGCCACATTTGTTTGATGAGTCTAATCCCTTGTCTAAAGTAACAAAGGTGTAAC
The DNA here is from genome assembly GCA_020510985.1 of Pholidichthys leucotaenia. NCBI lineage: Eukaryota > Metazoa > Chordata > Actinopteri > Cichliformes > Pholidichthyidae > Pholidichthys > Pholidichthys leucotaenia. The sequence goes on from CM035837.1 coordinate 411,873,856, forward strand.
GCTCAGCTGCCGAGGATCATCGAGCGTGAGTGATGGTGTACATAAACCCATCTCTCCCAATCCCACACAGCCTCCTAATCCCAGAAGATCAAGTCTAACCAGGCTGGAAGTGTGTCTGGGCGGAAGCCAGCGTGATGCTTTTGGTTATGTTGACTCACTCCGAGATCACTCCTGGCTCACAGCAATCCCCTTATGTCACGCCTGTCTAACATTTTCCTGCTGCAGCCTGGAATTTTCTTCCTACTTGTCATGAAAGCCTAAATACTACTACTGCTGCTACTACTACATTCATTTCACATCCTCTTTTAGTCAGAATCGTCACTGTCTATAAAGCAGAGTACACAAATGCTACAGGCCCCCTCAGCCACTACGGGGCCCCCCAAACTACAAGTTCACACTCAACATTTTTTCTGGGGGGGATGGCTAAAATTAACATCAACTTTTTTTTCCTGTAAATTTGTAGCTTTTTGCTTTTAAGTTTCTACCTTCTTTTCTCATAATTTACAACTTTTTTATCATAAATTTGATAATTTTTTTCTTATAAATCTGCAACCTTTTTCTTTTAAAGTTTCTACTCTTTTCTTGTAAATTTGCAACTTTAGGGGCTCTACGGCAGGCGTCTGGTGGCCAGGTAGAGTTCAGTGTCACAAGCCACACCCAGGTTGATTACTGCCAGACCTTTTGAATTAAGAAATCACTTAAATAGAACATGTCAAACAAAAAGATGTAGTCTAAAAGATCTCAAAAAGCAACAAATCATGCTACAATCTACAGAAATTCAATAACAGATGAGAAACAAAAACTCAGAAAAACATCTAAAGAACTGCAGGCCTCACTTGCCTCAGTTTGGACACTGGTCCATGATTCAACAATAAGAAAGAGACTGGGCAAAAATGGCATCCATGGGAGAGTTCCAAGGTGAAAACCACTGATAACCAAAAAGAACACAAAGGTTTGTCTCACATTTGCCAAAAAAAAAAAAAAAAAAAACATCTTGAAGATCCCCAAGACTTTGGGGAAATATTCTGCGGACTGATGAGACTAAACTTGAACTTTTTGGAAGGCATGTGTCCAGTTACATCTGGCATAAAACTAACACAGCATTTTATAAAAAGAACATCATACCAACAGTCAAACACGGTGGGGGGAGTGTGATGGTCTGAGGCTGCTTTGCTGCTTCAGGACCTGGACAACTCGCCGTAATTGATGGAACCATGAATTTCGTTCTCTACCAGAAAATCCTGAAGGAGAATGTGCAGCCATCAGTTTGTGACCTCAAGCTCAAGCCCTCCAATGTGGCTGATTTAAAACAATTCTGCAAAATAGAGTGGGCCAAAATTCCTCAACAGTGACATAAAAGATTTGTTGCCAGTTATTGCAAATGCTTGATTGCAGTTGTTGCCATTAAGGGTGGCACAACCAGTTATTTATTAGGTTTAGGGGGCAATTACTTTTCGGGCCAGGTAGGTTTGGATTGCTTTTTTCCCTTAATAAATTAAATCGTCATTTAAAAACTGCATTTTGTCACTCGGGTTATCTTTGTCTAATATTAAAATTTGTTTGATGATCTGAAACATTTTAGTGTGAGAAATATGCAAGAAAATCAAAGAAATCAGGAAGAGAGCAGATACTTTCTAATAGCACTGTATTTCACATCCTGCTTGACAAATTGTCAGACTGCCACAGATGTGTACACATCAGGACACAGTAACATGTGCACTGATGCGTTTACCTTCACAGTCAACATCTGTGTGAAAGCTCTGCCTCATATATTCCCCACAAAGACCCTAACTCTTGATTTCCACAGCACAATGATGGTTAATGCTGAATACGCAGTAATATGAACTGAGCACCGGCAGGAGACAGGGAGCATTAACATGAGGCTATTTTTAAACCAGGAACTGTGAGTAATGTTGGGTTTTTTTTTTCCTCAGACTGTGAGCCTTGATTTCAATGCCACATCCTCTTATTAAACAAACACAGCTGATTGGGCCTTTTTAGTGCAACTTATTTGCAAGTGAAAGACTCTGAAACAGCCTGTAAATGTGGAGTAATTTCACTGTGACAGACTCAATCACATTTTAGGTTCATGTTATTTGAAGTGCAGCTTGACAGAACAAAATATCAAGATGACATGCAGCAGCTTTTGATGACTACTATAGTTCACTTGACTTGTTGAGATAATAGGGACATTACAGCGTCATACATATTAAGCTGAGTGAATCGGGCACTGATGAATGAAGGAGGAATGGGAAAGTTACAAGGCCTCACAGTTAGAAGGTCCTGGGTTCAATTCTCATCAACAGCTTCCTCTGTGGATTGCTCTGGTTTCCTCCCCTGAACAGTCCATAGGTTAAATTCAGTTCAGCTGCATTACAGCGCCAAATTCACAACAACAGTCATCTCACATCACTTTTAACTGTGGGGCAAAGAACCCCAACGATCACAAAAAAAGACCCCGACAATCAGATGATCCCCTGTGAGCAACACTTGGTGACGGTGGAGAGGGAAAAACTCCCTTCAATAAGAAAAATCCTCCAATCGAATCAGACTCAGAGAAGGGGGGTCATCTGTTTTGACTGACTGAAGGGTGAGGAGAAGAAGAAAAGAACAGACATGTAGAGAACAAACAACATGCTGGGAACTCACAATCCATGGGAGAGAACAGACAGATGTTAATAAACAGCTAACATCTTTTAAATGTTCATCCATCCATCTTCCTTTTCGGGTCATGGGGGGGCTGGAGCCTATCCCAGCGTCTTTGGGTGAGAGGCAGGGTTAGACCGTGGACAGATCACCAGTCCATTGCAGGGCCAACACAGAGAGACAGACAGCCATTCACTCTCACAGTCATACCTAATGACAGTTTAGAATCCCCAGTTGATGCCATTTACAGGTACATTTCAAAAAATTAGAATCTCATGAAAAAGTTCAATATTTTTTGTCACTCGTTTCAGAAAGTGAAACCCATATATTATATAGATTCATTACACATAGAGTGAAATATTTCAAGCCTTTATTTCTTGAAATTTTGATGATTATGGCTTGCAGATAATGAAAACCCAAAATTCAGTGTCTCAGAAAATTAGAATATTGTGAAAAAGTTCAATATTGGAAAGTCATGGTGTCACACCCTAATCAGCTAATTAACTCAAAATGCCTGCAAATGTTTCCTGAGCCTTTAAATGGTCTCAGTCTGGGTCAGTAGGCGACACAATCATGGGGAAGACTGCTGACTTGACAGATGTCCAGAAGACAGCCATTGACACCCTCCACAAGGAGGGTAAGCCACAAAAGGTCATTGCTAAAGAAGCTGGTTGTTCACAGAGTGCTGTATCCAAGCATATTAGTAGAAAGTTGAGTGGAAGGAAAAACTGTGGTAGGAAAAGGTGCACCAGCAAAAGGGATAACCACAGTCTTGAGAGGATTGTTGAGCAAAATCCATTCAAGAATTTGGGGGAGCTTCACATGGAGTGGACTGAGGCTGGAGTCCGTGCATCAAGAGCCACTACACACAGACGAATCCTAGACATGGGCTACAAATGTCGCATTCCTCGTGTCAAGCCACTCCTGAACCAGAGACAATGTCAGAAGCGTCTTACCTGGGCTGTGGAGAAAAAGAACTGGATTGGTGCTCAGTGGTCCAAAGTCCTCTTTTCATCCATCCATCCATCCATCTTCTACCGCTTTTCCCGAGGTCCGGGTCGCAGAGGCAGCAGTTCAAGCAGAGAAGCCCAGACTTCCCTCTCCCCAGCCACCTGCTCCAGCTCTTCAGAGAGGATACCAAGGTGTTCCCAGACCAGCTGGGAGACATAGTCTCTCCACCGAGTCCTGGGTCTGCCCCAGGGTCTCCTCCCAGTGGGACATGCCTGAAACACCTCAAGTGGGAGGCGTCCAGGAGGCATCCTAATCAGATGCCCATACCACCTCAACTGACTCCTTTCAATGTGGAGGAGCAGCGGTTCTGCTCTGAGTCTCTCCCGGATGACTGAGCTCCTCACCCTATCTCTGAGGGTGAGTCCAGCAATCCTACGGAGAAAGCTCATTTCAGCCGCTTGTATCCGTGATCTTGTTCTTTCGGTCATTACCCAAAGCTCGTGACCATAGGTAAGAGTAGGAACGTAGATTGACTGGTAAATCGACAGCTTTGCAGATGAAAGTAAATTTTGCATGTCATTTAAAAATCAAGGTCCCAGAGTCTGGAGGAAGAGTGGAGAGGCACAAAATCCACATTGCTTGAAGTCCAGTGTGAAGTTTCCACAGTCAGTGATGATTTGGGCTGCCATGTCATCTGCTGGTGTTGGTCCCACTGTGTTTTCTGAAGTCCACAGTTAACGCAGCCATCTACCAGGAAATTTTAAAGCACTTCATGCTTCCTTCGGCTGACAAGCTTTATGGAGATGCTGATTTCATTTTCCAGCAGGACTTGGCACCTGCCTACACTGCCAAAAGTACCAAAACCTGGTTCAATGACCATGGTGCTACTGTGCTTGATTGGCCAGCAAACTCGCCTGACCTGAACCCCACAGAGAATCTATGGGGTATTGTCAAGAGGAAGATGAGAGACACCAGACCCAACAATGCAGACGAGCTGAAGGCCGCTATCAAAGCAGCCTGGGCTTCTATTACACCTGAGCAGTGCCACAGACTGATCATCTCCATGGCACGCCGCACTGATGCAGTAATTCATGCAAAAGGAGGCCCAACCAAGTATTGAGTGCATAGAAATGAATATACTTTTCAAAAGCCTGACATTTCTGTTTAAAATATCCTTTTTTTTAATTGATCCTATGTAATATTCTAATTTTCTGAGACACTGAATTTTGGGTTTTCATTATCTGTAAGCCGTAATCATCAAAATTTCAAGAAATAAAGGCTTGAAATATTTCACTCTATGTGTAATGAATCTATATAATATATGGGTTTCACTTTCTGAAACGAGTGACAAAAAATATTGAACTTTTTCCTGATATTCTAATTTTTTGAGCTGTACCTGTATCCCAACTTGCATGTCTTTGGCCTGTGGGAGGAAACCAGAGTACCCAGAGAAAAACCCCACACAGACACGCAGACAACATGCAAACTCCACACAGAAGGGTCCCTGATGGTCATGGGTGCAATCAAACCCATGTCCTTCATGCTGTGCTGCCCCAGTGCTCACCACAGCACCACCGAGCTGCTAAAAAGAGTGAAAGCCCAGTGCATCATGGGAGGTCCCCCATCTGTCAAAACCTATACCAGCATAACTAAGGGAAGCTTCAGGGTCACTTGATCCAACCCTAACTATAAGCTTTGTCAAAAATGAAAGTGTAAACCCTATTCTTAAAAACAGAGATCCAACCTGGCAGCTGGTTCCATAGGAGAGGAGCCTGATAACTTAAAGCTCTTCCTCCCATTGTACTTTTAGAAATTTGAGGAATTACTGGTAATCCTGCAATTTGCAAGTGCAGTATTTTGTTAAGATGATATAAAATTCTATCTCTTAGAGCTTTGTAAATGAAGAGTCTGATTCACTGAAGCCAGTAAAGGGAGGCCAGAAAGGGAGCAATATGATCTCTCTTTCTAGTACCTGTTAAAACTCCAGCTGAAGACTCTTTAGAGACATTTTAGGACAGTCAGATAAAAAAGAACTACAATAACTTTAACAAATACAATGACATTAGTCTCATCTGAATTTAATAGTAAGAAATCGAATGTGCATGTAACCATGTGGTTGTCTTTCTCTCTGTGATGACCCTGTGATGGACTAACAATCTGAGCACAGAGTATCCTGCCACTTGCCATCAGAGATCTGGGATGGACGCCAACTCCCTTCCAACATTGAGTTGGCGGGGGGGGGGGGGGACTAATCATGGATGTGTAGTGCTCTCCACTGTCATTATCAACACTAAATGAGGGGCTATATTTTGAAAAAAAAAAAATGGTGCAAAATCACAGTGAAGACAGCTCATAATAGACCATCCCATTAATTTGTCGCCAATTTTTAGATTCCTACGTAGCATCTATGTATTCCTGGCATCAGAATCTTATCAAGACATAAACCACATCCTGGACTCTGTCTTTAATCGTTTGCTTCAATTCTCAGATCATCAGAGCCTGCCATGAACTCCCCGTGTGCTTTTCCACAGCACACAGAGGAGGGGGGAAAGGATGAGGATTTACGAGCTGGGTAACTCCACAACACATTTATTTGAACAGATGGATAACTCACATGCAGTTCAACATAACATTTGCACTCAGAATTACAATGAAGCCCTCCAGGGCGCTCAACAGTCCAGGTAGAAACTGGGCACAGTTCCGAGCGTGACAGAGAAGCGGCACAGGGGAAACACCAACAGTTTGTACTCACGCCACTGGAGCGGTCCTAGACGTCCACGTAAGTCCAAGGGCTTTACACACACACTGAAGGGAGTAGCGACGGTGTGGCACAAAACTCTTTTGCCTGACACAAACAATAATCCAGCAATGCTTGACTGGCGAAGCCCTGCTTAAGTACAAGCATTGCTGGATACACAAATAGGAACACCTGGGCGCAGCACGGGAAGATGGCATTCAGGAGTGGGAACAGCTGACAGAGATTAGAGAGGGGGCGTGGTCGGACCGACAGACAGTTAGACAGCACTCACACCAGCGTGAGCCAAAGGGGCTGCCTCACAGAAGACAGTGGCTATGGGTAAGGAACAGCACTGAATACATAATATGCACATACACAGCAGCCCCTTACCCTCAACCCACAGAGAGATCAGGACCGAGCTGGAGGTAACCAAGCCAGCTCAGCTCCTGACAGAGCCCCCCCCTTTAAGGGGTAGATTCCCAGACACCCAAAGTAACATCCCAGCACCCCCCCAACCCCAACAGGACCAAACAACATGAACCCGGGTGGGAGGTAGGGGGAACAGGAAAGGAAGGAATACAATACCCTGCCCAGGGCCCACAATTAACTCCCAAGTCCACGGGCGTTGGGGCTCAGGAGGCTGCCCAGAGTCCCAGGCCCAACAGAAGGTCGGGTGGACGGAGTCCGGCAGCCTGCCGGACAACATAGGCCACCTGACCCAGGGAGTGAGTCCCTCCGGCGGTCGGCCAGCGCTGTTAAACCACCAAGACCGGAGTGGTGGAGCAGGAGGCGGCTTGCCCACCAGGAGGCTCCCTGGTGGATGTCCAGACCGTAGGATGGCGACCCCCACGGCGCCAGACAGGAAAGAGGCCACGGCGTTCTTGAGCTGACCTGCAGCACCCGCAGTGGACCCCGACCGGGCCTTCGCTGCACCCGCGGTGGCTCTTGGCTGGAGCTCCTCAGCACTTGCGGTGGCTCCTGGCTGAAGCTCTGCAGCACCCTCGGTGGTCCCGGCTTGGAACACAGCTGCAACCGCGGTGGCTCCCGATTGGAGCTCTGCAGCATCTGCGATGGACCCCAAGCTGAAGCGTGGCATCCATAACGGATCTGTGCTGGAGCGCAGCACCCACATCAGGCTAACCCTGGGGCGCAGCCCCCACGAGGGTCCAAAGCCAGCACGCTGCACCCACGATGACATGGCCTGCGGAAGGGACCACACAACAACCTTGGACATCAGGGGAGCTGGACCCGCGACGTCGTCAGGCGATGAGACCGGTTCCGTTAGGACTCCTGGAGATGGTTGTTCCTCTCCAGTGACCCTAGAAGATAACTCAGGAGCGGGAGAAGATACAGGGTCATTAGGGTTGCCAGCAGTGGCGGAGCCCGGCGAAGGAAGTTCAGATGCAGCTGTGCGCTGCCCCTGACTCTCCTCACCTAGAGCCAGACAAGATCTCTCTAATACTGTTATCAGAAAAACAAGAGAGAAAACTTGCCTGAGCTCGAGCTCCACTGCTGTCCAGGACTCCGTCGATCCCGACGATGAACACTTGGGCCCGGCCCCAAGAAGGTCCAGCTCAGGCTCTCAATCCACTGCAGAGGCCTCCGCAGCTGGTGAGATGGTGACTGCAGTCCCTTCGTTCCCCTGCAGCAGCTCCAACGCAGGGGACTCTACCGGCGTGGCCGCAGGAAAACACCTCTGTGCTGGCTCCAGAGCGGGACCCTCCAAAGCCACCGGCTCCTCCACCATCCGACAGCTCTGATTCTGGACCGCCAGATGCTCAGGAGAAAATGGATGAGACACAGAGGGGGTAGGGAAAGCGTTATAAGTTGCAGTTGGAGGAGGGAGCCCAGCGGACTGCTGTAACTGGGTCCCTCTCCCAGGAGACAGACAAGGTCTATTATTATCAAAATGAATTGAATGAGAAAACACTTGCCTGTCATTCCGGTCTTTGATGTCAACTGCTGCAGCTGGCAGGCTGTCATCCCTCTGTGTCCACGGTGATTTGGCCCTCTTCAACAGGTGGAGGAGGAGCCAACTCCATGGCAACGGAGGTGCGTGTTCCCGAGGCGGCCCCATCAGACCTCGCAGGAACAGTAGGGGTGATGGCCACTAATGGAGGAGAAGGCCTCTCACGGCGCCATCCCGCAGGACGACGTCGAGAGCTGGGTGCTGGAGCTGGTGGAGCCGGAACGGGAGTAGGCATCTTGCTCTGGCAGGAGGCAGGAAGAATGGAGCCCCGGGAGCGCTTGCCTCTTGACGCGAGCTCGGTCTTCTTAGGGGATTTCTTCACCCCGTCGCTGCACCCACGCCGCAGAGCTGACAACCAGGTAATCCTCTCCATTCCCTCAGCATGCCAAGCGAGCTGAGGGCACCGCCGGACCTCTGCCTCCGCCAGACCTACAGTACGTACCAGAGAATGTCCTCCGGGGTAGAATACACGCTGGCCAATGCGATGAGCCCGTCAATGTCCATTAATGCACGGCAGCACTCCCATCCCAAGCTCAACGGATAGCTTCGGGGCGCCAAATCCATGGCCAACTCCAACACAGGTCAGTCCCAAAAAATAATACACAAAAAGAAAGGGGAAAAGTATGTGTGGGTGTACCCGCTAAATCCTCTTTTTCTGGCTGGATTATTCTGTCATGAACTCCCCACGCGCTTTTCCACAGCGCACGGAGGAGGGAGGAAAGGATGAGGATTTACGTGCTGGGTAACACCACAGCACGTTTATTTGAACAGATGGATAACTCACATGCAGTTCAACATAACATTTGCACTCAGAATTACAATGAAGCCCTCCAGGGCGCTCAACAGTCCGGGTAGAAACTGGGCACAGTTCCGAGCGTGGCAGAGAAGCGGCACGGGGGAAACGCCAACAGTTTGTACTCACGCCACTGGAGCGGTCCTAGATGTCCACATAAGTCCAAGGGCTTTACACACACACCGAAGGGAGTAGCGACGGTGTAGTACAAAACTCCTTTGCCTGACACAAACAATAATCCAGCAATGCTTGACTGGCGAAGCCCTGCTTAAGTACAAGCATTGCTGGATACACAATTAGGAACACCTGGGCGCAGCACGGGAAGATGGCATACGGGAGTGGGAACAGCTGACAGAAATTAAAGAGGAAGCGTAGTCGGACCGACAGACAGTTAGACAGTGCTCACACCAGCGTGAGCCAAAGGGACTGCCTCACCGCTGCCGGCCAGAAGACAGTGGCTATGGGTAAGGAACAATACTGAATACATACAGTAATATGCACATACGCAGCAGCCCCTAAACCCACAGAGAGATCAGGACCAAGCTGGGGGTAACCAAGCCAGCTCGGCTCCTGACAGAGCCAAGTTAAGTTAGGTGAACTTATTTGTTGCATTCAGGTCAAATTGTCATGTCACATCCATTCATCCATCCATCCATCCATCCATTCATCTTCTGCTACTTATCCAGGGATCTGGGTCATGGAGGAATCAGTTTAAGCAGCAAAGCCCAGACTGCCACCAAGTTCACATAGCACCACAATCCCCATGATCTCTCCTAAGCCTGTGGTGAGCCCACTGGAGGGCAGACCCATGTGGCTCGCTCAGGTTGTGGATAGGAGTCTGCCCTCAAGTCCCGGTAACCACATCAGATCCTTGTTTTAACTTCTTCATGGGGATCTACTGGACTGCTCTTAGTTTGGCCCTTCACTCAGGACCAGTTGCCTTGGGAGACCCTACCATGGGCAGGTGGTCATTGACAGCAAAGCTCCTGGGATCATTAATATACTGTATATTTATATATAATCATATTATGTACGGGCGCCAACTTTTTCATTCCAGCCGCTGACTTTTTTGTTCCTCCTAAATCGTTTGTTATTAATAATATTCAATAATTGGAATCTTGACATTTGTGCATCGATTCACAATCGTTCATATCTGCATTGAGACGCATTGGAAAAATGATTATTTCTCCCACCCTTACTGAACATGCTATTAAAAATAAATAATATATATTTTTCTATATTAAGTTGAGGGACTTGTTTTATTTTCCTTGGAAATGTGTCTTTATATGCCAGTTAATCATCACTGTACGACAAAAGAGATGTAAATGTGTGGGGAAAAAAGTGCTGCATCAGCAATCAGTAATAACGACTTTCAAACTATCGTTGTATCAGCTATCGGCAAAAATTCCACTAGCGTACATCCCTACTTGTAAGGTCAACTTGTGCTCAAAGGCATGTACGTATCTCTGGAAATGGTAACCACGGTAGTGGTGGCTTGTTTACTGGTATTTCACCAGATTGGTCTACAAGGTCCCTCGAGAACACCCTGGGCCTGAGTCCATCTCTCTTGACAGCTGTTAGATGGTTGTGCTAAAAAAGCTTTTATGCTAAAATGTGGAAATAGTTCAAATGTGTGATACAAGAAATAATGAATGCCCCTGCTTATACCAGAACATCACAAGAATAATAACACCTCTGCTTTTGTTTTTTAGGATGTTTCTGTGATAACAACACCTCCTCCCATGAGTCTGTTTTACAAAAAATATATGAATTTCACCATTCCACCAGTGCGTGCAATATACATTATCTTGGATTAAAACCAGCTAAAGCACCTGTAGTTGGGGATGAATGATAATCCAGAGAAGAGTGATTGGGACCTGGGCTGGGAACATATCACACGGGTGCGAATATCAAAAGCCAAGAGGGATATAAATTGATGTTGAAACATGCTGGTTAGGCAAATTCTTTCTTTTTATTCAATTTCACAGAGATTACAGTTTTGATCATATTCACCACGTTACGTCTCAATCTATTCAGGCTTTGAAGTTTTGGAGGGGGGGGGGGATTTTAAAGCCAGGTAGGTGTAGGCTAACAGGGCCTCGCTAAGCCTGTGACAAAAAGACACCAGGATGGGCTCTGTCTCCCCTGATCCACGGGGACGGGAAAAGTAGGCCAGGCTCGGTGTCAGGCTGCTGCGAGGATCAAGACGCTGGAGTTGTTGACTCGTGATCAAAGTTGCTTTTCACACTTTGGATGTCAAGAATCTCGGAGAGAGAGAGAGAGAGAAGCTATTCCTCCTCACATGCATGTAGGTCATATTTTTAGAAATGAGGCTTTCCAGCTAAGCACTGCGTCACCCAGTGTGTTATCCAGTGCCAGCCTGCCTCTTAATAAATCATAATATCTAGTGGTGGAAGTTAAACTGTTCACCCCGCCTTCCCCCATCGCCAAAGACACACTAACACAGAAAACCCTATAGAAAGCAAAATAGGCATGGGGTGTGTCGCTGCGGGAGTGTTATGTAACTGGAGACAAAAATTTTGTAATGAAACAGTCTGCAAATTACAGTGTAATCACGGTGTAAGTACATTTAAAATAAGAGCATAATTTCACTAGAAGTAAGCCATAACTTTAGAGTTCTATTAGTAGGTTTTAAGTATTCTGCAAGTTTGCGGCACATCTTTTGTGAGCCATTAACATTTAAACATCATTTGAGCTTTCGGCCCCTACTTAGCTTATTTTCTCTGTCATTGCAGTGACACAGTAAAATGTAACTGTAGTACTCCAGATATGCACACTCTCTCACCTCCTGCCACTGCTGATTGCCTGCTTGAGCCTCTCCAGCTGCACTAATCACTCCACCTGTGCCTCATCAGCTCCTGCCTATAAGAAGGTCTTCATTCCTCACTCTGATTGTGGGACTGTTGGACTTCTCTCCCTGCTGTCGGCAGCGAAGCTCTGGTCTTACTACCCGAGGATGCTCTCCTGCTATTTACACGCCTCTAACCTCACCTTCTCCCTCTGAGGGAACAAGTAAGCCTGAAAAAATATTTTCTGTCTTGCAATTCTCTCTCAAGGATTTCTGTCTGGACTGTTACTGAGGCGGATCTTGGATTTAACCCATGTCTCGAGCAACATTCAAATGTTATATATTCACCTTTAAGCCCCTGGGCTCGGGGCACCCCCTCCAACCTGCAGGTCTCCCTCCTACTTACTGGTGAGAGTCTCTGTTTTCCAACCACCTACAAAGAAGGCAACTTACCTTGTAACTATACTCATTGCGCTTCTCTGCACCTGTTAAAAGTAAGCAATAAGTTCAGCTTCAAATTCATGTTGCCTGGTCCATTAATACTCATTGTTCTCCCTTTCTGTCTCTCCAGGGGTGCCAGCACCAGCCATTTCTCTATTTATGATTTTCACAGTAAACATTATTCATTTTACACTTACGTTGTCTCCTCTCTATGTCTGCATTTGGATCCGTCAAAGTTAAAACATGTCAGTAACAGATGAATTTTTTAAAAAAAGGAATACCTATGTGTATTATGTAGTTCATGTATATTAAACTAAATCATCCACAGCTACGAAAAAATGAGGGTCCCACAGGGGGTGCCATCTGCTGTCTCTGACTGCCTTGTTAAATTTACATTTATTTTGTAAATATGTACTCTCCTGATGTCCCCCGCCTTTATGATGCTTGGCTTTACAAATGGCTCTCATAGTAATTAAGGTGTGTGCCTTAAATTGTGCAGAAATTACATCTGATCAGTGTCAATGTAAAAAGAGCCCATACACTAGTAATTATTGTGTAATTACAGAGTATTTAGCATATATTTAGGGGTACATTCAAGGTATATAGGGACCTTGTGTTGTGTGTGTGTTGCCATACCTGCCCCTGTGTGTGACATCAGGTGGGCTACGGCACTCTGTATATTGTTCTGTGTTCCTCCCAATAAAGTTGAGTTCATTGCTTGACACAAGACCAACTCCAGTCTCCCATTATTCAGACATAACGTTTTGGCTACAAGAGAAAATTATGGGGGCGTACGGGCTACCTCCATCCTTATTACTATTTCTGGAGTACCCAGGAGAGCCAGCGATCCTGTGGCCGAAATGGGTGGCCATGTTCGAGGGTTACATCACGGCACTGGGCTTAAGTAGACTCAATGGAGTACGAAGCAGGGAAGGTCGAAGAATTCTCTGCACATTGAGAGAGACGGAGTCTTATGCGGATGCTGTTGGGCAGATTGCTGAATATTTCGCCGAACCTACGAGGACCACACAGCTGCTGGTAGAAGAGCTGTTGGCGCCAAAAGAAGCTAAGCTAAGCTAGCTAGCGTGGAGAAGCTAACAGCTCAGTCAGTGGCAACGGGACAGTTAGCCATGATGCTAGGTGTGCGCCAAAATCAAGCTACAAGCTACCAGCTGGACTTCGAGGCACAACCGGGGCCATGAGTGAGGGAGTCCCTGCTTACCGAAGACAGCGAGCCAGCCGAACAGCTCAGCACGGTGTGTGACCGTAGTGCTGGTGTTGTTGTCAGCGTGGTGAGCGGCAACAGCAGAGACGGAGAGCAGCAAACGGAGTCTTCCCTGCAGCTGGAGTCTGGGCAGCGGGAGAGTGGGAGCAAGCAGACTGGAAGACCCGGGAAGCAGTAGTGACAGCCGGGCATAGAAGCAGTGCAGCGGAGTGCCCTGAACAAGGGTGCCGGAAGCAACGGCGAGGCACCTGGGTCAAGGAGCAGCGCTGACGAGAGAGTTTTGGTTTTCCCCGGAGTTCAGCCATAGGGGACCGGAGTGTTTGGGGTTACAACGGCAGCAGCTGCAGCGGTTCCGAAGTCGGTCGGGAGCAGACTGACAGGCACGGAGGGACTGCATGCCCGGCAGCAGCACTGTGGGTCCAGACAGGAGAAGTGGTTGAGGGTGAGGAGAAGGGACATTCTCGCCGGGGAGGTCGGTTTCCATCCTGGGGACAGGCAGCGACCAGGGGTGCGCATGCCGTGGGGCTGCCCTGGACCTCCGAGCCGGTTTTACCCTTGGCTGCCCTTGGACATTGGAGTAACATAAATGACGTTACTGTAAATATGTTCATATGGTGCATGTGAAGGAATGTGTGTTATTTGGGTATTATTTTGTGTATTTAGTATTTAAAAAATGCATATTTTAGTTGTTTTGGGTAAATGTGTTTGGCTATTCTAGTTCACTGTTTCCCTGCTATTTCTCTTAGTGCATGATTCGGGTCCTAAATTTGGGTGGGTCTGAAACGTGTGTATGTGTTTTACACTTTTGTAAGGGGGAGGGGAATGTTGTGTGGTGTGTGTGTGTGTTGCCGTACCCACCCCGTGTGTGACGTCAGGCGGGCTACGGCACTCTGAATATAGTTGTGTGTTCCTCCCAATAAAGTTGAGCTCATTGCTTGGCATAAGATCGACTCCAGTCTCCCGTCATTCAGACATAACACCTCAGTTATGGAGGGCTGTGCATACACCAGTGTACTTATGCTCTTCACTCTACTAGCTCTGCCTACAGCTTATTTTGTGGACTGTATTTAAAGTGCTACAGAAAATCTGTAAGTGTATGATGACAACTGAAGTCCCTACGAACAGGGACATCACATGCGTATGCAGGATCGGCTCATGTCCTTAATAAAGACTCCACCGGCTCAGTTTCCTCTCATGTTGCAGAAACAGGCTCATTCCTGAGCTGCAAACTAAGCCTGGCACACAGAAGAATGCTGGGACTCACATTTTCTGAGCGATTAGACAAACAAACTGAGCTGATGCCGATGGTTAAAACAGACAGACAGCCATTTAGCTAATTTGCAGTTAACGCGCTCCCTTGTGTGTTGACAGCCTGTGCATTTTGTCTCTGGCGCACGGATGACCCCGAGAGAGACCGGCGCATCAAAACAGCCAGGGGATTCCGAGGGGCTGTCACGTGTTGTTTGTCCCATCTCGCACAAGCACGCGCACAGCCTCCAGAGTTCTGTCTGAATCCATCCTGACCACAGCCGTTTCTGGATATAAAGCAGAGTATGCAAATGCAACAGGAGCCACAGTCACTTGGGGGGTTAAAATGAACAGAAACAAAGTGTGTGTTTGGAAAAAAAAAACCCTCACCTTTGGTTTTGGATCACCAGTGCTGGTGATCTTGGGATGCTCCGCCCTGGCTTTGGTTCAGGGCGTAGGCGAAAGGGGATGCTGCCCCAGGTGCTCTTTCAGGTCCACCGTCGCTTGCAGTCCTGGGCAGCATGCGATGCGAGGTTGACACGCGTGGTGCGCTTGTGAAAGGGTTGTGGGTGTGCTCCTCCGTGGTCTGTGCTCAGGAAGCAACGCTCAAACTCTCTTGAAAGCAAAGAGAGGTGATCATGCATCAGCTTTGTTCCAAAATTTAGTGGCAAATTGACATGAAAAATTTGCTAATTTACCCCCCCCCCCAAAAAAAATGTCCAAAATTGTTGCAAATTAATGAGAAAAAAAGTTGCAAATTTGTGAGAAAGAATTTGCAAGTCTTTAAGAAAAGTTACCCCCCCCAAAAAAACCCTATTTGTTTTGCATTCATCCTTAGCATTGGTGTTAAATTGTATTTATTCAGTTCTGTAACATGATGGTTTATGATGATATTGGGGGGACAATTCTCTCTTTTTTTTCAGGTTGGGTGGGACATGTCCCCCATCCCCCCTCGATTTACACCTATGTCATGGTGGTTGGGGACCAGTCATCTAGAAAATTACCCCAGTTTATTGATCTTTTTATGTTTTTGTTGGGAGGGAAAGAATTTTTTTTTCCGTTGTAAAGGTTTGAACACTCACAGTTAACACGTGCGTCCCAAAAATCGCCCCAGTCTTGGGTAGAACCTTAAAAAAAAATCTCGAAACGGCCCTGCTCTGAGTGGTCCTCACGTGTTGTTTGTCCCATCTCACGCACGCACACACACAGACGCGCACAGCCTACGGAGTCCTGTCTGAATCCGCGGTGGCTCGTGTAATCAGACGGCGAATCACGGTGCGGACGGAGTGACGGGATTGGTGGAGTCGCCTCCTCCTCATCTCCGCCCTCCACGGCGCGCGTCCCCCCGTCTCCCATCCTCCACGGCGCGGAGCTGTCCACGAGCGCTGGTGCTGAAACCGCCAGCCTCCGCGGGAATATTTTGATCTTTTTTTTTTCTTTTTTTTTTTCCCTCCCCAGCGCTCCGACCGCTCCCATCCAGCCGCTCAAACTTACCAGCTGCCGTTTAAAGGCTCCACGCAGAGGACGTCTGCCGCTCGTCCGTCCAGGAGCGCATCACCGCCCGGTGAAAAAAACACCCAAACCGGACTCTCACCGTTAACGCGCAGCCATGGCTTTCATGGTGAAACACGTGGTGGGGGGACAGCTGAAGAACCTGACCGGCGGGCTGACGGAGGAGAAATCCGAGGGGGAGAAATCGGAAGGAGGCGCGCAGGGGATGACCGCGGAGGAATTCGAGCAGTATCAGCAACAGTTGGAGGAGGAGAAGTAAGTGTGTGGAGTTTTTAAAGTTCTGGGGGACAGATCGGAAGCGTAATTGCGGGGAGAAAAGCCTTGCGTGCTTCAGTGCGCCGAGGTCCGTGCGCTCCCTGCGCGCCGTGCGCTTTTTACGCATGATTGCAATCATGCGGGCGCTCCGCGCACAGCTGCTCCCCTCGCCCAGGGAGACGCTCTCCGCGTCCAGCGTCGGTTAAAAACGAAATAATGTAGTTTAATTTGGTGTTCCTGGGATCATCGTTGCGCATGACCACAGGGACTGGAGCCCACGGCCAAAACTGAATAATGAGTCACATGTGGTAAATAAAAGGTGATTAACTCCAGGCAAAAAAACGGCACTAATGTCAGTTAATTTGGTTTTCAGTTCGCTTTTATTATCCATATATAGGCTACGGTTAAACAAGAAGTTAATTATATTGATTTCAAGCCTGACTCTCTTTGTTGCTTTAACGTTTTATGCAATTCCAGATTTTTGGCACCATTTCTTTGATCGCTTAAATGGATTTCAGGGCCGTTTCCAGCTTTTTAGGGGCCCTATAAGAGATTGTGTTTGGGGAGCCCCTATTTTTGTAATGGGGAAGAGTTTAAACCCTTTCAGATGAAAAAGATCTTTCCACTCACAATAAAAACGTTAAAAAATTAATAAATTCGGCCAAACTGAATTGAAAAAAATTAAACATTTGCATAGAATTAAAAATGTAACCAGTGCCGGAATGAATGTTTTAAATTTATAAGAAAAGGTCACAATATTACAAGAAAAAAGTTGCAATTTTGCAAGAAAAAAATGACAATTTATTTTAAAAAAAATACAAATTACAAAAAAGTCAGAAATTCAAAAAAAAGCTCAAAATTTATTGAACAAAAACTTCAAAAATTTACAAAGAAAGAAATTGCAAATTTACAAGAAAAAATTGCAAATTTACAAGAAAAAAATCTGCAAATTTACAAAAAGAATTCAAAAATTTATGAGGAAAAAAGTAAAAAAAATTATGAAGAAAAAAGCTGAAACTTTATTGCAAAAAGTTGCAAATGTAAATGAAAGAAGAAACAAATTTGTGGGGAAAAGTGTCAAATAATTTGCAAAAAGAAGCAGCAACTTAGTGAGGAAAAATGTCAAAAATTTATAAAGAAAAAAGTTTTAAATTTACAAGAAAAAGAAAAAGTTGTAAATATACAAGAAAAAAATGCAAATTTATGAAAAAGCCACATGCAAACATATTTACAAGAAAAGAAGTTGAGAAATTATTAGACAAAAAAGTCAAATGTAAGAGGAAAAGTTTCAAATTTGTAAAAAGAAGTAGCAAATTTGTGACAAAATGTACATAAAAAGTTGAAAAATTATAAGAAAAAAGTCACAACTTACCAAAAAAAAGTTAGAAATGTACAAGAAAAATATAACTAACTATTGACAAATTTATTAGAAAAGAAACTGCAAATTTATGAAAAAAGTCACATATTTACGATGGAAAAACTGAAAATCTATTGGACAACATGTTTGCAAATTTATAAGGAAAAAGCTACAAATTTATGAAAAGAAGTAGCAAATTTATTTATTTAAAAAAGAAACTTTTCAATTAAAAAGTTGAAAGTTCATGGGGAAAAAAGTCACAAATTTGTGACAAAACACATCAAATATTTATGAAGAAAAAAAGCCACAGACAAAACAAAAAGTTGCAATTTTATGGGAAAAAGGTTGAAGGTCAGTTTGATTTTAGCTCTAACCCCAAGAAAATGCAGATGGTGAACTTGTACCTTGGGGGGCCCCTAGTGGCTGAGGGGGCCTGTTGCATACACGCTTTATAGCTCTTTTAAATCTTTATTTTGATGTCCTTATGTCGTCCCAGTGATTTTTATCAGACATTGTCATGACGGTTTTGCGATGGAACTCTGCAGGATATTTATGTCTACAGACAACGTGCTGTTTATTTTTAGATCCCACTGGAGGACAGAATAAGGCAACAAGAAGGTCAGTGAGCGAGCAGAGTTCACCCGGCACACGGCAACTCTGTATCGATCAGCGACATTTTCTCCCCACAGCAGAACTGCAGCTCATGGTAGACGCTCACATACTAGGTTGCCATAAATATTTGGTGGAATAAGGATTCAGGTCAGACTTTCACAGATTTAACAACTGGTTGTGATGATGTTACGCCTGATTCATTCACTTCATCACCACTTCTACAAACAATAAAGCAGAGTATGCAAATGCTAGCAGCCCCCTCAGGGAGAATTGAAATTACTTTCAACATTTTTTCCAGTAATTTGCACCTTTTTTTTCATAAACTTGCAGCATTTTTTCTAATAAATTTGTTACCTTTCTTGTAAATTTTCAAAAATTTCCTCATAAAACTGTGACATTTTTCTCATATTTACATTTTTTTCCTCATAAATTTTTCTATTGTAAATTTGCAACTTTTCTCATAAATTTAACACGTTTTTCTTGTAAATGTACAACTTTTTCCAAGTAGATCTGCAAATTGTTTCTCATGAATTTTTGACTTTTTTCTTGTAAATTTTCAAATTTTTCCTCAATAATTTATTTCATTTTTTCAGAAATTTACAATTTTTTTCTCAGAAACTACCACTGTTTTTTTTCTCATGTATTTGCTACTTTTTCTCTCATACATTTGCAACTTTTTTCATATAAATTTGTGCCATTTTTTCCTCAAAACTTTGTTACTTTTTCTTGTGAATTTGCATTTTGTTTATGGTGAATTTTTTTAACTTTTTTCTTGTAAATTTGCAACAGTCATATGGGTGCAGGTTAAATTTTTATTTCCCATCGATTGAAGCCCAAAGGGGTCGACGAGCCCTTTGGATGAAGACCGGAGGGGGATTATGTTATGGGTCAGTCCGTCCGTCTGTCTGCCCCACTTTTGTGAAATCAACTCCTCCTACAGTTTTGTTCCAGCTGTTTTGAAACTTGGTACCTTGGTTTGATATACTCTGATGATGCACATATTGCAGTTTCACTCTCATTGGATGACCTTGAGGTCAAAGGTTAGAGGTCAGATTTTCCCTAAATCTTCTAAACACAATAACTACTGAAAGAAATGATGCAGACTTTTCAAATCGATACAGTAGTCGTATCTGATACACATCTTGGACAATTTACACCCTTACCTAACTATGAGTTTGGGGTCAAGGGGTCAAAGGTCAAAGTTCAAAGTTAACATTGCAGTTGCACTATGGAAAATGGTAACTACTACATTTACTATTACTATAGAGCGAGTAAAGCTAGGGCCACCAAACCTGGTACACGGGTTCACCTTGGGATCCTGACCTCTGACTATGGGTTTGGGGTCAAAAGGTCAAAGGTCAACATTAACATTCCCTATCTCTTATTACTATACAATGAGTAAAGTTAGGGTCACCAAATTTGGTACACAGGTTCACCCTGTGACCCTCAAGTGTGGCTTTGGTTTCGGGATTGCAAGGTCAAAGGTCAACATAAAAATGGCTTATAAACTATATCTCAGCAACAAAGAAAGCTAGGATCACCAAACCTGACAGACAGGTTCACTCTGAGACCATGATCTCTGACTACAGATTTGGGGTCAAAAGGTCAAGGTTGCCACTCGAGAAGCTCTCTTACTATAGAACGTGTAAAGCTCTCTAGGGTCACCAAACTTGCTACATGGGTTCACCTCAGGATCCTGCCCTACAACTATGGGTTGTATACTTTGTTGTGTATTTGTGGATGATGGGCTTATCATAATTTGGTTCTGCCACAGTAATTATATTGAAAAGCTGAAAACTGCTCTTTGTCAGTAAGTATTGGGCTCTTCAAAGAAAACGGAGGTGGGGGATGTTGTACTCACCTCTTGTTATTTTATGTAGTGGTATAAGTTTTTTTTGTTTATCTAAAAACTTAATTTTTTTTTAAAATGATTTTGTTGGAAGGGAAGAGATTTTTTAAACCATTTTAAAGGGTTTAAACTCTTCCCTATTAGAAAAACAGAACACAATCTTGCATATTGCCCCCAAAAAGCTTGAAATGGCCTTCACCATAAATATTTGGTGGAATAAAGATTCAGATTATATTTTTAACAGACTGAAGATTTGATTCTAATTATGTTTGGAATATAAAGGGCAGCTCGGTGGCGCAGTGGTTAGCACTGTGGCAGCACAGTAAGGTCACGGGTTCGATTCCATCCCTGACCATCGTGGGATCGATCCCATCCCCTGACCATCGGTGACCCTTTACCCCGGGTACTCCGGTTTCCTGCCGCAGGCCAAAAACATGGAAGTTAGGTTAATTGGAGACTCTAAAGTGGCTCTCGGTGTGAATGGAGAAGGGATGGCGCCGTACCGTGGCTGCCTCATCCATCCAGGCGGATGCCCAGAATTTCCCTCTGGGGATTAATAAAGTATACTAAATAAATGAATAAGACTACATTTTCTGTTCATTTAGCTCTAAAATCACCCAGCTGTGTCCAAAGCCTGACTCATTCACACTATTAACACTTCTATCCGAATTATTTCACGGTACCATGCAGAGATTTTGAATATGAGTGGGAGGTGATGTTAGCGCTCAGCTCGGCCTACTGAGCTCTATAGGAGGCACAACAAAGACGCGCCACGCTCCTCCGCTGTCATGTGACCTTCATTGGAAGTGACTTATTAGTCAGAGGTTCTAAACATGAGCATAGATCACTGAGGGGAGTGTTCTGTGCAGATTGAAGTAGAATAAGGTTGTTGTGGGGGGGATGGGGCTCTGTCACACATAGATGTTTTATCGCTCTCGACACCGCCGGGGCCACAGAGACAGCCCAGGTCATCTGGTGTGCCCTTGAGAGGAAGAAGCGGCACAAATCTCTGCTCACTGGCTTATTGGGGGCC
This sequence comes from Pholidichthys leucotaenia, assembly GCA_020510985.1. Classification (NCBI taxonomy): domain Eukaryota; kingdom Metazoa; phylum Chordata; class Actinopteri; order Cichliformes; family Pholidichthyidae; genus Pholidichthys; species Pholidichthys leucotaenia. The sequence continues at coordinate 411,895,293 of CM035837.1, forward strand.
CTATTTTTGTAATGGGGGGGATAAAAAAACACTGCTTTTGTGCATCTGTTTGGGTAGCTGGAGTGACTCCTAATGGAAAAAACTGAAAAAAACACAGCCTTGTCACTGTTAAGCTGGCTTTATGCTTTGTGTGTCTGCTCGAGCGCGAGGCAAAGCTGGATGCCTCCACATGTGCAGCCTAAATTTTGTGAATGTACATGCACAAAAATCCAACCTCTCATTCAAAAGGTGGCGCCACCGACACAGCATACAAGGACGGAGAGAAAGAGGAAGAAAAATTCAAAAGAAATGTGACAAGCTGACACTGGAGAAAGAAAAAAAAAAAAGACAAAAGTGGTAAACACATATGAGTTCTTTTTCTGGTCTTCATGCAGTTGCTATTGTCGTTGCTAAAATATGCATGACCATAGGTGGAAATGAAGGTAGAAAAAAAAAGAATTCCCCTCCCACACACACACACAATTCATCATAAACCTTTTCTGTATCATATCACATAATAGAATAAAATGCATCTGAAGCACCAATTTTAAGTTTACAATGATTTTCTTTGAAATTTGCTTCTGTTTTCTTGTAAATTGCCATTTTGTCATAAATTTGCAATTTTTTTTACATCAATTTCACAACTTTTTTCCTCATACGTTTAAAAAAAATTTCTCAGAAATTTTCAACTTTTTTATTGTAAATTTGCAAAATTTTCTTCAAAATTTGCAGCTTTTTTCTTTTAAATCTGCAAGTTTTTATCATAAATTGGCAACTTTTTTCATACATTTAAAATTTTCAAAAAATTTGTTAAAAATTGAAATTTGCAACTGTCTTCTTAAAATATACAACTTATTTCTCAGACATTTGCAGTTTTTCTCATTAATTTGCAACTTTTTCCTTGTAAATGTGCATACATTTTCTCTCACATTTACAGCCTTGACCTCTTTAATTTGCAGTTTTTTAACTGTAAATTTGCAAAATTTTTCCACATAAATATATGACTTTTTAAAAAGTTTGCAAGTTGCACCTTTTTCATAAATGTGGGGCTTTTTTCTTGTACAACAAATGTAGCTTTTTTTCCACATTTTTTAAAATTTACAACTCTTTTTGTAAATTTGCATTTTTTTTCTCTTTAATTCATGGGTTGTTATTTGATGTCACTTTTGGGGGGAACAATAAACAGAATGTTTTCTCCAGAGTAAAGATTGAGGGGGACACTATAGGTAGTTGGGGCCCTATGCAAGACTGTGGTTTGGGGCCCCTAATTTTGTAATAGGGAAGAGTTCAAACCTTTTAAAACAAAAATTTTAAAGAAACAAACTTGAGTCATTGTTTAGATGAAGAGAGAAAATTTACGGCATTACATAAAATAAAAACTTAACCAGCATTCACATGAATGTTGTGAATTTAAAAGGAGAAAAGTCATAAATTTACAACAAAAAAGTTGCAGATTTATGATGTAAAAATTCCATCAACACATTAAGTGTCCCACAGGAGGGGAAAGAACACTGGATCATATTTACAGCAAAAAAACTTTCTCAGCAACTGCTCACAAACAGTCAGACTCTGCCCCACCACTCCTCCACACTGTTTCTCAGCACTGGCTCCCCCCAAGGCTGTGTGCTAAGCCCTCTACTGTACTCCCTGTATACCTTTGACTGTATTCCAACCCACTCAACCACTGTCATTGTGAAGTACATGAACGATACCTCCTTGGTTGGGCTCATCACCGATGACGATGAGAAGGCGTACAGGGTGGAAGTAGAGAATCTGCTGCTGTGGTGCCAAGCAAACAACCTGAAACTGAATGTCCAAGAAAACCAAAGAACTCGTACTGGACTTCAGAAAGAACAGACAGGACCCCCCCCCCCCCATAAATGGCGACCATGTGGAAACCATTCCTGCCTTCAGGTTCCTGGGCACCCACATCTCCTCTGACCTCTCCTGGACTGTCAACACTAAGGCCCTGGTGAAGAAAGCCCAGCAGTGGCTGCACTTCTTCCGTGTCCTGAGGAAGAACAACCTGGACCAGAAGCTGCTGCTGGCCTTCTATCGCTACTCAGTGGAGAGCGTGCTCACCTACTGTCTGGGTGTGTGGTACACCAGCTCCACGGCTGAGAACAGGAAAGCTGTGCAGAGGAACATCAACACCGCCTAAAAAATCATCAGCGGCCCTCTGCCCTCCCTGGAGGACATCTCCAGGACCTCCTGTTTCCGAAAGATCAAGGCCATCACAGGAGACCCCTCACATCCTGCACACCACCTGTTTGATCTGCTCCCCTCTGGATGACGGATCAGATCAATCAGGTCCCACACCTCCAGTCTGACAAACTGTTTCTTCTCCTGGGCCATCTGAATGGCAAACAGTCAGAGGCCCCACCCCCTCCCTCCGAACTGAGGATCTTTTTAATTATCACAAGAACTCACCTGTCTTTGCACTCCTCACTTTCATGTATATTGACCCATCCGTGAAATCACTACCATGTGTCAGGAGCCGAGCCGGCTTGGTTTCCCCTGGCTTGGTCCTGACCTACCTGTGGGGTTAAGTGCCACTGTTTATGTGTATATTATGTATTTCAGTCTGCCTTCCTTACCCATAGCCACTGTCTGACCGGCAGCTGTTAGACAGCCGCTGTGACCTACTTTCTGTGAGCACTGCTGACAGCTCGCCGGTCCGGCCATGCCCCCTCTCTCATTATCACCAGCTGTTCCCTTCCCGTGTGCCATCTTCCCACTCCTTGCCCAGCTGCTTGCACCAGTCATGCATTGCTGGGTCTTCAACAAACTGTTCGTGTTGTCTGCTGTGTTGTTTGGAGATAACCTGATTCAACTTTATGCCACGACGTGTAGCCACGCCGCGTCGCTGTGGTTCTCTTGCGCCCACACAGCGATATCGGCTGTGGGACGCCAGCATGGCTACATGTCTCTCCTCATGTGTTCGCTGGGCAATGCCGGCCCTCGAACGCCCTCTGTAAGTTATTTGCATTTTTGTATGTCTTCACCCATTTGGGAACTGTGTGACTTTATGTGGTGAATCCTGCATGTAAATCCTCATCATTTTCACCCCTCGCACGCACGGAGAGGTTCTTGGCAGAAGACCCAGCCAAAAAGAGGATTTAGCAGGTTATACCCTCACATCCCTTTTTCCTTTTTTTTTCTCCACTCACCTGGTTTCTGGAGCGCACGATGTCCTGGGCGCGCTGACCTCGGCACCTCAGGGGAGAACAGGCAGCTGGTGTCCCGACACTGGAGGAAGAGTGGGCAGCGGACTTTATTCAGGATTTTGTGGAGAAGGCTCTCACGTCCCGAGGTCCCAAGAAGAAGTGGGAGAATCTTCTTGGCACCATGGGCATTCTGGAGGCGCATCCTGGCCTCTGGAAATGCCCGCAATATGCAGAGCTGCTCTCCACAGTCTGCGCGTTGGAGCAGCAATTTCCTGGATTATCTGCAAGGGCAATTCCCGTCGAGCTGAAGTGGAGATCTCCCCTTGTCAGCCGTCTGCTGCTTCTTCTGCTCCGCTTGGCCAGCCAGCTCCAGCCTGTGCATCTCAGGCTCCACAACAACAGCGTCATCCGGTGAGGAAATGCCAGGAGAAGCCTTCCCCTCCTTCAGCTGTCGATGTCCTTCCAGCCGCCGAGAGGGCCATGGTTCCCCAGGTTACGCCCAGTTCCGCATCTCCTGAACCGGCTCTTCTATCATCCAGAGGGGGAGCCAGAGCCAGCGCAGATGTAAGAAAGGATGACTGCCGGCTCTCCACAGCTGCGAACATCGAGCACCGGGAGAACAGGCAAGTAATTCATTCTATTCAATATAATAATGATAAACATTGTCTGTCTCCCAGAAGAGAGGCCCAGCTTCAGCAGTCTGCTGGGTCCTCCCCTCCAGCTGCAGAGGTAAACCACTTTCTTGTCTCTTCTGTGTCTCCCCCATCGATTCCTGAGAGTGAGCAGAGCCACCGGACAATGGAGGAGCTGGGGGCCCTGGAGGATTCTGCTCCGGAGCTAGCATGGAGCTGGTCCCCTGCAGCCATGCCTAGGGAGTCATCGGCACCGTGGGAAGGGGCCAAAAACTCTGTGGACATGGAGGGGGACAACAATCCACCTGCTGCAGCCAAGAACATCAAACGCCAGGATGACAGGCAAGTGTGTTTTCATTTAACTCACTTAACCCATAAAAACCCTTGTCTGTCTCCCGAGGGAGAGGCCCAGTCTCAGCAGTCCACTGGGTCCTCTCCTCCAGCTGCAGCTCTAAACTCATCCCCTACTCTCTCTGTGTCTCCTCCCTTAATCCCTGAGTGCCCACCGGTCTTGGAACTGAGCCGCCAGATGGTGGAGGAGTTTTGGGCCCTGGATGGTCCTGCCCAGGGGCCCCCACAGAGGGGTTCCCCTGCATTGGAGCCACTGCAGGGGCATTGAGTGACTGCTTTTACCATCTTGCCAGCTGTGGAGGTGAAGGAAGTGGAGTAGGAGCCAGATTTGGACCTCCCGGAAGCCGGGACCGGGACCGCATCGTTAAGTTCATCGGAGTCCTGGACGGTGGTGGAGCTCCAGCTCAGGCAAGTTCTCTCCCTTGTTTTTCTTATGTCAGTATTTGAGAGATCTTGCCTGGCTCTCGGGGAGGAGAGTCAGGTGCAGCCCTTGGCTGCATCTAAACTCACTTTGCCGGACTCCGCCACTGCCGGCGACCCTAACCACCTTTCTTCTCCTGCTATCCCAGAGCCTTTGTCTAGGGTCGCCGGAGAGGGTGCGCCATTGCCGGAGGTCACAGAGGGCCCGTTCTAACCGGAGGAGGACACTGCCATTTTTGCTCCGCCGGCCAGGATCATCAAGGTTCCCCCCGTCGACCGCCTCCTCAGCCTGGTGTTCCTGTAAGTTGACTCGCTCGCTGTGGGGGCAGCAGGGGCCCAACCGGGCTCCACCATGGGTGCAGCTAGGCTCCCACCGGAGTCCACTGTGGGTGCAGCTAGGCTCCCGCCGGAGTCCACCACGGGTGCTACATGGCTCCAGCTGGAGTCCACTGCGGGTGCAGCATTGGCCCGGTGAGGGTCCACTGCGGGTGCAGCAGTGTCCCAGGCTGGGACTATCAAGGGTGCTACCAATCAGCCTGAGGTTGCCGGGACCGTGACTCCTCAGCCTGATGCCGTCGTGGTTCCCGTCGCCTCCCAGTCCAGCGCCGTGAGGGTTCCCTCCCTACGGTCTGGTCACCCACCACAAAGCCTCCCGGTGGGCAGGCTTCCCCCTGTGTCACCCACCCGGTCCTGGTGGCTCTACAATGTGGGACGACCGCCGGAGGGACCAAGTTGCTGGGCCAGATGGCCCATGTTTTCCAGCAGGCCACCAGACTCTGTTCACCGGACTGCCTGCTGGGCCTGGGACTCCGGGCAGCCCCCCGAGCCCTTTGGACTTGGGGGGGTTAATTGTGAGCCCTGGGTGGGGAATTGTGTTCCCTCCTTTCCTGGTTCCCCCAACCTCTCACCTGGGTTTGTGTTGTTTGTTTCTGCTGAGGGGGGTGGGTCCTCGGGATGTTACCGTGGGTGTCTGGGATCCACCCCTAGAGAGGAGGGCTCTGTCAGGAGCCGAGCCGGCTTGGTTTCCCCTGGCTCGTTCCTGACCTCCCTGTGGGGTTAAGTGCCACTGTTTATTTGTATATTATGTATTTCAGTCTGCCTTCCTTACCCATAGCCACTGTCTGACCGGCAGCTGATAGACAGCCGCTGTGACCTTCTTTCTGTGAGCGCTGCTGACAGCTCGCCGGTCCGGCCACACCCCCCTCTCATTATCACCAGCTGTTCCCTTCCCGTGTGCCATCTTCCTGTTCCTCGCCCAGATGCAGCCAATTTCACCATGACCAGCAATGCGTGTACTTAAGCTGCTTGCGCCAGTCACGCATTGCTGGGTCTTCAACTAACTGTTCGTGTTGTCTGCTGCGTTGTTCGGAGATAACCTGATTCAACTTTATGCCATGATGTGTAGCCACTCCGCATCGCTGTGGTTCTCTTGCGTCCACACAGCGATACCGGCTGTGGGATGCCAGCATGGCTACACGTCTCTCCTCATGCATTCGCTGGGTGATGCCGGCCCTCGAACACCCTCTGTAAGTTATTTGCATTTTTGTATATCTTCACCCATTTGGGAACTGTGTGACTTTATGTTAATAAATGTGTGTGGTGAACCCTGCACGTAAATCCTCATCATTTTCACCCCTCGCCGTGCGCTTCTACACAGCGCACGGAGAGGTTCATGACACCATGTATATTTTCCAGAATCTATGGGACATTTTACTCAATTGTGTGTTCAGTTGTGTGTTCCGCACTCTTATGTACATAGTTCCATCTGTGAAGCCACTACCATACCTGTGTATATTTCCAGAATCATGGGCTATTTCTATTTCAGTCACGTGTTTAATTGTGTGCTCTGTAACTGCGTTTTATCTAATCATTCTCTCTTACTTTATTGTGCAGTAGCCTGGGGGAGCACCCACAATTTTGTTGTACTGTACAACTGTACAATGACGATAAAGTCTATTCTATTCTAAAAGTAGCAAATTTACAAGAAAAAATAGTAAAAATCGTGAGAAAAAAGTTGCATGTTTAAAAGAAAAAAGAAAAAAATCTATGAAAAAAGTTGCAAATTTATGAGGAAAAAAGTTACAAATTCAAAAGAACGGGGTTGCAAATTTATGAGAAAAAGTTGCAAATTTATGTGGAAAAGTGACAGATTTAAAAGACATAGGTGCTGATTTACGAGAAAAAAGTTGCAAATATAATAGAAAGCGATTGCACATGTATGAGAAAAAGGTTGCAGATTTAAAACAAAAAGGTTGCAAATGTAGCATCATCTCACTTTGGCTCAGCAACAATTATTCTTCTGCTTAAAGACATTTTTGTTTCACCCAGGAGTAACACAAAGAAATGGATTTTCTTCCCTCAGGCCACAGCTGAAATCCCCCTTCTTTTGTTAAAACCAACCTAAGGAATGTCCCCAATGTCCGGCTTCACTTTTATTGCCCCCATAAAACCTACACAGACCCACAACTCAGCTAATTTCCTTAAACTCTGGACATGCTGGATTTAACCAGTGAACTTTAAAGTACATTATTACAAACTCGATTCTAAACCTTCATTCTTTTCAGAACTATGAAAATGCAGATGGACTCTGATGTTTTTGATGTGGAAAATCAATAATATGTGTGAAATGCATTAATCTGTGATTTTATATATATGCATGTTAATGTTTAAATGAATGTTTACTCCTGCATGTTGATTTAGAAGCACTGCTTATAATTTATACTAATCACTAAAGTTATCTTAGTTTAATACATAAAGGGAAATATTAACTTCCAATATGTATCAAAGTTTTGCCTCTAAAACCATGTGACTCCAACAGCCAACCTCTGCATGACAACTCTTCATCCCAAAGAACTCCAAACAATAGACTGTTTGTTCATTGGACTAAAAATTCATCGGGCCTCCCACAAAGGACTCTCATTGGCTGAGATCCCGGAAGCCCACGGAACATAAATAGCAGAGAGACCCCTGCTTCAGCTCTCTTTTCCCGGATCTTTTTTCGGCTGCTCTCTTTTGCTCCAGATCCTCTTTCCGGCTCCCCCTTTCTCTGATCGTCTCTATTGTCTACACACAGCAAGGAAGAACAAAGGACCGTCTGAACAAAGACTTCGACCACGTGTCGCTTTTCTGAACACAGAGCAGATAACTCGTAATTTGTTTATGTAACTTTGTATTTTCTTTTTCTCTTAAATACCTAGGAATTCCTGTTTCTTTGAGCTCAATTCTTAATTGGAGTTAAACTCCAATTTTTATTCATCACTTTTTCTTTGTTAAACTTTCTGTAAAACCACCGTTTGTTTGATTTTAATGTAAACTTAATCTTGACTTTATTTTATAATATTTTTCTTGACCAAGCACCCACCAGAAGCTACTATTTTTATCTAAAGTCCGAAGCCTTTTAATTTGAGATCGGATTAGATATCTTTTAATTATTATTGAAGACCTCTTGAGAAGACGCAGCTCCCACATCACGTGCAGCTGAGGAATCAAGGCTGTTCATCACACGCTGAAGAAAAGTCGTCATCATCTAGCCCAGTTTCAACTCTGGGTCATACAGCCAAAATCCAGCATCTTCGACTGCTTGACTTTAAAGGTCGAACTGTGGATGCTGAAATATCTGCGGGCAGACATTTCCTCTAACATCCACGAAATCTTGGGCTGAGGACGACGCCAGAACCATCATCACCGAGGATCACGTGAGCTGCAAAAACTTTAATTCCTCTGCTGAATTAAACTTTTGAGGTTCGGTAATAATTTGTATATCTAATCAGATGCAAATTAAGAAGCCCTTAACATAACTCTTCTTTTCATTAAAATTCCGTTTTTATTTTCTTAAAATTAATCCAGGACTTTTTCATATAATTAGTAAACGTTCTCCATAAATTTGCGTTGTTTCCATAATCTGTTAACTCAAACTGATAGAAATTGGTTTCTCAAGTTAACCCTGGTTCCGAAAATATTGATACTGTTAATCTATCATTTACAAGATTGATTTTATGATTAATGAAATTACTGCAATGTCTGTTAATCATTTCATTTAATAAATATTTAAAAATGAGAGAAGTTGTTGGGAATTTATTTCATTCTGAGTCTGTTTCAAGCCCAGGTATCGAATTCACGGAAAATTTTTGAGACTGATTATTGATTAATTTATTGAGTGATCAAACAGGTATAAAGTGAAATTAAAGATCAAATTGCTTCTTAAAGCTAGAAGCTGGTGCCCCTTACGAGTGTTATTAACTTTTCTGATGTATATGAAATGAGATTTGAGCTCAGATTCCAATACATCAATATAAATTAAATCATTCATACCTGATCATATTTATTACTTATTAATATTTCTATTTTATGCTACACAAATTAATGAGAAAAAATTGCAAATCTATGAGAAAAAGTTACAGATTTAAAAGAAAAAAATTCAAATTGACAAATGATCCAAATTTGCAAGCTTTTTTTTCTTTTGCATTTGGCATTGGTACTTCAAAGTCTTATGCAACATGATATTAAAGGTTTTTGATGATACTGGTGAGGGTGGGACAACTATCTGTTTTTTCCAGGTTGGGGGGGGGCATGTCCCCTGATTTACACCTATGACTCTGAGCCTGGTTAAAATGGGTTGAAAATGGTGCTGAAATAATTAAAGCCTGACCTCTGGGAACGGTGTCAGCACATGAAAAAAGAAGGGCATCCCAGGTCCCCTTTAACACTGGGGCCACAGAGACAGCCCGGGTCATCTGATGTGCCCTTCAGAGGAAGAAGCAGCACAAATCTCTGCTCAGTGGCCGTGAGTGAACGCGGCACGGTCCCCTGGGCCTGCTCACACTGATGCAGAGTGAACATGGGCTCATATGGACGGCTCCTCATGAAAACGACCTTCCCCTGATACGTCGGCTCCCAACACTCTGTGACCCGTGCTCATGGTGTGCTCACGTGATGCTGCCGATTTGATTTTTCCAGGCAGTGCCACACAGCCTCCCCCACTGAAGATCCTCCGCTGTGTTCATGCTGGGGTATGACTCTGACATGGATCACTGGGTGTCATAAAATGGGATTTTTTTTCTTTTGTCACAGCCATTTCTAGTGATAAAGCAGAGTACATACAATAAATGAGCCTCGAAGTTCACTCAACATTTTTGGGGGGGGGGGGGGAAATTAAAATTACCTTCCGCTTTTTTCTTTTAAATGTACTACTGTTTTCTGATAAATTTGTGACTTTTTTTCTTGTAAAGTTGCAGCTCTTTTCTTAAAAATGTGCAACATTTTTTCTTCTATATTTGTCTGGTAATTTGTGACATTTTGGTCACAAAGTTTTTACTTTTTCCTTGTAAATTTGCAAATTTTTCTCATATATTTCAGACTTTTTTTCTTACAAATTTGTGATTTCTTTTTATAAATTAGCAATTTTTTATCATAAATTTGCAACTTTTTTCATATATTTGGAACTTATTATAAATTTGCAACTTTTTTCCTCATAAACTTGCTGCTGTTTTCTTGTAATTTGCCACTTTTTTCATAAAAACTTGAAATATTTTTTCACCTACATTTGCTACTTTTTCCTCATAAATTTTTGATTTTTCCTTGTAAATTTGCAACTTTCTTCTCAGAAATTAAAGACTTTTTTCTTTTTATTTTCTTATAATTAGTGACTTTTATAAATTAGAATTTTTTTCTCCTATACTTGATGCTTTTTTTCCTTAATTTTTTAACATTTTTTTTCCTTGTAAATTTGCAAATTTTTCTTATATTTAGGACTTATAAATTTTTGACTTTTTTATCATAAATTTGCAACTTTCTTCTCAGAAATTTGAGATTTTTTTTTCTTTTTTTTCTTATAAATTAGTGACTTTTATAAATTAACATCTTTTTCTCCTACATTTCTGTTAAATTTGCAACTTTATTTATTTCATATGTGTAACTTGTGGCAAAATTTGATTGGGATCATAAGATAATTTTGCTCTTGCTATTCATTTCAATGGAGATTTTTTCTGATTTAAAGACGCACTCTGGCAGCCCTAAAACCTCTTCAAAATCAAATGTGTGTTGCCCATAGTTCCCATAATAGTATATTGTATCTTTTTATACATAAAAAAAAAAAACTTTCATTGCCTTAGAATTGCTTAGAAAGAGCTTTTACATCTTCCACCTACTTAAGTATGCACGGATCTATGAATATTCTAATTAGCTCCACCCATACATCTGCTCACCAGTAACGTGGAGAAGCAAGTAGCCCTGAATGCAGTATGCAGCTCTGAGAAGGCGATCCAACTTGAGGAAGTAGGTGAACCTGCAGAAGGATCATTCTCGGTGGAGCGGAGAGTCACTGCCCAGCCCCGCATGGAGGCTGGAGCGCTCCCCGCCAGTCTCTGGTTGCCCATTTGCTGAGTGTCTCCCGGCTCGCTCAGAGTCTCTCCCACTTTGGAGCGAAGAAGGCGAGCTGGTGGGTGCAAAGTGAGCTGACTGGAACCACGGAGCAGCTCACTGGGCGCCAGTGGTCTGTTGTGCCCACCCGCCGCCATTGAACCACGACAGCGGCGTATGCTGGGGGAGACAAGGCAAGCTTACTTCACGCACATTGGCTCAAATCTGTTGTGTTTGGAAATAATGGGCTGCAGACAGGTCCACGTGTTGGGGTTACCTCTATTGAACATTAGCAGAACATGGTAATGTTCTGCTAATGGAGCACACAGTGAGGTGAACTGAAAAGGTGGTACTCCAAAGGTGGAGAGCAAGACACCGGCTAGCCCTGGGTAGCCAGCTATTACACCTGTGGCATGATGACGTTAAGCATGCGTACGTGCAACCACAGCATGGTGCGTTGTGCTGTTTCCCATATATCACATTTACCCCCCCCCCCCCCCAATAAAGCTTAGAACTGCATCTGTCATTAGCCTTAGCAAGGACAGCAAGTAAACATCAAAACAGCATATCGGCTAGGGTACAGTTGGTCATACACATATATTTGGATTAGCTTAATGAAAAACCACTAATATGTGAAACGCACACACTTGGCCAATATTTCCATTAGCATATTGCTTAATATGAAACAACATACACATAAGATTCAAGATTCAAAGATTTTATTTGTCAATACTACTATACGTACAGGACATACAGGAGAACTGAAATGGCGCTTCTCTCTCTCTTCAGTGGTGTGCATAATATAAAAAAGAAAAAGGAATAAGGCTGGAAAAAAAAGAAAACGACAACAATAGCAGTTTATGTACAGTAATGCAACCTATCATGCAAATGGCGACAAAAGATAGACCCAGACCTCCCATAGAGCAAATAGAGATAAACGGTTAACGATTCAATTCAATTCAATTCAACTTTATTTATATAGCGCCATTTCACAACAACAGTCATCTCATAGCACTATCAACTGTAGGGGGAAACCTCACAGTTGCAGAAAGGCCCCAGCAATCAGACGATCCCCTGTGAGCAAGCACTTGGCGACGGTGGAGAGGAAAAACTCCCTTTTAACAGGAAGAAACCTCCAGCAGAACCAGGCTCAGGGAGGGGCAGTCATCTGCTGCGACTGGCTGGGGGGTGAGGGGATAGAGAAGATGAAAAGAACAGACATGGAGAGAGCAAACAGCACGATGGGGACTCAATCTGTGGGAGAGAACAAACAAATGTTAATGACCAGCAAAAAAAATATTTCATTGAGAGTGAGGAAAGGAGTGAGGCCCAGTGCATTACTGGAGGTCCCCCGGCTGACTAAACCTATTAGCAGCATAACTAAGGGAGGGTTCAGAAACACATGATCCCTCCCTAATTGTAGGCTATATCAAAAAGGTAGGTTTTAGCCCTATTCTTAAAAACAGAGATCGAGTCTGACTCCCGAATCCAGATTGGCAGCTGGTTCCACAGGAGAGGAGCTTGATAACTGAAGGCTCTGCCTCCCATTGTACTTTTGGAGATTCTAGGTATTACAAGTAATCCTGCATTTTGGGAGCGTAGTGCTCTGTTAGGATAATACGGTAGTATCAGATCTTTTAAATAAAAAGGAGCCTGATTGTTTAGAGCTTTGTAAGTAAGAAGAAGGATTTTAAACTTAATTCTACTCTATGGGAAGCCAATGAAGGGAGGCCAGAACCGGAGAGATATGATCTCTCTTTCTAGTACCTGTTAAAACTCTTGCTGCAGCATTTTGGATCAGCTGAAGACTTTTTAAAGATGTTTTAGGACAGCCTGATAATAAATAATTACAATAATCTAATCTTGAGCTAACAAAAGCGTGGATCAGTTTCTCAGCATCACTCTGAGACAAGATGCTCCTAATCTTGGCAATATTACGCAAATGATAGAAGGCAGTCTTAGAAACAAATTTAATATGTGAATTGAAGGACAGATCTTGATCAAAAATAATTCCAAGGTTCCTCACAGAGCTATTAAGAGAAAGAGTAACCGCATCCAAACTGAAAGTTTGATTTGGAAAGGAATTTCTAAGGTTTTTTGGACCAACAAGAATGACTTCAGTCTTATCTGAATTTAATAGCAGGAAATTACAAGTCATCCAAGCTTTGATTTCCTTAAGACAGGCTTCTAACTTGGCTAATTGATTACTATCATCTGGCTTCATTGACAGGTGTAATTGTGTGTCATCTGCATAACAATGAAAATGTATACAGTGCTTTCTAATAATGTTGCCTAACGGAGGCATATATAAACTAAAAAGAGTAGGGCCTAGCACAGATCCCTGTGGAACTCCATGACTAAGCTTTGAGTTGAAAGAAAACTCATTATTTACATGAACAAACTGGAACGGAACCTATCAGATAAATAAGATCTAAACCACTGCAATGAAGTTCCATTAAGTCCAACATAGTGTTCTAATCTATCAAGTAGAATATTATGATCGATAGTATCAAAAGCTGCACTAAGGTCTAAAAGGACAAGTACAGAAACCAGTCCATTATCAGATGCGATGAGGAGGTCGTTAGTGACCTTCGCTAAGGCTGTTTCAGTACTATGATGGATTCTAAACCCAGATTGAAACTCTTCAAGTAAACCATTTCCCTGCAGGTGGTCAAATAATTGTGTAGCAACAACTCTTTCTAAGATTTTTGAAATGAAAGGGAGATTAGAGATTGGTCTATAGTTAGCTAAAGCTCCTGGATCTAGCGTTGGCTTTTTGAGTAAGGGTTTAATTACAGCCGTTTTAAAAGCCTGCGGTACATGGCCCAAAGTTAATGAAGAATTGATTATATGAAGAATAAAGCTACCAATAAGTGGGAAGACTTCTTTAAATAACCTGGTAGGAATAGGGTCTAAAAGACAAGTTGAAGGTTTGGATGAGGAAACTATTCCTCATTCCTCAACGATGAAAAAACCCAGCAATCCTATATACAACTAGAAATGTAATACTCATAGTTGCAGTTCAATGCGGTAGTGTAGGTGCAGATAATAACTGATAGGACTGCTCATGATCAGTATTGCAATGACAGACAGACAGCAGCAGATATGACATTTGTGCAAATGGTTGCGGTTAAAGTGCAGAGACATATAGCAGCAAATGTGTTACTGTTGGTGTGTCAGTCTTTCTGTGCCAACAGCTGAGGCAGATAGTGTGCGGGTAAGTGCGTTACGGTCCAGGTGGGGGGGTGGGGTGGAGGAGTAGACAGAGTTCAGGGTCCTGATGGCCTGATGAACAAAGCTGTTAAGCAGTCTTGTGGAGCAGGCCCATAGGCTTCGGTACCTTTTCCCCAAGGGCAGGGGGGCTGAAGTGAGAGTGTGAGGGGTGGGGTGTCACCTGCAATGTTGATGGCTCTGGGGGTGAGGCAGGTGAGGGAGAGGTCTGGGGGGGGCAGAAGGGCACCAATGATCTTGCTGGCTGCTTTCACTGTGCATTGTAGTGTCTTGCGGCAAGAGGCAGTGCAGCTTCTATACCACACCGTGATGCAGCTGGTGAGGATGCACTCAATGGTGCCCCGGTAGAAAGAACACACAATGGAGGTGGGACTCGTGCTCCCCTCAGTTTGCAGAGGAAATGGAGGCGAGTTTGAGCCTTCTTGGCCAGTGATGTGGTGTTGTTGGACCAGGAGAGGTCCTCAGAGATGTGCACCCCCAGGAACTTGGTGCTGCTCACCCTCTCCACAGCTGCACCATCGATGATCAGAGGGGGGTGCTGTGTGTGACCCCTCCTGAAGTCGACCACAATCTCCTTGTTTTTTCCCACATTCAGTAAGAGGTTATTGGCTTTGCACCACTGGACCAGTTGGCTCACCTCATTTCTGTAGTTGGCTTCCTCATTGTTGGTGATGAGGCCCACCACCGTCGTGTCGTCCGCAAACTTGATGATGTGGTTGGTGTTGTAGGCTGGTACGCAGTCGTGGGTCAGCAGGGTGAAGAGAAGCGGGATGAGCACACACCCTTGTGGGGCCCCTGTGCTCAGTGTGATGGTCATGGAGGTGTTGCTGCCAACCTGCACGTTCTGTGGCCTCCCTGTGAGAAAGTCCAGCAACCAGTTACAGAGAATGGTTTTGAGTCTCAAGTGTCTGAGTTTTTCTATCAGGTGCTGAGGGATGATTGTGTTGAATGCTGAACTGAAGTCCAAGAACTGCATTCGCATGTAGGAGTTTTTTGAGTCCAGGTGGGTGAGGGCTGGATGGAGAGCAGCAGCGATGGCATCTTCTGTGGATCTGTTTGACCTGTATGCAAACTGAGATGGGTCATGGGAGGGAGGCAGGATGGACTTGATGTTCTGCATGGCTAGCCACTCAAAGCACTTCATTTTAATGGGGGCCAGTGAAGTGCTTCGTTCATATACTTCATATGTTCATTCATGTACTTCATATACTTCATATACTTGACTGGACCGTTGTTAGAACCACCAAGGCTTATTTCTGAACATGACATCAGAAAAAAAATTATTTTTTGATTACAGCCTGGGTAACCGGGTAGACTGCCGGTTTGACCCACATGGTCATGTGGGTTATTCTGCCACATTGAACAAACCATGCACTGACTGAACATATAATAAAAGAACTTTAGAGTCATTGACAGCTCAGAGCTCAGCGAGGCCTCTGTCGAGTCCAGGGTGGGCACAATCCTGGTGGCGCATTTTCTGGTGAATCTGGTGATCTCCTTGGTGGAATTGTGGCTAGCTTAACAGCAAAGTCCCAGTCCGGATCCCACACTGGCTGGGTCGGCTCGGTTGCTGTTACTTGGTCAGGGGCAGGTGGTGGTGTTACTTTTCTCAGACGGCTGGCATGCCATCAAGACCCATCAGCCATCTGGAAGGTGGCTGGTCCAAGCTGAGCGGTGATCTGCATCGGTTGTGGTGGTGGTGACTGGAACATCTGCAGCTGATGCGGATGGTTGGATCGGCGGATCCGGACCCAGTCGAGCACCATGAGCGATGGATGTTTCTGCTTCAAGGTGTGCTGATGCAACCGTCGTTACTGGGGTGCCATTTAATGGAGGATGTGTTTGGTTTTTTGACGGTCATGGAGGCGAAGTGGTCTTGTTGGTGACTGGATGAACCCCATGATCTTCCAGGTCTTGCACTGTCACAGACTGGAACTCCTGCAGTGAGGTGGCGGCTCTGGGAGGCTTATGCCATGCAAAGATCAGTCCCCAGTCTTCTGTGCTCCAGTCAACATGTGGTGTGAAATAAGGAGCGGCTACGCTTATGTCTGGGCGAAGTGGACTTTGGCCTTCAGCGGTCAAGCAGAATCCCATGTGATCTGTGATGGAAAAGCCCAGCTCATGGAAAAGATCATATCCCAGGATGCTGTCATCAAGGCGCGTCACTTGAAACGTGAACACTGTGAGAACTCTTGACCCATAGCGAACCGGTAGAGTGATGGTTCCTAGCATGCTGATTTTGACGTGTCCATACCCGAACCACGTCATACATGGAACCACATTCCACCATGTCTGGCTTGGATGCAGGGGAAAAAAGTCTTCACCATGGACTCATCCATCAGGGACCTTGTGGCAGCAGTGTCCAGCAGCAGCGGTAGACTGACGCCATCCAGTTGTACTTTGCACCACTTGTACATGTGTTACTGGAGTCCACTGAATGAATGGTGGTTGGACTGGGCCGACTGAGCAAGTTAGATGGCAGGCTTGCCGGGGCTGAGCGGCATACTTTAGCAAAGTTGTTCAGCTTACCGCAGTGGTGGCACTTGTGTCCTTTGGCGGGGCAAGCGTGCGTGTCCGGTGCAAGGGAGAGCCACAGTTACCACATAGCTGGCATGCTTTATTGTCCTGTCGTCCCGCGATGTTGACTTCGGGGTCCTCCTGGGAGGACACGGGGTCGTCGGGCTCAGCAGCCAAGGTAACAGCTTGTGCTAGCAAAGCAAAGTGTGGGGAACATGGGCTGGAGGATCCTAGCTGGGAGGCTAGCCGAGCCACGACCTCTAGTTGAGGCATCAGCTCCACCACCCTAGAGAGCGGCAGGTCGACTGGCAACATTAGCAGCTTCTTCTGCAACTTCAGGTTGGTGGTGTGCTCCGCTAACTGGTCCCGCACTATCTCATCTTTCAGTTGTGCAAACCTACATGTGCTGGCCAGACAGCAGAGGTCAGCGACATATTGCTTGACCGACTCAGCTACATGTTGCTGGCGTTGGCGAAACCTTATCCTCATGACTAGCATGCTCTCGGGGATGGCAAAGTGTCTCACTAACAAAGCAACACACTCATCGTAACTATCTGCAGGTCCGAGCATCCTAAAGACATGCTGTCCCTCGCTGCCAAGGCAGTGGATTAGCATGGCACACAGCCTTAGCTTGCTAGCTTTAGCTAGGTCCATAGTGGACAGAAACCTTTCAAATGACTCATGCCAACGTTGCCAAGGAATGGGCGGCTCACCGGTTAAAGTGAGGAAGAGTCGTAGAGGTGTCAGCAGTGCTACCATTTCAATGGTGTCCAAGTTTCTCCTCGTTGCCAATTGTTGTTGGAAATAATGGGCTGCAGACAGGTCCACATGTTGAGGTTAACTTTATTGAACATAACAGAACATGCTAGGAGAGGGCACACAGTGAGGTGAACTGGGAAGGTGGTACACCAAAGGCGGAGAGCAACAGACTGGCGAGCCGGCTATTATACCTGCAGTGTGATGATGTCACACATGCGTACGTGTGACCACAGCGTGGTGCATCGTGCTGTTTCCCATATATCACAGCCTCCTTCACTCTCAAGCAGGAGAGACTGAGTGAGCTGGGAGAATCTCAGCGAATGGGCTACCAGAGACCATCGGGGAGCGCTCCAGCCTCCACGCAGGGCTGTGTAGCAACTCTCTGCTCCACTGAAAATGATCCTTCCGCCCTAGCCCACCCAACTTGTGTCCAAGTAGGGGTCTCTGCAGAACACAGTGCTGTACCTAGAGGCCTGATTAACTGTCTCCACACTGCACCTAGAGGAGACCTTCGTGGCCATCTCCCCCCAGCATGCAGGGTAAAATGCAGGCTGCAAATCCGTGTCCTCTCTCTGGTATTTTAGCAGGGACACTGAGGTTTTTCCAAATAAAGTTAATCATTGCGATTTTTGTTTGCTTTGGGGCATCTGGGATCTGCCTCTTAAGAGGGGGGTCCTGTCAGGATCGGGACATTGGCTATGCTATGTCCTTGCTGTGAATTATGTTTTGGGGCTTTTGTTATGATTGGGGCATGAGCACAGTCCATGTCTTCACCTTTTGTTGTTGTGGAGACTCTGCTATTTTCATAGTCATTACTTTTTGCATTGTTATTCTTGTCATGGTCTGGGTTTGGGCTTTTGTTTTCACAGTGTCTTTTGTTTGTTTCCAGATTTACATTGTGAGTTCTGGCTTTGTTGTTAATTGTTTATGGCTGTTTTTGATTTCTTGATTATTGATTGTTCAGGGGTGTTGATTTTTGTTGTTCTATTTATAGAGGTTGTGTGCTGCCTTTGGCAAGGCGATCTTCACGCTATCATGCTCACACTCATGTTCATGGTCTCGCATCTTGCTCTTATTTCTTGTTCAGGTTTGGAAGTTTGTCTTTGTCAATAAATTATGCTGAAAAGAAAGCCTGCGCCTAAGTTCAATCCTTTGCCCCTGAGGGGCAGTCATGACAGCCACGGCTCACTTCCCCTCTTATCAGCTGCCTTAACATCCGGTGTTTGTTCTGAAAGTCCAAACCTTTCTGAAAATTGCTTTAAAAAAGTCATAAAATGCAGAAACTCACCAAATATTTTCAGACAGGATGTGAGCTTTTGAAAAAAAAAAAAAAAAAAAACACACCTGAAAACCACCATGGCTGATGAGAGGGACAAACGTCCTTTTTAATGAAGACCTGGATAATATTCTAGTCTCACTAAACTAGTTCACCAACTAATATGATGGAGTCTGAACCAGTTTGAACTTAAAATGCTGTTACTGATGTGTCCACAGCTGCAGAAAACACATTTTAGGGTGAGTAGCATGTTTGCTAACTACCGGTCTGTGCTGACAACACAAACGTCATCATGACAACGAGAAATAGGCACTATCACATAAAGTTTAGTTTTCTTGGAAAAGAAGCAGTTTGAATGCCAAACTAACTGGACCGAATTATACAGTGTAACAAAAACATGAACCTTGGTGCAGACTTTCAGGTGTGGAAGTGCCCTGAGACTACATTTTAGTAAACAGGAGCAACCTGAACATCCCACTAAAAATATATTTCTTTGCCTTTTTTTTCCTGCAGAAAAGAACGAGAAGCCCATTACGCCCAGAAGAAAGCAGAGAGAGCAACCGTCAGGACTCACTTCCGGGAAAAGTACAAACTACCAAAGGTAAATTACTTTTTTGATCGCTGCAGTGATCCCCCTTAAATTTCCTGGCTCTTTTCTAAGCTCTGGAAGGATCTATCCCAAGTTTCTCCTGGTCTCTTTTGATATATCTCTGTTTATCTATTTTAAAAAAAATGATAGACTGTAGCTACGTATATAAGCAGTGGATGTCGTTGCCATGATGTCACAAATTGGTTCACAACATCCCAAAATGAAACCTTAACTGCGCACTTCTGCTTCCACTTGATGTTTGAAGTTTGTCTGAAATTTACAGAAACCTTCATAGTTTCAGTGGTATTCAGGCCCACGTTTTTGTCCAAACACAACTGTAGTAATTCTCATTGTTGCTAGAGATGAGTCCCACCACAGTGGCATTATCAGCAATGTTAGCAGTGTTAGAGTCATGTGTGAAGAGCAGTTAGGTGTACATAGAGTGAAAAGAGCCGAGCTGAGGACGCAGCCCTACAGTGCACCTGTGTTCATGATTATGTTAGATGATGTCCGATTACCCATCATGATGGTCTGTGGTTTGTTGGTTAAAATGTCCTTGACAGAGTGATGTGGAAAGTCAAAGATTAATGAGTTTGTGAACCAGTTTCTGAGGTATTATTGTATTTAAAGTGGAGCTAAAGTTCACAAAGAGCATCTTTACCTATTTGTTTGGATGCTACAGATGACACATAGCTGTGCGAAATGTGATGAAAACTGCATCGTCTATAGATCTGTTCACCCGGTAAGCTAACTGATGGCTATCCATGTCTGCAGGGATGGTGTCCTTGATGTGGGATAATACAGTCCTTTTGAAGCACTTCATAATGGCTGGTGAAAGGGCAATTGGGTAATAGTTGTTAAGGCTGATGACAGTGGACTTTCTGGACACAGAAACAGTCGCAGTGGTTCTGAGGCAGGTGGGGACAGCTTGTTGTAGGAATGTGTGTTTGTGTCTGTCCTTGGCATCTTTGATGCCCTTTTTCAGGTCCTTTCAGGTAGCTCTACAGACCAATCCAGCAAAATACAGAAATAAAAAAGCTGCTATTACCAGAGTGACCTCTTCTAGAGATACAGTATGCCCCTGTTTAGGCACAGGTTGTCATTACAGCACAACACTTCTTTTTACTGTATCTTTCCTTTTATTTAAGTGACATGAAACAGTTTCAGTCAGGGCTGGACTTTGCGGATGAAGGTCTAGAAAGGTGGTGGTCCATGTCTGTTGCGGAGATCCTGGTGGCTGACAAGGCCAATACAAGGATAGGCATGCCCACAACGACAGCAAATGAATATCAGGTCTGGAAGCAGAGACCTCACGATTCTTCCTTCGGCTTCTTGAGAGTGTCTCTGTGGGTATTCTCAAAGGATAAGACAGTTTGGTTGATGGTGTGCCACCAGGGTTGACCACTAGCAATGGTCAGTTTGACAGGCACTGAGGGACTTGAGTAAATGCAGTATTGTAGCGTAGTTAAGCACACTAACTAGAATAGCTATCATTGCCTAACATCGTCAGACCACCTAAAAATGGGCATAGCTATAGTACCAGTATGCATTTATTTACTGTATGTTTAACTTTACCCACCTGTCTCTCCACACCAGAATGAGCTAGATGAAACCCAGATCCAGCAGGCGGGGGATGACGTGGAGTTGCCCACAGAGCTGGCCAAGATGATCGCTGAAGATAACCAGGAGGAAACCCACAAACAGTCAGTGCTCGGCCAGCTGTCCAACATCCAGAACGTGGACATCGACCAGTTGAAGGACAAGGCCCAGGCCACGCTGGAAGACCTCAAAAAGCAGACGGAAAATTGCAGCCTCATGTGATCTAGCCATTTTCAGGTCCCTGGAGAATAGTTTTTCTTGAACAAATATTTTCTTCAGAGGTGGAGCTGCTCTGGAGGGTAAAATGTTCTCATTATTAGGAATTGCTCTGAGTTTTCCCAACTTCCAAAGTCACGTCAGATAGGCTCAAGAACCTCTTCCTCAGTAGCAACTATCATGATATCTGGTAACTCGAACTGGACCAAGGCAATTTACCAAGATTATCAGCTACAGTTAACACAGTTCAAACTACTTACTTCAAAATATTTACATAATTCATCTATCTATTACTGTTTTTAATTGCTTCAACCCCTATTCCTTTCCAGTTCTATCAAATGCATATTTAAACTTTTTGCTCATCATTTAACAGTTTGCATTTTGTCTGGTAGTTAATGTTCAGCTAACAAGTTTAACTGCTAACCACACTTTTAGCTTCAAATTAGCCCATAACTTTTATTAAAATTGATTTAGCTATCCATTTAACTGGTGAAAGATACTTGGCTTACAATTTCCTTTGTTAATCTGTTTAACTATTTTAACTGCTAAACATGCATAATGTAACTCTTTTGTAGCCTAGCTAGTGTTAAGCTAGTAGGTTTAGCTCACAAATTTGAATGCTATTCATACTTTAGTTTATACATTTAATAGTTAACATCTGCTATTGTTAATGCATAGCTTTAGAGAATACTTTAAGCTGCTATTCTTACATTTTTTGTTTTTTTATTTTAGCTAGCTATTTCAACTGTTTGCTTACACTAAGATAGATTTTTAGGGTTAATTCTTAAGTTTAGCTAATTTTGACAGCTGCTAGCCTTATGGTGCTTTCAGATCAAACGCGAAGGAAATTTTTCACACAGCATGATTACATGTTAACTCAGTGTAAACATACAAATACACACAAATTTGCATATTCACATCTGAAGGAGTTGGTAGCAATAGCTAATCAGCTTTGAGATTGTGCTATCACCAGAGTGAAGGTGTCAACACTGGAGAGTAAACTAGTTTGGAAATGAGACCTGCAGACAGATGGACTGGGAGATCTGGAGCTGAAACTCAGTGTTTGTTGTTTATCTACTCATATACTCCTGCTATGGGTGGATGTGCTATGAGGGCTAGCATGCTAACAGTGTAAACAACCATCATGCAGGTGCAGTTTCTGGAGGAGGTTGTGCCATTTTCCTAGCCAAATAACATTGTAAACCTAAACATGACAGTGTTTTTGGGATTTCCATGGCAGGTAGAAAGCAGCTGCAGAAGTTATGAAGGCACCCCTGCCCCTCTGCACCTCACTTGGATGCAAATATGCATCTATTAACATCTTTACATTAACTTTACATGTAATTGCGCTGCACAAAAAATTAGCATTTGGTCTGGATGCACCTTTAGAATTAATAGTTACTTTCTAATCAAAAATTTTGTGAGCTATTTCAACTTTTTTGTCTCATGTCATCATTTAATATTTTCCATGTTGTTGTTTTTTTTTAAATGTTAGTCTATTTTAACTAACATTCACCACAGTTTTACTATTTATTCATTTATTTATTAAAAAAACTGTTCATGTTGCCATTCTTTAGCTAAATGTTAGCCATCTTTTTTACACTATGTCTAAATACCTGTATGTACTAGGGAACATAACCTATTTGAAACTCAGTGCTTTAATAGTGTTTAAGAGAGAGTTATATATAGTTATCCAGAAGCCTTATTATATGGGGGGTGGGGGCTGGAATGTTCATAGGCTGAAAAGTTCAGAGTGGTCAAATTTGACCAAATGTGTTTTATTTTTCAGCTGCAGGGATCCAAGCATTGTAACACTGATGGAAAAAATGTATGGACCGAAGGGGAGACTGTGTTGAAAAATAAACCACATTTGGTCAGATTTGACCACTGTGAACTTTTCAGCCCACCCCACATATGCTGATATCTTTGTCTCATATTACTAACCGAAAAGAGCAATTGAACCACCATACTGAGCCTGTTTCCTCTCTGACTTGAATGTTGCTCACATTTAACCGAAATCAATCAGTTAATTAATACTCCGAGACTTGACTCGTGAGGTTATTTCTGCTTGTAGACCAGCTCCTCCTCTGAGAAATGTTTGTCAGGTGCGTTGAATCCTTTATCCCCTCCTGTCCCTCACCTCCCAGTTTCTCCAGAACTCACCTGACGGGTAATAAGAAAATATGAATCTGCAGCAGGGTGACGGCAGATGTGCGTGTTTTTGGTTTTTATTGCCTCCAAAGTCACAGTATCTGATTTCAGTGAGGAACCCACGCACTTTCAATAATAGAGCATCACTGAGATCAGTTTTAAAATAAAAGCAGAAGCAAAGTTGATGCTGGCTGTAACACTTTGAATTTGGGGGAAATTATCTTGCCAGTGAAACAGAACATCTCTTCGAGGACTTTATACATTCTAAAAGCACAAATGATCAAAATTGGCTTACATCTGTTGAAAGTAGCTTTCTAATGTTGCTGCAGTATTTTTTTTTTAATCTTTTAGACATATCATTGTTTTCTGTAATATCAGTGTGCCTTGGACCTCCGTACAAGGTTGTCTTCTCTCAAGCTTCAAGATCTGAAAGCTACTTTCCATAAAGACAAGCTTTTTTTGGTGGTGTCTGTCTATAGGACACTGTTTTATAGGTGTTTCAAACACCTATGAAAAGGCATGATAGATTTGCAGCGTTTTAAAAGTGGAACTATTTAAAGAGCCCTCATTATGCTTTTTGGCCTTCTGCTGTTTTAGCCTGTTACGCAGGGTTTTTTTGCGACATTTGGTCTGCAAAGTCAAACATCTCCCGCAGAATCTAGGACTACAGCTCTGCCTGAAACACTTCGTTTGAATTCGCTTTAAAGTTAACTTTGTAGAAGAGCTGGAAATGACGAGGCGGTTTTGTATCACAAAAGCAGGGTCTTTAATGAACAACTCTTCTATCTTGTCTCATCTGGTGCAGAGCTTGGCAGAAGGCAAAGAGGAAGAATTCTGCCCAGCTCGCTGGTTAAATACAGGCACACATCAAAGACATGCAAAACACAAGCTGAAATCCCCCGTTATCTAAATCCCCCATTAGTCCTGTTAACTCCTCCCTTTGTCTTGGGAGGTGATGGGAAAACCTCTCCTCGCCTTAGGGGGTGAAGGTGTCAAGTCTGTTGCCACCGTGTCCTGTGACGTCGTTGGTCTTCACACGTGGTTGGTCGTGGTGAGATTCCTTTGTCCCTTTCAGAGGTGTGAAGTTCCTTTGTATATTCTGTCCCAAACATTTCCACATGCTCTAACAAATGTAGGTATGGAATATATGAGTAATATATACCACAGGCCCCCCAAACAACTATGAAAGGACACAGAAAGATTCACAGTCTAGGGTAATTACTAAGACATACTACGTGTTACAGCTGTTGCCACAGAAGAACTTTTAAGCAGCCATGCTCCTAAGAGAGTTCAGTGAAAACATAACAGCATAGTATAATCATAAGTCAGTCCTAAACTGTTGCGGCACAATTAGCGAAAAAAATTGCAGAGTGGTGTAATCAGTCCCTGTGCAGTCTGGGTTTCAATCTTCTCCCAAAGCTGCTGTAGGTTGGTTTAGGCGTCCTGCTGGGACCTTCTTGTGAGGAATCTGCAGTGTGGGAAGGAGAGAGATTATTTGTTCCCTGCCTGGGGGCTGAGACTTTTTCCTTGGGGGGTCTACCTCGCCGAGGTGCTCGAGCCAGCTGTGCAGGTTCGTCTCTCAACAAGAAGGCAGGTTTGAGTCTGTCAATGCTGACCGTTTCATTTCTATCCCCATAATCAAGCACAAAGTGTTTGTCACCATTTTCCAGCACTCTGAACGGGCCATCGTATACTGGGCGTAACGTTGGTTTAAGGGCTTCATGCTTAACAAAAACAAACTCGGCGTTTTTTAAAGTTTGAGGAACAAAAACTCGTGGAAACGAGTGATGAACTGGACCGTGGAGAGAGTCCTGTCTGTTACTGCCTAAAAAACTTGGGACTGGGAGATGCCCTGTTTCCGGGTTTTCTGGTAAAAATTCACCTGGTAGTCTGATAGGCTGGGCAAAGACTAATTCTGCAGGGGAAGCGTCTAAATCCTCTTTAGGTGCCGCACGCAACCCCAATAAAACCCAGGGAAGTTTATTTACCCAATTTGTGTCCGTTAATGAGGCTCTGAGGGCGGCCTTTAGGGACCTGTGAAAACGCTCGCATAACCCATTAGCCTGAGGGTGATAAGCGGTGGTGCGGTGAATTGTTGCCCCTAAACTGTTGGACATGGCTGACCAGAGCTCTGAGACAAATTGAGGTCCCCTATCTGACGTGATGTCTGATGGGACACCGAAACGTGCCACCCAATTTGTTAGAAAAACGCGAGCGACTTCCTCCGCTGTAGTTGCCGCTAGAGGGACTGCCTCTGGCCAGCGCGTGGTGCGGTCTATCATTGTTAGCAGGTGTGTGAAACCCTGGGAGGAAGGCAGCGGCCCAACGAGGTCGACATGAATGTGGTCGAACCTTCTAGCAGGGATGGGAAAAGGCTCCAGAGGGGCTTTTGTGTGTTTTTGTACTTTGGCGTGCTGACAAGGAATGCAAGTTTTTGCCCATTCTTTTACGTTTTTGCGCAGGCCTGGCCACACAAACTTTTCGGCAACCATTTTGACCGAGGCACGCACACCTGGATGCGCGAGGGAGTGAATTGCGTCGAAAATACGGCGGCGCTAAGCAGCCGGTACTAACGGGCGAGGTCGGCCGGTTGAAACATCGCATATTAGGGGGGGCACGCCGTCGCGCAACCCTTTTTTCTCCAGCCTTAACCCTGTTGGTCCAGACAGGAGCACGCGCACGTCCGCATCACTACCTTGTTCTTCCGCCATGGCTGCATAATCTATCCCTTCATGGATAGGTGCTGCATATGTGTTTGCGTTAGAGAAAAGCTCAGCTGCTGAAGCAGTGTAATCTGTCTCCTCGCGCTCTGGCGGTGCCACAGCGCGAGAGAGACAGTCCACTACTACGTTAAGTTTGCCCGCAACATGTCGAATGTCTGTGGTGAACTCTGAAATCGCAGCTAGCTGTCTTTGTTGTCTGCCCGACCAAGGTTCTGAAATTTTAGCCATAGCGAAAGTGAGCGGTTTATGGTTCACAAAAGCCGTGAAACTCCGCCCTTCTAACCAAAACTGGAAGTGGCGGATGGACAAATGGAGCGCCAGCAGCTCCCTGTCAAAAGTGCTGTATTTGCGTTCCGTCGGGTTTAGCGATTTGCTAAAGAATGCTAAAGGTTGCCAGACCCCCTTGACAAGTTGCTCTACAACTGCCCCTATGGCCAAGTCTGAAGCATCTGTGGTTAGAGCAATGCGGGCCGAGGGATCTGGATGGACTAACATTGTGGCGTTAGCTAGGGCGTTTTTAACTTCCGCAAAAGCGCGTTCGCGTTCTGGGGTCCATTCGACCGCGTTGGAAGCTTTCTTTTTTTTGAGCGCGTCATACAGGGGTTGCATGAGCTGAGCTGCATGAGGGAGGAAACGGTTGTAAAAATTAACCATCCCCAAAAATTCCTGTAGCGATTTGACCGTTTGGGGCCGTGGAAAACCTTCTATCGCATGAATTTTGTCTGGAAGCGGAACTGCCCCTTTCGGGGAGACTCTATGTCCCAAAAAATCAATTTGCGATACGCCGAATTTGCATTTGGCTGGATTAATTATTAATCCGTGTTCTTCTAGCCTCTGAAAAACGGTAGTGAGATGCTGCTCGTGCTCTTCCTCAGATGAGCTGGCTACCAGCATGTCATCGAGGTAGACGAAAACAAAGGGGAGGTCGCGTAAGACTGCGTCCATCATACGTTGAAAAGTCTGAGCAGCACCTTTGAGGCCGAAAGGCATTCGCAGGAATTCAAAAAGGCCGAAAGGGGTTATAACCGCTGTTTTAGGAATGTCTTCATCTCGGACTGGGACTTGGTGATAACCGCGGACTAAGTCTATTTTTGAAAAAATGCGCGCACCCGCTAAATGTAGTGAAAAGTCCTGTATGTGAGGGATGGGGTAGCGGTCATGCGCTGTAGCGTTGTTTAATCTGCGGTAATCTCCGCACGGTCTCCAAGAACCGTCGGATTTCGGAACCATGTGAAGCGGCGAAGCCCAAGGGCTCTTCGAGCGTCTAACAATGCCCAATTTTTCGAGAGCTGCAAATTCGTCCCTTGCTATGTTGAGCTTGGCCGCGTCTAAGCGGCGAGCTTTGGCAAAAACGGGAGGTCCCGTTGTTGGAATGAAGTGTTTAACCCCGTGTTTGGCTACAGTGGCTGAAAATTTGGGGGTTGTGAGTGCTGGAAATTGGGTGAGGAGTTGCTCAAACTTACCTCCTGCCGTGGTGACGTTGGCCTGCACAGGTGGTGGAGAGACTCGAGCTGAGCATGGAATAGAAGCAAAAGATAGTGCATTAACCAGGCACCTATTTGCTAGATCAACTAATAACCCATGTGCACATAGAAAATCAGCGCCTAACAAGTTAAAACTCACCGCCGCTACAACAAATGTCCATCTGTAGCTGCGGCCGTGAATGAGGAGGTGCAGGCTCTTTTCACCAAACGTGTCGATGTCAGAACCGTTGGCTGCCACTGCTCCATTGCCCCGGGTGCCCATGGCTCGATCTGCGTGGGAGGGCATGATGAAACTCAGCTGAGCTCCCGTGTCGATGAGGAACTGCTTGCCTGTGTGTCCATCCGTCACGTATAACAGCTTGTTTTTCTCGCCGAGAACCGCTGCCGTTAACGGCCCTCGGTTTTGGCGTTTTCCCGACATCGTGAACTTGCAGGGGGGAACGCATTTGTGGGCTTTCTCGGCGAAGTGGTGGTGATAATAACAGACGTTGATCTGTTTGTTATGCTTGGGCCGCGCCGCTGTCACCGTGGGCTGGATCTGCTCCGTGGGTTGTGGCTCTCCATGGCTCGGGGCGTCAGTTTTGAGGTCCGCGGATGCCGCTGTAGGTGTCCGCTCCTTGCAGGCGTTGACGAGCCGATAAGCCTCACTGGCCAGTGTGCGGAAGTCTTGGTGGGTGTCGCACTTCATATTGGCGAGTGTCCCTCTCATGTGTGGTGGAAGCGTGCTGAGGAAAATAAACTGGAAAAGGAAATTGTCGTTGTCCTCCTCCTTAAGCTGCAGCAAATCCTCCATGAGGGCCTTCGGATTGCCCCCTTTGTGGCCGTAGATCGCCAGGATCCTCTCGGCTCTTTCCTCCGCTGGTGGGACATAGTTCGCCACAATGGTCGCCTTGAGCGTCTCATACTTGTCCCGGGCCGGTGGTCGCCGGATCAAGCTCCGCACACACCTCGAAGTGGCGGAGTCGAGCTTGGAGACGATATGGTAGAATTTTGTATCGTCTGCTGTGATGCCCGCCAGTATGAACTGGGCTTCAGCCTGTAGAAACCAAGAGGCGGGGTCTTCTCGCCAGAAGTCTGGCAGCTGGACAGCGACGGCGTTCGTGCACACCATCACTGTTGTGCCCGCCGGGTGAGAGTGCCTTGCCTCGGCTCTCACGGCGGTGCTGGAGCTCGGTTGAGCTCTCTCGGTACCCTCTGCCGGGGGGAACAGCTGTCTGCTTGTTCCCTCGTCTGCGTTGTCGCTGGTGTAAGTCAGATTCGCCACGGATGAGTCACTTGAAGAACGCCTCATGTCCATACTCGCGTCAAGGTCACCAGTGTAGAAGAGCTGGAAATGACGAGGCGGTTTTGTATCACAAAAGCAGGGTCTTTAATGAACAACTCTTCTATCTTGTTTCATCTGGTGCAGAGCTTGGCAGAAGGCAAAGAGGAAGAATTCTGCCCAGCTCGCTGGTTAAACACAGGCACACATCAAAGACATGCAAAACACAAGCTGAAATCCCCCGTTATCTAAATCCCCCATTAGTCCTGTTAACTCCTCCCTTCGTCTTGGGAGGTGATGGGAAAACCTCTCCTCGCCTTAGGGGGTGAAGGTGTCAAGTCTGTTGCCGCCTCGTCCTGTGACTTCGTTGGTCTTCACACGGTGGTGAGATTCCTTTGTCCCTTTCAGAGGTGTGAAGTTCCTTTGTATATTCTGTCCCAAACATTTCCACATGCTCTAACAAATGTAGGTATGGAATATATGAGTAATATATACCACAAACTTGTTATTTATTAAAAGACCTGATACAACTCGCCCAAGTGGAAATTTCCCGCTGAGCTTCGGCGCTCACATGCATGCAGTGCAGCTAGCTTTGTTAGCGGACCGTCTGCTGATTTTAGAGCTCTTCTCTGTAAATTCTCATCACCCCACCAGACATCTGTGGTCCCAGCATGTTCATTCTGGCCTATTTTGTTGTTTTTTTTTCCCTCAGCATAAAAAAACCCACAGGTGTTGTTAGCATTGCTAGCTTTGCAATGCGAATCAGCACAACCAGGGATTTTATGGCTTTTTTCATAAATTGTGGTGCTAATGTTAGCTAGTCTACGGGGTTTCTGACCAACTTAGAGGTCGACCTGCCAGGTACAAACTGAGAGAGGTGTCTAGCCTTGCTGCTAGATGTCCATCTAGGTCTGTTTTCTACATATTCTGTCTTTTCTCACTAGACACGCATTTTCCCAGATGGATCATCTCCCAAACCCCTGACCATATTTTTCATTCATCGACATTATTTTACCAAAAGCCAGTTTAGAAAGCTTGGGATCAGTCCGCCAAGGTCTCCGCCTTTGACCGCCACCTAATCCACATAGCACCGGACCCCCATGATCCCTCCTGCAGGTGGTGAGCCCACTGGAGGGCGGACCCATGTAACTCCTTCGGGCTGAGCCCGGCCGGGTCCCATGGGTGGAAACCCAGCCACCAGACACTAGCCTTCGAGCCCCTCCCCCAGGCCTGGCTCCAGGGTGGGCCCCGGTAACTCCATACCGGGCGGGGTACACTGAATCCTTGATATAGAATTTATCATGAAAGTCTGTTGGATCGTTCTTAGTCTGGCCCTTCACCCAGGACCAGTTTGTCTTGGGTGACCCTATCAGAGGCAAATTGCCCCGGACAACATAGCTCCTGGGATCACTGGGGCACGCAAACCCCCCCCCACCACGATACGGGGGGGGGGGGGGGGGTAGGGTTGACTGAGCCTCTCCCGGCTCAGTCATCCGGGAGAGGCTCAGAGTAGAACCGCTGCTCCTCCACATTGAAAGGAGTCAGTTGAGGTGGTTTGGGCATCTGATTAGGATGCCTCCTGGACGCCTCCCACTTGAGGTGTTTCAGGCACGTCCCACTGGGTGGAGACCCTGGGGCAGACCTAGGACTCTGTGGAGAGACTGTGTCTCCCAGCTGGTCTGGGAACGCCTTGGTATCCTCTCTGAAGAGCTGGAGCAGGTGGCTGGGGAGAGGGAAGTCTGGGCTTCTCTGCTTGAACTGCTGCCTCCGTGACCCGGACCTCCGGAAAAGCGGTAGAAGATGGATGGATGGATGGATGGATGGACATTATTTTACCTTATTTTATTATAGTTTAGTATAGTCTGGACTGGATGCCTCCTCATTTAGCATCGATTAGCTGCTGTTAGCAGAGACAACCCTTCACTTATTTAGGATTGTTTCTGTGATTATTGTACCCCAGGGACAGGTCATATGCTATCACCAAAAATTCACAGGGGGCCCCTCCAACCAGCGTTTGTCCTTACTGTGACACCCAGGTACTCAACACGGTCACGGCAGGACACACTAAGCTTTTCTGAGCTAAATCTGTATTATTTGCACTCCTTACCACTGTCTTGCTTTCTTTTCTCCTCATCCTCTTTTTTTCTTCTTTCTTTTGTCGGGTAACTTCGCTTCATTTTGATACAGCCACTCTCATTTGTTTGTTTACACAAGACGTGCACCGGTACCTGTGAGAGTGAGAGGTGGGGGTGGGGCCCTTTTAGAGAGTTCTGCACTGGTCTACCACTGTCATTGCAAACGCTCCACATTGTCACTGCTGTAGTGATCCAAAGTTGGTCAGCCTGGCGCCCTAAGCATTTGCTTGTCTTGCTTGCTGGCACACAGCCCCTCTGGGTATTGACCACTCAAAGCACACACCCCTGTCTCTGATAATGCTTTATTTGAGCTCTTAAACTCAGCCATTCAGCCAGTATTTGTTGGTGTGTTATTTAGTCCAACAACTAAAGCTAAAAGCTGGGGTGAAAGCAATATGCCATGAAACAGTCCATTTTGAGGAGACCTTCTTTCCTGTGTGTAAAATGGTAGTGCAAAAATTAAATCCTGCAGTACTTCTGACCAAAATATGTCAGACTTTTCATTATCACCTCTGAGATTTATGTCCAAGTAAGGAAAAAAAGCATAATCGGGGCTCTTTATCCTAGTACTAATATAAGCTACAGTGGGAGTATATCTGTGCACATGCTGCTTTTCAGAGGTTAAAAAAACAAAAGCTGCTCAGTCGGGAGAAATGTAAACGCTTTACAAAGATGTATGCCAAAGCTTTTGCGGAGAACACTCTGACCAACATGGGGGGGGGAGGCGCAAATATGTCAAACTGTGTAACTGCGATGCGTGAGTGTGTATAAGCCCGACTACAGAGTCCACATACATGCATAACAGCTATTTATGTTCCGTTAGATGTAAACCTATCTGCCGTTTGCCTATACTGCAAGCGGAGAGCCATTCTGGTCTCTCTGGGTCCTGTAGTGTCGTCGAGCATCACACGACCGTTGACCGTGTCTTTCATCTCATTGACCCCTCACCCCCATGTCTAGTGGTGCCGTTTTGTGCTGGTGGATTTTGTGTCAATTAGCCAATGTGATTATGTCAAAAAAAAAAAAAAAAAGTGGTGTCTTTGTTGAGAAAACTAAACAAATCTGTCCTGTAGTTGGGGGTGCTCGTTTCTAGTGTTGAAGAGCACACAGTCAGAGTGGGTTTACTGCAGAAATCTGTTGAATTCTAGCCAAGAATATGTAAAAAGACATAACATAGGAGACTTAGAAAGGATATTCTCAATGTCGTGTTTCATTCATATACGCTTTGCAAGTGTTTGGTTTATGTAGCAGTGGTGCCGAGGGTGATTTTGGCTTCGATCTTACATCTGCCCCCATTTTAACTCCTGTTACGGTTCTAATGATAAAGCTGTCTTCAGGGCCGTTTCTAGCTTTTTGAGGTGCAAGACTGTGTTTGGCGGGCCCCTATTTTTGGAACTGGGAAGAGTTCAATACCTTTTAAAGGGGGGGGGGAGATCTCCCCTCCTAACAAAAATATTTACAAAGTAAACAGGTTATTGTCTCCAGATGAAGAGAAAAAAATAAACCATTCCATAGAATAAAAATGCAACACCATCTATATAAAGGTTGCAAGTGTAGAAGGTAAAAGCTTCAAACTTTTAAGAAAAAAATGACAAATTTACAAAAAAATGTATGATATAAAATGTTGCAAATTTATGAGAAGTTGCAAACTTATTAGAAAAAAGTTTCTGTTAGGAGAAGTAGCAAATTTATGAGAAAGAGGTTACTAAATTCTTTAAGAAAAAAGTCACAAATTTATGACTTATTGCAACTTTATTTGCAATAAAGTTGCAAATTTATTAGTAAAGAAAAGTTGCTAAATTATTTAAGAAAAAAGGTCACAAATTTATCTGGAAAAAAGCTACAAATTTATTAGCAAAAAAAGTTGCTAAATTATTTAGGAAAAAAGGTTGCTAAATTATTAAAGAAAAAATCAAAAATTTATGAGGAAAAAAGTTACAAATTTATGAGGAAAATAGATGCAATTTTTTTGCAAAAGTGTTGCTAAATTATTTAAGAAAAAATGTCACAAATTTATGAGCAAAAATAACTAAATTATTTAGGAAAAAATTTGCAAATTTCTGAGAGAAAAAAAGTTAAAAGGTAATTAAACTCTCCACCCTAAAAGATGTTGAGCTTGGGCACCCCCTAGTGGCTGAGCGGGGCAGTTGCATTTGCATGTTCTGCTTTATAGCCAGAAACGGCCCAGACTGTATTCTTCTTTATTTTGTGGCCATGAAAGTGATGTAATTTCTCTATTTTAAATGCTGAATGAAAACTGAGGTGGTTATCATGATGATAACAGATGAGCAGTCTGTTCATAATGTGAAGGAAATGAAAGAAGTTGCAATAAATCATTTTATAGTAGAGCTACTAGTATAATAATCTGTCATGTTACATCATGAGACAATATCTATCGTGGAAATGAAGCCATAAAGTGAAACTTTTTTGCTCTGTATGAGTGTGCTTGACTTGAAATGATAATTCAATAACTAAATAACAATAATAATAATAATAATAATAACTCTGCCAATGTATTTTTGTGTCGTCAACCTCTGTAATGGATTTTATTTTCAGGAAATGGCTGCCATGACATAGTTTTTTCTCATTCTTGGCCTGTTTCTTTGTTTCACTGTATTTTTGTCTGTCTGAAAATATTTCAATGATTGATTCTTGAGTTTTAACTGCAATAAATTGATTTTTATTATAATTGCCGTCTAATTTTTTGTAGTGTGCATTCTTGAACACCAGGTGGAGACAAAGCTACGTCCTCCATGCTGACTGGTGGAGGAAAAGATGACAGTTTCCATGCCCCCATCCTCATTCCAGGTGTAAATAGAGGGCAGGAAATGAGAGAATTACACTCCCAGTATCATCATAAACCTTTCTATATCATGTTACATAACTGAATAAAGTGATAAGTGACTTTAAACCACCAATTCAAAGCAGAAATGCACATATATATATATATATATAGTATATATATATATATATATACTTGTAGATTAGCAGTTTTTAATCTCATAAATCTGCAGTGTTTTCCATCGTAGATTTGCAGCTTTTTCCTTAAAAATTTGTGACTTGTTTCTTATAATTTGCAAATGTTTTCTTGTAAATTTGCAACTTTTCCTGTATATATTTTCAGCTTTTTTTATTATAAATTTGCAACTTTTTTCCTCATAAATGTGACTTCTCAAAAATTTGTGACTTTTTTCTCAAAAATTTGCAACTTTCCCTGTAAATTTGCAACATTTTACCTGTAAATTTTCATTTTTTTCCCATAAATTTGCAACTTTTAGAAAATTCTGACTTTTTTCCATCATTTCATATTTTTTCTCTTAAATGTGCATTTTTTTTCTTGTAAATTTGTTACTTTTTCCACAGATTTGTCTTCTTTCTCCTAAATTTCCAACTTTTTTCTCAAAAATATGCAATTTTTTTCTCATAAATTTCCAAAATTTTTCTTGGAAATTTGCAACTTTCTCATGTAAATCTTTAACTTTTTTAATATAAATTTGCAACTTTTTTCTCAAAAATTTGTTACTTTTTTCTCAAAAATTACCCCTAGTACACACACAACTTCCGGTCATGCGCACGGTGAAGTCATGGTCTGAGGAGGCAATGGACGCGCTAAAGGACTGTTTTGAAACCACTGCCTGGGAGCAGCTCTGCGATCCACACGGTGAGGACATCGATGGCCTCACTCACACCATCACGGACTACATCGGCTTCTGTGTGGACAACACCGTACCCACCAAGACCATACGGTGTTGCTCGAACAACAAACCCTTGATCAATCCTGAGATAAAAACACTTCTGAGAGAGAAGAAGAGGATCTTCAGGTCGGGGAACAGGGAGATGCTGAAGTCCATACAGAGGGAGCTGAGGAGGAAGATCAGAGAAGGCAAGGACATCTTCAGGAAGAAGATGGAGGACAAGCTGCAACAGAGCGACATCAGCGGGGTCTGGAGAAACCTTAAAACCATCTCTGGGCTCCAGAATACCTCCTCCCAGGCCACGGGGGGGCAGGGAGTGGGCGAACAATCTGAACCTGTTTATTAATAGGTTTGACCAACCGCCCTCCCCCCTGACTGCACAACAACCACTGCTGCCTCTAAAGTCATCAAGACCTGCTGTCCACACCCCACTCCACCAACACCCCCCCACTCCCAGCACACAGCCCCCCCAACCTGACCCTCACTAAGACCCAGGTGAGGACGGAGCTGAGGAAGATCAAGGCAAGGAAGGCCTCGGGACCGGACGGCATCAACGCAAAGCTCCTCAAGTTCTGTGCAGACCAGCTGTGTGGGATTGTGGAGCACATCTTCAACCTGAGCCTGAAGCTGGGGAGGGTACCACAGTTGTGGAAAACATCTTGTGTGGTACCTGTACCAAAGACTTCCCACCCCAAAGATCTGAACAGCTACAGACCAGTGGCCCTGACGTCTCACATGATGAAGACCCTGGAGAGACTGCTCCTTGCTCACCTTCGCCCCCTGGTGGGACCAGCGATGGATCCACTCCAGTTCGCCTATCAGCATGGCATTGGGGTGGAGGATGCAGTGATCTTCCTCCTTCACCGTTCTCTGTCCCACTTGGAGAAGCGTGGGAATGCGGTGAGGATCATGTTCTTTGACTTCTCCAGTGCTTTCAACACCATTCAACTGATGATCCTGAAGGACAAGCTGCTGTGCGCAGGGGTGGACCAGCACCTGTCTTCATGGATCCTGGACTACCTCACTAACCGGCCACAGTTTGTGAGAACCCGAGATTGTGTGTCCGACACAATCATCGGTAGCACGGGGGGCCCCCAGGGAACGGTTTTGGCTTCCTTCCTGTTCACCCTTTATACTGCGGACTTCTCACACAACACAACACAACACACTGCCATCTACAGAAGTTCTCTGATGACTCTGCGATCGTTGGCCTCATCTCCAACGGAGATGAAGCTGAGTACAGAGGACTTATCCAGGACTTCGTGGACTGGTGCCATCGGAACTGTCTCCAGATCAACGCGATGAAAACTAAGGAGCTGGTGGTGGACTGCCGCAGGCAAGGACAACCCCTCACAGCACCAGTAAATATACAGGGAACAGACATCGAGATGGTGACATCCTACAAGTACCTGGGTGTTCATCTGAACAATAAACTAGACTGGTCACACAATACCGATGCACTCTACAAGAAGGGACAGCGCAGGCTGTTCCTACTGAGGAGGCTCAGGTCTTTTGGTGCACAAGGGGCGCTGCTGAAGACATTCTACGACACGGTGGTGGCATCAGCCATCACTTTTGGAGTGGTCTGCTGGGGCAACGGCATTACAAAAGCTGATAGGAAGAGACTGAACAAACTGATCAAGAAAGCTAGCTCTGTCCTGGGGAAACACCTTGACCCAGTGGAGGAGACAGGAGAGAGAAGGATGGTGGCTAAACTGTCATCTCTGCTGGAGTCCAAGTCCCACCCTATGCAGGACATATTGAACGCACTGAGGAGTTCATTTAGCAGCAGACTACATCATCCTAGGTGCGCAACCGAGAGGTTTCGCAGGTCCTTCCTACCTACGGCTCTCAGACTGTGTAACCTAAGCAGAGCTGCTCGCAGAGATAGCAAAAAAACGTGACGACCTAGTAGTATTGAATGCAAAAGACGCAACAGACTTACACAAATGGTCCCCTCCAGTATACAACTAGGACAATATCAGTTGCTATGGAGGGTGACAATATGTATGGGTACATATTCATACTATGTAGGATAACTAAGTAGACGGTTATGCTGTTTATTCCATTTTGCTACAATGCTCCACACTTTGTATATATATTTATATATTTATGTATACGTATGTATATCCACTGCTCTTATTTATATTTTTCGTATCTTCTTAATTATTGCTCTGAGTGTTGCTATCCCTGTGCTGTTGCAATCCTGGAATTTCCCCATTGTGGGACTAATAAAGGCTTATCTTATCTTATCTTAACTTATCTTAAAATTTGAAACGTTTTCTTATAAATTTGTAACTTTTTCCTATAAATTTGTATTTTTTCTTATAAATTTGCAATTTTTTTCTTACAAATTTGTAACTTTTTTCCTGTAAATTTGCAAGATTTTACTCACAGATGTGCAACTTTTTCCTCAAAAATTAGTGACTTTTTCTCCTAAATTTGCAGCTTTTTTCCTGCAGCTTTTCACCTTTTTTCTCATAAATTTGCAAGTTTTTTTCTTATAAAATCCTAACTTTTTCCATTGTAAATTTTCATGTTTTTTCTCATAAATTGGCAATGTTTGTCTTGTAAATTTGAAACTTTTTCCACAGATTTGTAACTTCTTTCTCATAAATTTGCAACTTTTTTTCTCAAAAATTAGCATTTTTTTCCCTGTAAATTTTAAACTTTTTTCTCCTAAATTTGCAGTGCTAGTCTGGATGCTGGTTACATTTTTATTCCATGTAATTTGCAACTTTTTTCATTTCTAAATTTGCATTTTTTATCACATCTTTGCATCTTTATTCTTGCAAATTTGCACATAATTTACATTTATACATTTGGACCTTATGCTAAATTGGTGAACCCCCCCCCCCCCCCACACACACACACACACACACACACATTCTTAAAACATAACAAATTGCCTACAGGTTATCTCTACTTTGAAACTTCCACAAACTTCTTTCTGTACAGTGCTGGCAATAAGTAATGAACATCCATCCACCCATCTTCTAGCGCTAAATCCTTTTCAGGTTGTGTGTGTGTGGGGGGGGGGGGGGGCTGGAGCCTATCTCAGTGTCTTTGGGTGAGAGGCAGGGTACACCCTGGACAGATCGCCAGTCCATTGCAGGGCCAACACAGAGAGACAGACGACCATTCACTCTCACAGTCATACCTAAGGACAATTTAGAATCCCCAGTTGATGCCAGTTAACCTAACCTGCATGTCTTTGGCCTGCGGGAGGAAATCGGAGTTCCCGGAGTAAACCCAAGCAGACACCAGAGAACATGCAACATGTTAGCATTTTTTCCAGTACATACATTTTCAATCAGCCTTTTTCAACAGACTTTGGTAATAACTCAGGAAATCCACACTAATAAATCAAAACATTTAAGTCCATAAAACAAAGTTAGGTGTGCTAAAGTGGAATGAAACAGGAAACAACAGAGAACCCCCCCCCCCCTCAAATTCATCTTAAAACTTTCTGACATCCTGTTACATAATAGAATAAAATGCATCTGAGGCACCTATTTTAAATTTGCAACTTTTATCTTGCAAATTTGTGACTTTTTTCTTCTAAATTTGCAACATTCATATGGTTGCTGGTTTAACTTTTATTCTGTCTAAATGATTACGTTTTCTTCGTTCATCTAAATAGTGGCTCAAGTTTTTATAATGATTTTGTTTTTAAGGGTTTGAACTCTAGAATTCTCACACAATCTTGCATAGGGCCCCGAGTACCGTAACACCGATAGTGTACCCCTCAATCTTTACGCTTTAGAAAATGTTCTGTTTTTTGTCCCTCCCCCCCGTGGTGTTGTGACTGTACTGTGTGTGTGATGCCGTACCCGCCCACAGCGTGACATCAGGCGGGCACGACCGCTGGTGTATATAATTCTGTGTTCTGTAACAAAGAGGGTTCGCTGTTCAGTTCAGCACGGCTCCTGTCTCCTTCTTATTCATACATAAGATATTGGCGACGAGGATAATTATGGCAGCGTATGGGTTACCTCAACCCCTAGCGCCGTTTCTGGAGTACACGGGAGAGCTGGTGATCCTGTGGCCGAAGTGGAGGGCCGTGTTTGAGGGTTACATCGGGGCGCTGGGCCTAGGTGGACTCGACGGGAGAAGACGACGAGCGCTCCTGGCCCATCATCTCGGCGCGGAGGGCCGAAGAATTCTCGGTACGTTGGGAGAGACGGAGCGCTATGAGGATGCTGTCGAGCCGTTGGCCGATTTTTTTCACCAGGCAGACGAGCGCCACGAAGCTGTGGGTGGCGGGAGTTTTGGCGCCAAACAAGGCTAAGCTAGTTAGCTGGGAGAAGCTAACGGCACAGTCAGTGTCTATGGACAGGCTAGCCACTAAGCTAACTGCACGCCGAAAAAGAGCTCCTAGCTGCCAGCTAGACTTCGTGGTGGGACCGGGACTGTGAGAGGGGGAGTCCCCGGTCACTGAAGATGGCGGGCCAGCCGCGAAGCACAGAAAGGTGGAGGACCGGAGTGCTGATCAGTTGGACGGCGCGGTGTGCAACGACAGCGGAGAGGGAGAGCAGCAGGAGTCATCCCCGCAGCTGGAGGCTGGGCAGCAGGAGAGCGGGACCATGGAGGCTGAGAGCCCTGGAGAAGAGCAGTGACAGCCGTGCGTGGGGACGACACAGTGGAGTGCCTGGGACAAGGGTGCGGAGAGCAGTGGCGAAACGCCCGGGTCAGAGATTGACGCCGACAAGAGTGACGCTGAGAGCCCTGAGGGAGAGCAGCTGCAGCCGGACATGGAGTCGACACAGCAGAACGCCTGGAACGAGGGTGCTGAGAGCAGCAACGAGACGCATGGGTCGGAAAGTGACACCAACCAGAGAGAAGCTGAGAACCCCGGAAGAGAGTAGCTACGACTGGGTGTGGTGACAGAGCAGCGGAGCGCCTGGAACGAGGGTGCTGGGAGCAGTGGTGACGTGCCTGTGTCGGAAAACGACGCCGACGAGCAGGCTTCGGCTTTCCCCGGAGTGCGGCCACAGGGGGCCAGAGTGTTTAGAGCCACAACGGCGGTGTTGACGGCGGTCGGGAGTGGGCCGACGAGCACGGAGGGACGGTGTGCCAGACAGCAGCACAGCGGGTCCCGAGGAGTGACGTCGTCATCGGTGAAGAGGGACATTATAGCAAGAGAGATTGTTTTTGATCCCAGAGGCAGATGGCGGCCATGAGCGCACATGTCGTGGCGCTGCCCGGGGCCTCCGAGCCAGTCTAATCTTCAGCAGCCAGGGACGTGTATGATTTGGGGCTGCCCTGGGCCCCCGGGCCGGTTTTACCGCTGGCTGCGAGTGGACAGAGGTGTGACTTGAACACTATTAGTGTAAATACATGTACATAGTGCTGGTGTGCATGAGAGTATGTATGTGGTGTGTTATGGGATTATTTTACGTATTGTAGAGACTTGGTCCAATTTTAGTTGTTTTGTGTGAGTGTGGAAGGTTATTTCATTACAGTTAATTGTTCCCCTGTTTTTTTAGTGCATGATTCGGGTCCTAAATTGGGGAGGGTCTCGATTGTGTGTGTGGTTTTGCATTTTGTAAGAGGGAGGGGAAGTGTGGTGTTGTGAGTGTAGTGTGTGTGTGTGTGATGCCGTACCCGCCCACAGGGTGACGTCAGGCGGGCACGGCCACTGGTGTATATAATTCTGTGTTCTGTAACACTGTATAGTGGGTTCACTGTTCAGTTCAGCATGGCTCCTGTCTCCTTCTTATTCATACGTAACACCCCCAACAGTGAAATGAAATATCCACGCATGCGATCAGGTTGTGAAGGTCTTAGGAGAGCTTTTGGCTTTTACCCATCATGAGATGTTTCTTGTATGACACCTTCATAACAAAAACCTTTTTTATAGCCACTCACTAAGTACCTGCCCAGCTGATATTAATTTACACAGATAGGAGGTAGAATTACAATCTAATAACACTGACTGACGCCTTAGTGTCCTGCTTTTTCTAACATGTTCAATACATTTGCCCCTGTTCTGTAGTACTTTAACGGTTTGATGAAGTTAGCTGTAGTTTGGTAGCACTGCATTCTTCTTTAAACAGATTTGAGGTTGAGAATCCATCTGTTTGTGCAAAACTGGCACAGCTTCTCAGAGGGGGGCAAACCTTCAACAAAATCAAGTTAGTTACCATTTGAATGGCAGAAAGCCTGTGCCATTGGCAGTTTTCAAGTGTGGCGTGAAGGGGAATAGCTGTAAAATATATTGATGCCGAAGCCCTCTCCATTGACAGGCTGCAGTGCGTGAACAATCTCCAGCCCGGAGAGACACTGGGCCGCTGCATGGCCAATCTAACACAATCGGGGTGAAACGGGCCAGAAAATACTATTCTCTCCCATTCTCTTCTGTCAATCAGGGCTTAAAAACTCTGCAGAATGGGGGGATGGTGGGAGGGGAAAGGGGGGACAATTAGTGAAGACTTGAAGCAGGGCCGTTTGTAGCTTTTTGGGGGGGGCATATGCAAGATTGTGAACCTTTTACACTGCTTTATAGGTAGAAACTGCCCTGTGTTTAAATTAAAAACTACCTGTGACAGGCCTCCCCTCTGCTGGGGGGGGGCAGGTTTGTTTTTTCAGCGCTGAAAAGTGGAGCAGTGGAGCTGCAGATGTGAGCTTCATCCAGGAATGTGTGCTGCAAAGCTGCCCTCCCTCTTGCTACACGACGGAGAGACTCGGAGCGCACAAATGCAACAGATACCCCCCCAGCTGCAAGATTGCCCTCAACATTTTTCGAGGAAACAATTAAAATTACCATCCATTTTTGTTTCTCATAAATTTACAACCTTTTCCTCATAAAAGCGCAACTTAAATAATAATAAATGTGTTCATTTTTTTCCCTCCAAAACTCATGATTTTTCTCATAAAGTTGCTATTTTCCCTAATAAATTTGCAGCTTTTTCCTCATAAATTTTCAACTCTTTTCACATAAAGAGTTGAAAACTGGCAGTGTGGTGGCGCAGTGGTTAGCACTGCAGCAGCACAGCAACTCACCCTTGGCCATGGGATCCCTGGTTCGATCCCAGCCCCTGACCAACAGTGATCTGCGTGGAGTTTGCATGTTCTCCCCGTGTCTGCGTGAGTTCTCCGGTTTCCTCACACAGGTCAAAAACATGCAGGTTAGGTTAATTGGAGACTCTAAAAGTGGCCCTAGGTGTGAATGGTAAAGGGATGGCGCCGTACCGTGGCTGCTTCATCCATCCAGGTGGATGCCCTCAATTTCCCCTCTGGGGATCAATAAAATAAACTTGTGATTTTTTTTTCTAATAAATGCATTACTTTCCTCCCCCCCCCCCCCCCCCCCCAAATCCATGACTTTTCTCTACTAAATTCTAAACTTTGTTTCTGTAAACTGTAACCTGCGGACAACAGATGGAAATTAGCTACTGGCTACAATCTGGCAAGTTTACATTGACTGATATCAATGTTCATCAACTTGCACTGTCCTTCAAAACAGCTATATATTTGCAGCCTTCATATGGATGCTGGATAAACATTTTCTTTCATATAATGTGTTAACCTCTTAGCATTCCAGCCAACTTCCTGAAATTTAGCATACATCAAGAGAATCAAATTCTTTCTTCACAGAGTGGCAGTGGAAAATTTGAAACGTCCTTCTGGCAGAACACTAGGATTTTAAGAGGTTAAATTTGGAACTTTTTGCTTGTAAATCTGCAACTTTTATAAATTTGTAAGTTTTGTCCTTGTAAATTTGCTCTTTTTTCTAGTAAATCTGCAACTTTTTTCTTGTAAATTTGCAGCTTTTCTCTTGCACATTTGCACCATTTCTCTTGTAAATCTGCAGCATTTTTCTTGTAAATTTACAAATCTCTTCTGAATTTGTAACATTTTCTTGTAAATCTTCAACTGCTTTCTTGTAAATTTGCATTTTTTTCTTATAAATATGCAACTTTTTTCTAGTAAATTTGCAACTTTTTTCTTGTAAATTTGCAGCTTTTCTCTTGCACATTTGCACCATTTCTCTTGTAAATCTGCAGCATTTTTCTTGTAAATTTACAAATCTCTTCTGAATTTGTAACATTTTCTTGTAAATCTTCAACTGCTTTCTTGTAAATTTGCATTTTTTTCTTATAAATATGCAACTTTTTTCTAGTAAATTTGCAACTTTTTTCTTGTAAATTTACAACTTTTCTCTTGTCAATTTACATTTTTCTTGTAAATCTGCAACTTTCTTCTTGCAAATCTGCAACTTTTTACTTGTAATTTTACATTTTTTCTCTTGTAAATTTGCAACTTTTTTCTTGTAAATTTGCAACTTTTGTCTTGTAAATACAGTATATAACTTTTTTCTTGTAAATCTGCAACTTTCTTCTTGTAAATTTAGAACTTTTCTCTTGTAAATTTGCAACATTTTCTTGTAAATCTGCAACTTTTTTCTTTTAATTTTACAGCATTTTTCTTGTAAATCTGCAACTTTTTCTGGTAAATTTACAACTTTTCTCTTGTAAATCTGCAACTTTGTTCTTGTAAATTTATAACTTTTCTCTTGTAAATTTGCAACATTTTTCTTGTAAATCTGCAACTTTTTTCTTTTAATTTTACAACATTTTCTTGTAAATCTGCAGCTTTTTCCTTGTAAATTTACAACTTTTCTCTTCTAAATTTGTAGCTCTTCTTCTCAAAAGTTAGCAACTTGTTTCTTGTAAATCTACAACTTTTTTCTTGTACATTTTCAACTTTTTCTTGTAAATCTGCAACATTTTTCTTCTAAATTTACAACTTTTCTCTTGTAAATCTGCAGCTTTGTTCTTGTAAATTTATAACTTTTCTCTTGTAAATTTGCAACATTTTTGTTGTAAATCTGCAATTTTTTTCTTGTAATTTTACAACTTTTCTCTTCCTGGGGCTAGAATGTCTGACATTGACGCTCTTACCCCTGACCTACTAAATGATCACCCCCATGTTAAAACTGTCATAGTACATGTTAGACACAATAACATCCCAGATGAAGCATCAGAGATCTTAAAGAGTGACTTCAGGAGCCTTCTGTCCACTCTTATGAACTGTGGCAGACGTGCGTTTATCTCTGGGCCTTTGGCACCTTTCAGACTAACTAACTAACTAACTAACTAACCTGCACTTATATAGCGCTTTTCTAGTCACAAAGACCACTCAAAGCGCAGACGAGGTTGTAATTATTTTAGCAGAACTCTCAGTCTTAATACTTGGTTGTGTTTTACATGTCCTACTTTTAACATTGGTTTTGTAGACAATTTTAACCTGTTTTGGAACCGCCCATCATTTATGAGGCCAGACGGCATCCATCCAAATAGACTTGGTGCACATGTTTTAAGGGACAATCTGTTCTATTCCATTCAGCGGTTTTTAGTACAGTGACTGAAATTTGGTGTGTTAACTCACTCTGAAGTTCCTGGGTCTGCAAACCAGCACTTTTTTGGTTTTGTTTCCACTTCTCATATTAATCTCATTAATCCAAATAATCCTCACTGTTTGGATCAGTCTTCAATTTATAACCCTACGGAGACTGTGTCTGTCTCCCATTACCCAAACTGTTATAACCCAAGACAAATACAACACAACCTGATAAATACACGCCTTTCTGCAGCTCCTCCTCATCCACCACCCCCCAACTTTGCCCCTGTCTTCTCCTTTAGAGAACCTTTGTCTACTCCCCCCAAAGTTAATAAAAAAGTTAAAAAATATATATATATATATATATATATATATATTGCATAAACATCCCAAAGTGATTAAACAGAATGTTGGTAAAATTCAAATCAAACATTAAGCCTCTAAATTTAATAATTTGGCTTCTGTTCCTCCTCATAATTTAAAAATTAAATGTGGTTTATTAAATATTAGGTCTCTAACTCCCAAATCTCTACTAGTTCATGATCTATTAATTGATCATCAGATCTATTTAATATCCCTCACAGAGACTTGGCTAGGGCAAGATGATTATGTTGGTTTGAATGAATCAACTCCTTCTAGTTATCTAAACTATCATAATCCCAGAAGTTCTAGTCATGGAGGTGTAGCGGCAATTTTCCATTCTAAATTACTAGTCAATGTAAAGCAAAAATCATGGGCTGCACGGTGGCGCAGTGGTTAGCACTGTGGCAGCACAGTTTACCCTTGGCTGGGGGATTGCGGGGATCGTGAGATCGTGGGTTCGATCTCTGCC
Source organism: Pholidichthys leucotaenia (assembly GCA_020510985.1). Taxonomy (NCBI): domain Eukaryota; kingdom Metazoa; phylum Chordata; class Actinopteri; order Cichliformes; family Pholidichthyidae; genus Pholidichthys; species Pholidichthys leucotaenia. The sequence continues at coordinate 411,940,012 of CM035837.1, forward strand.
CCCGACCAACAGTGAGCTGTGTGGAGTTTGCATGTTCTCCCCGTATTGCATGGGTTTACCCCGGGATTTCTCCAGTTTCCTCCCACATACCAAAAACATGCAGGTTAGGGATACGGGGCGCTTGCGCACGCAGCGACCGGCAGCTGGTGGCTTGTCACCAGACTGCAAAACAAATCTACCTACGGATACAAAATAAGTAATAAAAAAAAAATGTTTTAATTCCTTTGAGGGCCTGGTCCTCAATGTGGGGCATGCTGGCTATCTTGGCTTGAACCCAATTTTCTTTGCCATAGTTTACCATTCTCCCTCGGCCTACTCAGAGTTTTTAACCGAATTTGCTGAATTTTTAGCTGATTTAGTGCTGAAATCAGATAGAATAATTATTGTAGGAGATTTTAATATACATGTTGATGTAGATAGTGACTGTCTTAATAAAGCATTCAATTCAATTTTAGACTTAGTGGGGTTTTCCGAGAAAGTAGAAAATTCTACCCATTATCTCCACCACACATTGGACTTATGGTATAGAAATAGAAAATCTGGTAGTGTCTCCTCATAATCCTGTACTGTCAGACCATTGTCTGTTAACCTTTGATTTCACTATTTCTGATTCTTTGACTCCTAATGAAAAATATTATTACAGCAGATGTCTCTCAGATGACGTTGTTACCAAATTTTTGCAGATTGTCTCCTCTATACCATGGGTCAACACAACAGAAATATAAGATGGAGAGCCTGTTCCTTCCGTAATTGATAGCATGGTAGATAGTGTTTCAGCCTCTCTGCATCAGACTCTGGATTTGGTGGCCCCTTTAAAAAAGAAAAAGTCTAACCAGAGATTTCTAACCCCTTGGTTTAACACAGAAATTTGTAGCTTAAAACAGAAGACTCATCAATTGGAAAGAAAATGGCATTCTGCTAATTTAGATGAGTTTTATTTAGCGTGGAGAAATCATCTCTTGATTTATAAAAAATCTCTTAGAAAAGCTAGAACGAGTTATTACTCTGCATTAAAAGAAGCAAATAAGAATAACCCCAGGTTTCTCTTCAACACTACAGCCAGGCTGACAAAGAGTAAGGACTCAGTCAATCCTCACATCCCCCTTGAGCTTTCTAGTCAGGACTTTATGAACTTTTTCAATCATAAAATTTTATCTATTAGAGATAAAAAAAAAAATTCCCACCCTAAACTTAAGTACATTAACTACTACAACTGCTTCAACTGATATGTGTTTAGATAAGTTTACTCCAATTGACCTTTTAGAGTTAGATAAAATAATCTTCTCATCTAAGCCTTCATCTTGTCTTTTAGACCCTATTCCTACCAGGTTATTTAAAATTGTCTTCCCAATTATTGGTAGCCGTATTCTTCATATAATTAATTCTTCTTTAACTCTGGGTTATGTACCGCAGGCTTTTAAAATTGCTGTAATTAAACCCTTACTCAAAAAGCCAACGCTCGATCCAGGAGTTTTGGCTAACTATCGACCCATCTCTAATCTGCCTTTCATTTCAAAAATCTTACAGAGTTGTTGCTGCGCAGTTGTTTGACTACTTGCAGGGATTTGGTTTATTTGAAGAGTTTCAGTCTGGGTTCAGAGTCCATCACAGCACTGAAACAGCCTTAGTGAAGGTCACTAATGACCTCCTTATCGCATCCGATAATGGACTTGTCTCTGTACTTGTCCTTTTAGATCTTAGTGCAGCCTTTGATACTATCGATCATGACATTCTACTTGATAGAATAGAACACTATGTTGGACTAAATCGAGCTTTGCTGCAATGGTTTAGATCTTATTTGTCTGATAGACTTCAGTTTGTTCACATCAATGATGAATTTTCTTCCAACTCTAAGCTCAGTCACGGAGTTCCACAGGGATCTGTGTTAGGCCCTACTCTTTTTAGTTTATATATGCTTCCGTTAGGCAATATCATTAGAAAGCACTGTACACATTTTCATTGTTACGCAGACGATGTCACGCCGTGCCGCTCATCAGCGGCGCCAGCTGCACGCACACCTGCACATCATCAGCGGCGAGGGATTTAAGCTGCCTCGCCCTGGGCTTCGGCCTGAAGCCGTCAGACTTCACTACGCATTGCTGTGAGTTCCGTCTCATTCTCAACAAACATTGCGGTAAGAAGATCTTACCTTTTTCTCCTCCAAGTCAACTCCACTGGGCATCTCACTCACGCACTGGTGGATTCGGGCGCAGAGGGCAGTTTTATTTCACAAAGCCTGGCAACCCGATTGGGCATCCGCTGCCAGGCATTAAAGACCCCTGTCTCCCTGGTCAACCTCTCCCGTGTCTCCCTGGGGAGAGTAACACACCAGACCGTCCCCGTTCCGGTTATCATCTCTGGAAACCACCGGGAGGAGATAACCTTCTACGTCCTGCCCAACTCTGTGTCGCCCGTCATCCTGGGGTATCCCTGGCTACGCCTCCACAACCCCGTTTTGGACTGGAAGTCGGCCGGGGTGTCGGCATGGAGTACATTCTGCATGAGCACCTGTCTACAGTCCGCTGCTTGCTCTCCGTCCTCTCCTCCATCATCCACGGACGCTGCACCCCCGGACCTGTCCCTGGTGCCATCAGAGTTTCACGACCTGGGTATGGTATTCAGCAAGTCCAAGGCAATGTCTCTTCCTCCACACAGACCCTATGACTGTGCTATAAACATCCGCCAGGGGGCACCCTTACCCTCTGGGTGACTCTACAGCCTGTCGGCGCCGGAGAAGGAGACCATGAACGCTTATCTCAAGGAATCGCTGAGTGCTGGGATAATCCGACCCTCGTCATCACCTGTGGGGGCAGGATTCTTCTTCGTGGGCAAGAAGGACGGTTCCCTCCGTCCGTGCATCGACTATCGCGCCCTAAACGACATCACAGAGAAGGATCGCTATACCCTGCCCCTCATGAACACCGCCTTCCACTCCCTCCAGGGGGCGACCTGGTTCACCAAGCTGGATCTACGCAGCGCATACCACTTCGTCCGGATCCGGGAGGGAGATGAGTAGAAGACAGCCTTCCGTACCCCGAACGGCCACTTTGAGTACCTTGTGATGCCGTTCGGGCTGACCAACGCTCCAGCCGTCTTTCAGCGCCTCATTAATGACGTCCTCCGGGATTTCATTGGCCTTTTTGTGTTCGTCTACCTGGATGACATTCTCATCTTCTCCAAATCCAGGGACGAGCACCGGGTCCACGTGAGGCGGGTCCTTCAAAGACTGTTGGAGAATCGGCTGTATGTGAAGGCTGAGAAATGCGAGTTCTACGCTAGGACGACATCCTTCCTCGGGTTCATCATCTCCCACGACCAGGTGCTTCCGGACCCAGGGAAGGTGAAAGCGGTGGTGGAATGGCCCACACCTGCATCAAGAAAACAGGTGCAGCAATTTATTGGGTTTGCAAATTTCTACCGCCGCTTTGTTCCTAATTTTGGCACCATCGCCGGCCCGCTGACCCGCCTCACGTCCCCTAAGGTCCCGTTCCGGTGGACCGAAGAGGCCGCGGCTGCTTTCCAGGCGCTGAAGGTGGAGTTCTCCTCCTCCTGGGTCCTTAGCCAAGTCAACCCTGCACTGCAGTGCATCGTAGAAGTGGACGCTTCGGACACAGGAGTGGGGGCGGTCCTATCCCAGCGGTCGGCAGATGGTGGGGTCAAACGGCCCTGCGCCTTCTTCTCCCGGCGCTTGTCCCCAGCGGAACGCAACTATGACGTGGGGGACAGAGAGCTCCTCGCCATCAAGCTTGCGCTGCAGGAGTGGCATCACTGGCTAGAGGGGGCGGACCAGCCGTTCGTGGTCCTGATGGACCACAAGAACTTGGAGTACCTGAGATCTGCCAAGCGTCTGAACGGCCGCCAGGCGCGTTGGTCCTTGTTCTTTGCCAGGTTCTGGTTTAACATCACCTTCCGGCCTGGCTCCAAAAACGGCCTGCCCGACGCCCTCTCTAGGCAATTCGCCCCTGAGGAGTCGGAAGACACGGTCCACTCCATCCTACCCAGGTCGTGCGTCGTGGGAGCTGTCACCTGGGATATTGAAAGCAAGATGCGGAAGGCGCAGGAAGTGGAACCTGACCCTGGCGGCGGACTGGAGGGGAGGCTGTTCGTGCCATCCACGGTTCGGGGGGAGGTCATCCACTGGTTGCACACATCCAAGCTCACCTGCCACCCTGGCTCCTCCCGGATGATTGACCTCCTCCAGCAGTCCTTCTGGTGGCCGGGCCTGCGGAGGGACGCTGCCCGCTACGCCCGGGCCTGCCCAGTGTGTGCCACCAGCAAATCAGATAATGCCCCTCCAGCGGGTTTGCTCCAGCCTCTGCCCGTCCCTGGCAGGCTCTGGTCGCATATCGCCCTGGATTTCGTCACCGGACTCCCTGTCTCAAACACCTTCGACACCATCCTGACCATCGTGGACCGCTTCTCCAAGGCGGCACACCTCGTCCCCCTGCGAGGTCTCCCAACTGCCCTGGAGACGGTGGACCTCCTAATCCAGCACGTGGTCAGGCTGCATGGGATTCCGGTGGACGTGGTCTCGGACCGGGGGCCCCAATTTGCTTCAGAGGTTTGGAGGTCGTTCTGCAATGCCCTGGGAGCCAAGGTGAGCCTCTCCTCCGGCCATCACCCCCAAACCAACGGGCAGTGTGAGCGGACCAACCAGGAGCTGGAGGCTGCGCTCCGCTGCGTCACTGCGTCCAAACCAACGTCCTGGAGTAACCACCTCGCCTGGGTTGAATACGCCCACAACACCGCTCGCTCTTCTGCTACAGGGATGTCCCCCTTTAAGGCGTCCCTGGGTTATGACCCCCCACTGCTCCCGACGCAGGAGAGTGAGGTAACTGTCCCCTCAGTACGGGCGCATCTCAGGCAGTTCCGCTCCATCTGGGCGTCAGCGCGCAATGCGCTTTTACGCACGGCGGAGCGCAACAGAGCCGTGGCGGACCGGCACAGAAGACCTGCCCCGGCGTACAGAGTTGGTCAGCAAGTCTATGTGTCAACCCAGGACGTGATTTTAAAGGGCGAGAGGAGGAAGCTGGCACAGCGCTTTATGGGCCCATACCCCATCACCAGGATCATCAACCCGGTGGCTGTGCGTGTAGCCATTCCCCCCTCCCTCCGCATCCACCCCGCCTTCCACGTGTCCAAGGTGAAGCTGGCAGTCTCCGACCCCCTTTGCCCTCCTCCTGCAGCGCAACCCGCGCCCCGGATGATTGGTGGCCATCCGGCCTGGCCTGTCTCCTCCATCCTGGACTCCCGGCGCCGGGGTCGTGGGTTGCAGTACTTGGTGGACTGGGAGGGCTATGGGCCCGAACATCGGCAGTGGGTACCCTCGTCGTTTGTGTTAGACCCATCGCTCATCGCTGAATTCCACCGAGCGCACCCAGAGAAGCCATCGCCAGGAGGCGCTGCTAGAGGGGGGAGTACTGTCACGCCGCGCCGCTCATCAGCGGCGCCAGCTGCACGCACACCTGCACATCATCAGCGGCGAGGGATTTAAGCCGCTTCGCCCTGGGCTTTGGCCTGAAGCCGTCAGACTTCACTACGCATTGCTGTGAGTTCCGTCTCATTCTCAACAAACATTGCGGTAAGAAGATCTTACCTTTTTCTCCTCCAAGTCTGCTCCCCTGTGCACAGGTGGATTCTCCGGCGGCGGACTATTCCTCTCCATCGCCTGTTCCTCGCTGCTGCACCGGGCTTTCCAGGTGGCTGTCTACCGGACCTCGTTCCTTGCTGTGCCAGTCATCTGCCCTTTCCAAGTAAGCTCCTCTCTTACTTATATATCCCCTGTGTTGGTGTGTGCCCGTCACCCTTCTCCCTGTGCTTTTCCCATAGGGTTGTCCGGCTGTACGGTCTCCTGCCTCTGTGCCCGAAGCAGACGCCGCCACCAACACATTCACATCTCGCAGACACACATTCATACACTCCTGTTGTCAATAAAGCTATTTGAGCTACTCTGAGCCTGTGTGTGTGCGTCTCCTGAGCCGTGCATTATGTCAGACGACACATAATTATACCTGTCACTGAAGCCCGATGATTGTAATCAATTAGCCAAGTTAGATGCCTGTCTTAAGGAAATCAAAGCCTGGATGACTTGTAATTTTCTGCTATTAAACTCAGATAAAATTGAAGTCATTCTTGTTGGTCCAAAAAACCTTAGAAATTTCTTTCCAAATCATACTCTTAATTTGGATGCCACTGCTCTCACTCTGAATAGTTCTGTGAGGAACCTTGGAGTTATTTTTGATCAAGATCTGTTCTTTAACTCACATATTAAATTTGTTTTTAAGACTGCCTTCTATCGTCTGCGCAATATTGCCAAAATTAGGAGCATCTTGTCTCTGAATGATGCTAAGAAACTGATCCACGCCTTTGTCAGCTCTCGATTAGATTATTGTAACTCATTATTATCAGGTTGTCCTAAAATATCCTTAAAAAGTCTTCAGTTGATCCAAAACGCTGCTGCAAGAGTCTTAACTGGTTCTAGAAAGAGAGATCATATCTATCCGGTTCTGGCCTCCCTTCATTGGCTTCCCATAGAGTTTAGAATTAAGTTTAAAATCCTTCTTCTCACTTTCAAAGCTCTTAATAATCAGGCCCCCTTATATATAAAAGATCTGATATCACGCTATCATCCTAATAGAGCACTACACTCCCAAAATGCTGGATTACTTGCAATACCCAGAATCTCCAAAAGTACATCGGGAGGTAGAGCCTTCTGCTATCAAGCTCCTTCTCTGTGGAACCAGTTACCACTCTGGGTCCGGGAGTCAGACTCGATCTCTGTTTTTAAGAACAGGGTAAAATCCTTCCTTTTCAATATAGCCTACGATTAGGGAGGGATCTTGTGTCTCTTAACCCCCCTTTTGTTCTACTGTTAATAGATTCAGACTGCCGGTTGACCTCCAGTAATGTACTTGGCTTCTCACTGTTCATGTTCATTATGTCTGTTCTCTTCATCCTCTCTATCCCCTCACCCCCAGCCAGTCGCAGCAGATGACTGCCCCTCCCTGAGCCTGGTTCTGCTAGAGGTTTCTTCCTGTTAAATGGGAGTTTTTCCTCTCCACCGTCGCTAAGTGCATGCTCACAGGGGATCGTCTGATTGCTGAGTCTTTCAGAAATTGTGGGGTTTTCCCTGCATTTGGTAGCGTTATGAGATGACTTTTGTTGTTATGTGGCGCTATATAAATAAAGCTGAATTGAATTGAATTGTAAATCTGCAACTTTTCCTTGGAAATCTGCAACATTTTTCTTGTAAATGTGCAAATTTTTCTTGTAAATCTGCAGATTTTTCCTTGTAAATTTAAAACTTTTCTCTTCTAAATTAGCAACTCTTTTTCTCAAAAGTTAGCAACTTGTTTCTTGTGAATCTACAACTTTTTTCTTGTAAATTTGCAACTTTTTCTTGTAAATCTGCAACATTTTTCTTGTAAATTTGCAACTTTTCTCTTGTAAGTCTGCAACTTTGTTCTTGTAAATTTATAACTTTTCTCCTGCAAATTTGCAACATTTTTCTTGTAAATTTGCAACATTTTTTCTTGTACATTTACAATTTTTTTCTAGTAAATTTGCAACTTTTTTCTTGTAAATCTGCAACTTTTTTCTTGCAAATTTGCAACCTTTTTTTCTCAAAAGGTAGTAACTTTTTTCTTGTAAATCTTTAACTTTTCTCTTGTAAATTTACAACTTTTGTCTTGTAAATTTGCAACATTTTTCTTGTGAATCTGCAAATTTTTCTTGTAAATCTGCAACTTTTTGCATGTAAATTTACAACTTTTGTCTTCTAAATTTGCAACTCTTTTTCTTAGAAATTAGCAACTTTTTCTTGTAAATCTGCAACTTTTTTCTTTTAAATTTGCAACTTTTCTCTTGTAAATCTGCAACTTTGTTCTTTTAAATTTACAAATTTTCTCTTCTAAATTTGCACCATTTTTCTTGTAAATCTGCAAATTTTTCTTGTAAATCTGCAACATTGTTCTTGTAAATTTATAACTTTTCTCTTGTAAATTTGCAACATTTTTCTTGTAAATCTGCAACATTGTTCTTGTAAATTTATAACTTTTTTCTTGTAAATTTGCAACATTTTTCTTGTAAATCTGCAATTTTTTTCTTGTATTTTTACATTTGTCTTGTAAATTTTCAACTTTTTCTAGTAAATTTGCGATTTTTTTCTTGTAACTATGCAACTTTTTCTTGTAAATCTGCAACTTTTCTCTTATAAATTTGCAGCACTTTTCTTGTAAATCTGCAGTTTTTTTCTTGTTATTTTACAACTTTTCTCTTGTAAATCTGCAACTTTTTCTTGTAAAACTGCAACTTTTTTCTTGTAAATCTGCAACTTTTTTCTAGTAAATTTACAGCTTTTTTTGTAAATCTGCAACTTTTGTCTTGTAAATTTACATTTTTTCTTGTAAATCTGCAACTTTTATTTGTAATTCTGCAACTTTTTTCTTGTAGATCTGCTAATTTTTTCTCACAAATTTGCAACTATTTTTCTCAAAAGTTAGCAACTTTTTTCTTGTAAATCTGCAACTTTTTTCTTGCAAATTTGCAACCTTTTTTCTCAAAAGTTAGCGTCTTTTTTCTTGTAAATCTTTAACTTTTCTCTTGTAAATTTTCAACTTTTGTCTTGTAAATTTGCAATATTTTTCTTGTGAATCTGCAAATTTTTCTTGTAAATTTGCAACTTTTTTCTTGTACATTTACAATTTTTTTCTAGTAAATTTGCAACTTTTTTCTTGTAAATCTGCAAATTTTTTCTTGCAAATTTGCAACTATTTTTCTCAAAAGGTAGCAACTTTTTTCTTGTAAATCTACAACTTTTTTCTTGCAAATTTGCAACCTTTTTTTCTCAAAAGGTAGCAACTTTTTTCTTGTAAATCTTTAACTTTTCTCTTGTAAATTTACAACTTTTGTCTTGTAAATTTGCAACATTTTTCATGTGACTGCAAATTTTTCTTGTAAATCTGCAACTTTTTGCTTGTAAATTTACAACTTTTGTCTTCTAAATTTGCAACTCTTTTTCTCAGAAGTTAGCAACTTTTTTCTTGTAAATCTACAACTTTTTCTTTTAAATTTGCAACTTTTCTCTTGTAACTGCAACATTTTTCTTGTAAAATTACAACTTATCTCTTGTAAATCTGCAACTTTGTTCTTTAAAATTTACAAATTTTCTCTTCTAAATTTGCACCATTTTTCTTGTAAATCTGCTAGTTTTTCTTGTAAATCTGCAACATTTTTCTTGTAAATTTACAACTTTTCTCTGGTAAATCTGCAACATTGTTCTTGTAAATTTATAACTTTTCTCTTGTAAATTTGCAACATTTTCTTGTAAATCTGCAACTTTTTTCTTGTAATTTTGCAACTTTTGTCTTGTAAATTTGCAATATTTTTCTTGTAAATCTGCAGCTTTTTGCTTGTAAATCTACAATTTTTTTCTTGCAAATTTGCAACTATTTTCTCAAAAGTTGGAACTTTGTTCTTGTAATTCTGTGACTATTTTCATGTAAATGTACATTTTTTCTCTTGTAAATCTGCAACATTTTCCTTGTAAATCTGTAAAGTTTTCTTGTAAATTTGCAATTTATTTCTTGTAAATCTGCATTTTTTTCTTGTAATTTTACAACTTTTCTATTGTAAATCTGCAACTTTTTCTTGTAAATCTGCAACTTTTTTCTTGTAAATATGCATTTTTTTCTCGTAAATCTGCAACTTTCGTCTTGTAAATTTTCAACTTTTTCTAGTAAATTTGCAATTTTTTTTCTTGTAAATCTGCAACTTTTCTCTTGTAAATTTGCAGCATTTTTCTTGTAAATCTGCAATTTTTTTCTTGTTATTTTACAACTTTTCTCTTGTAAATCTGCAACTTTTTCTTGTAAAACTGCAACTTTTTTCTTGTAGATCTAATTTTCTCACAAATTTGCAACTATTTTTCTCAAAAGTTAGCAACTTTTTTCTTGTAAATCTGAAACTTTTTTCTTGTAAATCATCAACTTTTTACTTACAAATTTGCAACCTTTTTTCTCAAAAGTTAGCATCTTTTTTCTTGTAAATCTTTAACTTTTCTCTTGTAAATTTACAACTTTTGTCTTGTAAATCTGTAATATTTTTAAATCTGCAAATTTTTTCTTGCAAATTTGCAACTATTTTTCTCAAAAGTTAGCAACTTTTTTCTTGCAAATTTGCAACCTTTTTTTCTCAAAAGGTAGTAACTTTTTTCTTGTAAATCTTTAACTTTTCTCTTGTAAATTTACAACTTTTGTCTTGTAAATTTGCAACATTTTTCTTGTGGAATCTGCAAATTTTTCTTGTAAATCTGCAGCTTTTTGCATGTAAATTTACAACTTTTGTCTTCTAAATTTGCAACTCTTTTTCTCATAAGTTAGCAACTTTTTCTTGTAAATCTACAACTTTTTTCTTTTAAATTTGCAACTTTTCTCTTGTAAATCTGCAACTTTGTTCTTTTAAATTTACAAATTTTCTCTTCTAAATTTGCACCATTTTTCTTGTAAATCTGTAATTTTTTCTTGTAAATCTGCAATTTTTTTCTTGTATTTTTACAATTTTTCTTTTGTAAATTTGCAACATTTTTCTTGTAAATCTGCAACTTTTTTCTTGTAATTTTACAACTTTTGTCTTGTGAATTTGCAATATTTTTCTTGTAAATCTGCAACTTTTTTCTTGTAAATCTGCAAATTTTTTCTTACAAATTTGCAACTATTTTCTCAAAAGTTGGAACTTTTTTCTTGTAATTCTGCAACTATTTTCATGTAAATGTACATTTTTTTCTCTTGTAAATCTGTAAAGTTTTCTGGTAAATCTGCAGCTTTTTTCTTGTAAATTTGCAACGTTTTTCTAGCAAATGTACAACTTTTTTCCTCAAACATTTGCAACTATTTTTCTCAAATATGTGCAACTCTTTTGTAAATCTGCAACTTTTTTACATAAATTTGCAACTTTTTTACATAAATTTGCAACTTTTTTTGCGCAGGGACCATGCAGCTCCTGTGTTCCGCAGAAGGAAAATCATAAACACTTCTCTCCAGCCTTTCCGCTCCTGAAAACTGCGGATTTGTGCGCAGACCTGGGAACGCGCTGCCTGGAAATGGGTCCCACGGCTCTGACTCGTCAATGACGGCCAATCATAGATCGGGGCTGTAAACGGGAGAAGGGGAGGGGAGAGAGAAGAGCCACTTTTCCTTTTTCTCTTTTTTTGGGGGGGCAGAAGGAGGGGTGCTGTGGGGGGAAATGCTCAGTGGACCGTGAAGCGTAACAGCCAGAAGGAGGACAAAGACGCACACAGACGCGGCAGGGGAAAAACTCGCTCCAAGTTGGAAATTAGCGGATGGATGTTTGAGGAGAGGCAACGGCAGCGATGACGGGGAGAGATGAGCTCAAGTTTGGAGACCGACTGTGATCAGACTGCGCGTTAACTTTGGCCGGGCCGTTCTGAAGCGTGGATTGGCGTGTTTTTGGAGCGGATATGACTGTTTGTGGGCGCTTTCTCCTTCTTGCAGACACGCGTGGACAAGTGCCTGACTTGTGTCGTGACAGAGCTGAGCGGGAGAATCCACGCTGACTGCAGAGGATCATTTGTTGCCACCGGAATGTTGACGTGAGTTTTAGCTTTGATCATTAATCTGCCCTTCAGTCAGTGGTGTGCATCGGGGGGGGGCGGGGGGGGCATGCTTCCCCAGTCTGTTAAAACTGCAGTCATGAGCTTTTGAAGCGCTAATGCTATGCAGAAATGATTTTTTTTCTCCTTTAAATTGCAATGTATTTTTCCATAAATTTGCACCTTTTTTCTCGCCGTTTTCAGAGTATTTTTGGAATCAAAATTTGCAATGTTTTTCTTGCAAAAATGTGATTTTTTTTCTGTTAAATTTACAACTTTTTTCTTATAAAATTGCAACTTTTCTCACAAATTTGTGACTTTATTCTTATAAATTTGTAACGTTTTCTGAATAAATTTTCAACTTCTCATAAATTTTCAATTTGTGGATAAATTTGTGACTTTTTTTCTTATTAAGTTTAGAACGTCTTTCTCGTAAATTTGCAACTTTTTCTTTTAAATTTGTACCTTTTCCCCCCAATACATTTGCAGCCGTTTCCTCGTAAGCGTGTGACTTTTTTCTTCATAAATTTCAGCTTTTTTTCTGAGAAATTTGTGACTTCTTTCTTAATAAATTTGCAACCTTTTCCTAATGAATTTTAAACTTTTCCAGATGAATTTATAACTTTTTCTCATAAATGTGGTTTTTTTTAAAATTTCTGAATAAATTTGAAACGTTTTCCTAATAAATTTTCAACTTTTTTCTCATAAATTTGTGACTTTTTTCTTGTAAATTTGCATCATTCATTTGGATGCTGGCTAATTTTTGATTTTTATGTAATGGTTTAATTTTTTTCTGTTCATCCAGGCAATGATTATTTTCTTCTCTTTAATGTTTCTGTTTGGAGGGTTTGAACTCTTACCCATTGCAAAAATGCCCCCCCCAACACAATCTTGCATATGGCCCCCATAAAGCTAGAAACGGCCCTGATTTCAATAGCCCCATTTCCACTACAGGAACCAGGAACCAGTTTTAGGAAACATGAACTTGATAAGACCCTCTTCCCCCATTGTGTCTCCATTATGGGGGTGGAACCATCAGTCAAATTTGACACTTTTCATTTCGTTTTGTTTACATCGTGATGCAGACTTTTATCCAATCAGCTTTGAGTCAATCCTAAACCCCACCCAGCAGGTTTCGGGTCCACTCTGAAGTACTTACCCCCGACATAGACCTTATTTCAGCCTTTACAAGTTCCTGAAAACTTCTCCTTTTGGGCAGGTTCCTGTAGTGGAAACACACCAGGGGGGAGTTCCTGTAAAATTGGTTCCTGGAGTGCAATGTTCTCCAACCTCCAGGTCCCTGGAACATTCAGGTTTCTGTGGGAAATTTTGTAATTTCACTTCTTATTTAGTCAAAAAAAATGCAAATGATTTGCCATTGTTGTGTATGTGTTCTGTAGGCATCTATGCACAATAATGGCAAATCGTAATTTTTTGGACCAATTAAGAAGGGAAATTGCAAAATTTCCCACAGAAACCTGAACATGCACTGGAGGTTGGGGACCACTGCTGCAGTGGAAGCACCTTATGTCTGCCTGTGGGGAGGGGGTACTGTCACAGTGGATTTGCACCTTCACATTTATGAATGTATGAGAAGCAGTGCTACCAACAGTTGGTTCCTGGTTAATTTTGTGGAAACGGTGCTCGTAATACTTTTATAGCACCCGCCCTGAATATTCTCCATTGAGAAAATGTTCTGTTTATTCTCCCCCAACAGTGAAATGAAATATCCGCCCATGCCCTCACCCTAATGTGCATGTCGCCGAACTAGAACTCCACCCAAGCATGAAATGTTGGTGCGGCACCCTGGCCCTTCTCCCGTGGGTGCTGGTGGCCCTGGATGCCCAGCTCATCTGCTGGCAGGCACTCCTCCGGTGCCAGGGCGAGCCCGAGTGCGAGCTCGCCTACAGCCAGTACTTGGCGGCGTGTGAGAGCTACATCCAGGGGATGAGGCGGCAGTGCCCCAGTCACTGTATCAGTGCCCTGATCCGGCTCAACCACACCCGCAGCGGGCCCGACCTGGAGACCTGCGACTGCGCCCAGGACCGCGACTGTCTGAGCGCCAAGCGCGCCATCGAGCCGTGCCTGCCCCGCCGGCACCCGAGCGACGCCGGTGGCATCGGCTGCATGGAGGCGCGGCAGCGGTGTGAGGAGGACAGCCTGTGCCATGCCTCCCTCACCGCCTACCTGGCCTACTGTGGGCAGCTCTTCAACGGCCGGAAGTGCTCGTCCAGGTGCAAGGCAACCATCCAGCAGATGCTCTTCATCCCCAACGGCGCGCTGCTCAACCGCTGCGTCTGCGACGGAGATGAGAGGCCCTTCTGCGAGGTGGTGAAGGAGAACATGAGCAAGCTGTGCTCCATCGGGGACAACAGCATCATCTCAGATCAGCCCGACGTGGACGACCAGTACGAGGATGAGGACTACGACCTCAAATCTGACAGGGAGGAGCCTTATGTTGAAAACTCCTCTGATCCCAGGAGGTTGTCCAGCTGGATGGCGGTCATTTTTCCTGTAGTACGGATATTAAACTGACCCACAGGATTAATTTATGAGGAAAACTGCAGTTTAAAGTGACAGATCATCCCTGGAATTCATAAGGGTTTAACAGGATGATCAGAGACGCTTGAGAAGGGCGTCGTTGTGCTTAAACCAGAGGTCTGCAACCTGTGGGTCCGGAGCTGTTTTCAGCCCTTTCTGTCCATAGATTTTTACAAAAAAGAAGAAAAAAAATGAGGATGAAAATTTTTAAAAGAAAAAAGTCGTCAAATTGACAAGAAGCAAATTTAAGCATAAAATTCAGTTTTTTAAATGGGAAAAAATGACCTGCATTAAAGGTGGTGATATGGTGGTACAAGATGGACACGGACCCTTGTGTGTTAAAAAATATCTTAAGGTGCAAAAAATGTAACACATTTGACTTATGAGTAATTATATAAACAAGTAAAACAACACTAAGAATTTGTACTGTTCTAAATTTCACTTTACTTTTGAGGAAAATTTTACAGAAAAACTGTTAAAAGTTACAGGAAAAATTATCTGTATATTTACTGAGGAAAATCAGACATTTATGAGAAATACAATGGTATGCAAAACTTAAATTTAATTTAAAAAAAAAAACAAATAGTCTCTGTAGGATGTGGGGGAAAATACAATATTGCCAGTGAACATTAATGGATAGTTACCTTTTTTTATGAAACTTAATGAATGATCAGTCAGACAATACATGCACACATGATTGTGGCTTGTGCAAAAGTCTTGGCACCCTACACACTTAATTTAAAAAAAATCACAAAAATATGGTCTTTGTCAATGAGTGGCCAAATTTTTGTGCACTACTCCATGTGGCAAATTTATGAGGGGGGACAAAGTCACAAGTTAAAAACAAATTTCAGAAAAAATAAATATTAATATTGGCCAAATTATAATATTTCAAAGATAAAGATTTTTGGACAAATCTCGGACGGTCTTGACCTCTGGCTTAAACTCAGACCTGCTGGATGAGGAAAGTTCTGTTTTTTTACTTCTGGACTTTTCTGTCGTCACATTTCAGCTGCATTTTGACCCGAAGCACAGCAGTAGTTTGTGTAGAGGACAGGTGTGAACATCGAGGCTCGGGGGTCAGACGCGGCCCTCCAGGTGATTTTGATCGGCCCACTGATAAATCTGTGACTTTTTTCAACCCAGCCACATAAATTTCCAACTTTTCCTGTCTTGTAAATTTGTGACTTTTCCTCTCCCTCAAAATTCTTTTTTCCAGTCTGCATCACTTTCCCAGTCTCGTAAACTTCAGACTTTTCCCCGTCTTGCAAATTTGTGACTCCCCCCCCCCCCATGTCTCGTAAATTTGCAACATTTTCCCTCATCTTGTAAATTTGCAGCATTTTTTTCTGTCTCGTAAATCAGCAACTTTGCCCCGTTCTGTAAGCGTGCGTGCTAGACACACCTGGCCCCTGGGCCTTATTCCTTTCCCTGTTTTTGGTCTCCGGTGACACCGAGTTGACACCTCTGCTGTAGAGCAGACGGATGTCGCTCAGGAAATCCACCATGTTGACTCACATCCACAAAAAGGAAAAAAAACAAAAAAAAAAAGATTAAAAAGTTGACGTGAGAAGAGGTGAACCAAACCAGCCTTCTGTGCTCCTTCAAGCAGCTTCTGTTTATTTGCTCTGGTTTCAATGGCACTTGAACATGTGGCCTTATTAAGACCTTAGACAAACACGGCACCCGTCCATCCCTTCACTGTTTGCTCTGCGCTTCCTTTTAGGATGGATGGAGGGGGTGTGTGTGTGTGTGGGACTTCATTCATTGTTGCAGCAGCAGTGACCACACTTCAGATATTTGTGGAGAACGGTTGGAGGACAGGCCGGGGTGTGGAACCGAGCTCTTAAATTAACTTAAGGGCCTCTCCAGCACACCTCCCTCACATCTGAGATTGTTTTATTGACCCCCTCCCCCCCTTATGTCTACTTTATTACTGGTTTCACAGCATCAGGACCCACCTGCTGGCTGACCGGTGCAAACGGAGCAGCATTTTGTCCGTAACACCCGTCTCTCTGATGCCGCTTCGGTTTATGTACAAATGACAGAATTTGGGGGCCAACCAGAGCTGTTTCTGGCTGTAAAGCAGAGCACGCAAATGTTACAGGGCCCCTCTGCCACTGTTTTTATTGGGGGGGACTCAAACTACCTTTTCTTTTTTTGCTTGTAAATTTGAAATTTTTCCTCTTAAAATGCAACTTTATTTCTCATAAATTTGCAACTTGTTCTTGTAACTGTAGTTTTTTCTTATAAATTAGCCACTTTTTCCTTCTAAATTTGCAACTTTTTCCTTGTAAATGAGTAACTTTTTCCTCTTGAATTTTTTTTCTCATAAATTTGCTACTTATTTTGCATAAATTTACAGCTTTTTCTTAAGTTTGCAGCTTTTTCTTGTAAATTGGCAACTTTTTTCTCTTGACTTTGCATTTTGTCTTAAATTTGCTACTTATTTCTCATAAATTTACAACTTTTTCCTTGTAAATTAGCAATGTTTTCCTCTTGAATTTGCAGTTTTTTCTCATAAATTTGCTACTTTTTCTTGTAAGTTTGCAACTTTTCCCCTAAATTTGCAACTTTTTCTTATAACTTTGCAACTTTTCCTTATAAATTAGTAACGTTTTCCTCTTGAATTTGCAGTTTTCAGAAATTTGCTACTTATTTCTCATAAATTTAAATCCTTTTCTCAAGTTTGCAACTTTTTCTCCTAAATTTGCAACTTTTTCTTGTAAATTAGCAACTTTGTCCTCTTGACTTTGCATTTTGTCTGATAAATTTGCTACTTTTTTCTCATAAATTTACTTTTGTAAGGTTGCAACTTTTTCCCCTAAATTTGCAACTTTTTCTTATAACTTTGACACTTTTTCTTGTAAATTAGCAACTTTTTTCCTCTTGAAATTGAAACTTTTCTCGTAAATTTGCAACTTGTTCTTGTAACTTTTTCTTATAAATTAGTCATTTTTTTTCTTGTAAATTTGCAACTTTTTCCTTGTACAGTCCATCCGGAAAGTATTCACAGCGCTTCACTTTTTCCACATTTTGTTCTGTTATAGCCTTATTCCAGAAGGGATTAAATTCATTTTTTTTCTTCAAAATTCTACACACAATACTCCATGACAATGTGAATTTTTTTTTGAGACTTCTACAAATTTATTAAAAATAAAAAACTAAGAAATTACATGTACATAAGTATTCACAGCCTTTGCTCAATACTTTATTGATGCACCTTTGGCAGCAATTACAGCCTTAATTCTTTTTGAATATGATGCCACAGGCTTGGCACACCTGTCTTTGGGCAGTTTCATCCATTCCTCTTTGCAGCACATCTCAAGCTCCATCAGGTTGGATGGGAAGCATCGGTGCGCAGACATTTTCAGATCTCTCCAGAGATGTTTAGTTGGATTCAAGTCTGGGCTCTGGCCGCGCCTCTCAAGGACATTCACAGAGTTGTCCTGAAGCCACTCCTTTGATATCTTGGCTGTGTGCTAAGGGTCGTTGTCCTGCTGAAAGATGAACTGTCGCCCCAGTCTGAGGTCAGAGCGCTCTGGAGCAGGTTTTCATCCAGGATGTCTCTGTACATTGTTGCATTCATCTTTCCCTCTATCCTGACTAGTCTCCCACTTCCTGCCGCTGAAAAACATCCCCACAGCATGATGCTGCCACCACCTATGGCGTGGTTATGAGCGGTGCCTGGTTTGCTCCAAACATGATGCCTGGCACTCATGCCAAAGAGTTCAATTTTTGTCTCATCAGATGAGAGAATTTTGTTTCTCTTGGTCTGAGAGTCCTTCAGGTGCCTTTTGACAAACTCCAGGTGGGCTGCCATGTTCCTTTTTCTAAGAAGTGGCTTCCGTCTGGCCACTCTACCATACAGGCCTGATTGGTGGATTGCTGCAGATGTGTTTGTCCTTCTGGAAGGTTCTCTCTCCACAGAGGAATGCTGAAGCTCTGACAGAGTAACCATCGGGTTCTTGGTCACCTCCCTGATTAAGGCCCTTCTCCCCTGATTGCTCAGTTTAGATGGCCGGCCAGCTCTAGGAAGAGTCCTGGTGGTTCTGAACTTCTTCCATTTACGGATGATGGAGGCCACTGTGTTCACTGGGACCTTCAAAGCAGCAGCAATTTTTTTGTACCCTACCCCAGATTTGTGCCTCGAGACAATCCTGTCTTGGAGGTCTACAGACAATTGCTTTGACTTCGTGATTGCTTTGTGCTCTGACATGCACTGTCAACTGTGGGACCTTATATAGACAGGTGTGTGCCTTTCCAAATCATGTCCAATCAACCGAATTTACCACAAGTGGACTCCAGTTAAGCTGTAGAAACATCTCAAGGATGATCAGTGGAAACAGGATGCACCTGAGCTCAATTTTGAGCTTCATGACAAAGGCTGTGAATACTTATGTACATGTGATTTCTTAGTTTTTTTTTATTTTTAATAAATTTGCAAAAATCTCAAAAATTTCACATTGTCATTATGGGGTATTGTGTGTAGAATTTTGAGGGAAAAAATTAATTTAATCCCTTTTGGATTAAGCTGTAACATGACAAAATGTGGAAAAAGTGAAGCGCTGTGAATACTTTATGGATGCACTGTGTGTGTGTATATATACAGTATACAGTATGTGTGTGTGTGTGTAGCAGGCAGAGAGTAGACAGACTGAAAATTAAAAAAAAACCCAAAACTTTATTCCATGGATCAAGAAAATGTTTTTTTCAGACAGCAAAAAAACAAAAAAAACAAAAAAGATCCCATCTCCAATGGCTGTTGTTTCCAAGGCAACCAGTAATCCTACTGGCAAGACATTTGTCCAACAGTACAGCCTAGTGGTAGAAAAATAACACTGCAAAGACACAAAACCACCCACCAGACCACACCCAACACCTGGAGCAAATAAACCCACAAACAACTCAAAACTAATCAAATGCCTGTAATATATACTGTATATATATATATATATATATATATATATACTGTATATATCCCATAGATAAAAAAAAAACATGTCATACACACCATGTTATTACCAAACAAATACTGTGCATTGTCCTCTTGCATATACATTTTCTTTTAATTGCCCCTTCTATTTCTCTTTCATCCATGTGTCTGAAGTGAGTTTTGATCTAAAAACATCTGTTTTTGCCAGCATTTCAGTCAGTGTTTGCCAGTGGAGCTTAACTTAGACTGACTTAGGTGAACTCTCCATAACTTAGCCCAGCGCTCAGGAACTTCTACAAACTGAGCACAACTTTCACACACGTTTATTTCAAAACGTCAGCAGATTTTCAGCATGCTGAAAATTTTCAAGAAATACAACTTTTGCCAACAAACACCACCTATCATTAACTTCTGTCAACTTTTGCCAGCAGAGCCAGATGTTTGCCAAAACATCAGTAAAAGTTAGTGCAAACATTGCAGTGTGAATCCACCCAAAAAAGCAGGTCCAGGATGGCAGGAAGCCTCCACAAACGCTGATCTTTATATGAGCGTCGCCTGACGCTGATGTCAGCTGGCCTGCGCTGAGTGTTCTTTGCTTTAGTTAACCTAAGTTGGCAACAGCTACACATACATTAGCCTATGTTGGCAAAAGTTTGCCAACGCTGAATGCAGTGCTGGCAAATGCTAGCAAAAGTTCATAAAAGTTTGTAAAAATTCATAAAAGTTGGTGTTTGTTGGATTAAAACAAAACCTGCTCACGAATGTAATTTCACCAACGTTTGGACTGATTTCTCTGATTTTTCAAAACGTCTGTTAAAGTGGGTTCAAATATTATAATGTGAACCCAGCTTTAGTTTGCAACTTTTTCTCCTAAATTTGCAACTTTTCCTTGTATATTAAGCAAATGTAAATTTGCTACTTATTTCTCATAAATTTCAAGGATTCAAAGGCTTCATTATCATGTGAACAGTTAAGAAATGCAACATTTCCTGAGCAATGAAATTCTTACTCTGCTGTCCACAAAGAATGCCAAGGTAATACTGTAAATACACATCAATACTAATAAAGGTAATAAACACACTTAATACTAGTAAATAAACATTAAAAGCAATTAGAACAGTTAAAGCAGTTAACACTAGAGGAAACAAGAATGAAAACTCACTGGGTGGCCATAACCTGTCCCTAACTTGTCTGATAATACCCAATAGACTGTACAATGGTAATTTTAATATCACAGATGATATGATTGCAACTTTTTTGTAAGTTTGCAGCTTTTTCTCTGAAATTTGCAACTTTTTCTTGTAAGTTAGCAGCTTTATCCTCTTAAATTTGCAGGTTTTTTCTCATAAATTTGCTACTTATTTCTCATACAACTTGTAAGTTTGCAACTTTTTTTTATAAATTTGTAACTCTTAAATTTGAAACTTCATAGATTTGTGACTTCCTGTAAATTTGCACCTTTTGTACGATTGCTACTTTTTGCAACTTTTTTCTGAAATCATAAACTATAAATTTTCATATTTTTTACTTGTATATTTCTGACTTTTATATCAAAAATTTGTGATTTCTTTCACTTAAAAATTTTACAAATTTATAATCGCAAGTTTCACCTTAATCTTGTAAATTTGCAGCTTTTTTCCTCATAAATTTGAAATGTTTTGACTAAATTTGCAAATTTACTTGTACGTTTGCATCTGTTCACTCATAAATGTGCATCTTTTTTCTCATAAATATCTGCTTTTATCCCACGTTGTGACTTCTTACATCTGGTGAGGAGGTAATGTTCATGTTGGTTTGTCCAGCTGTGTTTGTTAGCATTATGCAAAAACTCCTGCATGGATTTTGATGACATTTTCACCAGAGGTGGCCCTTGAGCTGCAGCTGAACGCAGGGGCGGACAGGGATAAAAATTCAGGCTGAGAATTTCATTCCATCGCAGGCCGCCCCATCGTTATGAACCAGAAACCATCGCTGCCATGTTTGCACACCACCATAGATGCACATCAGGTGTCAAACTAGTTATAAATGTGGATACAACCTTTAGGAGGGAGGACAAATATCTATTTTTTTTAAATCATTTTCTCATTTTGTACAGGGCTCTGGACCTCTCTCCCATCTCTCTGCACATTTGCTCTGCAGAATGAGATAAGATGTAATAAAGTCAGTAATTCTATGCACCATGATTGCATTCCATCTAACAGCATACCTACATATTCAGGACTGTGGTTCTGTGTTGTACCTGAAGGTTCCTGCTCTGTGTCTGACTCTGAACTCTAAACCATCTCAGCTTCTGGACAAACCGCACTGCTGCTGCTTCCTTCTCCACGTTTTCAGATAAAAAGCCATATTAGCCAGTTTAGCTGACTGCTGTTTGCATTCAACCAATGGCTAAATATGTGCTCTAGAGAAAAAAATCATAACATTGTTCCACAGGCTACATTAAGATCTAAAATAAGATGAAATGTTAAATTCTGGATTTCCGGTCCAGAGTGTTCCAACTCTTCTGAAAATGGGGTATGCACTTGTTTAGGTAAAAGAAACATTGTATTATAAAAAAAAAACAATTATCACATAATTGTTGTGTTGAAAAGTAAACTATTATAAAAATGCTCTGAAAGAAATGTCAGGATTTAAATATGAAAATGTGGCTCCTATAACTGTTTATTCAGTGCATGGTCTCTAGCAGAGTTACTATCATACTGTATATGATTATGATGAATGATTTTGATGATTGCATGCCTTGCCATATGTGAGCCACCGTCTCAACAATAGTTTGCTGTCTTTTCTAGTTGAAACAGTTTAAACACCTTTTAAAAATCTCTGCAAAGAAAATGTACACATTCGAGCAGAAAGGAACGCAGTGATTAATAAAAGGAATATATGTCAACAACAAAAATTTGCATGCACTTGAAAACACTAGAAAAATGGGTTGACAGAGCAGAAGAAAATAGGACTTCTGCACTGAGCCACACAGAGGCAAAAAAGAACAAAACTACATCAATAAAGTAAATCTGATAGGAAAACAGAGCACAGTAAGAGCACATAAATTTAGATCTGTTTTGATTGTAAACATGGGACTTTTTAACCAAAAATTCTTTACTAATAATTTTATCGCTTTTCTTCCTAATAGATTTTCTAATTTTTTTTTTTTTTTTAGTAAATCAGAGATTTTTTTCCCGTATGCTAAAGACCCCTGTAGGCCTAACTGTTATGTCTACACAACGTGGAACAATGATGAGGCGAGTGGTGAACTACGCAGGACTTTATTGTGGACTCACTATCAGGACAGAGACGCTCCCGTCAGGCGGAGAGGTGGTCAAAGAGACCGCCCCTCTCCCACACAGCCCGCTTATGCTCCGGGTGACGTCACCACCCGTGTTACACCGTAATGAGTCCCAAGAACAACACTACAACCCCTCCCTTCAAAAAGGTCCAAAACGCACACAATCAAGACCCTCCCCAATATAGAACCCAAATCATGCACTAAAAATAAGCAAAAATATATCAGAGCCTATAACATTCACACAAAACAACTAAGGCTAGGGGAGAGCAGGTGGACTACTGTCCCACCCCCACACGGCCGGACGGATTATTCTGCCGTCTCTGTTAATATATTGTCTGTTAAATAAAAAAGTCACCATGTTCCTAATATAAAACATAAAACAATCCTATTATTCTTATGAGCATATATATAAGAACAGGTTATACATCTATTTAGCAACTCAATAAACAACATGAACATTACTCATTCCAACACCATGCATAATTACTTCAACCTGGGCAATTTATACCAACAACGTACATTAAACACATTGCCCCCCATTACCAGTCAGTCACAGTGGAGAGTCCACCCCCCACGGACACCCGTCAGGCGGGTCCCGGCCAGAGATTCTTCTTCTCTTGGCGCTTGGAGACGACCCACGGCGGTGCCGAGACGCCTCTCCCTCATCGTAGACGCGCCGCAGCTCGTTGGGGTGCCTCCATGTACCATCAGACAGCTGAAGGTAGCCGTCCTCCCTAACAGCCACCACCTGCAGCCGCCCCTGGTCCTCCTGCTGTTTTCGCTTCCTGCGACTCCTTCTTGACCGGGCCTCCTCTCTGGGTCGGACCACATCAGCGACCCCCAGGGGAGCCCGACTCGGCTTCCAGTGTTCCTTTGTGGCACGTCGTTTCACCGTGCCAGCCGGTCCTGCCCCACTCGCTTTCATTTGAGACGCTGGCAAAGCCGTCGTGACCCCCCTGTTTCTCAGTACCTCCCAGCCGAACTCTGGAACCAGGATGGGCCAGCCACTCGGCTCCACTTGCCGTCACAGGCGTCCCACCGCGCCACTCAGTTCCCTCAGCTAGGGTAACTTGGGCCCTGGCGCAGGAACCCTCCCGCGATGGCCCTGGGTGGGGTTGGTCCTGCTCACCTCCCAGAATACTAGGCCAAGATTCGTCCCATACAGCATCGTCCACTACTTGTGTGACCGGTCGGTCTCACAAGCCACAACCCGACCACTCTTCTCTGACGCCGCTGGTGATGGTGAAACCCAGTCCATAAAAGAGATAACAGCGCATCACATTCTCGCCACTGACAGTCACTATAAACCAGGTTGGCGACCACTGCTGACTTGTATCGTGCCGTCAGCTCCACCGAACCCAAAATGGACAGCCCGTTTCCTCCATAACCACTTAATGGTGCTGAATGACCTCTCACTTGATAGTACAGGAAGAAACTCCTCACAGTGGGCCAACTCAACACAGACCTCACTGCCCCCGTGTCAATCAGCAACAGTACTTCCACTCCATCCAATTTCACCATACAATACATACGGCCGCCGGTGTCTGGAGAGACGGTGTGAATAACCGTGGGAGCTGGAGCAGGGGTGTCCGCTTTGTGTCGCCGTCCCCCTCGCTCGAACCTATTACAGGCCCTGGCAAAGTGATGCAGGAGTCCACACTTGCCACAGCATTTACCTCTTGCCGGACACTCTCTAGCCTTATACCGGTGCTTAGTGGACCCACAACCTGAACATCTGGGCGATCCCAGGGCGGACCTCATCTTCACAGCTGTAGCGCATTCCTCTTGTTTGCTGTCTTCGCTCTCCGGGTCCACAGCCTGCGCCGCTGGTTGTGAGTCAGAGCGGTGCAGCACAGCTCTCTCACCGAAGTCGTGTGATAATTTGTCTGCTGCTTCACACTGCTGAGTTATCTCCACAGCCGGGGCTACTAGTTCGCCGGAGTACATGAGGAATCTCGACCGTGCTGACGAGCAAAGCGTGTGCTCCGCCAACTGGTTGCGGACCATCTCATCCTCCAGTTTACCAAACTGGCAGTCTCCGGCCAGTTGCCGCAGGTCCGCAACATAATGTTGTACTGACTCGCCGGTCTGCTGATGGTGCTGCCGAAACTGGATCCACCTGACGATGACGTTTGCAGGCGTGCAAAAATGTCGTGCCATAAGCTCAACCACGTCATCAAAGCTATCGCTAGCACCCAAGGTAGCAAGGATATGCTGCCCTTCCATACCTAAATTGTGGACCAAAATCGCCCGTGCCCGTACCTTCCTCAGTTCACCAAGGTTTAGTGCCACCAAGTAATTTTGAAACGCGGCGAACCATCTCGCCCAAGGAACCGGAGGCTCTCCCGGAGACTCCAAAAACGTCCAAACTGAAGACATGCCAGCATCCATAACTTTATCCTCGTCGCTAAATGTTATGTCTATAAAACCTGGAACAATGATGAGGCGAGTGGTGAACTACACAGGACTTTATTGTAGACTCACTATCAGTACAGAGACGCTCCTGTCAGGCTGAGAGGTGGTCAAAGAGACCGCCCCTCTCCCACACAGCCTTCTTATACTTCGGGTGACGTCACCACCCGTGTTACACCATAATGAGTCCTAAGAACAACACTACGCTAACCCTAAAAAAGAAACCATTGCATAAGAATTTAGCCCCCATCCATATGAACGCAGCAAAATTACAAGAGAAAATCACAAATTCACAATTTACAATGAAAAAAGTAGCAGTTTAATAGAAAAAGTTGAAAATTTACAAGAAAATAAGTTGAAGTCACAAGAAAAAAGTAGCAAGTTTATGTGAAAATTTATGAGAGAAAAAAAATAAAGGTTGAAGGTAATTGTGATTCTCCCTGCAGAAAATGTTGAGGGTGAACTTGGTTGTGTTACTCTGCTGTATAGCCAGAAACGGCTGTGGCCGCTGTGGATTATCAGTGTCCACAGACTGAATCACCAGCAGCTTTTTCACTCTCACTTCTGTCAGCTGTTTAACAAAAAAAAAAGGGGGGGGGAAAGTTAATTTAAAAAAAAAAATGTTATTTTGGGGTGTCACTTTTGTACTGATTTTGTTTTTGTGTCTTTGCCACTTGAAGTTGTGAACAATGAATGTTAAGTTATGAAGCTAGAGTATGAAGAATGTGTGTATATATATATATATATATATATATTACAGTGCTATTGCTGTAAAATATGTGCTGATTTAAAATGTTTAATATAAACACACGGACATAGGTCAGATGTGTTCTAGAGTTTTCAGATGATCTCCCCGTGGGTCTGTGGCAGAAAACACTGCAAAGCACGTGGGAGGGAGAGTTTTATAATAAAATGCTTATGAATGTAAAGATGGCGTTTGGCCTGATTTAATCACAGGCATAGGTGTGAATCAACGGGGGAGGAGGGGGGGCATGCCTCCAAACTGGAAAAAAAAAAAAAAGAGAAAACTTTTTATATAAATTTGCAACTTTTCTCATGAATTTGTAACTTTTTTCCTTTAAATTTGCAACTGTTTTCTGTTAAATTTTCTGATAAATTTACAAGAAAAAAGTTACAATTTGATTTAAAAAAGTTGCAACGTTCCAACAAAAAAGTAGCAAACTGAGAAAAAAGTTGAACATTTATAATAGTTGCAAATTTATGAGAAAAAAGTAACAATATAGAGATAGATAGCTAGATAGATAGATGTACTTTATTTAGTGTTGTCAAGACCGCATTAACCGAGACCAAGACATAGCTGAGATCAGAGTGAGCTGAGACCAAGACAAGACCAAGACTTTAAGGGTTCAAGACCGAGACCACATACAGTATCTTATATACAGCCATGTGAAAAAATTAGGACACCCTGTATAAGACTGTGTGTTTTTTTTAAACATATTTGGACATATGGATATTTAATATCAATGTTAAAAATACTGGGAGATTCATGGAATACAACTAAACAATTAAAATTGAATTAAAGACTTCTTTCAAATTTTCTGTAAAATGTATATTCTAAACAAATATCCATCCATCTTCTACCGCTTTTCCGGAGGTCCAGGTCACGGAGGCAGCAGTTCAAGCAGAGAAGCCCAGACTTCCCTCTCCCCAGCCACCTGCTCCAGCTCTTCAGAGAGGATACCAAGGCGTTCCCAGACCAGCTGGGAGACATAGTCTCTCCAGCGAGTCCTGGGTCTACCCCACCACCCAGGGGTCTCCTCCCAGTGGAATGTGCCCGAAACACCTCAAGTGGGAGGCGTCCAGGAGGCATCGTGATCAGATGCCCATACCACCTCAACTGGCTCCTTTTGATATGGAGGAGCAGCGGTTCTACTCTGAGCCTCTCCCGGATGACTGAGCTCCTCACCCTATCTCTAAGGGTGAGTCCAGCACTTCTATGAAGGAAGCTCATTTCAGCCGCTTGTATCCGTGATCTCATTCTTTTGGTCATTATCCAAAGCTCATGACCATAGGTGAGGGTAGGAAAGTAGATTGACCGGTAAATCAACAGCTTCGCCTTAGAGCTTAGCCCCCTCTTCACCACAACAGTGCGGTACAGCATCTGCATCACTGTAGATGCTGCTACGACCGTCTGTCAATCTCTCACTCCGTTCTCCCTTCACTCATGAATAAGACCCCGAGATACTTAAACTCCTCCACTTGGGGCAGGAGCTTGTCTCCAACCCAGAGAGGACAATCCACTTTTTTCTGGCTGAAGACCATGGACTCACACTTGGAGGTGCTGATTCTCATCCCAGCTGCTTCACACTCAGCGGCAAACCATCCCAGTAAGACCTGTAGGTCATTGCTGGATGCAGCCAACAGGACAACATCATCTGCAAACAACAGAGATGAGATCCTGTGGTCACCAAGCAGGACACCCTCCATTCCCTGGCTGTGCCTAGAAATCCTGTCCATAAAAATTATGAACAGGATCAGTGACAATGGGCAGCCTTGGTGGAGTCCAACTCTCACTGGGAATGAGTCCGACCGAGTGTTGGCAATATGAACCAAACTCTCACAACGGTCGTATAGAGAACAGATAGCTCATAACAACAAGACCAACACCCCATACTCCCGAAGCACCCCCCACAAAAAAACACGAGGGACGCGGTTGAATGCCTTCTCCAAGTCCACAAAACACATGTAAACTGGATGGGCAAACTCCCACGAACCCTCGAGGATTCTTGACAGGGTA
This sequence comes from Pholidichthys leucotaenia, assembly GCA_020510985.1. Taxonomy (NCBI): domain Eukaryota; kingdom Metazoa; phylum Chordata; class Actinopteri; order Cichliformes; family Pholidichthyidae; genus Pholidichthys; species Pholidichthys leucotaenia. The sequence goes on from CM035837.1 coordinate 411,967,550, forward strand.
AGGAGTTGGTCCGATGTGCCACGGCCAGGACGAAAACCACATTGATCCTCTTGAATCCGAGGTTCGACCAACGGCCAGACTCTCCTCTCCAGTACCTTGGCATAGACCTTCCCAGGGAGGTTGAGGAGTGTGAACCCTCTAAAGTTGGAGCACACCCTCTGGTCTCCCTTTTAAAAGGGAGGAGCCACCACCCCAGTTTGCCATGCCGAAGGCACTGTCCCCAACCTCCACGCAATATTGCAGAGGCTTGTCAACCATGACAGCCCTACAACATCCAGGGCCTAGAGGTACTCAGGGCGAATCTCGTCCACCCCCGGGGCCCAGCAACCAAAGAGATTTTTAACCACCTTGGCGACCTCGGCCCCTGTGATGAGCGAATCGTCCCCCTCGTCCACAAGCCCTGCTTCCTCTGTGGAAGGTGTGTCAGTGGGATTGAGCAGATCCTCGGAGTATTCATTGCACCGCCAGATGATATCCCCAGTCGAAGTCAGCAGCGCCCCATCCGCACCATACACAGTGTGGACAGGGAGCTGCTTCCCCCTCCTGAGCTGCCGTACAGTTTGCCAGAATCTCTTCGAGGCCAACTGAAAGTCTTGTTCCTTGGCCTCACCGAATTCCTCCCACACCCGAGTTTTTGCTTCAGCAACCACCCGAGCCGCACTCCGCTTGGCCTGCTGGTGCACCTCAGCTGCTTCGGGAGTCCCACAAGCCAACCAAGCTCGATAAGACTCCTTCTTCAGCTTAATGGTCCCCCTCACCACTGGTGTCCACCACTTGGTTTGGGGGTTGCCACCACGAGATGCACCAGACGTTCCCAGCACACCCTCACTATATGTTTGGGTCTACCAGGTCTGAATGGCATCCTCCCCTGCCATCAGCTGAAACTCACCACCAGGTAGTGATCAGTTGACATCTCTGCACCTCTCTTTACCCGAGTGTCCAAGACATACGGTCGCAGGTCTGATGGCACGATAACAAAATCGATCATCGACCTGCGACCTAGGGTGTCCTGGTGCCAGGTGTACATATGGACACCCTTATGCTTGAACATGGTGTTCATGATGGACAAACTGTGGCTAGCACAGAAGTCCAATAACTGAACACCACTCGGGTTTAGATCGGACAGGCCGTTCCTCCCAGTCACTCCCCTCCAGGTTTCACTGTCGTTGTCCATGTGCACATTGAAGTCCCCCAGTAGGACAATGGAGTCTCTAGCACCCTCCAGCACCCCAGTCAGAGACTCTAAACAAGGTGGGTACTTTGAACCACCATTTGGTGCACAGGCACAAATGATGGTCAGGACCTGTTTTCCAACCCGAAGGCGCAGGGAAACAACCCTTTCATCCACCAGGGAAAACTCCAATATACTGTAGAGGCTGCAAGGTGGGGGGATACAAGAATACCCACCCCCTGCTCGCCGCCTCTCGCCTGGGGCAACTCCAGAGTAGGCCAAGCTCCAGTCCCTCTCCAGAAGACTGGTTCTGGAATCAGAGCTGTGTGTTGAGGTCTCTAAACAAATAGTGAAGAATAAATTAGGACACCTCCACATTCATTCCCACTTACAATGGCTAAAATAAATATTAAAAAATGCAAATAAAAACAAAAACAAGGTTAGACATAGATATGTGAACATTTCTTAGTAAAGAACTGAATATTTAATGGGGCATCCTAATTTTTTTACATGGCTGTGTTAAATGGCTGTGCACACACACACTACTGTATCTCAAAGAATTGGAATATTAATTATTTCAAAAAGCTGTAAATAATAATTATTAAAATTAAAGCAAAAATGGGCCTGAAATATTTCACTTCATGTGTGATGCATATAGGATGTATAGACATTTGCTTTTTTGAATTAAACTGTGGAAAAATCAAGAACTTTTTCTTGATATTCTAATGTTTTGAGATGCACTAGTATATATAAATGAGTTTGTTTTCTTAATAAATACAAGATTTTTGAAATCAATTTAACCATCTTAAATTGACAGACATCCTCAAAAGTCCCATCAACTTCAAACAGTGTGAAAGATTTTATTTTGGTTGCATTCACAGAACATGAGAGAATGTAACAAGCAGTTCCTTTTCTTTCAGCAAATACAAACACCACAGATGTAGAAATTAATTAACCATCTGTAATTAACATGAAATGTCCATAGGTCCTCAAAAGTGCCTTCAAAAGAAAAATGTTTAAACAAGAATTTGGCTGCATTTAAGGAACCTGAGAGACTGCAACATTTGGTGACCTAAATGTGCTCATGAGAATGCCCCCTCTCCTGAAAACCCTCTCACCTGGTGCTGAGGAAGCAGGGACAGATAGCACCTTCACTGCCAAGTTGTGGGAATATGTCACTGTTTTTGGTCCAGAACACAAGTGCACTGTCAGTGTCAGAGTCCTGGATGACATCAAAATATTTACTTATCTATGTAACAATACTGGAGTCCTGGCCTGACCTGTGCTTCTTGTGAGCCTTGTAGCACTCAAATGCCCACACAAGAGGTGTGGGCATTTGAGTGGTGGTGAGTCGCTGGGGGATTCTTCATTTGGAGGATCCAAGTCAGGAGCACTTCCTTCACAGTCCACCAAGTTCTCGGCCTCGGAGATCAACATGTCTGAAAAACATAAACAAAAAATACAATTATTGAGCTAGCAGTCAAGTAATTTTGTGCCTGTAAGCAGGACATTAAATAGTTTCACAATCTCTTATCAACAGCAGTCAAGTTCATAGCTGGTTAAATATAAAAACACTGTTAAGTTCAGATGGATGGATGGAGGTTCAGTTGATAAGATACGAAAATTCTATGACAGTAACATGAAACATATCATCAATCTATATATAATTCAAGAAATCTGTGTGTGTATGTGTGTCTGTCTGTCTGTCTGTGTGTCTGTCACGACCATAGGACTCGCTAAAAAGATGCCGCCCACCGCTGGCGAATGTCTTTGCTCGTTCCACTCCCAAATGCCAACTTCTCTCCTTTTTTGCATAGTTGCTGTTCTTTCTACAGGGCATGAAGGTCATGTACTGCTAACATGCGACCGAGAGACACTACTGGATATCGCCAAGTCAAGCAGCCACACGGAGTTTACTGGCTTTATACCAACCGGCCTGCTATGCATCGTCCGCCCCTGCGGTGACCATCAGCACCCCCAGGAAGGCCCCGAAGCACTGAGCCCACGTGAGCATGCTGACGCCAAGAGAGCGCGTCAGAGGCAGGACCGAAGGTGCCAAAGGCGAGGCAAGAGACGAGGGCTACATGCTAGGCTAAAGGCTCGCTCCATCTGGCCACTGCTACCCAGTCTCTTTATGGAAAATGTTCAGTCTTTGGAAAATAAGCTAGACAAACTAAGAGCAAGGATTGAAGACCAACAGGACAGAAGAGAGTGCTGTGCCCTAATTTTCTGCGAGACCTGGCTTTCAGACAGAGTCCCAGAGAGCGCTATTCAGCTACAGATACACTCAACACACCGGGCAGACAGAACAAGAGACTCTGGTAAGACGAGGGCAGGGTGTGTGTATGTATTTATAAACCACTTGTGGTGTGGAGATGTACAAACTGTCTATAAGCACTGCTCGCCCGACGTGGAGTTTTTACTGCTGAAATGCCGTCCCTATAATTTACCGAGGGAATTTACCGCTGTGTTTTTGGCTGCTGTATACATTTGTCCACAGAGCAACTACACAGTAGTGCTTAACAAACTCAATGACGTCATTAGCACAGTAGAAATGAAACATCCTGATGCTGTTTTTATTGTTGCTGGTGACTTCAACCAGTGCAGTTTACGGACTGTACTCCCCAAATATTACCAGCATGTAGACATTCCCACCTGCGATAAAAGCACATTGGATCATGTTTATTCCAACATAAGTGGCGCCTACAGAGCGGCACCCCACCCCCACTTCGGACAGTCAGATCATACCTCACTGTTTATGTACCCAGCCTACAGACAAAAGCTGAAACAAACAAACCCTGGTATTAAGCAAATTAAGCGCTGGACTCCAGAGACTGAGAGCACCCTTCAAGACTGTTTTGCCTGCACAGACTGGGATGTGTTTAAAGCTGCAGCCACCTGAGAGGACTCTTCTATAAACATACAGGATTATGCTGAATACGTGACTGGGTACATCAGCACGTGCGCTGATACCATCGTACACGCCATACAGGCCAGGAAGTTCCCCAATCAGAAGCCCTGGATCAACAGTCAGGTACGTCAGATGCTACGTGGTCGCTCCCGTGCATTTAAATCAGGCTGTGAAGTCGAGTACAAAGCTGCAAAGTACAGACTGAGAAAGGCTATAACAACAGCCAAGAGGCAGTACAGAGGAAAGCTGGACAGCCTCTACTCCACTCCTGACCCAGGGCACATGTGGCAAGGCCTGCAACACATCACAGACTACAAGAGGGCCAACAGCAGCACCACTAGCTCTACAGACAGCCTGCTGGACAATCTCAACATCTTTTACACCCGCTTCAAGACCACCAGCCACAGTACAGAGAAGAGACACACACTCACGCCCCCCCCCCCCACACACACACACACACACTAAGAGTCTCACCAGGGCAGGTAAACAAAGCACTGAGGAATATCAACCCCTGCAAGGCAGCAGGACCAGACAACATACCTGGGCGGACCCTCAGAGCATGCGCTGCAGAGCTGACTGACGTTCTCACAGCAATCTTCAACCTCTCCCTCAACCAGAACATATGGCCCTTTTCCACTAGCACGCTTTAGCGCGACATGGGACGGCTCAGCACGCTTTGTACGCTTTTCCACAAGCCCCAACACGGTTTAACAGCCGCGATTCTCAGCCCCGCTGAAGGGCAGGGTACAGCAGTGCTGAGCTGTGCCGTGTTGTGACGTTAACAGACTGGTCGCCGCTGATTGGTCAGGTCATAACCAGCGCTGATTGGTCAGGTTGTAACCGCCCCTCTCCTCCTCCTCTTCTACCGAATCTTCACGACCTTCTCAAAGTTTTTGAAAAAAAAAAAAAAAAATCTTCACAACCGCCATTACTCAGCACGCAACCACTGTTGGCGGTTTCTTTTCAGTGTATTGCTGTGCTATTTTCATTTATTCTCCATCAAAAATGGCTTCGCGTAATAAGGGTGTTCCATGGACCAATAAGGAGGTGCAGTGTCTGCTCACTGCATTGTCAGACGAACGTATCCAGCGCGAGTTAGACGGAGCCACCCGGAATGAAAAAATATACCGGGAGGTCTCGACATCGGAGTCCTTTAACGGCGAGTTTTAATTTTTTTTTTTTATTGTGCGTTTTTTCGCAAATATATTCGGTAAGACACTCAGTTTATTTATGCAATAAAAAAGCTGTTCATTTTTGGATGATGATCGCTGCTTTATTGCAGCACACTGCGGACTAAAGCATTTATTTTAATTATTCATGTGAACAATACGCTGAAATAAGCTTATGTAATCTTGTTAAAAACTATTGTCTTTTCTGTATATCTTGCACTTTCGTGCTGTATTTTATTGTGTGCATTTTCCTTGTAGAATCATCCCACGCGTCTGCCGTGCCAGCCCGCCTGGATTCATTCAACCGAGCCTTCCTGACCCAGTTTGGGAAGCTGGGAGAGGCACTCAGTGGTCGGCGTGTATAAAATGTCGATTAACCTTCATGTTGTGTTGCAAAATTTTTTTTTTATTTTAATATTTTGTATATAATAAAATGGAATTGTTTTGGAAAGTGTGGTTTGTCTGTTATAACACTGAATTATAAAACAGTATAATTATATAGAAATTCCATTGCCTAGTCTGATGAAAATAATGCTGATCATCCTGTCAGGGGTCAACCATTGTAAAGGTAATGTAATTTTTAACTAGACCAAAAAACAAATGTTTTTGTAAGCTTTCTGTTCTTTTTATTGAAATATCATAAAAAATTAGCACCACATGATCAATTTATAAACTTTGGGTAATTTGTTTATGTTAACTTATAAGAAGTTGCACAGTTGGACTTTAAAATGCAGCAGGAGAGACTGATGAAGCTTACAAGTCAAAGTAGGTACAAGTATATGTAAATGTCTTCTCTGGTTAAACTCTCTGGACTTAATTAACTAACTAACTAACCTGCACTTATATAGCGCTTTTCTAGTCACAAAGACCACTCAAAGCGCTTTCATTAATACTAACCCTCTATTCTAAGGGCCTATAGGAAACAAATATCTAGGGACAATTTAGAACAGCCAATTAACCTAACATGCATGTTTTTGGCATGTGGGAGGAAACCGGAGAAATCCCGGAGTAAACCCACACAACACGGGGAGAACATGCAAACTCCACACAGATCACTGTTGGTCGGGGGCTGGGATCGAACCCACGATCCCACGATCCCCACAATCCCCCGGCCAAGGGTAAACTGTGCTGCCGCAGTGCTAACCACTGCGCCACCGTGCAGCCCATTTGTGAGATAAAACCACAGAGCGAGCAAGGCAATAATCCTTGGATCCTCCATTTTTTGTCTCGTGTAAATAAGGACTCAGTCTGGTGTGTAACGTCACGGGAGTGTGGCCCCGCCTCGCTGGGAGTCTGGCGCCGCCTCGCTTCTAAAACCTCCTACAACAAACCATCACAGCACAAGCACAACACCGTGCTAATGGAGACAGAAGCATTCCGAGCCGTACTGAAGTGAATCGAGTCGTACCGAGGTGTGCTGGGCTAGTGGAAAACAGGCTATAGTCCCCTCCTGCTTCAAAATGACAACCATCATCCCACTCACTCCCCAAAAGGAGTCCGCCGTCCTGTCTGAATGATTACAGACTGGTAGCGCTCACTCCAATCATCATGAAGTGCTTCGAGGGACTGGTGCTGTCCCTCATTCAGGACAGCATACCAGGCACCCTGGACCCGCTGCAGTACGCCTACCGGCCCAACAGGTCCACCTCAGATGGCATCGCTGCAGCACTCCATTATTCTCTCTCCCACCTGGAATTTAAAGTGCTGATGACATGTTTTTGACTTCATCTAATTTTTCAACACAATACAATGTGACAAAATAGGTTGGTCTGTGCAGTTCTGTCAAACAGGCTTTTTTTTCATGCGAATATCCGACATTTTCATGAGCGCCACGTCATCAATTACGTCAGTGGCTGGAAAACCCCGCTGCCATGTAGTCACGTCATAGGGAGAACACAGCGCTTGGCTGCCCATTGTACACACAGGATGGAAGCAGTTGAAAACATCGACGATGGTTCCAGCACATGTAGTCTGGAATTGGTTTGTGTTGTCCAATCTTTAGACGATTATAGTTCCGAAGAATGGGATGATAATGAAGAATCTGGGGGCATCAGACCATATAGGTTTGAGCCGTGCCAAGCGGGCATTGTGCCAAGCGAGTCACACTCAGAGAGTGACGGGTGGAGAGGCACACATGCCCGCCGCGGCAGCAGCAACAAACACATGGCAGGGGAACACCGAGTGTTATGCTTTTGTTACAGATATTGCAACAAATTATTTGTTCATAAATATAATTTATCTAAACCCGATTTTTCAATAAAATCATAGCAGTATATTCTCTGTGGCTCAGGCATCGGGTTTATTATGGATTATATTTTGAGTTCTTGTTGTTTTTGTTTTGTACGTGTGTTTTGAGCCACTTTCAGGTGGGCAGTGTCCAAGATTCGCCAGTCCGAACACACCCACCCTCTCTCTTTGATAGTCAGCTGTTCATGGTTTGTGTGCACCATCTGCCGTGTTGTCAGCCAGTCAATGTTGCCAGCGCTATCACGACGTGTTGGCCGCTCCACACAGCCATGGTTCTGTTGCGCCCCTTGAAGCGATGTCGGCTCTGGGGCGCAACCGTGGTTAACACGTCTCCTCTCCATGTTCACTGGGCGATGTCGGCCCCGAACGCCAACTGTAGGTGTTTGTTTATTTTTGTCGGTCTTCACCTTTGTGGGAACTGTTGTCATCATTCTTATGTTCAGTACATGTGCTGTAGTGAATTCTGCACCTAAATCCATTCATCATGACCCTCTGTGCACTCTTACACAGGGCAGGGAGAGAGAGGATGAAAGAACAAGGATTTGCGGGCAGGGTTCATCACAGCACATTTAATACAGAAAGAGACAGTTCCCTGAAAGGTGAAGACATACAAGAAATAGACACACTTACTGATGGCGTTCGGGAGCAGACATTGCCCAGCGAATGAATAAGAGGAGACATGTTTGCCACAGGTGCTCCCCAGAGGACATCGCTTCAAGGACACACAAGAGCCACGGCGAACATGGGGTGACTAGCGCGTCGTGAGAGTGCTGAAAATACTGGCAGACAAACAGCACAGATGACAATACTATGGACCATTAGTGCATGACTGGCAAACGGCCGCGAAGTATACGCACCGCTGGTGATAGTGTGATTAGAAGCACCTGGGCGAGGACTGGGAAACATGATCAGCAGGAGTTTGAATCAGCTGGTGATAATGAGAGAGGGGACATGCCCGGATCAGCGAGATGTCAGCATGGGATCACAGAAAGTAGGTCAAAGCTGCGCGTAAATCCATTAATCCTTCCCCTCCTCGTGCGCTCCTCCTGCATAAAAGTACACGAGAAGACTTAATAACAGTTGGAAATGAAACGTGTAATGTGGTCTTTCACAGTTTGATGTTTATCTAATCCTGCGACACAACGCGAAGGCACATCCATAAAATTAAAACAAGAAACCAGAGAAAGTGAACTACAAAGCTGCTGTCATTCCAGTCAACAACACCGGTGTTCGTTCTCCCGATTACGTCATGGGGGTGCCTCCCTTAATTTGGTGGGCGGCACCACAGTCCAGTCAGTGGCTGCGGTTGAAAATGTTATATTGATCATTGACAATGACTTTTGGGTTTACACAACATCCTTAAAAATGTCAAAATCATGTCATCAGCCCTTAAAGACTCCTACATTAGGATGCTCTTTGTCGACTACAGCTCCACCTTCAACAAGGTCATCCCCCACAAACTCACGGGCAAACTGTCTTCACTTGGCCTGCACCCCACCCTCTGCAACTGGCTACTGGACTTTCTAACTGGCAGGCCCCAGTCTGTCAGGATGGGCAACAGGACCTCAGCCAGCATCATCACACACACAGGTGTCCCACAGGGTTGTGTTCTCAGCCCCATCCTCTATAGCCTCTTCACCCATGACTATGTTGCCTCCCACAAGGACAATATCATCCTGAAGTTTGCAGATGACACAGCAGTAATAGGACGCATCACCGGTGATGACGAAGCATCATACAGGAGGGAGGTGGCCAACCTGGTGTCATGGTGTGAGGACAACAACCTCACCCTCAACACGGACAAGACAAAGGAGATGATAGTGGACATGAGGAAAGGGAGGAGGAGACCCCATCGGCCACTGTTCATCTGGAAGCTTGAGGTGGAGAGGGTGAGTAGCTTTAAATACCTGGGCATCCACATCAGCGAGGACCTTAAATGGACACACAACACCACAGAGCTGGTTAAGAGAGCTCAACAGTGACTGTACTTTCTGAGGAGGCTGAAGAAGTTTGACATGTCTTCCAGGATCCTCAACAATTTCTACAGTTGCATCATCGAGAGGATCCTGACCAACTGCATCACTGCGTGGTATGGCAGCACCACTGCCCTGGACCACAAACGCCTGCAGAGAGTGGTGAAGACAGCAGAGAAGATCATCAGGACTCCACTCCCCTCTCTGCAGAGCATCTACCACTGCAGAGTCCAAAGAAGAGTTGACGCCATCCTCCGGGACCCCACCCACCCCCAGCACAGACTGTTCACACTTCTACCCTCAGGCCGGAGGTACAGAAGTGTGAAATGCAGGACAACCAGACTGAAGAACTCCTTCTTTCCCACTGCCATCAGACCCCTGAACAGATAGCAACTCCCAAAAACTCACACACCGGCTGCTAAATTTGCACACTGCTCACCTGTACAGTAGACAGAGTCTCACCCATCTGATGTCCATATCATCTCTGCTGCTAATTATCATTTCTGCTGCTACTTATCATGCACAGTCTACTGGTACTACCGTTACAGAGATTAGCACCGGGTGCTGATTCTTCTTCTTCTTTTAGATTTGATTGGCGGTTGGCAACCAGCTTACAGGTGCATTACCGCCACATACTTCACTCTATATCATCACTCTATATAATACCTTATACGTATCACTCTATCACGTACTTCACTCTATATCATCACACTATATATCTTGGCCATGGCAACTCCGCCACTCCCTGTCCTTCACTTAGGACGCCACGTACTTCTTCTTCTTCTTCTCCTTCTTTTAGATTTGATTGGGGGTTGGCAACCAGCTTACAGGTGCATTACTGCCACGTACTTCACTCTATATCATCACTATCTGGTCAGGAGCTGTAGTCCTTCTATCATCATTGCTGTGTCCAGTTGAACCTCAACTCTATCTTCAGACATCAGTCTTTTTCGTCTCCTCGTACTTCACTCTATCTGGTCAGGAGCTGTAGTCCTTCTATCCCGCCACATACTTCACTTTGTATCATCACTCCGTGTGCTAATTTGTAATTTGTAATTATACACTGCTCGTTGCACAATGCTCATTTGCACACTGTACATAAGTCTATCCCATCTCAGGTTCACATCAGGTTGCACAATGCTCATTTGCACACTGTACATAGGTTCATGCCATCTCAGTTCACATCATCTCTGATATCAATATACTACTATCACTTTAGTCATCCAGTGAATTTTCAATTTCATTCCTCTTGTCTGACTGCTTTAACTGCCCAAACTGCCTAGTGTGTGTTATTAGTACTCATTAGTTTTAGTATTTAGTATCAAGGTGGGCTTAAGGAATCCTAACTGCCTAACTGTGTGTTGGTGTGTGTGTTATTAGCATCCATTAGTATCACTTTAGTCATCCAGTGTATTTTTAATTTCATTCCTCTTGTCTGACTGCTTTAACTGCTTTAGCTGTCCAAACTGCCTAGTATGTGTTATTAGTACTCGTTAGTTTTAGTATTTAGTATCAAAGTGTGCTTAACGAGTCCTAACTGCCTAACTGTGTGATGGTGTGTGTGATGTTACTAATCCATTAGTAATAGGATTGAGTTACTGTGTTAGTGTGTCATGACCTTATTAGGATTGTTGTTTCTGTACTTTTACCTTGGCATTTGTTCAGAGAGCAAAGTAAGAATTTCATTGCTCAGGAAATGTAGCATTTCTTAACTGTGCACATGATAATAAAGCCTTTGAATCTTGAATCTAAAAAGATCATAGGATTGTCTATGATCTCTATATGACGTCTATATGACGTCATATAGACCCCATAGTATAGAGCAGGGGTGCTCAATACGTCGATCGCGATCTCGCAAAGGCGCAACGGGTAGATCGCGTGACATTAAAAAAAAAGAAAAATTAAAAGTTTTTAACTCTCCGAGTGTGAGAATTTTCGTGCCCCTAGTGGCAGAGCGTGGCACTGCGCTTGTCTTCTCACTCAGACATGATCGCCTGCCTTGGGGATTTGTACTGATTGTACTGATTTGCCAGTTTCAAAGGTGGCAGACATCTGTTGGAGGACTCAGTGGATGACACGTAATACACCAAAGAAGAAGAACTCCTCATTTCCTTTTCCTGTTTTAGCATTTAGCCCAGAAAGCTAATATGTCCACGATCGTCACCGTCACTTTTTCTGTTTTGTATGCCAAAAATAGCCATGGGATACAAGCAAGATTTATGTGGGATAATCATAAGACTTTGTAGATGTGGTACAGACTTTAAATTACCAACAGAACACAAAATATGGACCATGATGTGTGAAAACGCAGCGACCATGCCAGCCAGCCATCCACCCAGCCAGCCAGCCCCCCTTTGTCAACAGTAAGTGACTTATTTCAGGTTTGTTTAAATACAATGATTTCTTGTTCATGTACTTTGAAGATAAGATGATGAGGTACCTCTGTAAAAAAAAAACAAAAAAACAAAAACGGTATCAAAAGACTGAACCATTCTTTGTGTAAATACGTCCAAAGTCCAGTTTTGACTGAGTTATGGAATTTACAGAGGTGCTGTGACATTATACAAATTAGATGCATAAATTTATTATTATCTGAAACTTTGGATTATATTTTACATCTTTCTAATTGACAGTAAGCCATTATCTCTTGCAACTTTCAAGCTATAGCCTTGGAAATCTGAACTATTTTATTGACAAAAAATATTTACCACTCTTGACCACTAGGGATTATGTCGCAATTTGGCAACATACACACTCAGAGGGTTAATTCTATCACCTCTCCTCCCATCTGTCCTCTTATTGGCATTTACCATTTGATTGATGTACAGGGCAGCCAATCAGGAGAGGTCCTGTCCTCTATGTGTCATAGGTCACCCTGCATGCACAGTCAAACCCGCTAGCTAGCTACTAGCTGCTACTCCAGCGAGCTGTGACCGTGTTAGCACTTCAAATTTCAATCAACTAAAGACAGATATTAAAAATGAGTGGGGGTGTGGCTTATATTATTCATATATCCATACCTACATATGTATAGACATAAGTGGAATGTTTAGAGATTGCATATGTGGAATGACCTCACGTCTCAGAGCAGGACAAGAGGTCTCGACCACCGGCGAAGATCAAGGAGCAGACGGAGTCGCAGCGGTGGAGACCTGATCGAACTTCCTGACCCCCCAGGGTCAGGTGGAGGAGAGAGAGGACAATGGAGAGGGGTTACTCTAATGCGGGATGTCAGCTTTGATATGCAATGTCTTTTGTTGAGTGTGGGTATAAGTATGAAGGTCTGACTGCGCTCAGCCTCTTCATTCTGCTTCTGCATCGAGATGAGACATGTTAGGGACTGGAAGCTGATAATAAAACTTGATTTATAAAATCACATCGCTTCCTCATTTCACGCTCCCTACATTGGTGACCCCGACATGATGATGGACCAAAGATGTTCTCCCGATACAAGCTCATCAGAGGCGACCCAGTCAAGCGCCGTCGCCAACGCAGACAGGGGAATGGATGGAAGACGTTCCCCCACAGCAGAATCGTCAGAGAGGGCTCAACCGAGCACTGTCCCCAGCCCCGCCACGAGAACGGAAGAAAGGCGTTCTCGCCCTGCAGACACATCAGAGACGGCCCAGGCAAGCGCCGTCACCGTCAAACTCCCAGAGTTCTGGCAAAACGACCCGAGCTTTGGTTCCAGCAAGCTGAGGCTCAGTTTGCACTGGCGGGGATAACGGTGGATGAAACAAAATTTTACCACATCGTCGCCAGACTCGATGCCGCCACATCAAGATGCGCGCAGAGCGTGATACAACAACCGCCCGCCCACGACAAGTACAAAGAACTAAAGGCGACCCTCATCGAGAGCTTCGTCCCCTCAGCCGAGGAAAGAGCAGGGAGGATTCTGGCGACTCACGGCCACAGAGGACACAGACCGATGGCCCTCATGGAGGACATGCTGCAGCTGAGGGAGGCAGACAATGACAACTTCCTCTTTCAACATATCTTCCTCAGCACTCTGCCGTCGCACATGAGAGGGACCCTGGCCAACATGCGGTGCAGCACCCAGCAGGACTTCCGCGCGCTGGCCCGAGAAGCGCAGCGGCTCATCAACTCCTGCGGCGAACAGATGGCCACAGCAGCATCTGCAGATCTCGGCGCGGAAGCCCAGAGCAGCGGAGAACCGCAGACAACAGAGCAGAGCCCGCCCACCATGGCAGCGACGCGACCAAGGCGCAGCAAGCAGAACGACCTCTGCTATTATCATCAACGTTTCACCGAGAGGGCGTACAAATGCGTGCCCCCTGCAATTTCAAGAGCTCGGGAAAACGCCAAAGCCGGGAACCGTTAGCAACTACGGCTCTCGGCGAGACAAACAAGCTACTCTATGTGACTGACGGACGCTCCGGGAGACAGTTCCTCATCGACACTGGAGCTCAGGTGAGCTTCATCACCCCGTCCAACGCAGACCGGGCAATGGGACCCCGTGGAAACAGAGCGATGGCAGCTAACGGCTCGATCATCGACACCTTCGGTGAAAGAAACCTACCTCTGTCCATTCACGGCCGCAACTATAGGTGGACATTTATTATAGCGGCGGTGAGTTTTAACTTGTTGGGGGCTGATTTCTTGTGTGCACATGGGTTGTTAGTCGATCTTGCAAATAGACGCTTGGTTAATGCACTATCATTTTCTTCTATCCCCTGCTCAGCTCGAGTCTCTCCACCACCCGTGCAGGCCAGCGTCACCACAGCAGGAGGTAAGTTTGACCAACTCCTCACCCAATTTCCAGCACTCACAGTTCCCAAATTTTCAGCAACAGTAGCGAAACACGGGGTTGAACACTTCATCCCCACAACAGGCCCACCTGATTTTGCCAAAGCTCGGCGCTTAGACGCGACCAAGCTCGCCATAGCATGCGACGAGTTTGCCAGCCTAGAAAAATTGGGCATTATTCGGCGCTCGAAAAGCCCTTGGGCATCACCACTACATATGGTCCCGAAAACCGACGGTTCTTGGAGACCTTGCGGTGATTACCGCAGATTAAACAATGCGACAGCGCATGACCGCTACCCAATCCCTCACATCCAAGATTTTTCACTGCATCTCGCGGGTGCGCGCATTTTCTCTAAAATAGACCTGGTCTGCGGCTACCACCAAGTTCTGGTTCAACCGGAGGACGTTCCCAAAACGGCTGTAATAACCCCTTTTGGTCTTTTTGAATTTTTGCGAATGCCGTTTGGCCTCAAAGGTGCTGCTCAAACTTTTCAGCGTATGATGGACGCAGTATTACGCGACCTCCCCTTCATGTTCGTCTACCTCGACGATATCCTGGTAGCCAGCTCGTCAGAGGAAGAACACGAACAACACCTCACTACAGTTTTTCAGAGACTAGAAGAGCACGGGTTAATAATCAACCCAGCCAAATGCCGATTCGGCATGTCACAAATTGATTTTTTGGGACACAGAGTTTCACCAGAGGGGGCAGTTCCATTGCCGGACAAAGTGCGCACGGTAGCAAATTTCCCACGACCACAAACGGTCAGATCGCTACAAGAATTTTTAGGAATGGTGAATTTTTACAACCGTTTCCTCCCACGCGCAGCTCAACTCATGCAGCCCCTATATGCCGCGCTCAGAAAACAAAAGCCCTCCAACGCGGTCGAATGGACCCCGGAGCGGGAACGCGCCTTCGCGGAAGTAAAAAGTGCACTAGCGAATGCCACATTGTTGGTTCACCCCGATCCCTCGGCCCGCATAGTGTTAACCATAGACGCTTCAGACCTGGCCATAGGGGCAGTCATGGAACAACATGTTGGCGGAACCTGGCAACCGTTAGCATTTTTTAGTGAATCCTTAAACCAAACCGAGCGCAAATACAGCACTTTTGACAGGGAGCTGCTAGCGCTTCATTTATCCATCCGCCACTTCCAGTTCTGGCTGGAAGGGCGGCGTTTCACGGCTTTTGTAAACCACAAACCACTCACTTTTGCGATGGCTAAAATTTCAGAACCATGGTCAGGAAGGCAACAAAGACAGCTAGCTGCAATTTCAGAGTTCACCACAGATATTCGACATGTGGCAGGCAAGCTTAATGTGGTGGCAGACTGCCTCTCCCGCGCTGTGACATCGTCAGAGCGCGAGGAAACAGTTTATACTACCGCAGCCGCAGAACTCATGGCCAACGCGGACGCGTACGTGGCACCAATGCACGTAGGGATAGATTACACGGCCATGGCAGCAGAACAAAGCAGTGACGCGGACGTGCGCGCGCTCCAGTCTGGACCAACAGGGTTAAGACTGGAGGAAAGGGGTTTGCGTGACGGTGTTTCCCCCCTAATCTGCGACGTGTCAACCGGCCGGCCTCGCCCGGTAGTTCCAGCCGCCTGGCGCCGCCGCATTTTTGACTCGGTTCACTCCCTTGGTTAAAATGGTCGCGGAGAAGTTTGTTTGGCCGGGCCTGCGTAAAAATGTAAAGGAATGGGCAAAGACTTGCATTTCTTGCCAACGCGCCAAAATACACAAACACACAAAAGCTCCTCTACAGCCTTTCCGAATTCCAGCCAGGAGGTTTGACCACGTACACGTCGACCTCGTGGGCCCACTACCGTCGTCGCAAGGGTTCACACACCTGTTAACAATGGTAGACCGTACCACCCGCTGGCCGGAGGCGGTCCCGCTGGCGTCAACCACAGCTGCGGAAGTCGCTCGCGTTTTTTTAACAAACTGGGTGGCGCGTTTCGGCGTCCCATCGGACATCACGTCCGATAGGGGGCCTCAATTTGTCTCAGAGCTGTGGTCAGCCATGGCCAGCAGCTTAGGGGCGACAATTCATCGCACCATCGCGTATCACCCTCAGGCTAATGGGTTATGCAAGCGTTTTCATAGGTCTTTAAAGGCCGCCCTCAGGGCCTCACTAACGGATACAGATTGGGTGAATAAACTTCCCTGGGTTTTATTAGGGTTGCGTTCTGCACCTAAGGAGGATCTAGATGCCTCCCCGGCAGAATTAGTTTTTGCACAACCTCTCAGGCTCCCAGGTGAGTTCTTACCAGAACATCCAGAGCCCGGGCACCTACCAGCCCTGAGGCCCCTAAGCAGCACGGGACCGGACATGCTCCCCGGACCCGTACATCACTCTTTTCCACGGGTTTTTGTCCCCCAAGCTTTGAAAAACGCCGAGTTCGTTTTTGTTAGACACGAAGCTTTAAAACCAACCCTCCGCCCTCCATACGATGGACCATACAGAGTGCTGGAACCTGGTGATAAGCATTTTGTGCTTGATTTAGGGGACAGAAAAGAAACAGTCAGCATTGACAGACTTAAACCTGCTTTCTTGTTGAGCGACGAGCCTGCACGGGTGGCGAGAGCACCTCGGCGGGGTAGACCTCCCAAGAGAAAAGACTCAGCCCCCCTCTAGGGAACAAATAACCACTCTCCTCCCCAAGCTGCAGATCCCTTACAGGACGGTCCCGCCAGGACGCCAAAGCGGGCCTACAGCAGATTCGGGAGAAGATTAAAACCCAGACGACACATAGACTGATGTAAAATTGACAAAGAGTTGTTAACTATGTTGTCGGATTGTGCCGTTGCAGTTTTAAGGCTGACTTGTGACATTAACTATACCGCTGTCGTTACCACTGAATTTTTAACAGGATCATGCTGCATAACTTGAAGGTTAACATGACTGCTGAAGATATTTTTCCTTTTTCCTGTTGAGATGTATAACGGTATAATATGTCATGGATGTTATCTTAAGCTGTAAACTTAATTTGATTGTCCTTTTCTTAGACGTTTGGGGGGGGGCTGTGGCTTATATTATTCATATATCCATACCTACATATGTATAGACATAAGTGGAATGTTTAGAGATTGCATATGTGGAATGACCTCACGTCTCAGAGCAGGACAAGAGGTCTCGACCACCGGCGAAGATCAAGGAGCAGACGGAGTTGCAGCGGTGGAGACCTGATCGAACTTCCTGACCCCCCAGGGTCAGGTGGAGGAGAGAGAGGACAATGGAGAGGGATTACTCTAATGCGGGATGTCAGCTTTGATATGCAATGTCTTTTGTTGAGTGTGGGTATAAGTATGAAGGTCTGACTGCGCTCAGCCTCTTCATTCTGCTTCTGCATCGAGATGAGACATGTTAGGGACTGGAAGCTGATAATAAAACTTGATTTATAAAATCACATCGCTTCCTCATTTCACGCTCCCTACAGGGGGAGCTGAACCCAGTAAGAAGACAAAAACTTACCACTTCCATGCAAAATGGGAGGAAGATTTCTTTTTATATAATTGGGATCAAACTGGTGATTCTAAATTGTCCTTAGGTATGACTGTGAGAGTGAATGGTTGTCTGTCTCTCTGTGTTGGCCCTGCGATGGACTGGTGATCTGTCCAGGGTGTACCCTGCCTCTCGCCCAAAGACGCTGGGATAGACTCCAGCCCCCCCGCGACCCAGAAAGGATTTAGCGGAAGAAGATGGATGGATGGATGGATGTCATTTTCAAAGTGTATTTGTCTGATCTGTCAATCTATCATTGCGTTTCCAAAGATGAGAAATGTGGAGAGGCACTTTCGAACCATTCATACAAATTACGACACTAACTTCCCTTCGAAAAGTGAGCTGAGAAAAAGAAAGGTGAAGGAACTGAAATCTCAGTTTATCGGACAGCAGTCATTTTTCACACAGCTGAATTCAAAGGCAAAGGCAGCCACTGAAGCATCGTTCCAGGTGAGCCATTGCATTAAGCAGCATAAGAGATGATAAAAGAGGCCTTTGTTGGGGCAACGGAGTCGTTGTTTCAGGATTTTAAAAACAAACCAGAAATATTATCTTCAATCAAAGCTCTTCAGCTATCAAGAAGTGCAGTTACACGGCACTGTGAAATAAACAGAAAGAGGAGCTTTTAACAATACTGCCCATGAAAGAACACACGCGAGGAGAAGACATTTTTCACTCTTTCAAAAACTTTTTTGAGAAAACCCAGCTCCCATGGGTGGTAGGTCCACGAAGCACCGACCGATCCCGAGAGTGGTAGATGGCACAGTGTGGGATGAGGAACTGCCTGGCACCCTGGAGAGTGAGCAAGACCAATATCGCCCAGGGTCATTACAGGAGGGTACCTGTCACTCTGGACAAGGGTACTAGGCATCACGGTGGGATGCCTGTGACGACGGGCGACGTTGAGAGGCTGGTTTCACCTGTTCACCGGCCCACACCTGGCCTCGTCCTTGGCTTCTTGTTCTGACATAACACTTTTGCAGAATGCTCACATTCAGCTTCCGACATAACACCAGTGTGTAAATTGGTGTCAATCACCACAGATGGTGCACCCATAATGGTGGGCCGCTCAAACGGATTTATTGCAAAGTGCAGGGAGGATGATGATTTCCCCGACTTCCTTAATTAACCTCATCCAGTGGAGGATGATTTTTTTTTGACACTACAGGCTGACATTGAGCTTAAGTCCAGGGCTCATGGACAGTTTTGGAACTTACAGAGGAAAAGTATCCAAACATGAGGAAATATGCTAACTCCTTGGTGGCATTATTTGGCTCTACTTATTCGTGAGAATCTGCCTTTTCTCACATGAAGATTATTAAGTCCAAATACCGTTCCACCATGACTGATGATCATCTGGAAGCCTGCTTGAGACTAGCTACCAGTGCTACTGTCCGCACTATGCAACCCTGGCTGACTCCATCCAGTGCAAGTCATCAGAGTAAGGTAATGATCATAAATGTATTGAAATGCATTGTGCCATAAGGGTTCATGCAGTTATATAATCTATGGCATACATTGTATGCCAACATAAATGACCATATTTGGCATTTTTAAAATGTAGGTAAAACATTCTTCTTCTTCTTTTAGATTTGATTGGCAGTTGGCAACCAGCTTACAGGTGCATTACCGCCACGTACTTCACTTTATATCATCACTCTGTCTCTCTTTCATGTAGGTAGATCATTTTGACCTGGTCATTTTAAAAGTAGCTCACAAACCAAAAAAGTGTGGCCGCCTCTGGTATAGAGTGATTCAAGAAAAAAAATCTGTGTGTGTGTGTGTGTCTGTGTATAATCATAGGACATCAAAGATCAAAGGCAGGATCACTTACGATTATTGGACTTACTATGACATCATCAAAGATCATAGGATCAAAGATCAAATGCAGGCATCATAGGACTCACTATGCCATCATCAAAGATCATAGGACTCACTATGACATCATCAAAGATCAAAGGCAGGCATCACTCACGATCATAGGACTCGCTATGATGTCATCAAACATCAAAGGCAGCCATCACTCACGATCATAGGACTCACTGTGACATCATAGATCAAAGGCAGGCATCACTGAACGAGTGGTGACGTCAAAGATCAAAGGTAGGTTTCACCAGGGTTACTGTTGCCATGGTAACCATGTCAAAGTTCAAAGGCAGGAATGTAGAAATGCTTGCTTATACTTTGTCTCTACAGGTATGCACAGGTATGCACTTGTCACTCTATATATCATCACTCTACATATAATTCAAGAAATCTGTGTCTGTCTGTCTGTCTGTCACGACCATAGGACTCGCTAAAAGATCATACGATTCACCTATGATATGCCTATGATGTCTATATGACATCATATAGACACATAGACACACTCATGTCACGATCATACGACTCGCTATGACATCATCAAAGATCATAGGACTTGCTATGACGTAATCAAAGATCATAGGAACTCACTATGGCATCATCAAAGATCAAAGGCAGGCATCCCAGATCAAAGGCAGGCATCCTGAATGAGTGGTATGACATCAAAGATCATAGGACTCGCTATGACATCATCAAAGATCAAAGGACTCACTATGACAGCATCAAAGTTCATAGGACTCGCTATGACATCATCAAAAATCAAAGGTAGGAATCATGGAACGAGTTGTGACGCACTTGCTTACACCTGCTTTCTACGGGCATGCAGAAATACTTGCTTATACTAGGTTGGTACCCTTCTCTTTTCATTTTTTTTTCTTCATTTTTTTTTTTCATTATTGCAAATGAGCTACATTTCTCTTGTGGTTTTCTGACCTTTGTCTCAACAATTTATTCCTTTACTTTTTCTTAATGAATTTAGTAAATCTTTTAAATAACTTCCAGTGTTTACATTCTCAATGACTGTAATTGTACATATGTGAATTTTTTTCCTCATAAATTTGCAACTTTTACTTATCTTTTAAATTCAGATTTGGTTTTCTTGTAATTTTGCATTTTTTCCTCATAAATTTAATACATATTTTAAATAAATGGGCAGTCGCCCCGATAAATCTGTTATATTATTCTAGTAAATTTGAAGCTTTTATTGTGTTTGTGATGTTTTTTTCCTGTAATTTTGAGCCTTTCTCAAAGTTTTGCACCTTTGTAAAATTTTGAGACTTTAAAATTATGACAAAATATTTATGCAAAATAAATAATTTTCTCTTTCTTTCTTTCTTTCTTTCTTTCCCTCTTCAAAACCACAGGGATTCGCTTGTCAAGGCAAAAGTGAGATAATTTGAACCTCTGTTAGGCCATTAAGTGTGATGGTTGAATGTTGCTGCTTAACAAATTGTTAATAGTCAACATGAAGTCATGAACAAAGCTTCTAATATTAGAAGATTTACAGTAGTCTGGTATAATTACTCAAGTAACAGGAGTCAGAGTGGGAGGGTGTCCTTACTTCAGCCCCTCAAAATGTCTCTGCACATCCCTGCGATTGTTGTAAAGAGAGAAGCTTTATATTATGGAATTATTCCCAGCTAGGCATCTTTTAAACAGGAATATGATCATGTAACTAATTATTTTATTGCCCTGTTTTGCATGTAACCTACTATTCAGCTTTACTGTTGCTTTGGGGCACAGGTGTCAGACTCATTCCATGGAGGGCCAAGACCCTGCAGGTTTTACCTCCACCCAGTGTCTTCAACAGGTAATTTCACTGAATTTCTTCCCACTGATTGCTGATCAGTGAAAACACCTGCAGAAGACACTGGGTAGAAGCAAAACATGCAGGGTCTTGGCCCTCCATGGAATGAGTTTGACACCCCTGCTTTGGGGAATGGCACAATCCTTACACATATTTAACTGGATTGTCTGTGCTGATGTTGTCTGGCCAATCATGGTGGGCCGCCTGGACCAAAAATGCCAGGGCTGATTTTTTTTTTTGTCCCAGTCCTGGTTGCACATTTAAGTACATTTGCATTTGCTAACTTAGTATAACTTGTGCATACCTGTGCATGCCCATAGAAAGCAAGTGTAAGGAAGCATTTCTGTATGCCCATAGAAAGTTTACTGTTACCATGGCAACAGTAACTATGGTGAAACTTGCCTTTTATCTTTGACGTCACCCCTTGTTCAGTGATGCCTGCCTTTGTTCTGTGATGTCAGCCTTTGCTCTTTGATGACGTCATAGCAAGTCCTATGATATTTTAGTGAGTCCTATGATCGTGATTGATTCCTGCCTTTGATCTCATAGCGAGTCCTACATCGTGACAGATTTCTTGAATTATATATAGAGTGATAGGATGCATATACTGCATGTATGTATGTATGATATTCCAGTTCAGTGCAATAATATCTATAGTATGTACACATCTGCATGTGCTTATGTGTGCTATGGGCATCATGCAATGTCATCATGTATAAGTGTGGGCCTTGGGTATTGTGCAATACAATCAGATGCAATGGTGTGCTATGTTCATTGTGCAATATTATGGTCATTGTGCAATATTACTCCATAATTATGTGTAAATAACGTTTTGTGATCTCCCCAACTTTCAGCCCATTATGTGTGTTATAATTTGCATTATGTTGTCTTTTTGTCTTCTTCTTTTAGATTTGATTGGCGGCTGTCAACCAGCCCGCAGGCGCATCACTGCCACTGACTTGATTATCATCACTCTATAATCTTTGTATAAGGAGTTCTTATAAGGAGTTCTGAACAACTCCCTATGTGTGAAAAAACCATCCATCCCTGGACTGTTCATCTTATAGGCAAGACTCTATATTCTTCTTCTTCTTCTTTTAGATTTGATTGGCGGCTGTCAACCAGCCCGCAGGCGCATCACTGCCACTGACTTGATTATCATCACTCTATATCTTTGTATAAGGAGTTCTTATAAGGAGTTCTGAACAATCGTCTTCTTCTTCTTCTTCTTTTAGACTTGACTGGTGGCTGGCAACCAGCCCACAGGTGCACCACCGCCACGTACTTCACTCTATATCATCACTATCTGGTCAGGAGCTGTAGTCCGTATCTGTGTTTCATCTCATTATTCTTCTTTTAGATTTGATTGGTGGTTGATCCACCAGCCCATGATGTCTGTGAACTCAAAGATCCCCCACTTAACAAGTCCTCAACTGCTTCCCAATGTAGCCCCTTAATGCCAAGATATTTTTCTGCTGCTTTCACAATGATTTTGATTTTTTCTGTTTTCTTGGAAGTCTGCACAGTGTAGTTTATCACATCTACCACATAAAAGACTAAAATTATTTTCCTTCATAACCAGAGAATCTTCCTTAATTCTGCTGCATGCACTACAAGCCTGCACACTTTCCCTGTTGGAGTCCACTCCCACTTTTTTAGCTGGCACCTTTTTCACAGCTTCTGCATATGTTAATCCCTGGAAGACTTTTACCTGCTCAATTTCTGCTGCTCTTTTGCTGGCTTCACAACCTCGATATGCAGAGCTATGTTCACCATCGCAGTTACAGCACTTTAATTTGGCTCCTCTTTCACATTTGCTATATTCAATGTTCACCAGTGCATCTGGCACATCGTTGTCTACCTTTGCATATTGCTGCTACATGACCAAACTTTTGACATTTGAAACATCTGAGTGGAGGAGGAACGTAAAGTCTGACTTCATAGCTCATGTAGCCAACATACACCTTACCTGGCAGTCTTGTTTCATCAAATTTTAACATTATCGACAATCACATTTTTCACCATTTCTATTAGTTTTCAATCTTTGTACCTGTCACTTTTGCTCCAGTTAAGTTTTTCATTATGTCATCAGTTGAGACAGCCGTTGAAATGCCCGATATCACTCCTCTTATTGCCTTATTTCCTTCCAATACTGAACACTGCACATTTTTCCCCTCCATCTTATTGACTCTGATTGCTTTTCCTTGTTGAACACTATCTTTACATGTAACTAGTAACAAACCACTACGAAGAATTCTTGCATCTAAAACTTAACTGGGTTCCACTCACGAAATGATGCTCCTTCCTGAGTAAGTTTAATGATTACACTCCTTTTTATTCTGGGATAGTTCATCTTCTGATTCATCAGCACTTGATAACGCTCTTGATTGATTTTCTTTACGTTTACATTTGCTTCTTTTAGACGCCACCGAACTCCATACATCCTCTTTTCTGCTTCCTACCTCCATTCCTTCTTCTTTTTCCCTTCTACTTCTTCTTCTTTTAGATTTGATTTCAAGAAATCTCCTTCGCTCTATATATACTTGATACAGTTAAAGGGTTAACCCTTTGATGATTATTCTCACAATGAATCATCACTTACTCCAAGATTTATTCAACAAGATGGCGGCGCGCGGTTGTGCAGCGGCTCTTTTCTCCCTATTTTTGTGTGTATGTATGCTGTTTTTGGATATTGGACCGTGTGAAGCTGGATTTGTGTACAGTTGTACTGAGCTGATAAACACTGGACTTCAACAAAAGTCTGCTGTTACAGCAGTTTTCGAGAACACACAAAACATACTGGAGGCTATCTGTAGACCAGCGGGATCACCATGGATTGTTGTTGGTCCTGGGAAGCGACGCAGACGGAGGAGGGAGAGAAAGAAAAAGCAGGGATGCCGGTCGGGCCTGCTAGCGAGGCTAAAGAGACAGCCGCATAGACTCCCGCTACCCAGCATTTTTCTCTCCCAACGCCAGAAGCTTCGTCCACAAGATGAATGATCTAGAGCTACAGCTGGCAACTAGTAAAACTGTGAGAGACTGCTGTATGCTGTTGTTAACGGAAAGCTGGCTCCACCCGCTGATCACCGATGCTGCAGTGCAGCTGCCAGGGTGCACACTTTACCGAATGGACTGAACAGCAGAATCCGGTAAAAAAAGAGGAGGCGGTCTCTGCATTTTTCTTCACAACACTTGGACTAATCACAGCCGTATTATTAACACTTACTGTTCTCCTGATCTAGAGACAATGTCAGTCTTATGTCGGCCTTTTTATCTTCCAAGAGAGCTGAACGTGATTATTATAACAGCCGTCTACATTTCTCCTGATGCAAATACTAAAGCGGCCCTTAGTCATTTGTACAGTGTAATAAATAAACAGCAGCAGGCCTATCCTGAGGGTGTTCACATCATAGCTGGTGATTTTAATCAAACATGCTTGAAAACTGTGCTGCCTAATTTCACACAGTATGTGAAATGTGCCACTAGGGGAAAGAATTGTCTTGATCGGGTGTATTTGAACCTGAAGCATGCTTACAGAACTGTGCCGTGTCCACATCTTGGCCTGTCAGACCATCTATCATTGCTCCTCATCCCAGCATACACCCCCCTCAGGAGAACTGCTAGACCTACTATAAAGAACATCACAACATGGCCTGAGGGAGCTCTTTCTCAGCTGCAGGACTGTTTTTCAAACACTCTATGGGATTTATTCAAGAATGAGGATCTGGAAATGTACACACAGACTGTATTACACTACATCACCTACTGTATCAATCAGGTGACTGTGGAAAAACACATCAGGGTTTTTCCTAACCAGAAGCCCTGGATGACAAAAGTCCAGGCACTCCTCAGAGCTCGTGATACAGCCTTCAGGTCAGGGGATACAGATCTGTATAGCACCGCCCGGACTAATCTGAAGAAAGGCATTAAGGAGGCTAAACCAGGGGTGGGCAATCATGTGCCATGGAGGGCCATTCCACTGCGGTTTTTCTGTTCCACCTAGTCTCTCTAGCAGGTGTTTCCAATGATTAGCAACCCTTGAAGCTGATCAGAGCAAACACCTGATGAAAGAGACTGAGTGGAACAGAAAACCTGCAGTGGAATGGCCCTCACTGCCCACCCCTGGGCTAAACAGACCTATAAGAAGAAAGTCGAGGACCATTTTTCTGATAATGATTCGAGACGAGTATGGCAAGGCTTTAACCATATCACAAACTATAAGGGCAGCAGCATCATTTCCAGTGACATCAGCGCCTCACTGGCAGAAGAACTGAACTGCTTTTCGCACGGTTTGAGGCAAATACACCTCGCCCGGACCCACAGATGTTATTGAATGCCAGCTCTGATGTGCTTATCCTGCAGGATCATGAGGTGAGACAGACACTGAGAGCAGTTCACCCGAGAAAGGCTACTGGTCCCGATGGAGTGCCAGGAAAGGTGCTCAGAGCATGTGCAGATCAGCTATGCTCTGTTTTGACTGACATTTTTAACTTGTCTCTCAAGGCAGCCATTGTTCCACAGTGTTTAAAATCTGCAGTCATTATTCCTGTACCTAAAAAACATACTATTAGCAGTCTGAATGACTATCGACCAGTAGCATTAACACCCATTATTATGAAGTGCTTTGAGAAAATGGTATTGAAACATCTTTTGCCTAGTCTCCCCCCAGACTTTGATCGGTACCAGTTTGCCTACAGGCGGAGCAGATCCATTGAAGATGCTATTGCTATAGCTCTCCACTCGGCATTCAGCCATTTAGAAGACAAGGGGAGCTATGCAAGAATGTTGTTTGTTGACTATAGCTCGGCATTTAATACAATTATTCCCAACATTCTCATCATCAAATTGCTTCAGCTTGGTCTGCCTACTCACACTTGCAGCTGGATTAAGGACTTCCTAACAAACAGAACACAGACTGTTAGACTCGGACCCCATTCCTCCTCTACAGTCATGCTTAACACAGGCTCGCCACAGAGCTGTGTGTTGAGCCCCACTTTGTATTCATTGTACACATATGACTGCATACCTGTTCATCCCACAAACATTATAGTGAAGTTTGCAGATGACACAACAGTAGTGGGGCTCATATCAGGAGGAGATGAATCCGCATACAGAGATGAGGTCCAGAAACTGGTGAGATGGTGCTCAGATAATAATCTACTATTGAATAAAAAAAAAACAAAAGAACTCATTATTGATTTTAGGAAGCATAGCAGTGAGCCGCCTCCTCTATATATAGGCAAGGAGCGTGTGGAGAGGGTGGAGGCTTTTAAGTTTCTGGGTGTTCATATTTCTCACAACCTTACCTGGGCGGTTAACACCATAGCTATGATAAAAAAGGCTCAACAACGTCTACACTTTCTGAGGCTCCTCAAGAAGAATGGCCTGAATGCACAGTTGCTGGTTTTATTTTATCGCTCTGCTATTGAGAGCATTTTGTCATATGGCATCACGGTTTGGTATGAGGGCTCAGCCGCAGACCGCAAAGCCTTCCAGAGAGTGATCGAGACTGCGCAAAAAATCACTGGCTGTTCTCTCCCTTCTCTGGAAGAGATTTCCAGGTCTCGGTACCTCAACAGAGCTACTGCCATCATTAAAGACTGCTCATCCAGGCCATGATTTCTTTCACTTGCTCCCCTCGGGAAAGTGGTACAGATCCCATAAAACCCGGACTACCAGGTTTAATCATAGTTTTTTCCCAGCAGCAGTATGTATTTTGAACGGATTTATGTAACACGCACAGACTGCTGATATTATTTTGTTATTTTAGGTTATTTTATGGCAATAACCCTGTGTGTATAAGCTGGTCTTTTATATTTATCGCTCAGTATGTTTTCATTATTGCTACGTACATATTGTATTCAACTTTTAGGTAATATTGTTTCAAGCATTATTTATTGTTGTAATTATAAGAATGTTAAATGCATGAGTGAACTGTGAGTGTGATAGTTTGTTTTTAGGGAGCAGCATCTCAATTTTGTTGCATTGTTTATTAACAATGGAATGACAATAAAGGCACTTTGACTTTGACTTTGACTTTGTATAAGGAATTCTTATAAGGAGTTCTGAACAACTCCCTATGTGTGAAAAAATTATCCATCCTTGGACGTTATCTTCTCTTAGATTTGATTGGCAGTTGGCAAACAGCTCAAAGGTGCATTACCGCCACAGACTTGATTGTTTTCCTCATAGCTTTGTGACGTCCTCCATAGCTTTGTGATGTCTTACTCATAGCTCTGACGTTTTCCTCTCATCGTTTTGTGACGTTGTCCTCATAGCTTTATGACATAATCATAGCCTTGTGACGTTAAACTCATCGCTTTGTAACCTTTTCCTTTATCTTTATGATGTTTTCCTCATAGCTTTGTGACGTTTTGACTTCACAGTTCACGTCGTAACAGTCAGCAGCATTCCAGGTTTTGTTGTCGTCACCCACTTCACTGTTTATATCACTCTTCTTTTTCTTCTTCTAGATCTGATTGCTGGCTGGCAACCAGCCCGCAGGTGCACCATTGCCACCCACCGGGTTGGAGTGTGGAGAAGAGAATGGCAGGGAAAAAAAAAAGTTAATCCAGTTGCATTTAAATATCTAAATAGAGCTACATATATTACTTTGACTGAGGTTCCTAACAAGTGCTTTCCCTGCTTTGTCTAATTGTGTTTGGTAGGACTCTATATCACTCTATATATAACTCAAGAAATCTCTGTGTCTGTGTGTGTCTGTCACAATCATAGGATTCGCTAAAAGATCATAGGACTCACGAAAAGACCATAGGGCTCGCTATGACATTATCAAAGATCAAAGGACTCACTGTCATACGACTTGCTAAAAGATCATAGGACTCACTACACTTGCTAACATCAAAGATCAAAGGACCGCTATGACATTATCAAAGATCAAAGGCAGGCATCACTGAATCAGGCAGGCATCACTCACGATCATAGGAATCACTATGACATCATGAAAGATAAGACTCACAATGACATAATGAAAGATCATAAGACTCGCAATGACATCATCAAAGATCAAAGGACTCGCTATGACAACATCAAAGATCAAAGGCAGGTATCACTGAATGAGGCAGGCATCACTCACAATCATAGGACGCGCTATGACATCATGAAAGATCATAGGACTCGCAATGACATCATCAAAGATCAAAGGACTCACTATGACATCATTAAAGATCAAAGACAGGCATCACTGAATGAGGCAGGCATCACTCATGATCATAGGACTCGCTATGGCATCATGAAAGATCATAGGACTCACAATGACATCAAAGATCAAAGGCAGGCATCACTGAACGAGTGGTGATGTCAAAGATCAAAGGCAGGTTTCACTATGATTGCTGTTGCCATGGTAACAGTAACTTTCTACATCCATGCAGAAATGCTTACTTACAATGCTTTCTGCGGGCATGCAGAAATACTTGTTTATACTTGGTTCTTATGGGCGTGCATGGGTATGCACTAGTATAATTCAAGAAATCTCTGTGTGTCTGTCTGTCATGGCCATAGGACTCGCTAAAGTGATGATAATAAAGACAGTGGCAGTAATGCACCTGTAGCTGGTGGCCAACCGCCAATCAAATCAAAAAGAAGAAGAGTGATTATATATAGAGTGATGTATACCTGGAGTAGTATACCTGTGCATGCCCATAGAAACCAAGTATAAGCAAGTATTTCTGCATGCCCGTAGAAAGCAGGTGTAAGCAAGGGCGTAAGCAAGTATGTCAGCACTTGTTCGGTGATGCCTGCCTTTGATCTTTGATGGTGTCATAGCAAGTCCTATGATCTTTGATGATGTCATAGTGAGTCCTATGATTGTGATGACTGCCTTCCATCTTTGACATCATAGTGAGTCCTATGATCATGAGAGATGCCTGCCTTTGACCTTTGATGTCCTATAATTGTGTGTGAGTAATGCTTGCCTTTATCTTTGATGATGTCATAGCGAGTCCTATGATCGTGAGTGATGCCTGCCTTTCATCTTTGACGTCCTATGACCGTGAGCAATGCCTGCCTTTGATCACACACAGACACACACACAGATTTTCTATATGATTTTGTAATGATTTTCGAATGGTGTCTATATGACATCATTTAGACATCATGTAGACATCATAGGCACATCATAGGCGATCCTATGATCTTTTAGACTATAGGATGATATCGACTCTACACAGTGATTCAAGAAAATCTGTGTGTCTGTGTGTGATCAAAGGCAGGCATCACTCACGATCATAGGACATCAAAGATCAAAGGCAGGCATCACCCACGATCATAGGACTCGCTATGACATCATCAAAGATCAAAGGCTGCATCACTCACGCTCACGCACGATCATAGGACATCAAAGATCAAAGGCAGGCATCACTCACGATCATAGGACTCGCTATGACATCAAAGATCATAGGACTCGCTATGACATCATCAAAGATCAAATGCAGGCATCATCAGACTCGCTATGCCATCATCACAGATCATAGGACTCACTGACATCAAAGATCAAAGGCAGTCATCACTCATGATCATAGGGCTTGCTATGACACTATCAAAGATCAAAGGTAGGCATCACTGAATGAGTGCTGATGTGCTTGCTTACACTCTCACTTACCCCTGCTTTCTACGGGCATGCAGAAATACTTGTTTATACTTGGTTTCTACGGGCATGCACAGGTATGCACTAGTCATTCTATATATAATTCAAGAAATCTCTGTGTGTCTGTCACAACCATAGGACTCGCTAAATGATCATAGGATTGCCTATGATGTGCTTATGATGTCCACATGATGTCTATATGATGCCATATAGACGCCTCAAAGATCAAAGGCAGGCAGCACTCACAATCATAGGACATCAAAGATCAAAGGCAGGCATCACTCACGATCATAGGACTCGCTATGACAAAGATCATAGGACTCGCTATGACATCATCAAAGATCAAATGTAGGCATCATAAGACTTGCTATGTTGTCATCAAAGATCATAGGATTCCCTATGACAT
Source organism: Pholidichthys leucotaenia (assembly GCA_020510985.1). NCBI lineage: Eukaryota > Metazoa > Chordata > Actinopteri > Cichliformes > Pholidichthyidae > Pholidichthys > Pholidichthys leucotaenia. The sequence continues at coordinate 411,997,980 of CM035837.1, forward strand.
CATCAAAGATCAAAGGCAGGCATCACTCACGATCATAGGACTCGCATCATCAAAGATCATAGGACTCACTATGACACCATCAAAGATCAAAGGCAGGCATCACTGAATGAGTGTTGACGTGTTTGCTTACACCTGCTTTCTACGGGCATGCAGAAACACTTGCTAATACTTGGTTTCTACGGGCAAGCACAGGTATGCACTAGAAGTGATAATTCAAGAAATCTCTGTGTGTGGGTATCTGTCTGTCACGACCATAGGGCTTGCTAAAAGATCATAGGATCGCCTATGATGTGCCTATGGTGTCTACATGATGTCTATGACGTCATATAGATTCCAAAAGATCAAAGGCAGCCTTCACTCATGATCATCGGACTTGCTAAAAGATCATAGGACTCGCTATGACCATCAAAGATCAAAGGCAGGCTTCACTAACAATCCTAGGACTGTCATATAGACATCATAGGCACATCATAGGCTCAGTGATGCCTGATGTCATAGCTGACATCAAACCCTGTGTCACGATGTCACGGTCATAGGACTCACTAAAAGATCATAGGACTCGCTATGAGATCAAAGGCAGGCATCACTCATGATTATAGGACTCGTAAAAAGATCATAGGACTTGCTATAACATCTTCAAAGATCAACGGCAGGCATCACTCATGATCATAGGACTCGCTATGACATCATCAAAGATCAAAGGAAGCCATCACTGAACGAGTGGTGACATCAAAGATCAAAGGCAGGTTTCACCATGGTTACTGTTGCCATGGTAACAGTAACTTTCTACGCCCATGCAGAAATGCTTGCTTACACTGGGCATGCACAGGTATGCACTAGTAATTTTAAAAAAAATAAATAAAAAAAGGGTTTTTTTCTTGTATATTTGAGACTTTTCTCTCATAAATTTGTGAGGTTTTTCCTCATAAATTAATAAGCAAAATAAGCAAAAATAAAATGAGCAAAGATGCAAATTTTCTACCCATACCCATGCATGCCCAAGTATAAGCAGTGCATGCCCACAGAAACCAAGTATAAGCAAGTATTTCTGCATGCCCATAGAAAGCAAGTGTAAGCAAGCATGTCACCACTCTTTCAGTGATGCCTGCCTTTGATCTTTGATGCCTGCTTTTGATATATAGTGCATACCCATGCATGCCCGTAGAAACCAAGTATAAGCAAGTATTTCTGCATGCCCATAGAAAGCAGGTGTAAGCAAGCATGTCACCACTCGTTCAGTGATGCCTGCCTTTGATCTTTGATGATGTCATAGCAAGTCCTATGATGCCTGCCTATGATCTTTTGATGATATCATAGTGAGTCCTATGATGCCTGCCTTTGATCTTTTGATGATGTCATAGCGAGTCCTATGATCTTTGATAATGTCATAGTGAGTCCTATGATCGTGACACACAGAGACACACACACAAAGATTTCTTGAATAATGGATTAGTTCAACTAGGTGGTGGCCTTTACAGCCTGCTTAAAAACAGCATCTCCCTGCTGTGGCAGTAGGACACAGTCCAAGGATGGATAATTTTTTTACATATAAGTTGTTCAGAACTCCTTATAAGAACTCCTTATACAAAGATATAGAGTGATGATAATCAAGTCAGTGGCGGTAATGCACCTGTAAGCTGGTTGCCAACCGCCAATCAAATCTAAAAGAGGAAGAAGAAGAATTAGGCGGTGGGAAGATAGAGCGGTTAGATGTAGAAGAAGCTGGTTGCCGGCCGGCAATCAGATCTAGAAGAAGAGTGATATAAAGTGAAGTATGTGGCGGTAATGCACCTGTAAGCTGGTTGCCAACCGCCAATCAAATCTAAAAGAAGAAGAAGAAGAGACAGACACAGAATTTATTGAATTATATATAGAGTGATTTAGTGGCATCCATTTCCATTTTTTAATTTTTTCCCCTAATCTTTTCCACTCCACTTTTACTCATCCATCTTCATCCGACACTTCTGCAGCCACACAATTGTGACTCCTGCTGGCAAAATGAGTCGGAATGTGCACTGCGTCATTACAAGCTACAGGCATGAGAAGTCATAAATCATGACTCTCTGTTTGCTAGCGGCAAGTCCCGGGAAAACCCCCATGAGTGCCTAGTATCACTGGAAAGCTTAGAAGTCATACTTTCTAAAAATACATGCTTTTGCGGAAGGCGTATCTCCTAACCGACTGAACACGAGTTTTCAACCTAGCCAAAATATAAACAAATCGGCTTTTTCCAAGTCCGTTTTTGTGCACTTCCTACAAATTAAATATCATTTTGAAGGTCTTTCAACACAGAATATGGAAAAAAATGTTACCTCAGTTTTGATAATTTCCTCAGAGTGACTCATTTTGCCAGCACGGGTCACAATTTTTTCCACACTAAACTCAGCTCTGAAAGGGGCCGGTGCGCACTGGGAAAGAAGGGGTGAGAGTATCAGGGGTGCATTAAGAGATTTGATTGGGCAGTCCAGTGACAGTAATTAAAATAAACAAATGGGCTGCTGTCAGTACTTCAAAGGCCCGTGCGCAGCGGTCCTTGAAGCCGTGGTTACATAAGTGTGTCAACAACATACCCACAGAAAAACATACAGTTTTAAGTAGAGTTGTGATAACAGTTCTGTTCTTCCAATAGCCATACAGTACCTTGAGGTGTTTGATAAATGTTGGTAGTTCCCGTATTGCACTTGGTATTGAATTCCAGGTTTGAGATTCAAGATTCAAAGGCTTTATTATCATGTGCACAGTTAAGAAATGCAACATTTCCTGAGCAATGAAAATTCTTACTCTGCTCTTCGAACGAATGCCAAGGTAATAGGTACACAACAATACTAATAAGGTAATAACACACCTACTACTAATGGCTACTAATAACACACACTATAACGCACAGTTAGGCAATTAGGACACCTTAAGCACATCTTGATACTAAGTATGAATACTAATGAAAATGAAAGATGCATGAAAAAAAAAAATGTAGCTTGACCAAAAGTACTTTTCCAAAGTGGTATGATGCAGTCACCTCTAGAGCTTGCTCTTGTCCATCAGTTTGAGTTTTTCTTTACAAATTCTTGTAGTGGAGGTGGAGCTTGGCCTTGAAAATTTTTACAAACCAGTACAGAGTCAGTATATTTTACAATGTTGTCCCAATTTAGTTGCTCATGTTAAAATCTGATGATACGTTTTCGGGTTTTTTTATCAAGAACTTTTAATGCTTGTTTATAAATGGTTTTAATTGGTTTTAAAGTTGTTTTACAGGCCATTGTCTAACTCATTATGCAATAGGTCACATGTGATATAAAATCACTGCATCAACATATAACTTGGCTGATTCAAGAGTTAAGTTGTTCCTAATAAATCTATAATTAGGTTGAATTCCATTCTATTTACAATCCTTTTCACCTGTTTAAAATGAAGTTGGGAGTCTTCTGCTTCTTTTAGATTTGACTGGTGGTTGGCAACCAGCCTACAGGTGCATTACCGCCACAGACTTGATTGTCATCACTCTATATCTTTGTATAAGGAGTTCTTATAAGGAGTTCTGAGCAACTCCTTATGTGTGAAAAAATTATCCGTCCTTGGACTGTGTCCTCGGCGGCGAATGATTCCTAAATATTTGAATTCTTGTACTACCTCAAATTTTTGCCTTGTATAAAGATGTTAGGATCACTGTCTATATTTACCTTTTTTTTGAAAAGTCCATACAGACAGTCTTAGATAAACTGAGGTGTAACTGAGAACTTGCAAGCCAATTATACACATTACCCATTGCAGCTGTCAGATCTTGTGTGGCTTGCTCTTTACTGTTTGCATGAAAATACAGTACTGCATTATTTGCATACATTTGACAAGTTACATTCGATGGACAACAACTTGGCGAGTCATTTATAAATAAGCTGAAGAGCAGCGGTCCCAATACGCCCCCTCTCTCTTTGACAATCAGCTGTTTCACCCCGGTGAAGGTGCAGCGTTGGCCTGGTAGGGGTCCACCGAGGGTGCAGCGTTGGCCCAGTCGGGATCCACCACGGGTGCAGCTGTGTCCAAAGTCGGGACTACCAAGGACGCTACGGGTCAGCCTAAGGACACCGTAGCCTTCTTCTCCTCCCTGTCTGACGCCATGGGGGTTTCCTCCCTTCGGTCTGGTCACCCACCAGCGAGCCTCCCAGTGGGCAGGCCGCCTCCTACGTCATCCTGCCAGCCCTGGTGGCTGAACAGCGCTGGCCGACCGCCAGAGAAACTGAATCTCTGGGCCAGATGGCCCGTGTTTTCTGGCAGGCCACCGGACTTTGTTCATCGGACTGCCTGCTGGGCCTGGGACTCCAGGCAGCCTCCCGAGTCTCCACTTCTTTGGACTTGGGGGCGTTAACTGTGGACCCTGGGCAGGGTATTGTGTTCCCTCCTTTCCTGTTCCCCCTACCTCCCACTCAGGTTCGTGTTGTTGTTCCTGTTGGGGTTGGGGGTGGGGGTGGGGGTGGGGGTGGGAAAGGGTTTTCTTTCCTTGTGATGTTACCCTAGGTGTCTAGATCCACCCCTAGAAGGGGGGACTCTGGCACGAATCGAGCCGGTGTTTTTCTGTAGGCTCGGTTCTGACCGTTCTCTGCGGCTCAGGCATTATTTATTTATTTATTTAGCGAATGCAAAGTCCTTAAGCCAAGCAGTTGCCTCCTGGTTTGCTGTATGGAGGGTGTGTAATCCTCCTTCCAGTCTTTGGAGCGGGCAAACCTCTATGATGTGTTCCATTGTTTGCTCCTCTCCACATGCGCACAGTGGGCTAGGGCTACTGCCCCATCTGTGAAGGCTGGCCAAGCAGGGGCCATGTCCAGTCCTGAAGCGATTGAGTGTAGACCACTGTCTCCTTGGGAGGTTGGTGCCCGGGACCTGTTGGTTGGGGTTTATCACCAGCTGTTTGTTTGGGACCTCCTTGGTCTCCCATTCCTCTTGCCAAGCTGTCTGGATGGTAAAGTCAGCTGGGGGAGGGTTTTTCCAAATCGGCCGTCTGGATGAAAGTCGGGCAGTGGGTGGGGTGTAGATATCTGCATGGATTGGTAAGTGAGGAAAATCTTTAACTTTTTGGAGCATCCTTTGAGTTAATGCTGCTCGCCGGATGTGTGGAGGGGCTATGTTTGACAGTACAGAGAGCCAGGGGAGTGGTGTTGAGCGGATTGTACCAGTTATAGTTCTCATGGTTGAGTTGAGCTGGGTGTCTACATGGTGTGTGTAAGATGACCTGGACCAGACAGGGGCACAATATTCTGCTACAGAGTATGAAAGGGCCAGTGCTGAGGTGCGCAGGGTGGAGACTGCCGCCCCCCATTTTGCACCAGCGAGCTTGCAGAGCAGGTTGTTTCGTACCTTCACCTTAGCAGCCGTCCCCTTTAGATGTTCCTTGAAGGATAAGGTCCTATCAAGGGTCACTCCAAGATAAGTTGGATTTGGGGCATGCTTAAGCTTGAGTCCGCTCAGGTGGATGTTTAGTTCTCTGGCAGCTTTTGCATTGTGGAGATGGAATACACTGGAGACGGTTTTTGCTGGGCTTGGTTTTAGGCGCCAGATTTTGCAGAACTGGTCCAGTTTGGCAAGATCTTCCGTGAGCACCCGTTCCAGTGGTTCAAAGTCTGGTGCTTGGAATGCCAAACAGATGTCGTCTGCATAGATGAATTTGCGGGATTTTGTAGTAGGCAGGTCGTTTACGTAGAGGTTGAACAGAGTTGGAGCTAGAACTGAGCCTTGTGGGAGTCCGTTTTTCTGCATTCTCCATGCACTTGTGTTCTGACTGAGGTGGACTCTGAACCTTCGGTTGGTCAGCAGGGTTTTTATAATTGCTGTTGCCCAAGCAGGGATCGCCTTTATAAGTTTCAGGAGGAGGCCTTTGTGCCAGACCGTATCATAGGCGGCTGTAAGATCGAGAAACACAGCCCCTGTCTTCAGTCTGCTCTCGAAGCCATTTTCGATGAAGGTGGTTAGGGCCAGTACTTGTTCTCCTGTACTGCGGTCCTTGCGGAAACCTGCTTGATCCACAGGTCAAGGCTCAGGCATTGAGGTTATTATGTATTGTTACCTTTTGAGTTCTTGTTGTTTTTATGTCTGTGTTCTTTTTCTTTTCCACGCCTGTAGCCACCGCTCTGGCCGGCGGGTGTCAGGCAGACTCTCTTGACCCACTTTCTGGTGGGCGCTGTCTAACATTCGCCGGTCCGACCATGCCCCCTCTCTCTTTAACAGTCAGCTGTTTCGCCCCGGTAATTATCTTTCCCACGCCTCACCCGGGTGTGTCCAATTTGTCATTCCAGCAGTGTTTGTACTTAGGCAGCTCTTGCCAGTCAAACACTGCTGGACCATTGTGCATCGCCATGCAGACGTTAATCGCCGCATGGTAGTACTGTCTATTGAGGGAAAACTACACTGTCGCCTTTCCCCTTGGTGTAGCTGTGTTTGTGTATGTTTGCCGGTGACTTGGACTTTTTGGACTGCTCCTGTGCCGTGAGTACGAACTGTTTAGTGTAGCCCAGTTTCCTCTCCAGCTACAGTAGAGTGTCCTGGAGAACTCAAGGTCTACCCCGAGCTGTTCATGTTTTGTTTGCATCATCTGCCGTGTTGTCAGCCAGCCAATATTGCCAACACTATCACGACTTGTTAGCCACTCCACATAGCTGTGGTTCTGTTGCGCCCCTTGAAGCAATGTTGACCCTGGGGCACTACCGTGGTTAACACATCTCCTCTCCATGTGTTCGCTGGGTGATGTCGGTCTTGAACACCAACTGTAAGTGTTTGTTTAATTTTGTAAATCTTCACCTTTTTGGGAACTGTTGTCATCCGTCTTATGTTCAATAAATGTGCTGTGGTGAATCCTGCACATAAATCCATTCATCCTTCCCCTCCTCCGTGTGCTGCGTAAAAGCGCACGAGGAGGCTTGTGACAAACATCTATCTATATATGCACCAAGTCTGTGTGTTTGTGTGTTCCTCAGATATCTCCCAAACCATTCGTCAGACTAGCCTCAGATTTTATAAGTGCTTTGCTGAGGTTACGAGGGTGTGCATCCCCTAGTATTGAGTCCTTCAGTCAAAATATGTAATTTTCATCAATAAAAGTTTAGTCACCACTCTGTCTCTTCATGCGCTGGCTTCAGGAAGTGTGGGTGGGGTTTCGGATTGACTCTGTGCTAATTGGATAATACGCGGCATCACGACCATGCTGATTGGATAATACACGGCATCATGACCACGCTGATTTGGATAAAACAAAGAAGTGAAAAATGACAAATTTGACTAGAAAAAGATAACACTGAAGAGTTAATGCTTAAAAAAATTATACCATGAAGTTGTCGTGATTGCATAGGTCTAAAGGATAAGTCAGCATATGTGGAGAACATGAGGCGCGCGAGCAGACTGGGTGGAGCATCAGCGGGGACCCGGGTCTGACAAAGAACACCGGTGTATTCAACACAGAACAAGCCAGGAGAAGCAGTGGCCCGACATGACCTGGCTCAAAGGCATGCTAATTGGTGGTGATTAAAAAAAGTTTATTTTCAATAAAATGAAAGAAACAAGATAATGCATGGAGTGTGCTTTTACTGAGAGGCGCAGCCAACAACAAAGTATGATTTATCATGGAAAAAAGTTGAGCTTGCAGAGCTGATCATTCGAAGCACATGTCAAGTGATCAGCTGATTGGATCCACCTCCTCCGGTGTTCTGACATTTTGGCATATCTATCAGAACAATACTGGACAGCTGATGGTACAGACTGCAGTCAAAGGTAAAAAAAACCATGGGGGGAGGGCTAAACAGCAATTTGGATCTTTATCCTGTAGCTTGAAAGTGCTCAGACACATCCCCGACAGGTTCCGTTATATGAACAAGTATGTGTGTTTAGCTCTGTGTGTGTGTGTGTGTGTGTGTGTGTGTGTGTGTGTGTGTGTGTGTGTGTGTGTGCGCACTGCAGGCAGCAGCTGAGCAGAGCTCTGTACAGGTTTTTCCTGTGAACCAATGCTGCAAATTTGCCATTATAGGGTAGCCCCAAGTTAAAAACCCGTTCAGCAAGTTACACATAGGTTCAAAGAGCATTACTCATATGTTAGAAATATTTTGTGGGTATGCTAGACATTGATCTCAACATATTTCGACTTCTGAGTAACTGTGAGTCGTTGACAAGTAACGTGTAAACGAACGCATAACTTCCCTATAACCTTTGCTTCGCGAATGCGAGACGTATCAACCATATGCTGCATACGTAGGAAAATTCAGAGGAGCTCAGCAAACTACGCCGTATACCAGCGTACTTCTGGGTGCTTCAGTGTTCGTCAGCGTGCGCCTAACTTAGACAAAACTTAGCCATGACTGATTCTACGTACACCAGCGTATTCTCTAAATTTTTCAAATGTTTTGCAAACGCTGCTTAAATCATCTAGGTGTGACAGGGCCTAAATGCAGAACACACAAATGCCCAAATAATGAAATAAGACATTTTTAGTTAAATATTTACTGACAAATGGGCAACACTGATGTAACGATTGCAGTCCAACGGGTCCTTCTGCTGTGTATAAAAATGTTGGGTGTTTTGTAGTTAATTCGGTTGATTAGTTGTTTTTTTTTTTAAAAAACTTTTAATAACAAAATATTGCTAAAATATAAAATGATGCACTACAATAGGTCTCAATTATTTGTAAACATGTCCTGTTATAGTACTGCATGAGTTTATTGACAATACACAGAAGAAATTCAGTATTACACTGAACTCCATCACTGAACAGTGATATAAACTAAAATAATTATAATGGTGACTGAACAACTCCCATTCCCCAAAGTGCAAGATACACTATTGTGAATATGTGATAAACGATCACACAAATAAGTGATCTGACAAACAAGGGATCTGAAACAGTTGCTAAAATTAGATGTCCCATTCATATTCAATATTCTGCAATTAATATTCACACAATCAAATAAATCTTAGTGCCATTTACTCCCTTTTTTATTTGTCAAATTCTAGCATATGATTGCCAACATAGTCATGTGAAAAAATTAGGACACACCATTAAATAGTCACTTCTTTATTAAGAAATGTTCACATATCTATATTTAACCTTGTTTTTGTTTTACTTTGCATTTTTTAGTATTTATTTTAGCCATTTTAAGTGGGAATGAATGTGGGGATGTCCTAAAAAAGATGGAGTGTATCCTAATTTATTCCTCAGTATTTATTTAGAATTACATTTTACAGAATATTTGAAAAAAGTCTTTAATCGATTTTGAATTGTTTAGTTGTGTTACATGAATCTCCCAGTATTTTTAACATTGATATAAAACTAGTGCATGCCCGTAGAAAGCAAGTATTCTTGTCTGAAAACAGGTAGCCTATTAGGCTTTACAGGCCCAAATGTAGGCTGTGTTTGAAAGTGGAATACAAAGAGGTGTAGGCTATACTGTATGTAGGCAATCACATGTTAGACTTTGACAAATATAAAAGGGAGTAAATGGCACTGAGATTTATTTGATTGTGTGAATATTAATTACAGAATTACTGAAAATGAATGGGACATCCAATATTAGTGACTCTTTAAGAACCCTTGTTTGTCAGACTGTGCTTGGCTCCCTGGGAAGGACTGCGATAAGCCGGTCCGGAGGCTGCCCCCCCCCCCCCCCGCACCTCGTGCTCTCCACATATCGATGGCTGAAACGCAAAACATCCCATCTGAAAAATGCACTTTTTTGAGAAAACAAAAAAACTTTTTCTTGTAGAATGCTATGCTATTTTTTTTCCATCAGAATAATTTTCTGTCACAATAAAGGGCGGGACTGTACCCGCTGTACCGCAGACGTGCAGAAGGAGCGCCTGGCGCTCTAATTACAAAGACCATCAATAATGTATGGGTTGTGCCATACAATCCAAACATCCTGCTACGACACAATGCACATATTAACCTTGAAATCATCTGTGTTGTCTCCAGTGTCAAATATCTCTACAAATACTTAGAGAAGGGACCAGATCAGTGCCTGGTGAGGTAGGATATCCCCGACGAAAACACCCGTGAGGAACTTCGACATGATGAAGTGATTCATTACGAATTAGGACGTTACATCACTGCATCTGAGGCATACTGGTGTATATATGATTTTCCCACCCAGCAGAAACAACCACCAGTAAGGATGCTGGCAATTCACCTAGAGGATGAACAGGTCATCACGTTTAATGATGAAGGCGCTGCTCAGAATCTATTGGACACAGGGCCACCTGCCACTATATGTAGAGTTCATAGTCATAGAATTCCGGTCACATGACCATAAAAGGAGTTGTTCAGGAGTTCTTATAAGGAGATCTGAACAACTCCTTTTATGGTCATGTGAACGGAATTCTATGACTTCATATCAGAACATAGTGTGGCTGTGATGTCATGGAGAATGCTTTGATCTCTCTCTGACATCTATGACGGAACATAACTCCCTGAGCTAACTCCATAGTGCCCCTATGGACATTCATTGAAGATTTCCCCTCCTAAACTTACACATATCCGGGGAGGCTGAAATTCGGGGATGCACACCCTCGTAACCTCAGCAAAGCACTTCAATCATCAGTCTGATGAACAGTTTAAGAGATATGTGCGGAACACACACAGACACATACAGAGAGATTTCTTCCATTTATCGATAGATATCCATATTGTCCCAATTTGATAAAAAAAACACACAGGCTTATACAGGGTGTCCTAATTTTTTCACATGACTGTATAGGCTACACCTCTTTGTATTCCACTTTCAAACACAGCCTACATTTAGGCCTGTAAAGCCTGATTGCGACACCTGTTTCAGACAGGAATGCGTGTGTTCTACGGACAATACACTAATCACTGTAAAAATTCAAAAGAACTGGCACATGAACACAACAACTTGAAAGTGGAAACAGTTGAGGTGTTCATTTCTCATGATGTGGTGTCATTATTTACAAACCTCCCCATTGATGTTACGCTACACATTGTACAGGAATGCCTCAAGAAGGATAAAACACTCAAAAAACACACAAACCTTACAGTTAGTGACATCACAACTCTTACAGTTTGTTGCCAAATCCACCTACTTCCAATTCCAAAACAAAATATACAGACAAAAAGAAGGATTTGCAATGGGAGACCCACTTTCTACAATAATAAGCAACTTTTTCATTGAAGACCTGAAAATCAGAGCCATCAATACAGCCCCTATATCATGCAGACCCACGTTCTGGAGAAGATATGTGGAAGACGTCCTGGAAAACATAAAACATGGACACACACAACAATGTACAGACCACCTGAATACCATAGACAGCACTGGGGACATCAAATTCACACATGAAGAAGAAACAAACCGGACCATAAACTTTCTAGACATAAAAATCCACCATAAGGACAACAGCAGTATCAAAATCGCAGTATACAGGACACCAACGCACATGGACCAATACCTACTCTGGACATCCGAACATCCCATGGCACACAAACTGTCAGCTGTGAGGACATTATATGAACGGACTACCATCATCACGGACGAGGAGGACAGACAGAAGGAAGAACGGCACATACAACACGCACTCATGGACTGTCAATACCCAACATGGGCAATAAACAAAGGAAAACGTCAAGTCCAAAACAAAGACCAAAAACAAAAAGGAAATAAAATGGAAAACAACAAAAACATAGTGACCCTACCATCCATCTGGGGAATAACTGAACCCATACAAAGAATCATGAAAAAACAGGGATAGGTGGTGGGCCAAGTGCGTTTTTCATGTCATTGATCGATCCGCATCGGGAGAGTACGTCATTTTTTAAATATAGTCTTCTCTATTTTGGGTAAATCTGAGAAAATTTGTTGGCAGCCTCGGTTTGCCCCCATTTTTTTTAATAAACTTACATTTTTATCATCAGTCCTCTCTGGCATCTCTCAGAACAGCTTTAGCTGATGAACCAATCAGGTTGCGGTAGGTGACCGCATACACCAATCACGTTTGACTTAATCAGAAAATACTACTGTCCAACAAAGAACACTGCGTGTCATTAAAGACACTGGGAAAAGCTTTTCAACTACTCCCAGAACAGTATGGGGCCATTGAAATATGAACTTGTGTTCTGTATGACCTCAAAGGCTCCAAGGATGTGAATTACACAAGATGCCAACTGTTTAAGAGTGGCAAGGGTACAGACAGAAGTCTTGCACCAAACAGAGACTCACTATATAAACACATTCAGTGAACAAACTAGCAGGCAGCCATCTATAGAAGATGCCTGCAGAGTCAGCCAGACATTCCTCCACCAACAGTACATGGTTGGAAGATTAAGGGAGACTGACTCTTGCCCCTGCACCTCTCAGCATTCTGGAGCTTGTATACTGCTCCTGTAAAAAAACACAACACTGTGAAAGGGAGATGCACATGCAGACAGAACGAGCTTCCATGCACAGACGTGTGCTATTGCTTGGACTGTGAGAACATTTCTGACTAGGCCACATAGACACACACACTGTGTGTTCTGTATGTACTTTTGGGTGTGGTATGTTGCAATGAGTTTTCTTGTGCTTCACTTGTTCTTTGTTTGTTGGTGATTTTGTGGTGATTATAACACCAATAAAAATGTTAAAGCTAATTTAGAAAAATGAGCTACTCCTGTTTGAAATGTTGAAAATTTAATCTTTAACCTCTTAAAATTCTGGTGTTCCACCCGTGGAACATTTCACATTGGCTGGAAACTCGCTAGAATGCTTTAAAGCCTTTTAGTGCTATAATTATAATAGTTTGCCTGGTGCTTTTTATCTTTTTTTTAATAAATATGTCATAAAAATGTCCTTTGTGTAAAATATTTTGCCATTTTTCAGGAAAAGTGTACATTTTAAAATCTGGCAAGTATGTGTCAATATTATGTTTTAAATGTTTAAAACAGTGTATAATAAAAAAAAACAGATTTCACCAGTTTTCTCTTTATAAATATTTCAATATTTCAAATGTACATGAACAAAAGTTTTGCGACAGCAAAAATTAAATTGAACCCCTTACACAGTATCTCACAAAAGTGAGTACACCCCTCACATTTTTGTAAATATTTTATTATATCTTTTCATAGGACAACACTGAAGATATGACACTTTGATACAATGTAAAGTAGTCCGTGTACAGCTTGCGTAACATTGTAAATTTGCTGTCCCCTCAAAATATCTCAACACACAGCCATTAATCTCTAAACTGCTGGCAACAAAAGTGAGTACACCCCAAAGTGAAAATGTCCAAACTGTGCCCAAGTGTCAATATTTTGTGTGGCCACAATTATTTTCCAGCACTGCCTTAACTCTCTTGGGCATGGAGTTCACTAGAGCTTCACAGGTTGCCACTGGAATCCTCTTCCACTCCTCCATGATGACATCACGGAGGTGGTGGATGTTAGAGACCTTGCGCTCCTCCACCTTCTATTTGAGGATGCTCCACAGATGCTCAATAGGGTTTAGGTCTGGAAACATGTTTGGCCAGTCCATCACCTTTACTCTCAGTTTCTTTAGCAAGGCAGTGGTCATCTTGGAGGTGTGTTTGGGGTGGTTATCATGTTGGAATACTGCCCTGCAGCCCAGTTTCTGAAGGGCTGCTTCAGTATGTCACAGTACATGTTAGCATTCATGGTTCCCTGAATGAACTGTAGCTCCCCAGTGCTGGCAGCACTCACGCAGCCCCAAACCATGACACTCCCACCACCATGCTTGACTGTAGGCAAGACACACTTGTCTTTGTACTCCTCACCTGGTTGCCGCCACACACACTTGACACCATCTGAACCAAAGAAGTTTATCTTGGTCTCATCAGACCACAGGACATGGTTCCAATAATCCATGTCCTTAGTCTGCTTGTTTTCAGCAAACTGTTTGTGGGCTTTTTTGTGCATCATCTTTAAAAGGGGCTTCCTTCTGGGACAACAGCTATGCAGACCAATTTGATGCAGTGTGTGGTGTATGGTCTGAGCACTGACAGGCTGACCTCCCACCCCTTCAACCTCTGCAGCAGTGCTGGCAGCACTCATACGTCTATTTTCAAAAGACAACCTCTTGCTATGACACTGAGCACATGCACTCAACTTCTTTGGCTGACCATGGCGAGGCCTGTTCTGAGTGGAACCTGTCATGTTAGACTGCTATATGGTCTTGGCCACTGTGCTGCTGCTCAATTTCAGGGTGTTGGTAATCTTTTTATAGCCTGGGCCATCTTTATGTAGAGCAACAATTCTTTTTTTTTTTCAGATCCTCAGAGAGTTCTTTGCCATGAGGTGCCATGTTGAACTTCCAGTGACCAGTATGAGAGAGTGTGCGAGCAGTAACACCAAATTTAACACACCTGCTCCCCATTCACACCTGAGACCTTGTAACACTAAGGAGTCACATGACACTGGGGAGGGAAAATGGCTAATTGGGCACAATTTGGACATTTTCACTTTGGGGTCTATTCACTTTTGTTGCCAGCAGTGTAGACATTAATGGCTGTGTGTTGAGATATTTTGAGGGGACAGCAAATTTACGCCGTTATACAAGCTGTACACAGACTACTTTACATTGTATCAAAGTGTCATACCTTCAGTGTTGTCCCATGAAAAGATATAAAATATTTACAGAAATGTTAGGGGGGTACTCACTTTTGTGAGATACTGTACATGTTCTCAAATATTTGTGTCTGCCCAGAACTTACAGTGTCTAGTTTACAGGCTGTTTTATGTGTCCATGTCTAAGCGTTTTCTTAGCTCTGTGGTAGTCCAGGAATCAGTTCCTCTCCAGCTGTTCCTGTTCCACTGCTGGTCCTGGTGGATGGCTCTTCATCTGAACAGTCTCTAAAAATATAAATATATAGCATAAGATTAGATAAGATTTATCCAAAAGAAACTTGTGTTTCAAGAACAAATGTTCAACAGTATACAAATAAGTAATAAATATAACGATGAAAAAGCAATTTGAAACAAAGCTAATAAGAAAAAAAAATACACTATAAATTGAAAAAAATAGAAATAATATAAATAAATAGATACTGAAAAAAATTATTGTAACAAAGCTGGAAATAAATATCCAGTGATACAAACTGTATCACTGTGGTTGAGATTGGGACACTTCTGAGGTTTCCTCCTCTTCCATGGGGCTTTATTCTTTCTAGTTGATCTCAACATTTTTTACGGAGCTATTTACAAATTATTACATAAAATCTATAAAAACAAGAACTAAAGCGAAAAAAGATGAACAATGTGGAAAAAAAGACGCTGCTCCGAAAACATGACAAAACACGTAACAAAAACAATAAACACTCAAAAACTCTCACAATACTAAAACTACTATTTGCAATACTAAACTATTATTTATTGGTGCTGGTCTGATGCTGTTGTATGCCATTTTATTCAGCAGGGCTTCAACATCAGCAGGACAATATTGTGACGTTGTGAGGGTTCACACAAGAAAGGAGAGATGACTGTGACGGAAATGGGCTTTATTTTATACACCCCCCCCCCCCCCAACACAGACAGGAGGGGAGATCATTCACACAGACCCCCGTCTCACTGAGGGTGACACAGACACATGATCAGTCACTGCTCTGACTCTTCTTATAACTGCTGTGTCATTATAACGCAGCCACAATGACTGTCATTATAACGCAGTTATAATGACACAGCAATAACACTTAGAACACACGAATAATAACACTCTTTGAATACTCCGCAGCCAAAGCATGCCGGGAGAATCCCCGCCCCCTTAACACAGCCCCAATGTTACGCTGTCCCCCCTGGACTGGTTTCTGTCCCCAGAATAATAAAAGTCCAGCTCAAAAGTCCAACACAAATCCGTCCAGGTGTCGGGGCGGCCGCCGTTGTTGGCGACCAGCACGTACAGGCCCGCTAGTGTTCATCTGTGCCTCCGTCGGGGCATCTGGTCGGGATGAAGTCCCCGGCTTGACCACCTGCGGGGCGGATGGCTGGTATGGGGCGAGACGGTCGCAGTGGAGTACCACGACCCGGTCTCTTTTCTGCAGCCTCACCCTGTACACCACATCCAACAGTCGCTGTAGGACCTTGCACGATCCCGACCAATGGCTTGCCAGTTTTGGTGACAGTCCTCTTTTCCGCTCCGGGCAGAAAACCCAGACTCGATCTCCTGGTGCAAAGTCCCTCCCCTGGCAGCAGGAGTCATATGCCCGCTTCTGCCAGCTCCCTGCTCCTGCCAGGGTCTCCTGAGCCAGTCCATGCACCGTGTGGAGACGTTCCTTCAGGCAAAACAAATAATCCAACCCTGGTTTGCCCTCCACCTCTGGCTCCGGGAGGGGGGGGGGAAGAAATACCAAATCCACTGGTGTGCGCAGCTCGTGTCCAAACACCAGTGCTGCAGGAGTGCACCGGGTGGATTCCTGTGCTGCCGTCCGGTATGCCCACAGAACAAAGGGCAGATGCAGGTCCCAGTCTCGCTGTCGCTGGTCCACTAGGACAGCGAGCTGGGTGGTAAGGGTCCGGTTGAACCGTTCGACCAGGCCATCGCTCTGTGGATGCAGTGGGGTGGTCCGGGTCTTCTGGATGCCCAGCCACTTGCAGACCTCCCCGAAGACCTCTGCCTCAAAGTTCCGACCCTGATTGCTGTGCAGCTCCTCCGGTGCGTCAAACCAACAAAGCATCTCGTCCACCAGTTTTGATGCTGTAGTGGCGGTGCTCTGATCAGGGACCGCGTACGCCTCTGGCCATTTGGTGAAGTAATCCATTGCGACCAGCATGTAGCGGTTCCCCCGGCCCGTGGTCGGGAAAGGGCCCAGAATGTCCACCCCTACCCGCTCCATCGGTGCTCCCACCCGGTACTGCTGCAAGGGGGCATGGGATTGCTGAGTTGGCCCTTTCTGAGCCGTGCAGGTGTCCCAGCGATGGACATGGAGCTGTACATCCTGGTGACATCCGGGCCAGTAGAACCGGGCTCAAAGACGCTGCAGAGTCTTCATCACCCCGAAGTGGCCAACCCCCACTGCCCCGTGGACCAGCTGGAGTACGTTGGGCCGGAGCCACCGGGGAACCAGCAGCTGCCAGACGTGACGCTGCCCAGCTGGAGTCTGCCACTGCCGACACACAACACCCTCGTGACAGCGGAGATTGGCCCACTGGGAGTGTAGGGCCTTGGTCTCTGGGTCCAGCGCAGACACAGCCTCCCAGGCAGGCCGCTGGCCCACATCCAGCCATGGCCGAACCCAGGAAATGACCGGATCTCTGTCCTGCTCACTCTGCAGCTGCTGCGCGCCTAGGGCCTCTGTGACGTCATCGCTGGGGAGAGCTGACTGATTGTCCGAGGAGATGTGCGCCGCTGTGTTATTTCTGCTCACAGCGGTCCAGAGAGCAGCAGCCTGTGGGACGGCTTGGTCTCGATCCTCTGCCCGCTGGCAGTGCCGACAGTCCTCCGCAGCGCAGGGACGCTGAGACAGCGCATCAGCGTTGGCATGGAGGCGTCCTGCTCGATGCACAATCTGAAAATCATAATCCTGCAGTGCCTCCAGCCATCTCGCCAACTGTCCATCCGGCTCTTTAAAGTTCAGTATAGGTCAGGGAAGCGTGATCCATCCTGAGCTGGAACCTCCCCCCGTACACATACAGGCAAAAATGGCGAAGCCCCTGGATGACAGCCAACAGCTCTCTGCGAGTAACGCAATAATTCCTTTCAGCTCTGCTGAGAGTGCGGCTGAAAAAAGCAACTGCCTGCTCTCCGTGTTCTCCCTCCTGGGATAACACCACCCTGATGCCCTGGTTGCTGGCATCCGTGTCCACGATAAAAGGCTGGTTTGGGTCGGGATACTGCAGGATGGGGGCTCCGATGAGCGCTGAGTGAAGCCGGGAAAAAGCAGCAGCACAGTCCTCACTGAAACACACGGCCCTTCTGTGTCAGCTGATGCAGCGGGCTGGCGATGGTGGCGAAGTCTTCCACAAATCTCCTACAATAGGAGGCCAGTCCGAGAAAACTCCATAGCTCTCCCACATCCCGCGGCACTGGCCAGTTTCTCACCACTGCCACTTTCTCTGGATTGGTGGTGACTCCCGCTGCACTGACAACATGGCCCAGGAAGGTAGTCTCCCGCTGAAATAAGTGGCATTTCCGCGGGTGTAGCTGCAGCCCGGCCTGTCAGATGGTTGGTGTCCAATACCTCCCGGAGGTTGGACAGGGCGCCATCGAAGTCAGCTGTGTGAACCAGCAGGTCATCCAGGTAAACGATGCAGCGGCTCCGGGAATCGTGAGCCAACACTGGTTCCATCAGACGTTCACAGGTGGCTGGGGTGTTGCAAAGTCCAATCAGCATCACCTCGAACTGATACAGTCCCTGCCCGATGGAAAAGGCTGTTTTCTGGCAGGCCTCAGGTGACAACTCTACCTGCCAATAGCCACTGCGGCGGTCCAGCGAGCTGAACCAGCTGGAGCCGGTGATGTAGTCCAGCGCATCATCGATGCGGGGCAGGGGGTAGGAATCCTTGCGGGTGACGTCATTCAGGCACCGGTAATCCACACAGAACCGCCACGAACCGCCCTTCTTCCTAACCAGAACCACCGGCGCTGCCCAGGGGCTGCTGGAGGGCTCAATAACATCTGCCTCCAGCATTTCCAGTATTTTTTGATCTGCAGCTGCCCGCCTTGAAAAAGGCAGACGGCGGGGGTGGAGACGGATCAGCCTGGCCTCACCGGTGTCGATCCCATGCTGCACCCAAGCTGGTTCAGGTGCACTCCTCATCCTTGGCAGCGAAGACGTCAATGTAGCAGTCCAACAGCTCCCACAGCTGGCATCTCTGTCCCAATTCCAGTCCGCTGCAGCTCGGCTGGAACAATTCCTCGACCGCCTGCTGCATTTCTGCTGACACATTGACCCGCTGCGCTGTGGCCCTCCCCCTTGCTGTCTCTATCGGTGATTGCGCTCCCTCTGCTCGTGCTGGTGGCACCGTTGTGTTCAGTTCTTGCAGTGACCTGCCTGGTTCGGCCCGTCCTGGCAGCCCCTCGATCACGCAGGCCCCCGGGTTCCTCCTCTGGGCCCCGCTGCAGAGCATGATGGTCCGAGTTCCCAGCAGGAGGGACGATCTGGCGGTGTCAATTTTTGCGCCCCATGCTATGAGCAGATTGAGTCCAATAATGCAGGGGTCTTGGATGTCAGCCAGCCAGAATGGGTGGTTTGTATTCTGGCCGGCCACCCCCACCACAAGAACTCGCCGCCCTCCCAGTCTGGCGTGCTCACCGGTGGCTGTGGTGATGCAGCACCTGTTGGGTTCCCACCCCTGCGGTTCTGCCTCGTCCGTACCTGGCAGCACTCAGGGTCGGACCAGGGAGATGGTAGAACCGGTGTTGATCAGGGCCCGGATCGGCGTGTTGTCCAGGCTGCACTGTAAGTACATCCCTGGCGAGTGTCCAATTTGGCCCACACGTGGTGACAGTTCATCGGGGAAAATGTCTGTGGGAGATGGCAGGTCCCCGTCCATGCCACCTCGCTGTAGTTTAACATCGGTGAGGGGCCGGTTTGTCGCGGGGTGGGTGCCGGGCAGTACCACACGATGTGTCCTGGCTCCCCGAAGCCAAAGCACCCTTCCTCACGCCGCTGTGGCCGTCTTCTCCGTGGCCGCGCCGCTGTCGTCCGGTGCAGTTCCTCCTCCTCCTCCTCCTCCTCGTTCTCAGCCGTGGCCTGGAAGGCTCTCTGCCTCAGTGCTGACGCATCAGCTACACAATCCATTAGCGGTTCCACCCGGTCCGCTTCTGCCACAGCTGTCTCCCAGCTGCTCACGGCGAGAATCTGGATGTGGCTCTGGAGCTGGGCCGGGCGGAGCCCCGGATGAAGTTCGGGAGGGTGAGCTTCTCCACTGCCCCTGGCTCGAAATCCGGGTAGCCACACTGCATCAGCAGCCGTATGTCTGCTGCGTAGGCTCCCAGGCTCTCTCGGCTGCCTTGCCGGCAGTTAGCCAGCTGTCCCTGGGTGTGCTCAGCGTTGGCCGCCCTCCCAAACCACCTCCAGAGCGCTCCTTGTAACGCTGGCCAGCTGCGACATTCCTCGGGCCGGAGATCAGACAGCGTGCGGACAGCCCTTCCTCCAGGACCAGCGCGACCTGCACGGCGGTCTCTTCGGGTGGCCAGCCGTTCAACGCAGCAGCCAGCTCGACCTGGGCCAGACAGTCATCCAGCAGGGTTTCACCGTTAAAGCGGGGAAGTTTGGCCCGCTGGCGGATGGGTGGGACGGTCGCGTCTTGGTTGATCACCGCCCCTGGTCGCTGTGGAGTCGCTGGCTCGTCCTGCCCTGAAAAGGTCGGGAAGCGGGGCTGATCTGCTCTGCTTAGCCCGCCCTGCCTTGAGAAAGGCAGAAGGCGGGGCATGCTGGTCCCGTCGGGTATGCTGCTCCATTCATCCCAGCGAGCAACTCCGGGGGTCGGTGTACCAGCTCTGTCGTCCATTCCCAGCTGAGAGATGAACCAGCTGCTGAATCTGTGTTCTGATTCTTGCGTCCATCTGCTCTATGATCCCACTTCTGACACCAGTGTGACGTTGTGAGGGTTCACACAAGAAAGGAGAGATGACTGTGATGGAAACGGGCTTTATTTTATACACCCCCACTCAACACAGACAGGAGGGGAGGTCATTCACACAGAACCCCATCTCACTGAGGGTGACATAAACACAGGATCAGTCACTGCTCTAAATGGTCTTTATAACACTGCTGGGTCATTATAACGCAGCCACAATGACTGTCATTATAACACAGTTATAATGACACAGCAATAACACTTAGAACACATGAACAATAACACTCTTTGAATCCTCCACGGCCAAAACATGCTGGAAGAATCCCTGCCCCCTTAACACAGCCCCGACGTTACACTATGAAGGACGTGTAACTTCATTTAGTGATATGCTACACAAGGCAAGGGACAATGGGGAGCAGCACTTAGTTGTAATATTAACTATGGAGATCTGTAACATGAAAATACAGGGACATAAATATAATGTTATTGTGCTTACCTGGCTGATGAAATTGCAGCATTGTCAGCCCATCTTTCCTTTACGGGTACTTCCGACAATGACGCAGCTCATTGGTCAAACTCATGTCAAGTGATTATGGAGCGCTGTTTTGACTAGTTAAGCATACAGAGGTCCTTAGTGATTGCCTCAGAGCCGCCTTATCAGGTTTCATAACAAAAGTTTAATTTTCATAAAAAAATATACACATACTTAACCTGCGAACAAATAGATTCATGTTCTGAAAAATATGAGTTAGCCTATCTGTGAAACTCAGCTACTCTCTAAATGGGGATCGATCATCTCAAAAACTAAAGCAGATAGAGCCACTCGGCCCACTACCTAGGAATAAACACAGTGTGGGCACCCAGCACAATGCAGACTGATAATATTCACGCTCAGCAGGGATTTGCATATGACCAAAAGAACCACAGGAGACAGTCAGATGGGACTGAATGCATGCATCTTTTGTGCCAACCAATGTCATGCTAATCATGTGTATTGACCGATGTGTATTGGATGACAATTGATATGCTAATGTGCCATGCATTCTCTGTCTGTATCACTGTATAAATGGGCTCACTCACAGCGCACTGACAACAGTGCACACACAGCACACAGTGCTGCTGTGTATCTCATGATGATGGAGGAATAAAACTCTTAAACCTTCAGCTCGCCGTGTCTCGCCTGAACATATTTTGTACCTCCACACTGGTGACCCTTGACGAAGAAGGAACACAAAGCGAACACCCCAGAGATGACCCGGACTGGAAGCCTCAGAACGCGTCACGGTGCGTCCCTCGCCTGATTTTTTACCTCCACACTGGTGACCTGACGAGGGAGAATGACCGTCTGCTGCCTCTCACTGCGCTGTGGGTCCCAGAGGACCAGAGATCGCCTACATCCTTTGCACCACACACAGGAACGCGCGCGCCTTGTCCTCTCTCCACGATGGCGACCTCCAGGGCCGAGAGCGCAGCGCTGGGACCGAGACGCACGCAACCTTCTGATCAGTGACATGAGCGAACACACAGAAACAGCCTGAACGGGGGGGGGGGGTCACAACCCCTTCTGACTGTTCTAGGAGGAGCAGTGTGGGCACCCAGCACAATGCAGACTGATAATATTCACGCTCAGCAGGGATTTGCATATGACCAAAAGAACCACAGGAGACAGTCAGACGGGACTGAATGCATGCATCTTTTGTGCCAACCAATGTCATGCTAATCATGTGTATTGACCGATGTGTATTGGATGACAATTGATATGCTAATGTGCCATGCATTCTCTGTCTGTATCACTGTATAAATGGGCTCACTCACAGCGCACTGACAACAGTGCACACACAACACACAGTGCTGCTGTGTATTTCATGATGATGGAGGAATAAAACTCTTAAACCTTCAGCTCGCTGTGTCTCGCCTGAACATATTTTGTACCTCCACACTGGTGACCCTTGACGAAGAAGGAACACGAGGCGAACACCCCAGAGATGACCCGGACTGGAAGCCTCAGAACGCGTCACGGTGTGTCCCTCGCCTGATTTTTTACCTCCACACTGGTGACCTGACGAGGGAGAATGACCGTCTGCTGCCTCTCACCGCGCTGTGGGTCCCAGAGGACCAGAGATCACCTACATCCTTCGCATCACACACGGGAGCACGCACGCCTTGTCCTCTCTCCACGATGGCGACCTCCAGGGCTGAGAGCACAGCGCTGGGACCGAGACGCACGCAACCTTCTGATCAGTGACATGAGCGAACGCACAGAAACAGCCTGAATGGGGGGGGGGGTCACAACCCCTTCTGACCATTCTAGGGGGAGCGGTGTGGGCACTTAGCACAATGCAGACTGATAATATTCACGCTCAGCAGGGATTTGCATACAACCAAAAGATCCACAGGAGACAGTCTGAACAGGGAAGACCATCGGCGCCGACTGCGTTGATTTCCATCAAGCTCGCTGACCCTGGCTTCAACTCTCGACAACGGACCTTCTGCGCAACTTTCAGCTATGTGGTCACTGCGCCAAGCACATGCCACACATGGGACAAAACCGGCTCCACAGACTGATACATTCGTCCTCTGCCGCTGCACAGGCCCAAGAGAAACGGCCATTCGCCACCCTCAGAACCTTCAGGGCTGCTCGCGCACCTGGATTGGACGTGCAGCCCCCACACAGGACTTTGTATGGGTTTCTCAGCCACGGCGCACATCGGGAATTTGGCCGATTGCTTTCCCCGATGACTTTAGGACTGTTTCCCGCACCTCTGGAACTCGGAGCGGAGCACACTGCCCTTTCCACACCTCCCCCGTCCCCCTCATGGACTGACATGCCCTCCGACAGTTCTACCGCAGCTGGAGCCAAACAACGGGGGGGGGGGGAGTCACAACCCCTTCTGACTGTTCTAGGGGGAGCGGTGTGGGCACCCAGCACAATGCAGACTGATAATATTCACGCTCAGCAGGGATTTGCATACAACCAAAAGAACCACAGGAGACAGTCAGACTGGACTGAATGCATGCATCTTTTGTGCCAACCAATGTCATGCTAATCATGTGTATTGACCGATGTGTATTGGATGACAATTGATATGCTAATGTACCATGCATTCTCTGTCTGTATCATTGTATAAATGGGCTCACTCACAGCGCACTGACAACAGTGCACACACAGCACACAGTGCTGCTGTATATCTCATGATGATGGAGGAATAAAACTCTTAAACCTTCAGCTCGCCATGTCTCGCCTGAACATGTTTTGTTCCTCCACACTGGTGACCCTCGCCTGATTTTTTTTACCTCCACAACAGCAATAAAACCCTACACAAAACTGCAGCAGCTTTTGGTTCACCCCAAGGACAAAATACAATCAAACAAAAAATGCAGCGTAATTTATGAAATACCATGCAAATCATGTGGAAAAACATGCATAGGAGAAATGGAGAGGATGTTCGCAACACAGAAAAAGAATGTGAAAAAGAAACAGCAGGGTGACTCACAAGAACGCAAAAAGAAAAGGCAGAAATGAAAACCTCAAATCAGCAATAGACCACTGCAAGATAAACAACCACATCATGGACTGGAACAACAGAAAAATAATTGGATCAGAGGACAACAAACACAAACGCTGGATCAAAGAAGCAACTGAAACCAGGAAACGAGCCCACAACACCATGAACTGAGATGATGGAGCCTTCATGCTGTCGCACACCTGGAACTCTCTCCTCCAGAGACCACCGCACTGCGGAGGGTGTGACCAACCTGGCAGATCTGTCAGGTCGGTCACGCCTAAGAAAAGGATAATGCAGCTGATGTGACACGTCACGGACGTCAGACGACAAGTTCTGAAGAAGACTGCAGATGACTGACAAAACATGTTAAAGGTATGAGACATCTTTTTACTTCGTCTTAACAGAAGAACAATATCAGGGGGTTTTTTTTCATTAAGAAGACAAAATGAACCTGTTTGAGATATTTAAAGTTGCTTAATTAACAATTAAGAATGAGAAAAATCACAGATCTTCCCCTTCCTCCTTTAGGATCCTCAGATCACAACTGTGTACATTTGCTGCCCATATATAAAACTGCTCTCAAAAGAGGCAAGGCGAAGACCAGAGACATAGATGTGTGGACAGAGGATTCAGTGCACTGCCTCCAGGAATGTTTTAACTGTACGGACTAGGAGGTGTTCACACTGGCCTGCGGAGATGATTTAGACTCTTTGGTGGACGCCACATGCTCATACATGACTTTCTGTAGAGGCATGATCGTTCCACGTAAACGTGTCAAAATATATCCCAACAACAAGCCATGGGTTACAAAATCAGTTAAATCCTGCTTACAGAGGAAAGCACTTACCTTTAAACAGGGGGTTGTTTCCGAGCTACAGGTTGCCACAAAAGAGCTGAAGTCCAAAATTTTAAGAGCAAAACAGAATTATAAATCAGAGTTGGAAAGCAAGATGGCAACAAAGAAACTTGGTTCAGCCTGGGCCAGTATGAAAACTATTGCAGGCCTTCAGAGCACAGAGCGCAGTAATCGTGTGTTTTTAGATGGTTTTAATTCAGACACAGAGCTGGCTAAGGTTCTTAATTGATTTTATGGTTGTTTTGATTCCTTTGATTTTAGCACAGAAACCCAAGATTTGAAACAGAAACTCAAAGACAATCAGCACTTTAATATTGAGGTGCAGGATATTAAAAGGGCATTCTGTGCTGTAAAAGTGAACAAAAGTCAGGGCCCTGATAATATATGTGGGTGACTGGTAAAGTCCTGTGCACATGAATTGAGTCCTGTATTTCACTACATTTTCAATAAGTCCTTACAGACACAACATGTGCCTAAGATCTGGAAAGATGCCGTGGTTGTCCCCGTTCCAAAATCCAGCTGTCCTAAAATGGTAAATGATTTTAGACCAGTTGCTTTGACTTCAATTTTAATGAAAATTTTTGAAAAACTGGTCAGATTTGAGGTCCTAAAGCAGACTGAGCATGCATTGGATCAGTTTGCCTACAGGCCTCACAGAGGAGTGGAGGATGCCACTGTCACTCTGTTTAACATGCTTTTTAAACATCTGGATTTTAATGGGACACACGCCAGGCTTTTATTTGTGGACTTTTCTTCCGCCTTTAATACAATCCAACCTCATATTTTAGTTGAAAGGATCCTGCAACAATTTGATTTGAGTAATAATCTGGTGGGTTGGATTCTGGATTTTTTAACCAACAGGACACAGTGAGTAAGGGTCAATGGTACATTGTCTGACCAAAAGTGTTCTTCTACTGGCTCTCCTCAGGGGTGTGCGTTGTCACCACTACTCTTCATCCTGTACACAAACATGTGTCGGAGCAGACATGACAACAGACACATTATAAAGTATGCTGATGATTCAGTTGTTGTCAGTCTCCTCCAGGATGGTGAGAGTGGCCACGGCCCAGTAGTTGATAATTTTGTTCACTGGTGTGAGGATTCCTACCTGCAGCTGAATATGACAAAAACTAAAGATATGATTATTGACTTTAGGAGGAAAACTCCCAGGCACGAAGTCACTGTACTAAAAGGCCAGACCATTGAATGTGTGCAATCCTACAAATATCTTGGGACGATTATTGATAGTAATTTAAACTTTGAACAGAACTGTGAAAAGGTGTGCAAAAAGGGTCAGCAACATTTGCATTGTTTAAGGAAACTTGCACGCTTCCAAATTGACCGAACCATAATGATAATGTTTTATCGGGCTTTTATTGAATCCGTTTTATCCTTTTCTTTAGTGTCATGGTTTGGTCAGATAAAACTGAAACAGAGGAAATCCTTGGATCAGGTAGTTAGATGGTTCATTCGTCTGCTTGGTGAGTCACAGCTAAGCCTGACATCCCTGTACACCAGACAGGTACAAAGGATTGCTACCTCCATTTTAAATGATGACTCCCACCCTTTGCACTGCCACTTTCAGTTTCTTCCCTCCAGACGGAGGTTTGCTGTTCCAAAAAGTAAAACCCAGCGCTACAAGAACAGCTTTGTTCCTGCTGCTGTTAAAGAGTTGAACAACATGTAACAATATATTGCACATAATTTAGTTACCTATTTATTAATTTCATTTTATATTTACTTACAGTATTTTTGTAGGTTTTTTATTTGGGTTCTAAATCTTTTATTGGGTTTTTAGACTTTTGAGTTTTTAACCTCTTTGAGTAGTCTAACTTTTTAATATGACCCTTCTCTCTTATCTCCGTTTCTTCTCTCATCTCTTTGTCTTATATCCTGATTGATGGAGCCTTGAGTATTTTTATCATGTTTATAGTCAGCTTCATGTGTGCCTGTGTTTGTGTTTATGTTGAATGTAATTGTGGTTTGTAAATATGGATGTCACCTGACTGCAAAACAAATCTATCTACGGGTACAAATAAAGTAACCTGAACCTGAACCTGAACCTGAAGATCTGAATTATTGCTCGACTTACTTATCGGAAACAAAGGTACAGTCAGATCCGTGTGTGTTCTAATTCTACATTGTTTACTGTGCAACTATAAAGACACACAGGTAGACACGTCAAATCATAAACTGAACTGAATGAACACATGTCTATCTGTCCTTGTTCAAGTGCAGATACTCGGCTTGTGCTGTGATTTTCTCAGAAGCAGCAGTTGTTTCTTTCTCTTTGTTTTTGTTTCTCTCTCGATCCCTTCCCCCCTCACCAACCACTTCATATCCCTTCAGCTCCCTCCACCATTCCTCCCTGTCAGGTCAACTATAAGTAAGACAATTTAAATAAAGTATTAAAGTTATTATACAGCAAGAGGAGCCTATAAATACTATCATATACAGTATATGTTCTGCTTGTCAAGCTGCTGGACAGGACAGGTTAAAAAAATAAAACAGAATTTTCAATTTCCAGCTGTCTTTAACTTTTGTAAAAATTAAAGACGAAGCTGTTTTTTTTTTCTTTTCTTCACACCCTCATATGCACTCATATATAGGGTAAATGGGTAGGGTGGTACGGCCTGCCTGGGATGAGTGTGTTTGGTTGGCCGTCCATGCTTCCCATCTCTTTTAAATGCTTCACATTAGCTGCACCCACACAGGGGAGGTCTGGTTTGGCCCAGGGTCGGCCTCCGGACCCTCTGGGCAGACATGGCCTTGCACATCTGCTGGCCGCCTTTGCTGTCCCAAAGTGTGTTAGTTCTGTGTTAAACACAAACCCAGTTCTTTGTACACGCTGTCAGGACAGAGACGTGGCGAGACGTCCACCGGCAGGCTGGGGGAGATGGAGGAAGGGACGGTGTTGGAAACCCCGCTGGTGAGTGGCTTTTTTAAAATTACACTGTTTTTACTGATGTGTTCCGTTAATACTCACTGTAAACACAAAAGTGAACATGGTGCAGCGATGCATTTATTTGGTTAGACTGAGCATTTGAGCACCAGTTAAAGACAAATTTGATGGGTGAAACTGGCAGAAGTTGATGAGGACTGGCCAAAATTGCAGGAAAGTTACAGTGATTGGACAAAGTTACAAGGTCGCGCAATAGTCGTGCTGATTGAAATTGACGCAATCGCAACATAGCAAAATCCTGGAGGTCCTGAAATTTATGAGAAACAAGAGCACTCGGAGTCGAGTGGAATATCCCCATCTCTGTTTTCTATGAAGATCACAATATTTACTGACAGAGAGCACTTTTCAATATAATTACTGTAGCAGAACCAAATTATGATAAACTCATCATCCACAACTATATCATAAAATATACAACCTATAGTTGGAGGGCAGGATCCTGAGGTAAACCTGTGTAGCAAGTTTGTTGACCCTAGAGAGCTTTACATGTTCTATAGTAAGAGAGCATAGGGCGTGTCAACCTTGACCTTTTGACAGCAAACCAATAGTCAGAGGTCAGAATCCCAAGGTGAACCTGTGTAGCAGGTTTGGTGGCCCTAGCTTTACTCGTTGTACAGTAAAAAGGCATAAGGAATGTTAACTTTGACCTTTTGACCCCAAACTCATAGTCAGAGGTCAGGATCCCAAAGTGAACCTGTGTAGCAAGTTATGTTACCCTAGCCTTGTTTGTTGTTGAGATATAGTTTATAAGACATTTTAATGTTGACCTTTGATCTCAAGATCCCAAAACCACAGTCACAGTTCAGGGTCACAGGCCTCTGTACCAAGTTTGGAGACCCTAGCTTTACTTATTTTTTTTTTTTTTTTATTACTTATTTTGTACCCGTAGGTAGATTTGTTTTGCTTATTGTACAGTAATAAGGCATAGGGGGATTTTAACCTTGACCTTCTGACCCAAACCCATAGTCAGAGGTCAGGATCCCAAGGTGAACCTGTGTACCAGGTTTGGTGGCCCTAACTTTACTCGTTCTATAGCAATAGTAAATTTAGCATTTACCATAGTGCAACTGAAATGTTAACTTTGGCCGTTGACCCCAATCCCATAATCAAGTCACAGTTTAAGTCATCCAAGATGTGTATTAGATACAACTACTGTATCGATTTGAAAAGCCTACATTGTGGTGGCACAGCGGGTGGTCATACTCCACCCAGGGACTTTGGGGTATGGGAGAAGGAGGTGAGAGATGGAAATGAGGAGAAGAAAAGGAGAGGAGACAACAGTTGGTGTCAGCACGCCAGTGGGGGGGGGGAGGGGACCAAATTAAAGATGCACCTTCATACCTGGCACGCCAGGCGTGAATGTATTGTATGACGTGAAGATGCGCCTCCACACCTCAGATGCCAGGTGTGGAAGAATTGTGTTGAGTGAATGCTCTTTTGTCGTAAATGTTAATGTGTGTACCCTAGGTGCCAAAGAATGGAGTGCAACTGTGTAAAGGGATCCACTTTGACACCTGGGGTCAGTCTGTCTGTTTGATAGAGGGAAAAAAAGTGTTCATAATTGTTCATAAAGTGTCCTGTTCATAATTTTTATGGACAGGATTTCTAGGCGCAGCCAGGGAATGGAGGGTGTCATGCTTGGTGACCACAGGATCTCATCTCTGTTGTTTGCAGATGATGTTGTCCTGTTGGCTTCATCCAGCAATGACCTACAGCTCTTGCTGGGACGGTTTGTTGCTGAGTGTGAAGCGGCTGGGATGAGAATCAGGACCTCCAAGTCCGAGTCCATGGTCCTCAGCCGGAAAAAGGTGGATTGTCCTCTCTGGGTTGGGGATAGGCTCCTGCCCCAAGTGGAGGAGTTTAAGTATCTTGGGGTCTTATTCACGAGTGAGGGGAAAATGGATTGACAGACGGATTGGAGCAGCATCTGCAGTGATGCGGACGTTGTACCGGTCTGTTGTGGTGAAGAGGGAGCTTCGTTCTAAAGGCAAAGCTGTTGATTTACCAGTCAATCTACGTTCCTACTCTCACCTATGGTCACGAGCTTTGGGTAATGACTGAAAGAACAAGATCGCGGATACAAGTGGCTGAAATGAGCTTTCTCCGTAGGATTGCTGGACTCACCCTCAGAGATAGGGTGAGGAGCTCAGTCATCCGGGAGAGGCTCAGAGTAGAACCGCTGTTCCTCCACACTGAAAGGAGTCAGTTGAGGTGGTATGGGCATCTGATCAGGATGCCTCCTGGACGCCTCCCACTTGAGGTGTTTCAGGCACATCCCACTGGGAGGAGACCCCGGGGCAGATCCAGGACTCGGTGGAGAGACTATGTCTCCCAGCTGGTCTGGGAACGCCTTGGTATCCTCTCTGAAGAGCTGGAGCAGGTGGCTGGGGAGAGGGAAGTCTGGTCTTCTCTGCTTGAACTGCTGCCTCCGCGACCCAGACCTCCGGAAAAGCAGTAGAAGATGGATGGATGGATGGATGGATAAAAGTGTGTGCCTGCAGCTGCTTGTGTTTCACCTGCTTCATCCTCTACAACATAGATTCCTAAAGTGGGGGTTGTGACCCCCCGGGGGGTCCCGAGACGCTGAGGGGGGTCGCAAGATGATTTTCAGAATCCTTAGGTGATTACTCAGGTGACATGTCATTTTAACTGCGCCACAATAAACGTCACAAGTAGATTTCACCTGAACAGCTCAAATCAATACACTGTGGTGACACAAAGGAGATGACACTCCACCCAGTACTTCAGGGTGTTGGGGGTGCTAGCCAGGGGCACCAGAGCACCGGGGGGTATGTATTAAATAAAGATGTGCCTTTCGCCCCCGCTGTGCCAGGCTCACACCTGAGGACGCAGGGGCGCCAATGTGTTAATCTGCGTATGTTGATGTGTGTTCACACTTGGTAACAGGTATGTAAATGTGTTTAACCTGAGTGCCAGAGGTGGGGAGAAAATGTATAAAGCAGATCACTTTGGCACTCAAGAGTTAGTCTGTTCTGTGTTGGAGGAAAAATAAACCTCTGCGTCGTCAGCTCTTGTCTCATCTGCTTTCATCCTCCACAACACTACACTTTAAGCCTGGGATATTATTTTTTAAAAATGAAACGTTGGTTAATAAAGACCAAAGACAATGCAGTGGGGCCAGCAGAGACGGCAGAAGAGGAGAGCGGAGACATGCCGCCAGAAAAGCCAACATCTGGTGCGGGGGAAGGAGGAGGAGGAGGGGGAGGAGGAGAGCACTGTAAGCGTAAAGGGCTCCAGCAGTCAGCTCAGCCTTCCTCCAAGTGTCGCAAGTATCGAGAGGAATATATTCAGTATGGATTCACATGCATCATTATCAATGAAGTACAACATCCCCAATGTGTAGTGTGCACTGAGGTGCTTGCACATGACAGTTTAAAGCCCATAAAAATGCTCAGACACTTGAAAACTAAGCACCCATCTCTTGCCGTTAAACCGGCAGATTTTTTCCGCCAAAAGGAAAGAGAATTGCAAGGCCAAAAGAAAATCATAGCAAACCAAACAACATCCACAACCAAAGCTCAAAAGGCATCATATCATCATCATCATCATAGTAGTAGTCTGTCGGGAGCGACAATGACTGTTTCATTGAGGTCTGATCAGATTCCTCCATGCAGCTCTGTAATTCGCCTTCTGTTGCCAGGAACTCCTGACCTTGTTAACCCGGGCGACGTCCAAGCTGGTATGAGTTGCTCTCTGACTGACCATTTCATGAAACTGCTTGCAAAGTATTTGAGTACCACTAGCTTTTGCTGGACTAGTGGCACATTCTTGCCAGATAGAGGTATTATCAGTGGCAAGGACAGGCCAAGACAAACTGACTCCAGTGTCTGTTGCAGTGACTGAGCAGATGATAGGTTTGTTTACCCCATCCTTCCAAGGGCATGGAGGGTGAAACTGGACATCCTGACAGAACTAAAAACAATATCTGTCACAGGTTTGTGGTGGACCACTCCCAGTTACACGGGGGTGAGACTGGACATCCCGGCAGATAAGCACATCTGTCGCAAGGTCTGTGGTGGACTTTTGCCAGTCAGTGCATTGTGGCATCATGTGAGGAGGCATATTTAATTGCACAGGCAAAAAAGCCACACACAATTGGAGAAACCCTAATAAAACCTGCTGCTATTGCTGAGTCGGACAATGCATGGGGATAAACAGGCGCGGGAGCTGGAAGCAGTGCCGCTGTCTGACGGGACCATATTCCAGCGCATCACGGACATGGCCCATGACATAAGGTGTCAGCTGATTGACAGAGTGAAGAAAGGGAAATATGCTTTGCAGTTACAGTAGATGAATCCACAGATATATCAAACTCAACCCAGCTGCTTGTTTTTGTCAGATACAGTTTTGATGGAAAATTTAACGAGGACATGCTGTTTTGCACCCCGCTGGATGTAAAGTGCACAGGCGAGGACATTTTCACAAAACTTGACAACAAACTAAAAGAAGAGGGACTGTCTTGGGATGAGTGCACTGGTGTGTGTACAGATGGTGCTGCAGCAATGCTGGGGAAAAAGAAAGGATTAAAAGCGTTTTACAAGTGGTGCCCCATGTAAACTTTACACACTGTATTATTCACAGAGAAACTCTTGCGAGTAAAATGCTCGACCCAGATCTAAAGAGTGTTCTTGAGACTGCCATAAAAATTGTCAACTACATGAAATCACGTCCATTCAACACCAGGCTGTTCGCTACTCTCTGCAATGAACTGGGATCGGAGCATCAGGGCCTGCTGTTCCACACAGAGGTCAGGTGGCTTTCATGAGGAAATGTCCTCAGCCGCCTGTATGAACTGCAGGATGAGGTGCGTTTATTTCTGATGGAGAACGGGTCCCAGCTTGCTGACCACCTGACTGACCCTGACTGGTTAACAAGGCTAGCATATTTGTCCTGCATATTTGACAGACTGAATGGACTTAACATGTCATTGCAAGGTGAAAACACAAGCATCATGTCGCTGAATGATAAAATCCGCGCATTCAAAAGGAAAGTGGATCGCTGGACTACGAGAGTTGAGATGGGCAGGACTGAGATGTTTCCTGAGCTGGAGGAGTTCATGGAGGAAAATAATCTGAGTGTTAACACTGTGAAGAGTCCATCACTACCCACCTTCAAGCCCTCCTGGAACACTTTAACAAGTTTTACCCTGAGGAAACATCCATCCATCCATCTTCTTCCACTTAATCCTTTTCGGGTCGTGGGGGGGGGGGGGGGGGGGGCTGGAGCCTATCCCAGCATCTTTGGGCGAGAGGCAGGGTGCACCCTGGACAGATCGCCAGTCCTTCGCAGGGCCAACACAGAGAGACACACAACCATTCACTCTCACAGTCACACCTAAGGATAATTTAGAATCCCCACACATATATTAAAAATAAATAAAGATCGTGTCTAAACGTGGAGGATGATCTCCGAGGGGCCATCTCCAAAATTAAACCCAGGATTGACTTGTTGTGCTCCACGCATATTTCCCATCCATCTCATTAGGTGAGATTAACGCTGAAACATAGTTTGCCAAAATATATATTTGCACCGTAATAATGTTCACATGTTTACGCAATGCTACAGTTTATGGCTATTACTTTGACTGATTGTTCTGCTAACATGGAAATGAAAGCACTGTGTCAAAATTAAGTTTGCACAACAGCAACAATGTTCACTCCTAAATTACATGGAAATTACTTTAATGTATTCTGCTTTCATTGTTTAGTAGATTGTCAAATGTAAAATCATATCATGGTTGTCAGGCTGTTCTGTTCTTTTGTGTTGTTATGCCCATTAGTGCGTGAGGAATCCCGTGTGTGTGTTTTTTACGTTTCAGTCACCTCCGGGGATAGTGGGGGTCGCCAGTCTCAGTCACCGTTATTTTGGGGTCATGGGCTGAAAAGTTTGGGAACCCCTGCTCTACAACATCATTTCTTTCAGCAGTTATTGTGTTTAGAAGAGTTAGGGAAATCTGACCTCTGATCTCATGGCCATCTGGTGAGAGTGAAATTACAACATGCGCATCAACACGGTATATGAAACCATGGTACCAAGTTTCAATCGGAAGAAAACTGTAGGAGTTGATTGCATAAAAGTGGGACGGACGGACAGACCTATAACACAATTCCCCTTAGGTCTTCACCCAAAGGGCTCTTCGACCTCTTTGGGCTTCGGCCAGTGGGGGATAAAACGTGCAGATTTAAAAGAAAAAAGTTGCAAATTTAAAATTAAAGAAGTTGCAAATTTACAAAAAAAAAAAATCAAAATTTGCAAGCTTTTATTTATTTATTGCATTTAGCATTGGTGCTTGGTGCACGCACACAGCTGTTATTTATAGTTTCACCCCAGCCCTATGGATTGTGCAAATGCACCAACACACCAGTTTGTTCACCACTTATAAACACAGGAGCGATGCACAATTTTATGTAGCAACAACAATCGCGTTGTTTCAAGGAAAAGGAGGATTTACTGTTTTTCAGTGCTCTTCTCCACTCAAGCTGCTGCTGCAAAACGATTCATGTATGTTTATTCTTTTTTTTTAGTGTAAGCTTGAATATTGTACAACAATATAACGTGTCTCCTTCACATACAGTCATGTGAAAAAAATAGGATACCCTGTATAAGCCTGTGTGTTTGTTTTTTTTACATATTTGGACATATGGATATTTAATATCAATGTTAAAAATACTGGGAGATTCATGTAATACAACTAAACAAAAATGAATTAAAGTCTTTTTTCAAATTTTCTGTAAAATGTAATTTTAAACAAATAGTCAGGAATAAATTAGGACACCCCCACATTCATTCCCACCTAAAATGGCTAAAATAAATGTTAAAAAATGCAAATAAAAACAAAAACAAGATTAGACATAGATATGTGAACATTTTTTAAAAAAGAACTGAATATTTTAAGGGGTGTCCAAATTTTTTCACATGGCATTACAAGAGGATAAAAAAAATTACAAAGACAAAAGCAAGCAAAAATACAGAAATGGTTAACGGAACAAAAAGAAGACAAATACAATCTTTTTTTTTTTAAATTATTCCTCTTTGTAAAATTCTTTGATCTAATTTATAGTTGTGTTACTTTTTTAGAGTTTATAAATTCAGCTGTGTTAATATATTCCCAAAATTCATGAATAAATCTTTCAAAATTATCCTTCAAAATAATCCTTTTTTTTTAGATTTGCATTTGTGGCAATAGAATTTCCCATGTATAGTTGTTAAATTTATTACATATTCAGTTTTACCATCATTGTGTTCGAAATATGTCATTATATTTTGGCATGTGAGGTGGATGTTCAGGTTAGTTTTGCTATTTATATAGTTTGTCAATCTAAACCAAAAGGTAGCTGAGATGGTACAGTGAAAAAAAGGATAAGTTGCAGATTCAGGGATTTCATTGCAAAAATTGCAGTTTTCATTAATATTCAAAAATTCAAAATACAGAATTGAAATGGTAGAGACCAGGGTTTTTGCCAGTTAATATCTGCAAAAAGGTTATTCCAGAATGCCTTTCTTTTATGTTTATTATTACATTTAATATTCATAATATCTATACCATTAATCATTAGAAGAGGCTCTACCCTGACAGCTCCATTAAGTTGAAGGTGGTTTTCCATACGAAGAGAGAGGCCTTTAGGAATAGCCTTTATGACATGCATGAATTCTTGGTTAGTTATTGGGAAAGATTCAACAAGAAGGATTCGTTCATAACAAAATATATGACCTTTAGAATCATATAGGTCACTTAGGTAAATTACATTTTTATCAACCCAGTCTTAATTAAACAAGGATTTCCTCATTATTCCACATTATTGTTTTATGTGGAGAGAAATTGTGAGTATAGCAGATTTTCCACGCTAAAAGAGCCTGCTGATAAAATTTTGATAATTTTTGAGGAAGTTTTGTTTTCCTATAATTGCACATGAGTAGAAAACGTAAGCCGCCCAGTTTTTTGAAAATGTTACTTGGGATAAAATATCAAATTGAATCAGGATCTTTAAGACACTCTTTAATCCATTTGATTTTAAACATGCTATTTAGGCCAGCAAAATTTAATAGTTCAAATCCACCTTCTTTCCTGGATCTTTCCTTAAATGATGATGTTTGTTTTTCCACTCAAAATTATTTGGTGTTTTATTGATCTCTTTAATTGTGTAATCTGTAGCAGTCAAAGATGGGGCAGAATATACAAGTCCTGAAATGCTTTCTGCTTTTGTTAGAAGTATTTTACCATAGATGGATAGGTCTCTCTGCAGCCATATAGTCACAATATTCTTAATCTTATTCATTCTTGGGAGAAAACTGAATTGTTGTCTGGCTATCACATATTTAGTTACATCGATACCTAAATATTTAACATTTTTTAAAATTTAATATTTATTCTCGTCTTCTGCTTCCTCGTTGTCTCCTTTGTCTACTTTGTCTTTGTATGCTGTGTTGGTAGCACCACCTCGTGAATGGGACGTTCAGTCTTGTGCATACTCTGTCAGCACGTTCAGGTCGTGGGCAGGCCACGCAGTCATAAAATTTGGGCTGCACACAGTCTTCTGCAGTAGAGCCCTGCGGACACTCGCGGACTGGAGACAACGTGAATTTCGTCACATGAGGCTTCTGGTTGCACATATGCGGACAGCAGAGGTGCAGCATGAATCCAGTGTTCTCACAGATTTCTTTAACAACCAAGATTATACTGAACCATTTGAGAGCAAAAGACCATTTGGGGCTTGTTCCACACTTAAGGTGTCATTAACAAGTCATTAACAAATAGTAAAAATAGTTGTTTGGCGTGAGCTGCACACCTGCTCTCTGAATGTTTCCTCCTGCCCAAATGTGCTCCGGCTCAGGATCAGGAAATGAATGACCTGAAGAACGTACTTCTGCATACAGTCCAGAAGCTGGGTGAGAAAACAGACTTGCTGAGTAAGTTATAACACTGTAGAAGCTTGTGATTAACAGGCATAGGCGTAAATCAAGGGGGGACAGGGGGACATGTCCCCTCCCCAACCTGGAGAACACTATTTTTTTTAATATCATGGTACATAACAGAATAAAATGTATCTGAAGCACCAATTTTTAAGTTTACAACTATTTTCTTGTAAATCTGCTTCCTTTCTCTTGTAAAGCTTCAATTTTTTTCTCATAAATTTGCAGCTTTTTTATTGTAAATTTGCAACTTTTTTCTTGCAGTTTTTTTCTTTTAAATCTCCAAATTTTTTATCATAAATTTGCAACTTCTTCCCCCATACATTAAAAAAAAAAATTCTCATAAATTTGCAACTTTTTCTCACAAATTTGCAGGGTTTTTTTTCCCTTTAAATCTCCAACCTTTTTTAATGTAAATGTGACCCATGCTGGCAAAATGTGTCGGAATGTGCACAGGCTCGTTACGAGCTACAGGCACTAGAAGTCAAAAATTATGATTCTTTCTTTGCTCACTGGCGGCAAGTCCCGGGAAACCCCCCGTCAATGCCTGGTATCATTGTAAAGCTTGGAACTCCTACTTTTTAAAAATACACATTGAATTCCAGAAGACATAACTCAGGACCAATAGAACATGAGTTTTCAAACCAGCCAAGACATAAACAAAATTGGCTTGTTGGTGGTCAGTTTTTGCCCGATTCCTACAAATTTTTTATCACTTTGAAGGTCTTTCAATACAGAATATGAAAATAACCTCTCAGTTTTGAAAATTTCCTCATTGGGACTCAAATTTGCAACTTTTTTCCCCATACATTTAAAAAAAAAATTCTCATAAATTTGCAGCTTTTTAATTGTAAATTTGCAAATTTTTTCTCATAAATTTGCAGCTCTTTACTTGCAAGTTTGTAGTTTTTCTCTTTAAAATCTGCAACTTTATCATAAATTTGCAGCCTTGTCTAGCAAATTTGCAACTTCTTTTCCATACATTTAAAACTTTTTTTTTCGCATTAATTTGCAACTTTTTTTCTGGCAAAGTTGTAACTTTTTTGTCAAATTTTCCGACATTTTGTTATAAATTTGCAACTTTTCTTAAAAAAAATTTGCAACTATATTCTTGTAAATTTTTCAATTTTTTTTCTTCTAAATTTACAACTGTTTTCCTCACAAATTTACGATTTTTCATAAATTCACTACTTTTTTGTCATAAATCTGCAACTTTTGTAACTGTGACTTTCTTCTTCTAGATTTGCATCGTTCATATGGATGCTGGATTCATTTTTATTCTAACTGATTAAATTTTTGTTGTTCATTTGGATAATGGCTCGAGTTTTTATAATGTTTTTGTTTTTAAGGGGCCCCTAAGCACAATCTTGCATCGGCCCAGACTATAATAACACCTACAGTGTCCTCCTCAAGCTTTGCTCTTGAGAAAATGTTCTGTTTATTGCCCCACCCCACCCCCATCCTCCCTCAAACAGTGAAATGAAATATCCACCCATGCTAACAGGTGGCTAAACTCAACATCTCCAAGCCTGGAGAAAAACCTCTGCACAGCTCCTCCTGATTTTTCTGTTAACCACAGGAATCCTCCGGGGCGGCTGGTTTAGTGTCATAAAAACAGCGAGATAGAGAAACAAATCAGCCGACGGCTACGACACACCATCACAACTGCCTCCAGTTTAGTCAGACCGCCTTTGCTCCGGTCCGTCTTAACCATTGCCATGCGTCAGTCCAAAAGCCCTCCAATTCTGAGAGCAAACTCAAAACAAACACACACAGAGCAGCAGCCCTGGGGAGTCGAGTGCGTGGAGGGGGGAGTAGTGTAGAGGGGGTGTCAGAGGAGGCCCTGTGCTGGAGCTCATTTTCTAAATTATCTTTATTCGACATTTCTTTGAAACAAACCACCCTCCCCCCACCTTGGGTCCACACTATTCTCTAATGGCTCCCAAGTGGGAGTGACTTGGGGATTTAGGAGGCTCTTGTCTCTCTCATAGGTACAATGTTCCATTCATGATGGCCAAAGAGCTAAAGTGAATGGCTGACCTGCTCGCTGTGTAGGAGGTCAGCATTACCTAAGGTCCTCTGGGTGCAGAAAGTACAGACTTCTCTTTTATGGGTTGTGCTGGTGCCAGTCAAGAGCCAATTCTGGCTTTAAAGCCCCAAATCTACAAGCTCATTCTCAACACTTTTTTGGGGGGGGAGAATTAAAATTATCTCCAGTCCCCCTTCCCCTCCCGTTGCCTACAGAAATGAGCAACTTTTTTCTCTTAAACTGACATTTTTTCCTGGTAAATTTGCCTTTTTTTTTTTTTTTTCAAAAATTCTGCCGATTCCTCTTAAATTTGACATTGTAAAACTGCTACTTTTTTTCCCCTCATAAATCTGCGACTTTTTAATTGTAAGTTTGTGATTTGTTTTTCATTAAATTGCTGTTTTTTTTGTGAAATTACTACTTTTTCCCATAAATTTGTAACTTTTTTCTTGTTAATTTGTAACTTTCTTCCTATAAAATTGCTAGTTTTTCCCTTGTAAATTAGCTGTTTTTTCTCATACATTTGCAAGGTTTTTCTTGTAAATACGCTACCTTTTTTCTTAAATATTTGGAATGTTTTTCTCATAAATGTGTGCCTTTTTGTCATATAGTTGCAACTTTTTATCCCCTGTAAATTTGCAACTTTTTCTTGTAAAATTATAACTTTTTTCATCAATTTGCAATTTCTTGTAAAATTCCCACTTTTTTCCCCATAAATGTGATACTTTTCTTGTTAATTTGCAACGTTTTTCCTCATAAAATTGCTACTTTTTTCTTGCAAATTACCACTTTTTTCCAATAAATTTGTCACTTTTTTCTTGTTAATTTGTAAATTTTTTCCTCATAAAATCACTACTTTTTCTAATAAAATTACAATTTTTGTCATAAATGTGACTTTTTTTCTTGTTAATTTGCATTTTTTTCCTCATGAAATTTCTACTTTTTTTTATTGTAGATTAGCCATTTTTTCTCATGAATTTGCAAGGTTTTTTTTTATATAAATATGCTACTTTTTTCTTAAAAATTTGGAATTTTTTTCTCATAAATGTGTGACTTTTTTGTCATATAGTTGGAACTTTTCCTGTAAATTTGAAACTTTTTTCTTGAAAATTCTAATTTTTTTCTCAAGAATTTGCTACTTTTTCTTGTAAAATTACCACTTTTTCCCCATAAATGACATTTTCTTGTTCATTTGCAATCTTTTCCCTCATAAAATTGCTACTTTTTTCTTGTTAATTTGCAACTTTTTTCCTCCAAATTCGCTATTTTTTCCTCATAAATTTGCAGTGTTTTTCTTTTAAAGTTGCTACATTTTTTTCTTAAAAATTTCAAGTTTCTTATCCAAATTTGTGACTTTTTTCCCTCATAAACAATGCCTACAAAAAGTATTCACCCCCTTGAATGTTTCAGTCTTGTATTGCTTTATAAAATGAAATCATGGTGAAAATAATTTGGCTTTTTTGACAAAAATTTGCAAAAGCTTCTTTCATGTCAAAGTGAAAACAAATTTTTACAAACTACTGCCAATTAATTAAAATTATATAAAGTAAATGATTGCATAAGTATTCACCCCCTTTAAAGTGGCTGGTCTAATTCAACAGAGGTCCAGCTAGTTGATGACTGCAGTCTCACAATTAGTGAAATGAAGATCACCTGAGTGCAATTAATGTGTGTCAAGTGATTGCAGTATAAAGCCACCTGTGTCTGGGAGATCCAGTCTCTCGTTCATCAGTATTCCCGCTACAACTGCAACATGAAGACAAAAGAACACTCCAAGCAACTCAGAGAAAAGATCATTGAAAAGTATAAGACAGGAGATGCTACAAGAAGCTTGTCAACTCACTGGGCATCCCACAGAGTTCAGTTAAATCCATCATTAAGAAATGGAAGCAGTATGGTACTTGTTGAAATCTGCTTAGAGCTGGCTGTCCTCACAAACTGAGTGATCGAGGAAGTAGAAGACTAGTGAGGGAGGCCACCAAGACACCTACAACCACTCTGAAGGAGTTGAGCGCTTCAGTGGCCTAGATGGGAGAGACTGTACATGCAATGACTGCTGCCCGGGTCCTTCACCAGTCTATGCTATATGGAGAGTGGCAAAGAGAAAGCCACTGTTGAAAAAAGCTCACATGAAATCTCTCCTGGAATTTGCCCAAAGGCATGGGGGTGACTCCAAGGTCAACTGGAAGAAGGTTCTTTGGTCTGATGAGACAAAAATTGAGCTTTCTGGCCATCAGACTAGACAATATGTTTGGCAACCACCAAACACTGCACATCACTACAAACACACCATCTCCACTGTGAAGCATGGTGGTGGCAACATCATGCTCTAGGAATGCTTCTCCACAGCAGGCCCTGGAAGGCTTGCAAAGGTAAAGGGGAACATGAATGCAGTAAAATATCACCAAATCCAGGAGGATAATCTGATTCAATCTGCAAGAGAACTACGACTTGTGAGAATATTTATTTTCCAGCAAAACAACAACCCCAAGCATACAGCAAAAGCTACACAGAAATAGTTCAAAGACAACAAGGTGAATGTTCTGTCATTCACAGACCTTGAGGTGTTTTGCAAGGAAGAATGGAGAAAAACTGCAGTGTCTAGATGTGCCAGCCTGATTGAGACATATCCACACAGACTCAGTGCTGTGATTGCAGCTACTAAATACTGACCTGAAGGGGGTGAATACTTAAGCAATCAATTACTTTATCTTATATAATTTTAACTGACAGTTCATAAAAATCTGTTTTCACTTTTTTTGCAAATTTTTGTCAAAATCATCATCATCATAGCAGTCTGTCGGGGGCAACAACGACTGTTTCATTTAGGTCTGATCAGATTCCTCCACGCAGCTCTGACCTTCGCCTTCCGCTGCCAGGAACTCCTGACCTTGTTAACCCAGGCGACGTCCGAGCCGGTATGAGTTGCTCTCTGACTGACTATTTCATGAAACTGCTTGCAAAGTATTTGAGTACCGCTAGCTTTTGCTGGACTAGTGGCACATTCTTGGCAGATAGAGGTATTATCAGTGGCAAGGACAGGCCAAGACAAACTGACTCCATAAAGCAATAAAAGATTGAAATGTCCAAGGGGGTGAATACTTTTTATAGGCAGTGTAGCTGCAACTTTTTTCTTGCAAAATTGCTAATTTAACAATTTTTTTTTTTTTTTTTACATTTTTATTCAGTTTTTTTCTCCCTGTTCATTTAGACAATGACCCAAA
The DNA here is from genome assembly GCA_020510985.1 of Pholidichthys leucotaenia. NCBI lineage: Eukaryota > Metazoa > Chordata > Actinopteri > Cichliformes > Pholidichthyidae > Pholidichthys > Pholidichthys leucotaenia. The sequence goes on from CM035837.1 coordinate 412,039,973, forward strand.
GTTTATTTTTTTATATTTTTGTTGGGCAGATAGTTTTTTTTTCTTCCATTTTTAAGGTTTTGAACTTTTCATTAATCCAAAAAGTATTCCAAAAGTAGCCCCTGATGCCAGTAAAAATTCTCTGCTGTTCTCCAGTATCAGAGAGAGAGAGTATCGAGTTATTGCTGTAAAATGAAAGCTGGTTAAAATCTTCAAGTTTTGTAGAAGAGTCTTGGTGGTGGGTTAAGTTTTCTATCTCAGAGTCTCCTTTTCCTGGGGTGCATTACTGCAACACTATTTTCTGGGGCTGGGGGATGGGGCGACATAAGCTGGCAGTACTCCCAGAAATGAGTAACAAAGCAAGCGCGAGGGTCAAAATTGCATCCAAAGTTTTCCTGGCAGCAGCACGCTCAAGCTATGATTAAAGCAAAAAAGCTGAGCCAACACCACGGGCACTGCCCCCCCCCACCACCACCACCATCCCATACCCTGCATGGCACAACCACATTTAAAAAAAAAACCCATCACCCCAACTGAGTCTGGAAGTGATTTACACCTGGCATGCCCAGTGAAGGTGATTAACCAAATGTTAGGGCCAGAAACAAACATTACTATTGAGTCCTGTTTTTTTAAACCACATGTTAAACCTATACCAATGTAAGCGTATTTTTGGAAATGCTCTGGGCCCTATTTTGACGGTCATCTGTGCACTTTTCAGACAGACTTTCCACCATGCACCAGTGTTTTTGTTAGTATCTGTCAGCGCATTGGCTGCTTTTTATGCCTTGCGTCATGCCATCAAATTACCAGTAGACAGAGTGCCCGCTATGTGCTCGGAGGAGGCGCACAATCTAATGTGCATTACTATTATAGTGCATTCCATGAGAATCAGCTTTTGATCAGGAAAAGGAAGGTCTATTGCCAGAAGCGCATTGTTTAATGATATTTCATTGGCATGCTTTGACATTGTGCAGCTCTGGAGTCAGGAAACGGCAGCGCTGGGATCTTGTAACAGTCATAATTGCCCATCATTTTAATTATATGATGATCACACACTGTCATGTTCAGGGCTGCTTACCCCGTCCATGACCTGTGGCTGTAGGTTTTGATTATTGCTTATTAATTTCAGCTGTCAGATTGAGCCTTGCTCTCTGACAGTCCTACGGCCACGTCTCCTCCTCTTACCAGACATTCACCTGAGGTATCTCATCACCACATGCACACATACACACACTCACACATGCACACACACTCACACACTTTCATCCAATGATCACGCACCTGCTTGCCACACGGCTGTGTCCACTTGCCTTCATCAGTATATTGAATACTTATTGGGGGCAGTGTGCTCAGCCAGTGTGGCAGCTTAAAGTCAACTTTGGACATCCTGGCTCGCGATTGCTGGTTTTTCCTGGACTAAATGACGTTGTTACCTCAGAGCCTTTCCGCTCCAACATGAATGTAAGTCTTCCTTAATTATGCCTTCCTCTCTGCTCCCGCTCTGCCTGGAGCGCGCTTGGCATTTCCTCTACCCCAACTCAGCTTGTAGCCGGTTGTCCCATTGTTCTTCTACTCAGTGACTGTTATTTGGACATTTTGTACATTTTTCCCCTCTGTCAATAAACACGTTGCTTACACTGCGTTTTGGGCTCGCTGCCAATTTCTATGTTTGCTGTGAAATTATGCAGCAGACATGACATTAAGCTGCCACCAAGAATAGCAGTAAGTAACATGTTACTCATTTTTTGTGTTTTTTTTTTTTTTTTTTCACCAACCTGTTCGGAGCGTGATGTCCTGGTCTAGCTGTTCCCACACTGGTTTTAGTGGATGGGCAGCAGGACAGCCCAGTGCGAAGGAGCTGCGTGCAGCCTGGCAAATCTGGGAACTTCTGGAGGACACGTACGTCTCCATCGGGCCCGGAGAGCAGTTAGCTTGCCTCGACGGAGTAATCCGGATCCTGAGGACTCACCGGGGCCTCTGGGATTACCCCGAGTACTCCGAGCTGCTGTTCAGTGTCTGCGCGCTCGAGCAGGCCTTTCCTGACCTGACGAGGAGGGCTTTCTGGACTAAGCCCAAACAGAAACGCTCTTCTCTGCTGAAGGCCATCGTTCTCTCTCCTCCATCACCCGCTCCAAGATGGCCGCACTCAGGTCGATGTCAGCGTCACCTGGAATCCTGGAAGAACAATCCAGCCCCACAAACTGCTCCTGCTTCGACACTGAGCCCTGTTACCCCCGCAGTGGATCATCAGTTCCAAGCAGTCCCGTCTGCAGAATCTCCTTCCATATCCGCTGCGAGGTCTTCTTCCTCGGTCTATTCACCAGCTGCAGAGGGGCGCTTGTTTTCCTCACTGGGGTCTCCGTTTCTGTGGTGAGAGGGGCGGCTCCCATATCTCCTACAGAAGAGCCTAGCACCGCCTTTCCCGGACATACAGGTGATGACGTCCAAGCAGCAGCAACCGACATCTTAATCCGGGAAAACAGGCAAGTTATTTTTCATTTGACTCACATTAATAATGAAACGTCTTGCCTGATTCCCGGTAGGGAGGCTCAGGGAAAGCAGTCCCCTGAGCTTTCCCCACCTGCTGCTGTTAAAAACTGTTCACCAGCCTTCTCTCCTCTCTCCTTTGTTTGCCTGCCGGAACTGGAGCCAAGCAGTCAGGACCAGGAGGAGCCAGAGGTCTGGGAGGGGTGTCCTCCCGCAGCAATGGTGAACCAGATCCCAGCCGCCACACCGGAGGAGTCACCAGTGTGGACCATGGCAGCTGGGGAAGATAAGACTGCAGTGACCATCATTCCTGCTGTGGATGCCGTCACAGCAAAGTCAGTGCCCAAGCAGAACCTCTTGGAGGCCGAACCTGGGAAGACATCACCCGGATCGCCAAAGTCCTGAACGGCAGTAGAGCTTGAGCTAAGGCAAGTGCTCTCTTTTGTCTCTTTTCTATTATTGAGCATTTTTGTCTAGCTTTAGGTGAGGAGAGCCAGCTGCAGCCAAATGCTGCACCTGAGCTCGCCTCGCCAGGCTCTGCCACTGCCAGCAACTCTGACCCTTCCTCCTCTCTTTCTGAGTCCGTTTCCAGAGTCGTCGGAGAGGATCTTCCATCGCCGGACGAGTCTGTGGACCCAGGTTCACAACTGGAGGTCACCGAGGTTCCAGTTGAGGTGGTTGTTGGGGGCACCCAGTCCCAGTCCAGGGTGCCTGTGATCGATCGCCTCCTCGCTTGGGTGCTCTTACGGGTCAGCTGGCCCACGGCCAAGATGGCGTTGGAGTCAGCAGTGGCCCGATGGCGTTGGGGTCAGCAGTGGCCCAATAGGGTCCCACCGTGGGGGCAGCAGGGGTCCAGCTGGACTCCATCATGGGTGCAACCATGGCTCGGTCGGGGTCCATCGTGGGTGCAATGTTGTCCCAGACCGGGACCACCGCAGATGCAGCCACGGCCCAGCCTGGTTCCACCGCGGGGTCTACAGAGTCCCAGTCCTACGTCGGGACCACCGGGGGTGCCACAGGACAGTTTGGGGACGCCGGGGTCTTCCTTTCCCTTCTGGAGGCCTTGTGGGTGTTCCCCCTCCTTCTGCTGGGCACCGTCGGGGTTCTATTCCCTCCACCGCCAGTGACCGCAGGGGTTGCTCTTCCTCTGTCTGGCCACCCATCTCTCAGCCTTCCGGTGGGTAGGCCACCGCCTCATCTGCCCTTCCAGTCCTGGTAGCTTAATCATGTGGGCAGGCCGCCTGAAAGGCTGATTTCCCTTGCCGGATGGCCCGTATGCCCTGGCAGACTGCCTGATACTATTCTGCAGGCCGCCTGCTGGCCCTGGGATTTTGGTTGGCCTCCTGAACTTATGGCCACCTGCTGGGCCTTGGATGCTGCTGGCCCCCTGAACTGTGGGACTCTTGGGGGTGGGGTGGGTTAGCCTAGTTTTGGGGTTGGGAAGAGTGTTGTTTGTAGTGCTTACCTTTTCTTGTTTTATCCCTCCTATCCTGTTTTCCCCCACCTCCCAGCCTGGTTTGTTGTATTGGCCTTTTGAGTGGGGGGGGGCAGGTTATATTTTCTGTTTTTGATGGTACAGTGGGTGTCTGGTGTCCACCCCTTGGGTGGGGGGGGCACTGTCATGTTCGGGGTCGCTTACCCCGTCAATGACCTGTGGCTGTAGGTTTTGATTGCTGCTTATTAATTTCAGCTGTCAGCTTGAGCCTTGCTCTCCGACAGTCCTACGGCCATGTCTCCTCCTCTTACCAGACATTCACCGGAGGTATCTCATTACCACATGCATACACTCACACACACACACACACACACACACACACACACACACACACGCTTACACACTTACATCCAATGATCACACACCTGCTTGCCACACGGCTGTGTGCACTTGCCTTCATCACTATATTGAGTACTTGTTGGGGGGCAGTGTGCTCAGCCAGTGTGGCAGCTTAAAGTCAACTTTGGATATCCTGGCTCGCGATTGTTGGTTTTTCCTGAACTAAATCATGTTGTTACCTCAGAGCCTTTCTGCTCCAACATGAATGTAAGTCTTCCTTAATTATGCCTTCCTCTCCGCTCCCGCTCTGCCTGGAGCGTGCTTGGCATTTCCTCTACTCCAACTCAGCTTGTAGCCGGTTGTCCCTTTGTTCTTCTACTCAGTGACTGTTATTTGGACATTATGTACATTTTTCCCCTCTGTCAATAAACACGTTGCTTACACTGCGTTTTGGGCTCACTGCCAATTTCTGTCCACATCTGTGTCGACCATGCACCCTGGGTTTTCAGCCCAGCAAGCTCTCTGACAGCCACCCGTCAGCCCCCGGCAGAGGCTGCTGAGAGCGGGCTTGCTTCATGGTGGGGGCTGGAGGCAGATGGGAAGCCACGCCAGATCGCCTCCTTCCCTCCATCCCAGGATGGATAGGGGAAGACCCTCAGTTGGCCAAAGCAGCAGGAGAGGGAGCAGTCCATCTCCCCACAGCCAGGAGCGACTTCCGCGCCATCGTTAATGAAAGTTTCTCAAAGTCTGCACAGGCATCATCCTCTTTTCTTCATGTCTGTGTTGTATTTGTGCACACACTAAACAATTCAGATGATTTTTCAGCCCATTCTTCCCAGTTTATTCTTTCAAACATAACTAACTGGGCATCAACCGTGATTAATGTCTTCCTTATTACGAAGCAGCATTATGATTGTGTGCATTTTGGCTCACACACACAGGACCTTTGGTCAGTGCAAACTGTCATGATCACAATTCACTTAAGATGATGCACCCTTTGCATTAAAGGGCTGGGAATGAGCACTTTGGATTGGATTATCCAAAATACACCTCTGAATGATTAGACTGGCCTCTTTGCATCATGCGCCGGTGGAAAGTTTGCTTTTACGCCGTTGTGATAAGGAAATGAACTTGGAAACGCCCATAAATGCTTTCTACGTCAGTTGACAACTGATCAACTGACCCCATCGTTGTAATCCGGCCCCTGTGTGAATAGAAAATGCAGGAGGCAAAGCACACAGCGCTGAATTCTCTGGAGAATTAGCTGCACTGCTTTACTGGAAGGCAAGAAACTAGATAATGCCTGTACAGGAATTTCCCCAATTTGGACTAATAAAGGAATACCCACAATGGAATTTTCCCCATTGTGGGACTAATAAAGGCTTATCTTATAGGCTGGGCCTCTCCGGCTCCCACTCTCAGGGGCCCATGTGCAAGAGATGTTGGGAAGGAACTTTTGAGATACCCACAGGCTGAAAACACAAAAACAGCAGAGGCCCAAAAGATCAAGCTAGCTTGGTACTGGTGGAACCTTATGAGCTTCCAACAGGTGCACAAGTTAGCAATAAAAGGAGCCACATAACAGCTGGGACTATCATGTTGTGGTTTTTACAGGTTCATTAGAGCCCACGGAGTGTTATTTGGAATGGGTAAATGTTTAATAAGAAACTTAAAAAAAAAACATGCTAACTATGCTATGCAATGCTAACCAGGCTAGCAAATGCTGTGCATATAGGTTAAGGGTGTACCATGCCTCTCGCCCCAAGAAGCTGGGATAGACTCCAGCCCCCCCCCCCCCCCCCCGACCTGAAAAGGATTAAGCAGAAGAAGATGGTTGGATGGATGAAATAAGCCACGTAACAGGGAGTAAGGTACACAGCTGGTATCTGGTTTTACTATTTGTAATATACATATGTATGCATTTGATTTAATGAACAATTTTGTTTAATTCTCTAACCTACTGAAAATAACTCACCCAGGTTCCAAGTCAAAATGTCATTTAGAGCAGGGGTGTCCAATCATGTGCCATGGAGGGCCAAGACCCTGCAGGTTTCACTTCCAACCTGCGTCTTCAACAGCAGATTCCACTGAATTTCTTCCCACTGATTGCTGATAAGTGAAAACACCTGCTGAAGAGACTGGGTAGAACAGAAAACCTGCAGGGTCTTGGCCCTCCATGGCACATGACTGGACACCCCTGATGTAGGGCATTTATTTATAGATAGTGACAACTAGCCAAAAAAAGATGTTGCTTTTAGATGTGCTTTTTTGTCAAATAACACAAAGAAAGCAAGTTCATGTTTATTCTTCAACACTATAACCCTAATCAGCAATTCCTTAAGTAGACTGCGTCTGAGAATAAACAGAAAAACGGCAAGAGGAAGCCAATGTAGTGCCTGACAGCACACAGCCACTGCTGAAGATTTCAGTTTTTATTTATTTTTAAATTAAAAAAAAAAACACTTCCAAATTTTCCTTCACAGCACGTTTAACTAAAACCTTTAATTTCTTATGGATATAGGTGAACCATTTCTTCCACAATGATGATGATGATGATGATAGTGAAAGTGTAGGCCATAAACCTTCCTTAACTTCTAAAATAAATGAGGACTTACGCTGAGCCGTTACACGAAAAGAAAAAAGATCCAGACTGCACAATTCTGAGTGTAATTTTATTTTTCATCATATCACTCATGTAGGATTTGTCATTGAATAAATAAGCAATAAAATCAGAGCAGCATAAATGGTCAAATAAAAACCTGAAATGACACCAAAGCAGATACACAATATTAATACTTGACCTCACTTTGATTCCCATTTCAGGTATTTTCAGCAGTTAAATCATCTCTCTTTTAGATTATCATAATACAAACATGTCACCAGTCAGAAACCAACACAAGACCTACAACAGTGGGGGGTACCTGTGTTCAGAGGTGGGTAGTAACCAGCTACTTTTACTCAAGTACATGTACTGAAGTAACTGTGACGAGTGCGTTTTTTTTTTTTAATGAAAACCTGTAGTTTCACCTGTTTGGTAGTAATTCTTCAGTCACTTTTGATTTCAAGTTTTTCTTTCCATCACTATTTTCCCCTCTTCTGGCTCAGGAAATATCTGATTAGTGTTTTTAATACAGTTTAGAGGGTACATAAGGCAGTTTTACATTTTATTTTCCTCAGATGAAAACATGTTAAAGGAAAACCTCATACTAGTGACAATAAGTTCACAACTTTATAAGAACATAGTTTGAAGTTTACAGACAAATTGATCAGGGCTGTCTCAAATTACAGTTTTGGGACTGAATATTCCGAAACAATCCAGAGTAAATAGCTGAATATTCTGTACACATCAACATTTTTCTGAAATGTGGCTTTTCTTATAAATTTTAAACTTTTTCTGTGTAAGTTTTCAACTTTGTTGACATTTTTTTTTACAATTGGTAACCTTTTTCCTTGCATATTCATAACTTTCTCATAAATTTGCGACTTTTTCCATGTAATAATAATAACAATAATTATTAGTCATTTTTTTCTGGTAGTAGTTCATATTTATTTATTCCTTCAAATCTGCAACTATTCTATCATAAATTTTCAACTTTTTCTTGTAAATTTGTGACTATTTTCTTGTAAATTTTCTAAACTTCTCATGCCAAATTTCTTTTTCTTGTAAATTAGAAACTGTCATAAATTTAACACTTTTTTCTCATGACTTTTCACAAATTTCTCATAAATTTGCTACTTTTAAGTTAATTATTTTTCTTGTAAATCAGAAATTTTTTTTTCCATAAATGTTTAACTTTTTCTAAAAAAAAAAAAAAAAAAACTCCAACGCTTCTCCATGTAAATTTCCAGATAAAGTTTCAGCTTTTTTTTTTATATATTTGCCAATTTTTTCATGAAAAAGTTCACATTTTTTCTTGTAAATTTGCAACATTTTCTCATAAATTTATGATTTTTTTCCTCCTAAAATGTGCAACTTTTTCCCATGTAAATTTGTCACTTTTTTTTTGTAAATTTTCTAAACTTTTGTGTCAAAGTAAATTTTTTTTCTTGCAAGTTTGTCATGCTTTTGTCATACATTTTTGACTTTTTCCACAGAAATTCCACAGTAATTTTGTGACTTTTTCTTGTAAATTTGCAACTTTTGTCATAAATTTCCTACTTTTTTCTTAACAATTTGACTTTTTTGTCATGTAAATTTGTGACTTTTCTTGTAAATTTTCAACACTTCATGTCAAGTTCCATTTTTTTCAGATAAATTTTCAACTTTTTTTTCTTATATATTTGCTACATTTTCATAAAAAAGTTCACATTTTTTTCTTGGAAATTTGCAACATTTTCTCATAAATTTATGATTTTTTTCTCCTAAAATGCACAACTTTTTCTTAAAAATGTTCAATTTTTTTCCATGTAAATTTGTGACTTATCTTGCAAGTTTGCCACGTTTTTGTCATAAACTTTTTTCTCAGAAATTTGTGGCTTTTTCACAAACTTTTTCCATGCAATTTTGTGATTTTTTTTCCTTGTAAATTTGCAACTTTTTGTCATAAATCTTCTACTTTTTGCTAAACTTTTTTCTTGTAAATTTGTGATTTTCTTTCTCTGATAATTTAAACTTCTCATAAATTTGCTATTTTTTCTTGTAAATTTGCAATTTTTTTCTCATAAATTGTGACTTTTTCAACATTTTTCCATGCAAATTTGTAACTTTTTTTCTTATAAATTTGCAACTTTTTGCCATAATTTTTCAGTTTTTTCCTCATCAATGTGAAACCTTTTCATATAAATTTAACTTTTTTCTTGGAAGTTTTCTACACTTTTCATGTCAAATTTAATTTTTTTTTCCAAAAAAATTTCCTACTTTTTTTTTCTTATAAATTTGCTACTTGTTTCATGAAAAAGTTCACATGTTTTTTGGCAAATTTGCAACATTTTCTCCTAAATTTATGATTTTTTTTTCACCCTCAAATTTGAAACTTTTTCTTAAGAATTTGCAACATGTTCTCACAAATTTGTGTTTTTTTATCTCCCTCAAACTGCATTTTTTTTTTTTAAATTTGCAATTTTTTTCTCATAAATTTTGTGACTTTTTCAACATTTTTCCATGCAAATTTGTAACTTTTTTTCTTATAAATTTGCAACTTTTTGTCATAATTTTTCAGTTTTTTTCTCATCAATGTGAAACCTGTTCATATAAATTTAACTTTTTTCTTGGAAGTTTTCTACACTTTTCATGTCAAATTTAATTTTTTTTTTTCCAGAAAAATTTCCAACTTTTTTTTCTTATAAATTTGCTACTTGTTTCATGAAAAAGTTCACATATTTTTTTGGCAAATTTGCAACATTTTTTCCTAAATTTGTGATTTTTTTTTCACCCTCAAATTTGAAACTTTTTCTTAAGAATTTGCAACATGTTCTCACAAATTTGTGGGTTTTTTTTTTTTTATCTCCCTCAAATTGCATTTTTTTTTTTAAAAAAATTTGCGACTTTTTTCCATGTAAATGTGCAACTTTTGTCATAATTTTTCTATATTTCTCTTATAAATTTGCATCTTTTTTTAACAAATTTTCCCACTTATCTTTCATAAATTTGCTAGTTTTTCCCTGAATTTTTGTTTCATTCTAAAGTGTTTGACTTCTTCCACACTACAAAAAGGCTCTCCCAAACACAGTCTTGCATAGTGCCCCCGTAAAGCCAGAAACAGCCCTGCTTTGGTGACTACTGCATTTACCTTCAGTATGGTCTCTGGTTACTGTGCCCACCTCTGTGTTCCACCAACATTTTTCCCCTCACACAGACTTTACACTATGAAGGCTTTTCCTCAGAGCCACAACTCACGGTATCCCTCAAAACCGGGCCAGAGCCAAACTGAAGAAAATGTGAGTCCAGAGTAAATAAGGCGAGGCCGCACCTCTCCAGTTTCCCCCTTAATAGCGGTGGAGCGGGCTCCATCAGTGGAGAGAGCGCGGTGAGGCTGTGGTCAAGCCACAGCAAAGGCAGTGGGGAGATGAGGGGGCGCAGGGTGGGGTGGGGATATGTACAGGTTTGCACAGACTTCTGCATAATAAACTTAACACTACAGTAAAAAAACAGTAGCAGTATTTTTTAACTGTCATGGTTCCTGTTTGATTATATTCTCAGATTGTCATAGTTTTAAGGTGTACTGGAGACAGTCTGGTGGTTCTGGGCTGAACTAAAACGACACAGTCTTTGCATGGCTGGATATTTCTTTTCATTGTTGGGGAAGAGACGTTTCTCGCTGTAAAGCAGAGTATGCAAATGCTACGGGCTCCCTTCAGCCACTAGGGGGGTTCCCAAGCTACAATTTCACCCTCAACATGTTTTTGGGGAGAATTAAACTGCTCTGTTGTCCCCTCATAAGTCTGCAATGTTTCTCTCTTAAACTTGATAAGATCAGATAAGCCTTTATTTGTCCCACAATGGGGAAATTCCTTGCAACTTTTTATTCATAAATGTGCTACTTTTTCTTGTAATTTTTTAATGTTTTTTTTCATCAATTTGCCCTTTTAAAATTTATAAATGTGCTATTTTTTCCTTATAATTTTTTGTCTCGCCCATAACTGTGCCATTTTTTGTTGTAAATTTGTGACTTTTCTTGTACATTTTTTCTCATAAATTTTTTTTTCTCGTAAATTTGTGACTTTTTTCTTGTAAATTTAAATTATTTTCCTCAACGTTGCAAATTTTTCCTTGTAAATTTTTGACTCTTTTCTCTTGTTTTTTTATACATTTTTTCCTCAAATTTGCTGTTTTCTTGTAAATTTGTTACTTTTTTCTTTGAAATTTTAAACTTCTCATAAATTTGCTATTTTTTTCCTTGTACATTTGTGACCCTTTTTGTACATTTTTAACATTTCTCTCATAAATTTGCCATTTTTTTTTTAAATTTGTGACTTCTTTTCTTGTAAACTTTTTTTTTTAACATTTTTTGTCAGAAATTTGCTATTTTTTCTTGTAAATGAAAAACTCAATTTTTTACAAAAAAAAGCTTTTAAAAATTACAGGAACAGAACTGCTAATTCACAAAAAGTAAGTAATAAATTTATCAGAAAAAAGCTGTAAATATATGAGAGAAGTCACCAATTTATGAGAACAAATTGCACACTTTCAAGGAAAAAGTAGCAAGTCTATGAGAAAAAAGTTGCAATTTACAAGAAAAAAAGTCAAGTTTGAGGGGAAAAAAATAAAAAAAATTATGAGAAATAAATGTTGAAAATTTACAAAAACAAAGTGCAAATGAACAAGGGAAAGTTTAAATTACAAGCTGCAAAGTAGAAAATTTATGAGAAAATTGTCACAATTCTACCAGAAAAATGCTGAAAATTTACAAGCAAAAAGTAGCAACTTTATGACAACAAAAGTTGCAAATTTATCAGAAATTCAGTAAAAAAAAGTTGCAAAATTACTGAAAAAATTGCACATTTACATGGAAAAAAGTTGCAAATTAGTCAGAAAAAGTTTAATTTTGCCATAATTTTTTTATTTACAAAGTCACAAGTTTGATTTAAAAATTGCAGCATTTATGAGAAAAAATGTTGAAAATTTACAAAAACGCTGCAAGTTATGAGGAAAAGAAGTAGAAAATTTATGAGAAAATGAAAAAATACTGAAAATTTGCAACGAAAACGTAGCAAATTTACAAGAAAAAAGCTGCAAACTTACTCGAAAAAAAGCCAGAAATTAATGAAAAAATTGCACACTCACAAGGAAAAAGTAGCAAATTTATCAGAAAAAAGTTGCAATTTACAAGAAATATTTTTCAGTTTACACAAAAAAAGTCAAGTTGGAAAAAAATGCTAAATTTATGAGAAAAAAATGTTGAAAATTTACAAAAACATTGTGCAAACGTACAAGAGAAAAGTCAAATTTACAAGAAAAAAGCGGCAAAGTTATGAAGAAAAAAACCTCGAAAATTTATGTGAAATTTGTCACAAATTTAGGAGTAAAATGTTGAAAATTTACAATGAAAAAGTAGTGAATTTACGTGAAAAATGTTGCAAACTTTCAAGAAAAAATTCACAAATTTGAGGAAAAAAAAGAAAATTTACAAGAAAATAATTGCATTTATCCTTAGTGTTGGTACATCAAAGTCATTTTATTCAGTTATGTAATATACTATAGGTTTATGATGATATGGGAAGGGGGACTCTTTTTTTTTCCAGTTTGTCCTCCCCTTGATTTATGCCTGTGCTGTCTTGGTTTAACTCATCCGTGACAGTGTGTCATTGTCATACAAGCTGTCCTGTATTTACATATCAATGGTGTGGGGGATTGTAGCGAAGCAGTGTAACAGCAGCAGTATAAAAGGACGGGGATCTTTCACATTCAGTGTGCAAAAGCAGATTTAAACAGCAACTTTCAGCTTTTTTTTTAACCAAGCAAACATTCTTTCTTTCTGCAAAAACAGTAAACAGGAGTTCTCTACCTGCCCAATCATCTGACAGTAAAATGTTCCAGCCACAGCCAAAACTTTGGCCACATTAGCCTGGCAGCGGTCACATCCCACCCACACAGTGTACCCAGATGGTTGGGATGTGGTGTGATTTGGCACCGGCGGCGACCCGCTCAGGTAAAGCCGCAACCAAGCTGAATGCTGACGGACAGGGTCGGGGAGTTCCAGTCTTCCTGTGGTGGCCATCCTGCTCACTGCAAACAGCACGCTGAGGAGACACAAATGACCGTCAGGTTTCTGGTTTTTTAAACACTACAACAGATTTCCAGTTAAGCTGTTCCAAATATTTGTATGTGTTTGACAAGTATGAGATTGATGGATTACACACAAATATATTTTTCAGGTTTGTTTTGGAAACTTGGGCCAATCCATCTTCTTTAGCCACTTGAAATCCTTTTGACTAGCTAATTAAAAGAAAACTAGTAGTTAAAGAGCACTTCTTATGCTCTCTTTCCCTATGCTGACACAGCTCAGAGGTTTTAAAGAAATGTCCATCACATGCGTTGGTCAAAACACCTCAGGGTTTAATTATAGCTGTATCATTTTACAGGCAGGAAAGGAGCTTTCCTCAAAACAGGCTGTTTTACGGCATACTGCTTTAAATGCTAATGAGCCCCAGCTCACCACATCCTCCCGCTTTCATAATTTCTCTGAGATCTCTGTTGTGATGGCAATGCCATGTTTGAGGCTAGCATTAGCTTTTGGCTTTGGCTCTCAGACTAATAAAAATTAGCCATTCAACATCTTCCAGCAAATAGCTGAGAAAATACCACTTGGAAACTCCTGGAACATGCTATAATTTCTGAGGACTGTGGGTGAGACTGCTGTTTCGAAATGGATGTAATTAACGTCTCATAAATTTGCCTTTTTTCTTGTAAATATGACTTTTCTTGTAAATTTTAATATTTTTCCTCAAATGTTCTATTTTCTTGTAAATTTGTGACTATTCTCATAAATTTTTAACATTTTTTTTCTCATAAATTTGCTTAACTTACATTTGCTTAATTAACTTTGCAACCACAAGTTTCCAAAACTTCCACAGAGTACCTTAAATTCTCAAGACTGTTACAAAGATTTTCTAGCTTTACTGGGTGTATATAGTAAAGGATAAAACAAGGCGTCTTGTCTACTTTCTCAGTTTACCTTGTCATTTTTTCCCTACATCACTGATCTTATCTACTTTGTGAAGCTCCGGTTTACAGTGGGTATAGAAAGAATCACCCCCTTCAAAATAATCAGCAGGTTTTCCTTGGGAATTGATGGTATTTTACCCCATCCATTTTTCCTTCTATCCTGAAAAGTGCTCCAGTCCCTGGAACAAGGAAACACATTCACAAAAATGCATCCACAACAGGATAGTACCACCTCCCTGCTTTACTGTAGGAATGGTGTCATCTGGATGGCGAGCTGTATGGGGTTTCCACCAGACATCGTCTGGTGTTGATTCCATTCATTTATTCATTCATTCATCTTCTTCCGCTTAATCCTTTTCGGGTCGCGGGGGTGGGGGGGTGGGGGGGGGGGCTGGAGCCTATCCCAGCATCTTTGGGCGAGAGGCAGGGTACACTCTGGATAGATCGCCAGTCCATCGCAGGGCCAACACAGAGAGCCAGACAACCATTCACTCTCACAGTCATACCTAAGGACAATTTAGAATCCCCAGTTTGATGCCAATTAACCTAACTTGCATGTTTTTGGCATGTGGGAGGAAATCGGTGAAAAAATCAGAGTAAACCCACGCAGACACGGGGAAAACATGCAAACTCCACACAGATCACTGTTGGTCGGGGGCTGGGATCGAACCCAGGATCCCCCGGCTAAGGGTGAGTTGCTGTGCTGCTGTAGTGCTAACCACTCCGCCACCGCGCCGCCCTGGTGTTGATTCCAGATAGCTCAATTTCAGTCTCATCTGACCACAGAACCTTGAAGTTGCATTTTGGGAGGCCTTTTTTTTTAGCAGTGTTATTGCAACCCTCCCATATAAGTTATACTGAAGAATCTGTTATACTGTCACATGCACACAATGAACACTCTTCATCATAAAGTTGTCTCTTGATAGCTTCTCTGACTAGTTTCCTCCTCGCGCTTTCATCCAATTTGGAGGGACGTCCTGGTCCAAGGAGGGGGGTCTCAGTTGTACCAAATACTTCCACTGTCTTTCTAAGGATTGATGAAGCCTTTGATTTTTTTTTTTTGTATCCATTTCCTGATTTATGCCTGTCCACAACTTTATCCTGGAGATCTTTTGACAGTACCTTCCCACCCATAATTGATTTTTTGCTTCAAGTTGCACTACCAAGGACTGAAATACTCCAGGAATAGCTCCTTTTATGCTGAGCTAATCAAAATAACCACAATTGATCAACAGTGAAAGTGAAATGGATTGGTATGCTATTTAGATGGTGATTAGATACACCTGATTGAGTTTACAAATCACTTTTTTAAGAGGGAGTGATCATTTATCTTACTCAGTGGTTCTGCTTTTTATCTTTTTTTTCTGACCTTTTGCCGTTACATTTTTTAGTTTGATGTGGTAAGTTGCACTGAGTAAATACAACCTGGTTAAAAATGGGCTGCAAAGCAACAAAATGATTATTTTGAAGGGGAGTGATTCTGTTCTATACCCAATATAGATCTTTTAAATCAGTGGTCCCCAACCACTGGTATGCATACTGGTACCAGTCCTTGGGCCACTTGTTACCGGAGCACAGGGAGAAAAAAAAACTAATTTATTCTGTTCCTCTGTATTGATAATCGAAGTCTTAACGAGTGCTTTCTTTTGAAAAATTACAAAATATTCGCTCTCTTCCTAAGCCCGACTTCCTGCCTGTGGTGTCCTGTGGTCTTGACACAAACTTGTCTCAGTAATTAGCAGTGATGCTTGAAAACTAAACCTGCAAACTAGCTAGCTAAAATGAATAAAAAACAGAGTTTCTTTGTAAAGGGGAAAAGGCCCACTGATGAGATGACAGAAGAGCCTCAGACTGCTAAGAAAATAAAAGGTGCATTTAACAGGAAATACCAGGAGCAGCATCGGTGAAGAGTTGACCCCTCCTGCTACTAAGGACATTTGCCATCAACTTTTAGGAAAAGATGCAATTCAAAAATATATGTTTTATATATGTCCCGTTTTAGCCTCCACCATTACAAGGAGAATTGATGAAGTAGAGCAGGACATCGAGGCGTAATTGTTGGAGGAGAATTACTGAGTCACTGTGGTATGCAATCCAAGTGGGTGAGTCTGAGAGGGATGAGATGGGGCCGTCTCCTTGCAGAGAAATAAGCTCAAAGCTCCCAGTGAAAGTGAGTTTTGTTTTTTTTTTTTAAAATGACACTTTATTTTTATGCTGTATGTATTCCTTTCATTTTAACCCCGCCGGTCTGCGGAAAAGGTTTTTAACATGTAACCGGTCTGTGAGGCAGAAAAGGATGACGACCACTGTTGTAAATGTCAAAGGATGGAGGTAGATGTATAACTCCCAGGAACAACTACCTGTTGAAGACCTTACCTGCAAACTTTTCACACATTTTCATTACATTCGACTTGGAATTTTGACATGTATTACTAACAAATGGGCATCAAAATAACTGCCCAAGGAGCTATCAAAAGGAGTTAAATACGGTAGATGTTGAGAGGAAAGACTTCAGCAGGAGCTGCTTTTAAATTCTTCCATCTATTCATCACCACTATATTAACCCATAAGAACCCAGTCCCCCATAGTTTTCTTTGAAGGAGAAAGGGGTCTGGGTTGTTATGGGTTAAAGCTATTGCAACAGAATGAAAAAGGCATTCAATACATTTTCTGAGCTTCTCTGAAAGTCAGTAAAACATAATCTGAAATGACTGCCATATTTCCTTTGCTGCTCCATAAGCTCCTTCCAGCATTCTTAACCTAGAACAAAGTTTTATGTACCTAATACCTTTATTTAAATTGAGTTATGAGGTTTTAAAACACATCTGCCAAAAATTTTGTGCCCATGTTCCCTCAGGCCTGTTCACATATGATGCTGATTTAAGTCTGTGAAGGATTTAGTGCCCCTGGTATTGTACACAAGCTCCCTAAACTCAGCCTAATGTCTGAAATGTAAATGTTTTGAGGGTTACAGTGGTGTAGTCTAAGGTCAGCAGACAGACTCGGGTGTTGCTACGACCCTCACTGCTACAGCTGCTGTTGGATCGGAGCCAGTCAAGCCGACTGTGCTGAGGTTTTTATTAAAACAACAGCAGCAGAATAAGAAGGCACGTTCTTCATGAAACTTGAATGGCCTCAACAGTTGACGGTGCCCTTCCCCTAGCTGTTTCCCGTTTTTTTAAACATTCATAACTCCCAAGGAATTTGTAGCAGAGAACAGGATATTGTCTGGACCCGAGGTATCCACTTTCCATCTCGGAGCTGAGCCCAGAAGAGACTGGGAATTAGAGTCTGTGTCTGCAGGCTGTAACCAGGGAAATTCAAGTCTATTAAAAGAGAACTTTACAACAACTAGAAAGTGCTCAGAGAGTGCATACCTCCACCAACAATTTAGTACCAGATTTTTATGATTTCATTTTGGCACCACCCTCCTACGTATATATGCATTTTTCATTAAACTGCATGCATAATTCGGCAAGAAAATAAAGAAAAGGTTAAAAAAAAGCCCCATCTCACAGTGTTAAAGGAACACTCAGGATTTTTATCCACTATAATTATTAGTAATCTTATATCATGAGGATGATATATATACTGTACACATGTGGACAAAATTGTTGGTACCCCTCTGTTAATGAAAGAAAAACCCACAATGGTCACAGAAATAACTTGAATCTGACAAAAGTGGTAATAAATAAAAATTCTATGAAAATTAACCAATGAAAATCAGACAATGCTTTTGAATTGTGGTTCAACAGAATTATTTTAAAAACAAACTCATGAAACGGTTCATGGGAAACGGTTCATGGGAAATGGTTTACTTGAAGAGTTTCAATCTGGGTTTAGAATCCATCATAGTACTGAAACAGCCTTAGCGAAGGTCACTAACGACCTCCTCATCGCATCTGATAATGGACTGGTTTCTGTACTTGTCCTTTTAGACCTTAGTGCAGCTTTTGATACCATCGATCATAATATTCTACTTGATAGATTAGAACACCATGTTGGACTTAATGGAACTTTGTTGCAGTGGTTTAGATCTTATTTATCTGATATGTTCCAGTTTGTTCATGTAAATAATGAGTTTTCTTTCAACTCAAAGCTTAGTTCTGGAGTTCCACAGGGATCTGTGCTAGGCCCTACTCTTTTTAGTTTATATATGCTTCCGTTAGGCAACATTATTAGAAAGCACTGTATACATTTTCAGTGTTATGCAGATGACACACAATTATACCTGTCAATGAAGCCAGATGATACTAATCAATTAGCCAAGTTAGAAGCCTGTCTTAAGGAAATCAAAGCTTGGATAACTTGTAATTTCCTGCTATTAAATTCAGATAAGACTGAAGTCATTCTTGTTGGTCCAAAAAACCTCAGAAATACCTTTCCAAATCAAACTTTCAGTTTGGATGCGGTTACTCTTTCTCTTAATAGCTCTGTGAGGAACCTTGGATTTATTTTTGATCAAGATCTGTCCTTCAATTCACATATTAAATTTGTTTCTAAGACTGCCTTCTATCATTTGCGTAATATTGCCAAGATTAGGAGCATCTTGTCTCAGAGTGATGCTGAGAAACTGATCCACGCTTTTGTTAGCTCGAGATTAGATTACTGTAATTCTTTATTATCTGGCTGTCCTAAAACATCTTTAAAAAGTCTTCAGCTGATCCAAAATGCTGCAGCAAGAGTTTTAACAGGTACTAGAAAGAGAGATCATATTTCTCCGGTTCTGACCTCCCTTCATTGGCTTCCCATAGAGTTTAGAATTAAGTTTAAGATCCTTCTTCTTACTTACAACGCTCTAAACAATCAGGCTCCTTTTTATTTAAAAGATCTGATACTACCGTATTATCCTAACAGAGCACTACGCTCCTAAAATGCAGGATTACTTGTAATACCTAGAATCTCCAAAAGTACAATGGGAGGCAGAGCCTTCAGTTATCAAGCTCATCTCCTGTGGAACCAGCTGCCAATCTGGATTCGGGAGTCAGACTCGATCTCTGTTTTTAAGAATAGGGCTAAAACCTACCTTTTTGATATAGCCTACAATTAGGGAGGGATCATGTGTTTCTGAACCCTCCCTTAGTTATGCTGCTAATAGGTTTAGTCAGCCGGGGGACCTCCAATAATGCACTGGGCCTCACTCCTTTCTTCACTCTCAATGAAATATTTTTTTTTTTTGCTGGTCATTAACATCTGTTTGTTCTCTCCCATAGATTGAGTCCCCATCGTGCTGTTTGTTCTCTACATGTCTGTTCTTTTCATCTTCTCTGTCCCCTCACCCCCCAGCCAGTCGCAGCAGATGACTGCCCCTCCCTGAGCCTGGTTCTGCTGGAGGTTTCTTCCTGTTAAAAGGGAGTTTTTCCTCTCCACCGTCGCCAAGTGCTTGCTCACAGGGGATCGCCTGATTGTTGGGGTCTTTCTGCAACTGTGGGGGTTCCCCTTACAGTTGATAGTGCTATGAGATGACTGTTGTTGTGAAATGGCGCTATATAAATAAAGTTGAATTGAATTGAAACAGGCCTGGACAAAAATGATGGTACCCCTAGAAAAGACTGAAAACAATGTGACCATAGGGACATGCTCAACCAAGATGTGTCCTCTAATTAACATCACAGGTGTCTACAAACTTGTAATCAGTCAGTCGGCCTATTTAAAGGGTGACAAGTAGTCACTGTGCTGTTTGGTGACATGGTGTGTACCACACTAAACATGGACCAGAGGAAGCAAAGGAGAGAGGTGTCTCAGGAGATTAGAAAGAAAATTATAGACAAGCATGTTAAAGGTAAAGGCTACAAGTCCATCTCCAAGCAGCTTGATGTTCCTGTGACTACAGTTGCACATATTATTCAGAAATTTAAGATCCACAGGACTGTAGCCAACCTCCCTGGACGTGGCCGCAGGAGGAGACGGATAATACGAATGGTAACAAAAGAGCCCAGAACAACCTCTAAACACATTCATGGTGAACTCCAAGGTCAAGGTACATCAGTGTCAGATCGCACCATCCGTCGTTGTTTGAGCCAAAGTGGACTTCATGGGAGACGACCAAGGAGGACACCACTGTTGAAAACAAATCATAAAAAAGCCAGACTGGAATTTGCCAAACTGCATGTTGACAAGCCACAAAGCTTCTGGGAGAATGTTCTCTGGACAGACGAGACAAAACTGCAACTTTTTGGCAAGGCACATCAGCTCTATGTTCACAGACGCAAAAATGAAGCATACCAAGAAAAGAACACTGTCCCTACTGTGAAACATGGAGGAGGTTCTGTTATGTTCTGGGGCTGTTTTGCTGCATCTGGCACAGGGTGCCTTGAATCTGTGCAGGGTACAATGAAATCTCAAGACTATCAAGGTATTCTAGAGAGAAATGTGCTGCCCAGTGTCAGACAGCTTGGTCTCAGTCGCAGGTCATGGGTCTTGCAACAGGATAATGACCCAAAACACACAACTAAAAACACCCAAGAATGGCTAAGAATGAAACATTGGACTATTCTAAAGTGGCCTTCTATGAGCCCTGATCTAAATCCTATTGAACATCTGTGGAAGGAGCTGAAACATGCCGTCTGGAGAAGGCACCCTTCAAACCTGAGACAACTGGAGCAGTTTGCTCGTGAGGAGTGGGCCAAAATACCTGCTGAGAGGTGCAGAAGTCTCACTGACAGTTACAGAAATTGTTTGATTGCAGTGATTGCCTCAAAAGGTTGTGCAACAAAATATTAAGTTAAGGGTAACATCATTTTTGTCCAGGCCTGTTTCATGAGTTTGTTTTTTAAAATAATTCTGTTGAACCACAATTCAAAAGCATTGTCTGATTTTCAATGGTTATTTTTCATAGAATTTTTATTTATTACCACTTTTGTCAGATTCAAGTTATTTCTGTGACTATTGTGGGATTTTCTTTCATTAACAGAGGGGTACCAACAATTTTGTCCACGTCTGTATCCCAATATACTACATTTTCTGTAACTTCTTTACAGTAGTTTAGAATTAATAAACACATAGAAAAGATCATCTCTTTATTAACATTTTGAATTATATCCTGTAAAAAAAAAAAATCAGTTGTACAGATTTATCCATCATTAATTTTTTCCTTTTATTTAAATATGTAATAATATTCAATTAATATTCCTCTAATTGTTCCTTTTTTCCTCCTAATGTTGGGTTGGAAAACATTAAATATCATAACGAGGTTTACTTTGACTGCACACCAACATTCATTGAAATGTTGCACATTTATTTATTTAGTACAATAAATCCTATGTAGCCTATTATGATTTATTATTAGTAAAATACATTTATATACATTTAGAAACTCACCTATGGCAACATGAAAACAGTATCCCTTTCCATCTTCGTAAGTCTTTATTAAACAGCGTTCCGAGGGCAAAAGCCCGTTTTACCTTTCAACTCTGGTGTTTTCACAGCTGAAGATTCTTTAGTGCCTCGAATTTGTAAAAGCTCTCTGTAATCTTTCACATTCTTGCTTGTTACGGAGGTCACTACGTTGGATCATGCTGGGACACGCCCCGTCCAAACTGTGCATGCTCATAGCGGAAACAGTCACGGAAATGACGTAAAGATACCACCATAAACAGCTTATTTTGTGGTACCCCAATATAAACAACAGAGCTTTATATGAAACGATAGACATTTTTACCTCATCAGCCGATATGTATCGTCATATCGCACAGCCCTAACCACCACTGGATGTTGCGTTAAGGTGTGTTCAGACCAAACGCGGGTAAATTTAGTCCACCCCCATTTGCAATGGGTAAATGTTTGATAAGAGAAGTAAACGGCCACATTGACTATGCTATGTAATGCTATCTGGAGTAACAAACAGCTGCCCAGGACACCGTGCACATAAGTTAATAATAATTTTAAAAAAGGCCACATAATAACTGGGAGTAGGGTATAGTGTGATTCACACGGTCATTAGAACTCATGCAGCAGTGCTTAGAATGGTAATGAGTAAACAACACGCTAGCTGAGCTCTTATAAGCCTTTGCAGTGTGATGGCGCTAGACATCAAGTCACCAAATAATAGCAGCAGGCCAAAGGTTCAACAGGAGGGCCTAGAAAAAGTGGGCGGGGCTAGTACCACGGGGAGTCAGTTCACTGCTGAAGAATTCAGTTGCCAGCTTATTTTAATTAAAAAGTGCCAAATATAACCTACTGCACCTTTAAGGGACAAAACAAACTGGCATAAAATATGCAATGTCCCGGTTAACACGAGAAAGCTTGCAACCCTGTGCGTAGCACACCTCACACCATGTGTGATGATGAGCATAACTTTCCAAGGAATTTCATCAGGCGAGAACCAACTTGGCCAGATGAGTTTGTCGTGTTTGGCTGCCTTTAGAGCATCATTCCTTTCTTGCACCACATCCACTTTCACAAGGTAGCTTTACAAGAGGACAGAGTGGCCCAGGGCTGCACTGAAAGAGGAATCAAAGAGCCAGGCAGCCCTGCAGGGTGGCCGCGTAGCAAGAGAATGGCTCACATTTTACTACTTTACTGGAAAAAAAAAAAAAACAGTCAATGAAAGGACATTTCATTGCTACTTCAGGCGGCCGTTCCTCACCTAAGACCCTCCACGTTCCCGTACCAACACTCCATGTACTGTAGGGACTTATCAGTATATCTGCAAGGTTTTAAAAACACGCACAAACTGGGCCAAAGGAATGGTTACACAACACAGCAGGGGAACTCACTGCTTCTGATGGAATCTGTGAGGGGTTCACGGTCCAGAGAAACGTCCCTCTGAGTCTCCTGCATCTGAAAAAAATGAGGAGAAAAAGCAAGTCCAAAATAATCAGCAGCGTGCACCAATAAAAACAGGTCATAATATAACTGAGGGGTACTTATTTGATTTTCTACTATGGGTCTGGTGTTCCTCACTTGTTTTAATGTCCCATGTCTGTTTTTGTCATAGAATTTTTAATCTTGTACATGTCTACAGATGGTACGTTTCCTCAGTGGTCAAGTTTTTTTTAATCCAGTCTGAGGTTTGGGATTCCACTTCAGCCCAACACTTGGAAGGAATGCATTCTTACCTTAATATGTTTTTTGAGGTATTCAGCTCTGGTCATGAGGCTTTTAATCTGGAGAGGGAAATAAAATTCCAATAAATGAGGCTGTAGTTCAGTGTCAACAAATTCTTTCCCCCCATAATTCTGTTTCTCTGGGCTTCATTTTAAATACAACGGTAGGAATAAGTATTGAACGCATGACCCCGTTTTTCAGTACAATGCTGCAAAACTAACCTCTGCTGTAAACAGAAACAACTTCTTCTTCTTGGATCATCTGCCTCCATCTCACCCTATCCCTTCATCTGCAACACCAGCCCTCTCCATGTCCTCCTTCGCTACATCCATGAATCTTCTCTGTGGTCTTCCTCTTTTCCTCCTGCCTGGCAGCTCCATCTTCAACATCCTTTGTCCAATACATCCACCATCCCTCCTCTGCACATGTCCAAACCATCTCAGCCTTGACTCTCTTACTTTGTCTCCAAACCGCTCAATCTGAGCTGTCCCTCTGATATACTCATTTATAATCCTGTCCCTCCTAGTCACTCCCAGTGACAATCTTAGCATCTTCAACTCTGCCACCTCACCAGCTCCGTCTCCTGTGTTTTCATCAGTGCCATCTCCAAACCATACATCATAGCAGGTCTCACTACCATCTTGAAAATCTTCCCTCTCACTCTAGGTGTTATCCTTCTGTCACAAATCACGCCTGACACTCATCACCACCCACTCCACCCTGCCTGTACTCTCTTCGTCACCTCTCTTATGCATTTTCCATTGCTTTGGATGGCTGACCCCAGGTATTTAAACTCTTCGACCTTTACTACCTCTACTTCTTGCATCTTCACCATTACACGTGCCTCCTTCTCATTCACACACATACACTACTCACAAAAAGATAGACATATCTGGCTTTCGGGTGAAATTTATGGAAAATGTAAAAAGTTCCCAATACAGTGATATTATATCATGAAAGTAGGGCATTTAAGTAGAAGCATGCAATGGTGATTTCCACATCTCAAACAATTTATTGAAACAAAAGTCAACAACAGTGGTGGGTATACCACAACAAAAAATGTCTGTCTCAATAACTTGTCATGTGCCCTTGAGCATCAATTACAGCTTGACAATGATGTTTCATGATGTTCACAAGTCGACTTATTGTCTGCTGAGGCATGGCATTCCACTCTTCTTGAAGGGCGGCCCTCAGGTCATTGAGGTTGTGGGGTGCAGGGTTACAAGCCTCTACACAGTGACTCAGCTGATCCCATAGGTTTTCTATGGGATTCAGGTCTGGAGAAAGTGCAGGCCACTCCATTTGAGGTACCCCAGCCTCCAGCTGCCATTCCCTAATGATGTGACCTTGATGAGCTGGAGCATTGTCATCCATGAAGATGAAATTAAGCCTGTGTTGTTCATACAGGGGCACAATGACTGGATTGATGATGTTATTCAGGTATTACTGGCTTGTCACTGTACTATTCACAAGGTGTAGGACAGTTCTGTATTGACTAGATACACCTGCCCTGACTGTAACATGGTGACAACAGTGGCTGATGCACAGCGCTCTCCTTGACGTCTCCAACATTGTTGGCGGCCATCATTTCTGCCAATGTGAATCAACTTTCATCAGAGAACAGCACTGAGGCCCACTGGTCCCTTGTCCAGTGTAAATGCTCCCTGGTCCATGCAAGACAATGACACCTGTGCATGGTGGTGTGGTCAGGTACCCTTGGAGGTCGTCTAGCACGCACACCATGCTGATGTAAACAGTTTTGAATGGTCTGACGTGACACTTGGGTGCCTCTCACCTCCCTTAAATGTGCTGGGAATTGAGTGACTTCATTATCCAGTTCCACAGGACACTGTTCACAATGAAGCGGTCATCAGCATGGGATATGGCCTAAGGACGTCCACTTCTATGCCTTTCCATGACTCTTCCAATTTCTCTGTATTGCTGTTGCAACCTGCTGACACACTCACACTCTAAGCTCAATGGCCACTTCCCTCTGAGAACATCCTCTTTGAAGCCTCACACTGGCAAGGTACTGTTGATCATTTGTTAGATGTCATCTTGATCACATGATGTCAAAATGTGAACAGCATGATGAAGAGTACTGTTTAAATACCAATTCTAATAGAACCAGAAAATTTATTGGTCGATTCATGGATCAAACACCTGTTGTGAATTTTGCCATTAAGCACCTTGTTAGAGAACAGCAAGTTATACAAAAAGTACTGAAACATTGAACAGTTGGACATGTGCATTCACAAGGTTAGAGAAGGTCAAATTAAGTTCACCTGGAAAGGATACCGTGCATTTTAGGTGCATCCTGAAATTTCACCCAAAAGCCGAACATTCCTAACTTTTTGCGAGTAGTGTATATTCTAAGATAAGATAAGATAAGATAAGCCTTTATTAGTCCCACAACGGGGAAATTCCAGGATTGCAACAGCACAGGGATAGCAACACTCAGAGCAACAATCAGAAGGCAAGAAAAAAACAAGCAAGCAAGAGCAGCTAATAAACATATGTACGTATTACTATAAAATATATATATATACACACACACACAGACACACAGTGCAGAGCATTGTAGCTGGATGGAATAAATATATGAATATATGAACACACAGTGCAGAGCATTGTAGCTAGATGGAATAAATATGTAAATATATAAACACCCACAGTACGGAGCATTGCAGCTAGGTGGAATAAATATGCAAGTATATAAACACACACAGTGCGGAGCAATGTAGCTAGATGGAATAATATGTAGATATATAAATATATAAACACACCCAGTGCTGAGCATTGTAGCTAGATGGAATAAATATGCAAATATATAAACACACACAGTCTGCTTCTGTGTGTCTTGCTTCTCGTGACTTTCATTCCTCTTCTCTCCAGAGCATACCTCCACCTCTCGAGGCTCTCTTCCACCTGCTCCCTACTCTCACTACAGATCACAATGGCGTCTGCAAGCATCATGGTCCACGGAGAGGCCTGCCGGATCTCATCTGTCAGCCTGTCCATCACCATGGCAAATAAGGAGGAGCTCAGAGCCGATCCCTGATGTAATCCCACCCCCACCGTGAATCCATTCGTCACTCCTACAGTGCACCTCACCCCCCCACCTCGCTGTCCTTATACATGTCCTGCATCACCCTCACATACTTCTCTGCCACTCCTGATTTCCTCATACAGTACCACACTTCCTCTCTTGGCACCCTATCATATGCTTTCACTAGATCCACAAAGACACAGTCCAACTCCTTCTGACCATCTCTATACTTCTCCATCAACAGT
The DNA here is from genome assembly GCA_020510985.1 of Pholidichthys leucotaenia. Taxonomy (NCBI): domain Eukaryota; kingdom Metazoa; phylum Chordata; class Actinopteri; order Cichliformes; family Pholidichthyidae; genus Pholidichthys; species Pholidichthys leucotaenia. Next base: position 412,066,159 of record CM035837.1, read on the forward strand.
CTTAAAGCAAACACTGCATCTGTAGTACTCTACAGATTCAGATTTATGCAGGCTAAACTATGCTAAACATAGTTGGCACACTGATTTTAACAATTCCCAGAACTCTAATAAAAGCTTTTTGAACTGAAGCAAGATTAATTGTGTGATGTGATTAATTACTGTAAATTGTGATGTTACTGTGTAGCAGGAAATGTGATAATTTTCAAATGTGTGGGGTCTAATGATTAAAATCAGATCAAACTCATTACTACTGATCTTTCTAATTTCTTTCTAAACACTTCATATGTTACACATGTGTAAATAGCAACCGCTCTGGTCAGGAGCCCGAGGCTGGTCTTTACTGTGGTTATTAGTTTTCTAGTGATGGTGAAGCCTCATGGCTGCATCTACAGTCATACCTAGTTGTTACCCTGACATTAAAAGCCAGCCCTTCTGGTCATTAGTAGAGCAACATCTGAGGGTCATAATGACAGGCGACCTAAAGCTGATGACTTAAATAATCACTCTGACCACAGTTTTTTAAGTATCCGGCCCTGACCTCAAGCTTATGCGGCCGCAGAACTTTAATCACAATCACTTTAATCACAAAACAAAACAAATGTGGAAGAAATCTACATGGGTGAGCAAAGTTGATAAAAAGCAGAATCGTCATTACGGACAAAGGCTACAAATACATCCAGCCGTAATGACTCCAGATCAACGCGCTCCGAGAGATCCAAGCTATGACTCATGTTCGGGTAGCAGAGATATTGACTAGCAGCGCTGAGATTTCTGTAGATGCAAGCGCACATGGAGGCCAGCTACGGCAGCATGTGTTGGCTCTTTCTGGATTCTCACAGGCACACATGCTTTCAATCTAACCCCTGATACTGCCTCCCTAATGCTGCATTAGATTATTACAGCCGCAGCTGAATTTACTTAAGAAAAGCACCCATAAAACTTCAAATAGGGAGGTCTACAACCACCCCAGTCCCTGTGGGCTTTGTTGGTAAAGCTCAGATGGTTGTTTTATCAATTGCTTCTAAACAATGCACCAAAAAAAGCCTTAGACGTTGAGGTAGATAGATGTAACTTTTTCACAAAATTGTACTTTACTGAGTAGCTTAATGCAGGGTACCTTTTACTTTTAATTGAGTGCATTTACAAAGAAAAAAAAAATGCACTTTTACTACATTTTAGTACATTTAGCCCTATTCTCTGTTACTTTTGATTACAGTCATTTTGGCCACCAACCATGGCCATGTGCTTTGCAGCCCCTTTCATTCCATTTGCTGATTATGTCTCATAAAATAATGGAAAACATGGAGCTTCAAATCACTTTGTGACCACAAGGTGTCACTAAAACCTGACAAGCAAAAAGCTCAATATAGTGCTTTTAAAGAGCCCCTATTTTGCACTTTTTCCACAGGTTGACACAGCTCCCAGAGGTGTTAATGAAGTGTTTGTGGCATGTTTTGGTCAAAACACCCTAGAGTTTAAAGACTGCAGTACCATTTTACAGATAGGGAAGGAGTCTCCTCAAAACGGGCTGTTTCACGACATACCACTTAAAATACTGATGATCCCAGCTCACCCCACTCTCATTCTTTCATCATTTCTCTGAAATTTTTGTTTTGAAGGTACTAAAGTTAGTTTTAAGCCTTGGTTGTCTGACTAAGGAACATACTAACAAAGATACTAACAACTACTGGCTAAATTTGAGTTTAAAAAGCCCAAATAAAACATTACTGGAGCTAGAGATGTGTGGCTTGAGGGGCTGATGTTTAATGTTTATTTGAAAGGGACATTACATACCAATGAATATTAATACAAATGTAAGTATGCCAGATTTAGCAATACTGCTAATTTGCATATGTAGCACCCCGACGGTTCACAAAAACACACAGTCATACACGAGAAGAACATCTGCAATGAAACTGTACAAAGTGGATATGCTAAAGTGCAAGAGTTAAGGTGTTACAAAACAAAACATTCAAATGTCACATGAGTGAAGTGCTGTGTACGCATACACACACATACACCCAAGCACCTCACAGCAACAATGACTGGTCCCTGGGGTATAATAAGCACAGAAACCACCCTGAATGATTGGATTGACAGCTAACTATAGCCAACTGAGGAGGTGTCCAATCTAAAATAAATGAATAAAATAAGCTAAAACACTATCTATCAATGAAATGTATGGTGAAGATTTGGTAAATGGGTGCCTTGTGGGAATGGAGAGAAATATAGAAAATAGACATAAATGGACATCTAGTGGCTAAGCTGGCAGACTGTCAGCTTGTAACTGTCAGGCTGTCCTCAAAGTTGGTCAAAAAACATGTCTGTGGTGGCTCAGACCAGCTAATGTTAGCAGTCAAATCTACACTGCTGTTACTGCCAAAATCTAACAAAATAGCCAAAATGCTGCAAGTTATATAATCAGTTTTGGACTAATGAACCAGCTGGTCTAATTCTGTGATTACAATTTACAAAAAAAAAAAAAAAAAAAGCCATAAAATCCCTGATTTTGTCACAAAGCTGTGACACTAAATCTGTGTCAAAGCTGTGACAATAAAATCACTGATTAATGTCACATAGCTGTCAATGCTAACGGCATCTGTATCATGTTGGGAAAATACAAACTAGGCCAGAATGATGAGAGCTATATTATATCGACTGTGGCATAACAAACAAACTGGGACAGCAGATATCTAGTGGGATGACTAGAATTTACAAAGACAGGCTCTAAAAACCATGGTCAGGCCGCTAACTAGCTTGTTAGCTGAGGTAGCGGCACTGTAGCTACAGTATGTGACTCTGTGGGGAAACTTGCTCTTCTCTAAGGAGAGGGTGTACTGGATTATACAGGAGGCAGGTCTGTGTTGGGTCTGTTAAGGGTAGCATCTCACTGGGCTGAGACAGCCCACAACTAGTTGGAGATTAAAAAAAAAAAAAACGTGAGACAAATCGGGAGAATTTATGACAATTTTCACTTGGAATTACACTGTCACACAAATGTTGCAATAATGTTGCAAAAACTGCCAGCAAGTTTTTGGCCAACATTCTCCAGGCGTTTCCATACATGTCACGCAAGTGTTGCAGGATATTCTCATAACATGTGCAAGACTAAATGTAAGGGGTTTTTGCGCTCACAACCGTCCCGCAATGGCTGCCCAACAGTCGAGACGAGGTTGAGATGGATTTGAGACACCTGCAATGACTCTGAGACTACCTGTGGCAAGGACCCACAGGCCATATAACATACCATGTAACAGCTGACCAGATTCATGCTTTATTGAAAGCTGAAAATGGGAAGACAGCACATGCTGAAACAAGACCTTAATTATGGTACTACACATCTTACAGTGGAATGCGAGGAGTCTTATAGCAAACAGACAAGAACTCAAGAAGTATCTTTACAAACTAGAAGTTGTTCCACAGGTAGTGTGTGTACAGGAGACATGGCTTCAACCTCACTTAGATTTTGTTATTCCAGGATACAGTTCAATCAGACAGGATAGAATTAACACTGTAAATGGAGGAGGATGTGCCACTTTCATTAAAGATGGCCTGGTGTATAGGGCGATTCCTTCCCCTGAGGATATAGAGTGTAATATTATTGAAATATGTAGGTCAAATGGACAAGGAAATATTAAGCTGATTAATTATTACAACCCATGTAGGAAGTTAACAGCAGATATTTTCAGTGTTATGGCAGGGGAAGGGCATATGAACGAGGTATAGTGTGGAGACTTTAATGCCCACAGTAGCTTGTGGGGAAGCATACATACAGATAACAATGGAAATGTTGTGGAAGAGATGTTAGATGAAAGATTGTTAATTTGTCTAAATAGTGGTGAAGGTACCAGGGTGGATGTGCATAGGGGCACATTCTCATGTATTGACCTGACTCTGGTATTGGATTCTTTAGTGAGCACCTGTGAATGGACGGTTATGAACAGGACAACTATGGTAAGTGATCACTTCCCAATACTTACAGTCATTAAAACTGAAGTATGTATACAAGAGGGAAGATATTTTACAAGATGGTGTTTTGACAAGGCAGACTGGGAAAAATTTAGGCAATACTGTGTTCAATCGTGTCATTTGGTAACATTAGAAGGTGGCATAGAGGAGTGTTCAAGTCAGGTAACCAATCATATTCTGACTGCTGCAATAGCAAGTATACCAAAGAAAACAACACAGGGTAGGAAGAAGGTTGTACCCTGGTGGAATGACGAATGTAGAATTGCAATAAAAGAGTGAAACAAGGCATTCAGACAGCTGAGGAAGAATATGACTAGTGAAAACTTAATAGAGTATACAAAGAAAAGGGCAGTTAGGTCTGTTAGCGCTTTGTCGCGTCAGAGTGCTATTTTGTCCGCTTTTGTTTGTTTTTATTGATTTCGTTTTTAATTTTTTATCTCTGTTTGCTGATGTTAGTTTTTGTTTGGTGCTAGCTTGGTACTGGCCTCGCTGAAAAGCCCGATCGGACACGCGAGTGGGTCGGACCCCCGGCTGGGCTGTTTTTACCGGGCTAGGCTACCTGCTAACCTGTTTTTAGCCTTTTTAGCTGTTTTTAGCTAACTTGTTTTTAGCTGTTTTAGCTGTTTTTGGCTGGCTATCCACCTCATCACCTGGAACGCCATGGCTCCATCCCTGACGTGTATCCGCTGTGTATCCCTCCTTAGTAAGGTTTCTGAGCTGGAAGTAAGACTCTCCAACCTCTGCAAGATTCGGGGGGCTGAGGAACATCTCAATACCATTATACTCGGGCGAACAACGACTCCGGCAACCGATTCGCAGCTGGCAGAGACGGCTACCTACTATATCTGGGGGAGTTTAGTGCATCTCCATCTCCGTCCACTTCCACCCCTGCTCCGGTTCCGGCTTCTTCAGATGTCCAGGACCACAGCAATCGACACTGGCTTCGTCTCAGGGCTAAACCCAAAGCCCCGGTTGGTACTTTTCACACTCAATGCGTGCCCTGGACCTTGGTTGGACCAGCTGGCAATCATCGTCGGTCTGCCAGACAGGGTTGTGCCTCTTCTCTTCCCATGCTCCTGGAAAATAAATTCAACATCCTTTCTCTGAAGGATTTTCCCCACCTGGACACTGGCCGTCTGCCTGTGGCTGCCCCTCCTCCTCCTTCCTCTCCCTCAGCGGCAGCTCAGGTCCACAAACCCCGGACTAAGACTACTCTAGGTGTGCCAAATTACACACCAGCTCCAAATAGAAGAGAGCGCATCACCCCACCTTCACAACAACAACACTCTCAACAAAATTATTCTCCACGTCAGAATCCACGACTAACCCCCTCCAGACGACGCTGGTAATAGGTGACTCGATTATGAGGAATGTCAGAAGCAGGTACTGTACCACTAGATTTTTTCCTGGGGCTAGAGTCTCTGACATTGAGGCTCTTATCCCTGACCTGCTAAATGAATTCCCCCACGTTCAAACTGTCATAGTACATGTTGGATGCAATAACATCCCAGATGAAGCGTCAGAGATTTTAAAGAGTGACTTCAGGAGCCTTCTGTCCACTCTTATGAACTGTGGCAGACGTGCGTTTATCTCTGGGCCTTTGGCACCTCTCAGACGAGGCTGCAATTATTTTAGCAGAACTCTTAGTCTTAATACTTGGTTGTGTTTTACTTGTCCTATTTTTAACATTGGTTTTGTTGACAATTTTAACTTGTTTTGGAACCGCCCATCACTTATGAGGCCTGATGGCATCCACCCAAACAGACTTGGTGCACGTGTTTTAAGAGACAATCTGTTCTGTTCCATTCAGTGTTTTTTGGTACAGTGACTGAAATTTGGTGTGTTTACTCACTCTGAAGCTCTTGGGTCTGCCAATCATCCCTTTTTTGGTTCTGTTTCCACTTCCCATATTAATCCCATTAATCCAAATAATCTCCACTGTTTGGATCAGCCTTCGATTAATAACCCTACAGAGATTGTGTCTGTCTCCCGTTACCCAAAATATTATAACCCAAGACAAATACAACACAACCTGATAAATACACGACTTTCTGCAGCTCCTCCTCATCCACCCCCTCCCCAACTTTGCCCCTGTCTTCTCCCTTAGAGAACCTTTCTCTGCTCCCCCCAAAGTTAATAAAAAATAGAATGCATAAAGATCCCAAAGTGATTAAACAAAATGTTGGTAAAATTCAAATCAAACCTCAAGTCTCTAAATTTAATGATTTGGTCTCTGTTCCTAAAATTTAAAAATTAAATGTGGTCTATTAAATATTAGGTCTCTAACTCCCAAATCTCTTCTAGTCCATGATCTATTAATCGATCATCAGATCGATTTATTATCCCTCACAGAGACTTGGCTTGAGCAAGATGATTATGTTGGTTTGAATGAATCAACTCCTGGTTATTTAAACGGTCATAACCCCAGAGGTTCTGGTCGTGGAGGTGGAGTGGTGGCAATTTTCCATTCTAAATTACTAGTTAATGTCAAGCAAAAATCATGTTTTAATTCCTTTGAGGGCCTGGTCCTCAGTGTGGGGCATGTTGGCTATCTTGGCTTGAACCCAATTCTCTTTGCCATAGTTTACCATCCTCCCTCGACCTACTCAGAGTTTTTATCTGAATTTGCTGAATTTTTAGCTGATTTAGTGCTGAAATCAGATAGAATAATTATTGTAGGGGACTTTAATATACATGTTGATGTAGAGAATGACTGTCTTAATAAGGCATTCAATTCAATTTTAGACTCAATGGGGTTTTCCCAGAAAGTAGAAAATTCTACCCATTATCTCCAACATACATTGGATCTTGTTTTGACTTATGGTATAGATATAGAAAATCTGGTAGTGTCTCCTCATAATCCTGTACTGTCACACCATTGTCTGTGTGGTTTAGCACTGTGGCAGCACAGTTTTACCCTCGGCCGGGGGATCGCGGGGATCATGAGATCGTGGGTTCGATCCCAGCCCCCGACCAACAGTGAGCTGTGTGGAGTTTGCATGTTCTCCCCGTGTTGCGTGGGTTTACTCCGGGATTTCTCTGGTTTCCTCCCGCATACCAAAAACATGTAGGTTTAGGGCGCTCACGCACGCAGCGACCGGCAGCCGGTGGCTTGTCACCAGACTGCAAACCAAATCTACCTACGGGTACAAATAAGTAACAAAAAAAAAAAAAAATTCACTATTTCTGATTATTTGACTCCTAAAGAAAAATACTACTACAGCAGATGTTGTTCAGATGATGTTACCAAATTTTTGCAGATTGTCTCCTCTATACCATGGGTCAACACAATGGAAATAAAAGATGGAGAGCCTGCTCCTTTCGTAATTGATAGCATGGTAGATATTGTTACAGCCTCTCTGCATCGGACTCTAGATTTGGTAGCCCCTTTAAAAAAGAAAAAGTCTAACCAGAGATTTCTAACCCCTTGGTTTAACTCAGAAACTCATAGCTTAAAACAGAAGACTCGTCAATTGGAAAGGAAATGGCATTCTACTAATTTAGATGAATTCTATTTAGCGTGGAGAAATCATCTCTTAATTTATAAAAAAATCTCAGAAAAGATAAATCAAGTTATTATTCTGCATTAATAGAAGTGAATAAGAATAACCCCAGTTTTTTTTTCCAACACTATAGCCAGGCTGACAAAGAGTCAGGACTCGGTCAATCCTCGCATCCCTCCTGAGCTTTCTAGTCAGGACTTTCTGAACTTTTTCAATCATAAAATTTTATCTATTAGAGATAAAATCAGTCAGTCAGATTCTTCCTACCATAAACTCAAGTACATTAACTACTACAACTCCCTCAATTGACATCTGTTTAGATAAGTTTACTCCAGTCAACCTCTTAGAGTTGGATAAAATATTCTCCTCATCTCAGCCTTCATCTTGCCTTTTGGACCCTATTCCTACCAGGTTATTTAAAATTGTCTTCCCAATTATTGGTAGCCGTATTCTTAATATAATTAATTCTTCTTTAACTCTGGGTTATGTATCACTGACTTTTAAAATTGCTGTAATTAAACCCTTACTCAAAAAGCCGATGCTTGATCCAGGAGTTCTGGCTAACTATCGACCAATCTCTAATCTGTCTTTCATTTCAAAAATCTTGGAAAGAGTTGTTGCCTTGTTTGACCACTTGCAGGGAGTTGGTTTGTTTGAGGAGTTTCAATCTGGGTTCAGAGTTCATCACAGCATTGAAACTGCCTTAGTGAAGGTCACTAATGACCTCCCTATTGCATCTGATAATGGACTTGTTTCTGTTCTTGTCCTTTTAGATCTTAGTGCAGCCTTTGACACTATCGATCATGCCATTCTACTTGATAGAATAGAACACTATGTTGGACTAAATGGAACTCCGCTGCAGTGGTTTAGATCTTATTTGTCCGATAGATTTCAGTTTGTTCTCATCAATGATGAATTTTCTTCCAACTCTAAGCTTAGTCACGGAGTTCCACAGGGATCTGTGTTAGGCCCTACTCTTTTTAGTTTATATATGTTTCCATTAGGCAATATCATTAGAAAGCACTGTATACATTTTCATTGTTACGCAGACGACACACAACTATACCTGTCAATGAAGCCCGATGATTGTAATCAATTAGCCAAGTTAGATGCCTGTCTTAAGGATATCAAAGCCTAGATGACCTGTAATTTTCTGCTATTAAACTCAGATAAGACTGAAGTCATTCTTGTTGGCCCAAAACACCTTAGAAATTCCTTTCCAAATCATGCTCTTAGTTTAGATGCCGCCACTGTCACTCTGAATGGTTCTGTGAGGAACCTTGGAGTTATAGGCCGTGAGCAGCTGCCACTTTTCGTTCAGTTTCGTGGCACCCAATGGGGAACTAAAATTTTAGTGTTTCTACACTACCGTTCAAAAGTTTGGGGTCACCCAGACAATTATTTTGTCTTTTCCATGAAAAGTCACACTTATTTACCACCATGAGTTGTAAAATGAATAGAAAATATAGTCAAGACATTGACAAAGTTAGAAATAATGACTTGTATTTGAAATAATAATTTTTTCCTTAAAACTTTGCTTTCGTCAAAGAATTCTCCATTTGCAGCAATTACAGCATTGCAGACCTAACATGATTGCACAAGGGTTTTCTAATCATCCATTAGCTTTCTGACGCAATGAGCAAACACACTGTACCATTAGAACACTGGAGTGATAGTTGCTGGAAATGGGCCTCTATACACCTATGTAGATATTGCACCAAAAACCAGACATTTGCAGCTAGAATAATCATTTACCTCATTAGCAATGTATAGAGTGTATTTCTGATTAGTTTAAAGTTATCTTCATTGAAAAAAAGTGCTTTTCTTTCAAAAATAAGGAAATTTCTAAGTGACCCCAAACTTTTGAACGGTAGTGTAAATTAAGATTACATTATTGTAAGACAAAATATCGATGTTCCCACTTCCAAAGGTGTGGATAGCTGTATGAAAAATGCGATTGAAGTCAGTCGGTAATAATTGTCTGGCAACCTTAAACATGGCCCAGTCCGGGACGTTTTAACCAATCAGCGTCGTCCCTTTGGTCATGTGACAACAAAATGGCAGTGCCCACAGGGATAGCGTGCACTGAAAGCCTCTCCTGTGTTATTCACATTTCCGATAAGTTTTCGGGCAGTATCACTCGTTTTACTGAAGCATCGTGGACAAAAGTATGTGAGGGTGCCCAAAAATGGCTTGTACTTGACGGACCCTAACAGAAAGTAGCAGAACAACGTCGCGACTTGTTCGAGAAAGGTGAGTGGCAGCCATTGTTTATGGTTGTACTGCGTGTGCCCTGGAGTCGTTTGGCTCCAATCATTTGTAACTCTAAATATGAACTAAAATGGAACCCTAGATGTCTAAAACCTTTGTCAACCACTCACAGGGTGACCTAGTCCTGGTCTAAGACTCCGAGTAGGCCGATCTGGGGGTGTGGAGGCTAATAACCAAGGGACTCTGAGTGCCAGGTAACATAGTCCTAGTATAGATCTAGATGATGCAGATCAACTCACTCTGATGATGCATCTATCCCCAGAACCCACCCTGGGCCTGAATTATAGTCAAAATATACCACTACCACAAAGTAGCTCAAATGGGAAAAGGGTAGCAATCCCAATGAGCTTAACTCTGAGTCTGAGGGTTGGATGTACTTCTCAGCCCAAGCCCAAGGGGTGCAGTGTACTAGTAGGTGAGGGAGGAACAAGTTTGGGCATACATTTATATAGTTTGCACATAGTCACACCCATACTATCAAGCCTTAGGCGGATGGAAAATGGCCTGTTAAGGAAAGCCCATATGTTTGTGATGTGTCACCCAAGAAAGGTTAAACTCATGGCAGCAGCAGTCGCCTGTATACTTTATGCTCTCAGTAAATATGGGCACACGGTCTGTGCTTGCCATTTTGCAAGTTTACATTGAGCAGTGACTAGGTTGCACAAGGTCTCTATTATAAGCTCACTGTTAATGTGAAAATTATCTGCAATCTATATATGTTTTATATCTATATGGGTACAAGGTAGGCCTAATGTTATAATACCCTATGGTCCATATAATATGTTTTCAGATCTAAACAACCTTGATCCAACATTTGGCTACCATCGTGTGTGCTATAGCCGTTTTACGGACAAAACAAGAGTGGAACGCAGAGTTCTTTGACACTCAATCACATAACTGACCAGGAATCGATTTCTCGGGTCAATGTTATTTGGAAAAGATGTATCAAACGTGATTCTAGGTAGAGTGGTTAAGAAGTTAGGCTATCCATGCCTATGACGGCCATCTTGGATTTATTTAAATGAGTGGAGTTCTTTGACCCTCAATCACACAAGTGACCTCAGAAATCGATTCCTGGGCATAACATTATCCGAAAATGATGTCTCAAACGTGATTCTAGGTGGACTGATTAAAAAAGTTCATCCATCCATGACGGCCATTTTTGATTTATGCAAGTAAGCGGAGTTCTTTGACCCTCAATCACATATTTGACCTCAGAAATCGATTCCTCGGGTCAACATTATGCAGAAAAGACGTCTCAAACGTGATTCTAGGTAGAATGGTTAAGAAGTTGGACTATCCATGCCTGTGGCGGCCATCTTGGATTTATGCAAATGACTGGAGTTCTTTGAGCCTCAATCACAGAAGTGACCTCAGAAATCGATTCCTGGGCATAACATTATTGGAAAATGATGTCTCAAACGTGATTCTAGTTGTACTGATAAAAAAGTTAGGCCATTCATGGCAGCCATCTTGGATTTATGAAAATTAGTGGAGCCCTCAATCACATATCTGACCTCAGAAATCGATTCCTCGGGTCAACATTATCTGAAAAAGACGTCTCAAACGTGATTATAGGTAGAGTGGTTCAAAATATAGTCCATCCACACCCATGGTGGCCATCTTGGATTTATGCAAATTAGCGGGGTTCTTTGACCCTCAGTCACACTAATGACCTCGGAAATCGATTCCTCAGGTTAACATTAGCCGAAAAGGACGTCTCCAACATGATTCTAGGTAGAATGGCTAAAAAGTTAGTCCATCCATGGCAGCCATCTTGGATTTATGCAAATTAGCGTGGTTCTTTGACCCTCAATCACACAGTCGACCTCAGAAATCGATTCCTCGGCTCAACATTATCCAAAAAAGAGGCCTCAAACGTGTTTCTAGGTAGACTGGTTGAAATGTTAGGCCATTCATTCCCTTGGTTAGTCGTGGCAGCCATCTTGGATTTATGCAAATTTGACATAACTATCCACACCTTTGACAGTGGGAACATCGATTTTCGGATTCAGCAGGTTTTTTTTACATAGAAATCATCAAAGATCCCGTAGTTCCCAGTTGGGTGCCACGAAAATCATTTTCTAGCCACATTTTGAGGGAGCTGCTCACGGCCTATTATTTTTGATCAAGATCTGTCCTTGAATTCACATATTAAATTTGTTTCTAAGACTGCCTTCTATCATCTGCGCAATATTGCCAAGATTAGGAGCATCTTGTCTCTGAATGATGCTGAGAAACTGATCCATGCCTTTGTCACCTCTTGATTAGATTACTGTAACTCGTTATTATCAGGTTGTCCTAAAATATCCTTAAAAAATCTTCAGTTGATCCAAAATGCTGCTGCAAGAGTTCTAACTGGTTCTAGAAAAAGAGATCATATCTCCCCGGATCTGTCCTCCCTTCATTGGCTTCCCATAGAGTTTAGAATTAAGTTTAAAATCCTTCTTCTCACTTTCAAAGCTCTTAATAATCAGGCCCCCTTATATATAAAAGATCTGATATTACCTTACCATCCAACACATTCACTGTTCTCTCTACTGTTGCTGTTTGTTAAGTGTGATTCATTGTCTGCTAATTGTGCATTGAGGTTTTTTTTTTCTGGGTGATCATAATTCGGCTCACTTGAGCTTATTTGAGCTTACGAGCGTTATTTTGATTAACTATGTTTTTTTTTCTCTCTACCTATTGTTTTGTTCCCTGACCCTCGCCCTCTATTCCCCTCCTGTTGACAGGCGCCTCCATGGCTTGCCGCGTCATTGGGAAGCGCCTATCAGGCGCGCCCAATGTCAAGTCAAATTCCTTGTATGTTTACTTGTTTACTTGTAAATGTGCTTGGCAATAAACTTTATTCTGATTCTGATTCCTAACAGAGCACTACAGTCCCAAAATGCTGGATTACTTGTAATGCCCAGAATCTCCAGAAGTACACTGGGAGGCAAAGCCTTCTGCCATCAAGCTCCTTCTCTGTGGAACCAGTTACCACTCTGGGTCCGGGAGTCAGACTCGGTCTCTGTTTTTAAGAACAGGGTAAAATCCTTCCTTTTTAATATAGCCTATGATTAGGGAGGGATTTTGTGTCTCTTAACCCCACTTGCTTTATGTCTGTCCTCTTCATCCTCTCTATTTTGTAGCGCTATGAGATGACTTCTGTTGTGATGTGGCGCTATATAAATAAAGCTGAATTGAATTGAAGTGAATTGAATTGAACTGAAGTAGCTCGAAGGATTATTAAAAACAAAAAGGTCAACATGGAGAGAATTTTATTCCACCTTTGGTAGGAAAACAGAACTACAGTGGGGCAAAAAAGTATTTAGTCAGCCACCAATTGTGCAAGTTCTACCACTTAGAAGATGAGAGAGGTCTCCAATTTTCATCATAGGTATACCTCAACTATGAGAGACAAAATGAGGAAAAAAAAATCCAGAAAATCACATTGAAGGATTTTTAATGAATTAATTGGTAAATTCCTCAGTAAAATAAGTATTTGGTCACCTACAAACAAGCAAGATTTCTGGCTCTCACAGACCTGTAACTTCTTCTTTAAGAGGCTCCTCTGTCCTCCACTCGTTACATGTATTAATGGCACCAGTTTGAACTCGTTATCAGTATAAAAGACACCTGTCCACAACCTCAAACAGTCAGACTCCAAACTCCACTATGGCCAAGACCAAAGAGCTGTCAAAGGACACCAGAAACAAAATTGTAGACCTGCAACAGGCTGGGAAGATTGAATCTGCAATAGGTAAGCAGCTTGGTGTGAAGAAATCAACTGTGGGAGCAATTATTAGAAAATGGAAGACATACAAGACCACTGATAATCTCCCTCGATCTGGGGCTCCACGCAAGATCTCACCCCGTTGGGTCAAAATTATCCCGAGAACGGTGAGCAAAAATCCCAGAACCACACGGGGGGACCTAGTGAATGACCTGCAGAGAGCTGGGACCAAAGTAACAAAGGCTACATCATAAACACACTACGCCGCCAGGGACTCAAATCCTGCAGTGCCAGACGTGTCCCCCTGCTTAAGCCAGTACATGTCCAGGCCTGTCTGAAGTTTGCTAGAGAGCATTTGGATGATCCAGAAGAGGACTGGGAGAATGTCATATGGTCAGATGAAACCAAAATAGAACTTTTTGGTAAAAACTCAACTTGTCGTGTTTGGAGGAGAAAGAACACTATACCTACTGTGAAGCATGGGAGTGGAAACATCATACTTTGGGGCTATTTTTCTGCAAAGGGACCAGGACGACTGATCCGTGTAAAGGAAAGAATGAATGGGGCCATGTATCATGAGATTTTGAGTGAAAACCTCCTTCCATCAGCAAGGGCATTGAAGATGAAATGTGGCTGGGTCTTTCAACATGACAATGATCCCAAACACACCGCCTGGGTGATGAAGGAGTGGCTTCATAAGAAGCATTTCAAGGTCCTGGAGTGGCCTAGCCAGTCTCCAGATCTCAACCCCATAGAAAATCTTTGGAGGGAGTTGAAAGTCTGTGTTGCCCAGCGACAGCCCCAAAACATCACTGCTCTAGAGGAGATCTGCATGGAGGAATGGGTCAAAATACCAGCAACAGTGTGTGAAAACCTTGTGAAAACTTACAGAAAACGTTTGACCTCTGTCATTGCCAGCAAAGGGTATATAACAAAGTATTGAGATGAACTTTTGCTATTGACCAAATACTTATTTTACCGAGGAATTTACCAATTAATTCATTAAAAATCCTTCAATGTGATTTTCTGGATTTTTTTTTTTTCTTATTTTGTCTCTCATAGTTGAGGTATACCTATGATGAAAATTGGAGACCTCTCTCATCTTTTAAGTGGGAGAACTTGCACAATTGGTGGCTGACTAAATACTTTTTTACCCCACTGTAGGTGATGTCTGGGGTATGTTTAAAAAAAATGAGTGGGAAAAGGGTATCAGTTAAAATTCCAGCTTTAGTAGATGGAGACAAGATGGCTGTATCAGACAAAGAAAAGGCAGAAGTCCTAGGTAGAGCATTTGCAGCAGTGCATAGAGGAGACCATCTTGGTGAGAGCCATAGACAGCAAAGGCAGCATAAACTCAGAGAAAATGCAAACTTAAAAAATCAAGTGAAAGAGGACATGACTGTGTTAGACCTCGAGCTCACAATGTCAGAGCTTAAGAGAGCTTTGCAAGATAGTGGATACACAGCTCCAGGATATGATCAGTTAAGCTATGCTATGTTCCGGCAGTTGCCTAGGCAATCAATGCAACTGGTGCTGAAATTGTTTAACAGGATATGGAAGGAGGGGGTTATCCCAAGTGGGTGAAAAAAGGCTGTAATTTTACCATTTAATAAGATGGAAAGATCCAGCTCATCTAGGCAACTACAGGCCAATAGCATTAATGTCACCTTTAGGGAAATGGATGGAGAAGGTGTTAGTTTACAGACGCTCATATGCATTAGAGCAAAAACGATTAATAAACGACTATCAGAATGGTTTTAAAAGAAGAAGATCCACAGTGGATGCTCTAGTTGGGGTAAGTAATGATATTGAAAAGACCCTCAAAATAAAAGAAGTAATGGTTATAGTTTATCTGGATATTGAAAAGGCTTATGACTCACTGTGGAGGGATGGTCTTCTTATAAAATTGAATAAAGTGGACATTGGTGGTAGGATGTATAATTGGATAATGGATTTTTTAACACACAGGACAATTAGGGTTAAAGTAGGATCAGAAGTTTCTAATGACTTTGAAATAGAAAATGGTGTTCCTCAGGGGAGTGTGACAAGCCCTGTTTTATTCAGTATAATGATTAATGACATGTTTGAGAATCAAGAGGGATCCATCAAAACAGCACTATATGCAGATCATGGAGCCATATGGACACACACATTATTTGAACACAAACATTCCTTGCAGCTGCACGATCCTGTGCTTGCGTGGGACCTGTTGATTGCTGGCCTTCCATTTGAACTGCACTTCTTTGAGCAAGGCCTGCTGTGTTTCTGACTATTCCTGCCTCTCTGTCTTTAGAGCTTCCGCATATGAGATTTTCCTAGTTATTCTGATTTCCGGGGCTTGTCTAACTTCCCTCTGCACAACACATCCTCCATATGCAGCACTGTGCTCACCCCCGCAGTTGCACCACTTTACTTTGGCGTCCTTGTCACATTTACCATATTCATGCTCCCCTCCACATCTAGCACATCTTAGCTTTCCCCTCCATTGCTGAGCAGTGTGACCCATCCTTTGACATTTATAGCACCTGAGTGGCTTTGGGACGTATTCTCTGACACTGAAATACATGTATCCTATTAGGACTGATTTAGGGAGTGTTTCCTCAAACTGAATCCTGACAGACTGTGTGTCCTTCAGCAAACCTTCTTTTTTACTCTGTAGCCTTTTCACATCCTTAACCTTTCCTCCTTGGATCTCGTTTTTCACGTCTTCCATAGACATGCACAAAGGGACACCTGATATAACTCCCCTCAAGTTAGCTGTCGCACCAGGAGCATGCACCTTCATTTGTTCTCCATTTAGACATGTCATTGTCAGTATTTTCTGTTGCTGTTGTTTACTTGTGGCATGAATTAACAGCCAGTTATTCTTCAAGAAGTTTGCAAACTTAACTCTCCCAATTTCTTTTTCAATTGCTTTTGTTAACTTAACCGGGTGACAGTGCCCCCCACCCTGATTGAACTCAATGACAACCTTGCAGTCATTCCCTACATCCTCAAACTGCCATCCATTTTGGCCAGTTCGTGTTTTCTTTGCATTGTTACTTTCTCCCACATCCCTGTCATCTGAGCCGCTTCTGAGTTTTGGTGCCCCCCTAGCTGCTCTTTTCCGGCCCCCAGGCCTGGATAATGTCCAGCCCACCTCATCTTGGTCGTACCTGTCAGAGTTAGATGCCATAATGTTACAGACTGCGCACAGTTTTTGCTATCCACCACAAACAATCCTACCGCCAGCCGAACACAGACGCAAATGTGGATCTGAATGACTATCGACCAGTTGCCCTCACATCTCATGTGACGAAGGTCCTGGAGAGACTGGTCTTAGCCCACCTGAGGCCACAGGTGGAGACATGGCTGGACCCTCTGCAGTTTGCATATCAGCCCCATTTAGGAGTTGAAGATGCTGTCATCTACCTGCTGCAACGAGCCCATCAGCACCTGGATGGTGGAGGAGATACTGTGAGAATCACTTTTTTTGATTTCTCCAGTGCCTTTAACACCATCCAGCCACTGATGCTGGGCGAGAAGCTGCGGGGGATGGGGGTTGACAGCTCTGTGATCTCCTGGATTACCGACTACCTGACAGGCAGACCACAGTTTGTCAGGCTGGGCAGTGTCTTGTCTGGAGTGGTGGCTAGTGATACGGGAGCGCCACAGGGGACTGTGCTCTCTCCTTTTCTTTTTACCTTATACACCACGGACTTTCAGTATAACACTGAGTCATGTCACCTGCAAAAATTCTCTGATGACTCAGCTGTTGTGGGGTGTATAAGAGGAGGAGAGGAGGGGGAGTACAGGGCACTGGTAGACAGATTTGTGGAGTGGACGGAGCAGAATCACCTGAGGTTGAATGTCAGCAAGACCAGGGAGATGGTGATTGACTTCAGGAAGAGGAAGGCTCCTTCTCAGCCACTGCAGATTAGGGGGGAGGATGTGGGAGTGGTTGAAGACTACAAATATCTGGGTGTCAGGATCAGCAGCGGGTTGGACTGGAGATCCAACACCGATGCTGCGCACAAGAAGGGGATGAGCAGACTCTATTTCCTGAGAAAACTGAGATCCTTCAACGTGTGCAGCAGGATGCTGGAGCTTTTCTACCAGACTGTTGTCGCCAGCGCCATCTTTTTTGCTGCGGTCTGTTGGGGTAGCAGTATCAGGGCCAGAGATACCAACAGACTTGACAAGATTATCAAGAGGGCTGGCTCTGTAATTGGTCTCAGACCGGAGACCTTTGAGACAGTGGTGGAGAGGAGAACACTAAATAAACTGCGATCCATCATGAACAATCCTGATCACCCCCTCCACCACACACTAGATAGGCAGCGAAGCACTTTCTCCAGTAGACTACTACAGCTTCGTTGTTGAACGGCCAGGTACAGGAAATCTTTCCTGCCACATGCAATTTCACTGTACAATAACTCACTATGATGTTGTATTCTGGTCATAGCTATGCTGCCACACTGCATCTTACAGACTAACTGGTACCTCACATTTCACTCTGCTCCTGATGGTCCTTCTTTGTGCAATGGGATGATTCATGTGTTTATACGGGTCATCATCATATATTAAGCTATGATGTATATAGGTTCTATAGTCATGTTAGTTTCTTTTTTACTTTCCATGGGTAATCCCTTTGTCTGTCGTGTGTGTTTCTGTTGTTTGGCTGTCAACTGTCATGCTGCTGTTACACTGTAATTTCCCAGTTTGGGATCAATAAAGTACATCTATCTATCTATCTAAATGCAGTCCCAATCTTCTTCTTCTCTTCGACGCCTTCCCTCAGGAGTTCTCCTCTTCTTCCATACAGAGCCATTACCGCCACATATGTCAATATCTACTTAGGAGCTATAGTCCTAATCCCTTACCCCGTTTTCTGACTCGTTTGGCTGTTTACCATTACAGCTTTAGTAGTCGCATCACATACCAGTTTCTCATAGAGGAGGGTGAGCGTTTTGTTGCTGTTGTCATAATTCCCTCGTTAAGGCAGAAATAAGGCTCCAAACGCTGGCCGTGAGTTTGCAGATTTTAAAAGAGAATAAGGCACAGGTGCACAAACAAGATTAGACAAAAAAAAAAACTGGCAAAAAGAGAGAAACAGGTGAAGCCAAAATAGCGGTGGCTAAGGTGAGGGGAGACGCCGGCTTCACCTGGGAACACTAGTCGTGGAGCGCACGCTAGGAGAATTACAAAGAACAATATAAAGACACTTCCATGTGTAGTTGAGGGTCGAAAGTTGATAGTAGGGTGCTGCGTCCAGCAATGGTGCACAGCTCCTTTAATAAGGCTATGATCAAACTAAAATGAGTGACAACAGGTGTGGTAAACCTTAGCAGGCAGGAGAAAAAAAAGAAACAATTTAGACCAGCTGGGAATGATGAGGGAGAAAGGAGCAATCGGGGCTGGCAGCTGACAGGGCCACGCCCATGCAGAGTGAAACCCCAGAAATCCACTGACAGCTGTCAACCCTGAGAGAAGAGAAAACGCAACAGAATACACACAACGATATGACAATGAATGGAAATAGGCAAACTCAAAAATACAATAAACAGACTATAATGAACGTAGACCGGAAAATAAATCATATTGAGAAACAATACATGAAAAGAGATAACTCAAAAAATGGTAACACAGTACAAATATGAACCAAGGCAGACAACCTGAGCCCGGAGGAATCCCTCCGTGCTCAGAACGTGACAGCTGTAGGCCACAAACCTTTCACTGCTGACGCTGTGCAGTGGGAGGTCAATCAAACAATCCACACTGATTGTCCATTCAGTTTCCATTAGAATCCAACATGTCCAATACTGAGGGGTTGTTCCTTTAATCCAAGGGCTCGGTTTTTTACTTTAATGTAATGACCATTTGTCCAAATTCAAAACTGAAACTTAGAAAAAAGCGAACTTAACTTTAACTCAAATGATTACTACTGCACCATGGGTTTGTGGTTTACGCAGGCAAAAGAAGTCAATTGTCCAAACAATTTATGATATTTTGAGAGGATTATTTACTCCAAAAACAGGCAAACTCCTTCCTGCCTCGCCTGTTCTGGTTCAAAAAAACAAACAAACCACAGGCCCACCCAGGTGCATGCTGGTCCTATCCCTGCCTGCCTCACCTACATAACCTAGGTGCTGTGGTGTTACCCAAACAACCCAAAATAAGCCTAATTAATTATGCAAACAAAACTAAACAAATAAACAAACTACTTATAAACTAAATAAACAAAATTACCAAATAAAAACACTACCAAAATATAACTTACAGTATTTGATCCTAAACAAAACAAGCAAATTAAACTAAATATCAACCAATAGCTCCAACAGCTTGTGTACAATAAATATTATCTAGGAAAATAAACCCACCCCCACATCCTCCTTTTGTCTCATTTTTTGGTTTAAAAGGTCATGTATAACAGGACTGTCGATCCATCAATCTGATCATATCTGTTTGTTGTAATAGGGAACACAGAGTAAGCTGACAACTCAAACAACTCCACCCTACAAACCATCCGTAAGTGTAGAGTTGGACTTTACTGCTGCTTGTAACACTAATTCATGTGATCCTCTGGCAATACAACACTGTATATCCAATCATGAAGTGGGCAGTTATGGATGCTGATGATGAATTATGTTATTTATCCTTGTCCAAAACAAATTCACCCAACCACTAGAAAAAATTTTTAAAAAAACAAAGGCTCACAGATCACATGATGCATTGTGGAAGGCTGAGAAATATTAGTCTCTTCATCACCCACTCACCTCGCTGTGCAGTAGCTCTCTCCTGCGGCCCTGGGGCTCGGCTGGCTCGCCAAGAGGGGAGGAAAAAAAAAAAAGAGAGACAGAAGATTAATGAGGAGAGGAAAGGGAGACGAGTCCATGACCTAATAGGCCTGTTTGTTCAGGAAGAGGTCAACGACAAGAGTGGACTTCACTGGTGTGTAGACTGTAGGCTCAAGGGTGGAAACAGTTTTAATGTAGGCTAGTGTTTTCACAGTCAGATATCCAAGAGGCCAGAATGTCAGAAAGGAGAGAGAAAGAGGAGGAGGAGGAGGGTGGCTCTGTGGTGGTGAGGCCTGTTGGGAAACCGCGCAACAACAAAGAGGCCTTTTGCCAATCAATGAAACAAAGTTTTCTCCACCGCACAATGAGGCTCCCTCACAGTGGATGACATTACCCATTTTCCTCAAATAGTGTATCATAAGCTGTCGATGCACTGACGACTGGAATTTCTTTACTGCGCATGTTGATCTGACTGCAGTATACTTGTGCTTTCATAAACCATTTCGTTCAACCAGATGGTGGGACACCAGAGTGTAGGCCTAGTGGTAGAGCATCTACCCCACAGCTCGGAGGTTGTGGGTTCTGGTCCCAGCCAGGGCACACCAAAGACCAGATAAAAATTGTACTTTATAAACTCCCACCCCTGAGTGTTTTCAGGGTGGTTTGTTTCTTTATTTGTTTGCTTGTCTCTGTGCAGGATTATGCTTTAAAACTATCAGATGGATTTTGATCAAATTTTCACCAGAGGTGGCCCTTGGGCTACGGATGCACCCATTAGATTTTGGAGGTAATATGGGTCAGGATGTGGATTCTGGATCATTTTTCCACTGAAGAAACAGCCTTGGCAGAGATATGCACTCTCTGAGTCCCCTCTAGTTACTGTCTGTTTAATAAATTAACTTCTTATTTCGGCTGCTCCCTTTAGGGGTCGCCACAGCAGATCATCTGCCTCCATCTCACCCTATCCCTCACATCTTCCTCTGTAACACCAACCCTCTCCATGTCCTCCTTCACTACATCCATGAATCTTCTCTGTGGTCTTCCTCTTTTCCTCCTGCCTGGCAGCTCCATCTTCAACATCCTTTGTCCAATATATCCACTATCCCTCCTCTGCACATATCCAAACCATCTCAGCCTTGCCCCCCTTATTTTGTCTCCAAACCACTCAACCTGAGCTGTCCCTCTGATATTGTAGAGGGTAAAAGGGAAAGGATGTGGAGGCGAGGCATGAGCGTAGGTCGACACAGATTCTTTATTGAACCCTCTGTTATATGTACAGCCTGGGACCCCAGCGTGGGCGCTGGGGCCATGAAGAGCCTAGTCTGGAAAGGCTTTTCCTCAGTTCCTCTGCACTTTCTTATATAGCTTTATTGACCTGCGCATAGGAACTGAGGCTGGCGCATATTCATTAGATCTGACAAAGGCCATGGGTGGCAAGATTATAATAACACGTTTTATACAAAAGCACTGTGTGGCAGTATTAACATAACACAGGTTACCTTCCTACCATACATTTGCCTCCCTGTGCTGTAGTTTAAAGCAGCAGGAGGTGGAGACGTCTTAGAGTCTGGTGTAATTACCCTTGTGGGGTGCTATCCCCCCAGTCCATTATTCAGCCCCTCTGTCTGCTTCTGGGTGAGAGATGATGTCCATCCGCAGTGTACTGGTTCACCACACAGCCCCCTCCCCCCGAACACCCAGAAGGGACTGTGACCCCCCGGTCGTTTGGGCTCCAGTCGATGCCCGTGGAGGCTGCAGTGGGGGGGTGGAAGTGTCCTGCTGGTGAGGAGTGTCGGAGGGCATGTTAGTCCATGGGGTGAAAGGGGGAGGGGTGAAAAACACAGTCTGCTCCGCTCCGAGTTCCAACACGTTGAACGGCCGTGGATCGTGGGTGCAAGGGGCCGGTGTGCGTCGTACGTAAAGGAACAAAACCGGAAGTCGGCAGGCTTTGGGGAGGAGGTGTGGGAAGAACGATGTGGAGGACGAGGGGGAGGTGGATGGAAATAAGTGAGTGCCGGCCCGGGACGTCAAAAGTGTCTGGGAAGCACAAAAATTGTGTGCGGATCAGCCATGGGTGAGGGACTTTCCCGGTAAACCTGAAGGTGATCCGCAGCGGCTGTGAAAAAATTTAAGTCTCTGACTCCTCGTGTGGCTCAGCCCTGCGAGGATGTGGTGAAGGCGAACGGCCAAATTCCCCGAGGATGCGTAGCGGCTGTGAAAAAACTGAAGCTGTGTGAGTGACTTGGCAGTTTTGCTTTAGGTGCGGGAGCACCTTATTTCCCTCTGTATGTACAGCCTGGGACCCCAGCGTGGGCGCTGGGGCCATGAAGAGCCTAGTCTGGAAAGGCTTTTCCACAGTTCCTCTGCACTCTCTTATATAGCTTTATTGAACTGAGGCTGGCACATATTCATTAGATCTGACAAAGGCCATGAGTGGCAAGATTATAATAACACGTTATATACAAAAGCACTGTGTGGCACTATTAACATAACACATGTTACCTTCCTACCATACATTCACCTCCCTGTGCTGTAGTTTAAAGCAGCAGGAGGCGGAGACGTCTTAGAGTCTGGTGTAATTACCCCTGTGGGGTGCTATCCCCCCAGTCCATTATTCTGCCCCTCTGTCTGCTTCTGGGTGAGGGATAATGTCCATCCGCAGTGTACTGGTTCACCACAATATACTCATTTCTAATCTTGTCTCTCCTAGTCACTCTAAATGAAAATCTTAGCATCTTCAACTCTGCCACCTCCAGCTCCTGTCTTTTTGTCAGCACCATCGTCTCCAAACCATACATCATAGCAGGTCTCACTACTGTCTTGCAAATCTTCCCTTTCACTCTTGCTGCTACCTTTCTGTCAGTAATCACCCCTGACACTCGTCTCCACCCACTCCACCCTGCCTGCACTCTCTTCTTCACCCCTTTTGTGGATTTTCCATTGCTTTGGATGGTCGACCCCAGGTATTTAAACTCATCTACTTTCACTACCGCTACCCCTTCCATCTTCACCGTTGCACCTGCCTCCCACACTCATGTATTCTGTCTTGCTTCTACTGA
Source organism: Pholidichthys leucotaenia (assembly GCA_020510985.1). Lineage (NCBI taxonomy): Eukaryota > Metazoa > Chordata > Actinopteri > Cichliformes > Pholidichthyidae > Pholidichthys > Pholidichthys leucotaenia. The sequence continues at coordinate 412,089,455 of CM035837.1, forward strand.
CTTTCATTCCTCTTCTCTTCAGAGCATACCGCCACCTCTCCAGGTTCTCTTCCACCTGATCCCTACTCTCACTGCAGATCACAATGTCGTACGCAAACATCATGGTCCATGGAGACTCCTGCCTGACCTCGTCTGTCAGCCTGTCCATCACTATGGCAAACGTAGTGCTGCTTTAATACTCAAATTTAAAAGAAAGTCTTTTAACCTTTAAAAGGTGAACTCCCAAGAGTGCCATCCTCATGATACGGCCTCTATAAGAGCGATAATAGTTTTTGTTTTTTCCCCTTGGTTTGTAATAACACAAATAAATGAAGTGTTCTGTCTGAATGGGAAGCAGACGGCAGGCTTCTTGTACCACACACAGGGCGCTGGCATGTGGGCTCATCCCCACTCAAAGCCACATCTGGATCGCTCTATCCCACCTCTTCCACTGGGCTAATCTCCCAGATGAGCTCATGAACCAAGGCCAAATGGACGCCAGGCCACAGGGAGAGTCGCTGGAGTCTCTTATGTTACTCGTCTGTCGCTCATTAAGAGCTCCCATTCCTTTCGGTGTTTGTTCTCTGGCCATCTCTCACTCCTGTTTGAACTGATTTCTCTCAGATTTGCTGCAATAGCTAAACAAATCTCTGTTTCTTGACCCAACAGTACTCAACTCAAAACCAATTTCTGCTCATTATATCCATTTTCTATTACCATTTTATGTGCCTGGCTCACTATTAGAAGGGCTTTCCCTTCAAATCCTGTTTTAAATCTAATAATACATGTTTGCTGGGTGACAAAGCGGTTGAATGATTAGGAGAGATACGTACAACAGGCCCTCCAGTCAGCTTCTCACAACCACTGACTTTCTGCAGCTTTTATGAGAAAATGATTGCCTATTCACAGTAGGTGATTTGTTAGTTTACATTCATCTGCTTGTACCTTATGCTACATTTGTGAATACCCCCACACCCATCACCATGCCCCTTGTTAAAAAATAAGCACTACTATGCAAGAATAAAGGTGCAAAGCTATGACAAATTTATAAGACAAAAGTTGAAATTGTATGGGGAAAAGTTTCAAGTTTAAGAGAAAAAGTAGCAAATTTATCTATCTATAAATTCAAGGGATCTGTGTGTGTGTGTGTGTGTGTGTGTTCCTCAGATATCTCTCAAACGATTCGTCACACTGACCGAAGATTTTAAACGTGCTTTGCTGAAGCTACGAGGGTGTACATGCCCAAATATGGAGTCACTCAGTCAAAATATGTAATTTTTATCAATAAAAGTTTAGCCACCGCTGTGTGACCGCTCTATGTCTTCATCCCCCTGGCTTCAAGAAGTGTGGCCGTGGTTTCGGAGTGACTCCGTGCTCATTGGAGAATATGCCGCATCACGACCATGCTGATTGGATAACACGGCATCACGACCTGTCAGCCACCACAGCGCTTCGCAAACAAAGATTTTAGAAGTGCTTTGCTGCTGAGGTGTGCATCCACGAGTATGGAGCCGCTCAATCAAAATATATACCATGAGCTTGCTGTGATCGCGTAGGTCTAATGGATATATTCGCCATAGAGAACATGAGGTGCGGGGGGGCTCGGCATAGAGAACACGACGTGTGTGTGTGTGTGGGGGGGGGGGGGCTGCTGGGGACCTGTTGTGCCACAAACCTGTCAGTCACCACAGTGTTCCCTGGACAAAACAAGGAAGTGAAAAATGACAAATTTGACTAGAAAAAGATAACACTTAAGTTGCCATCCCTTTTATAGTAGTCCCTTTTTTTGTAGTCCCTTTTATATTTGTCAAAGTCTAACATGTGATTACCTACATAAGCTCCACCTCTGTATTCCACTTTCTAACACAGCCTACATTTAGGCCTGCAAAGCCTGACTGGGATCCCCGTTTCAGACAGGAATACTTGGTTCTACAGGCAATGTACTAGTGAGGAAAAAAGCTGCCAACAATGACAGAAAAAAAGTCACAAATTTAGGAGAAAAAATTGAAATGTACAAGGAAAAAAGTCATATTCATGAGGAAAAAACTGCAAATTTACTTGAAAAAATTAGCAAATTTTTGATGAAAAAAAAGGTGTCAACTTACAAGAAAATGTTCAAAATTTTGAGAAAAAGTTCCAAATTTACAAAAAAAGTCATATTCATAAGAAAAATGTTGCAAATTTACAAAAAAAATTTACAAATTTATGAGGAAAAAGAGTTGCCAACTTATGAGAAAAAGTTCAAATTTGTGAGAAAAAAATTGCAATTTCCTTTAAAAAAAAAAATAGACAATGTATGAGAGAAAAAAGTTGCCAAATGACAAGAAAAAATGTCACAAAGTTGTGAGAAAAAAAAAATCCTGTTAAAGAGAAAAAGTGTGCAAATTTATGAGGAAGAGGTTGTAAATGTATGAGGAAAAAGTAAAATAAGTATCTGCAGAAAAGGTTTAAATTTATGAGAAATTTATAAGGTTTTTCTTGTAAACTTAACTTTTTTCTTGAAAATTTTTAACTTTTTCCTGGCAAATTTGTAACTTCTCATAAAATTTGTTGTTTTTACTTATAAATTTGCCACTTTTTGTGATAAATTTACAAGTATATACTCTTAAATATAAACTTTTTATATTAATTTTGCAACTTTTTTCTTATAAGTTTTCCACATTTTTCTTGTACATTTGCAACTATGTTCTTACATATTCTTTTGTACTATCCTTGCACTTTTTATGGGGATGGTGGGATGGCAGGTTAACAAGGGGGATGGTTTTTGGTCATCTGGCTAACAAGGATGGTCTTAAATCGCCTACTGCCTATTCACAAGAAAAAAAATCAAGAGGTAAAAGCTCACATTCGTGAGGAAGTAAATTGTTAATTCATAAAAAGTCAGAAATATGAGAGAATCATTCTCAAAAAATAAAAGAGGAAATCTCGCCTGCATGTTTACAGGCCAATATAACTCGCTTCTTTTATCTTCATTTTGGGAAAAACATGAGCAAAGCAATTGGTTTTATCCAGAAAATATAAAAATAAAAAAGAAGAAAACATCAACAACCATAAACTGACATGAGAGTGAACCAGCAGAACACAATAATCCATTTTAATCTTGTTTCGTCTCATTATTTTCTGACTGTTTTTGACTAATTGGCCCTTTAGACAGATTTGGCCCGTCTGTGTCATATTTGTCACAATCGTAAATGATGCATAAATTTGTACAGATGACTCACAGAGCCTCGAGAGCCAACAGCAAATTGGCATTTAAATTCAGAATAAACTCCCAACAGTTTCCCTCTTGCAGCTGCACTCGACTATTTAGCAGAAACAAAACTTCAACTCGTCTGCGTGACTTAATCTAACATAGCGGGATGACATGTGAAGTGGCTCTGTCCCGGTGTGCGAGACATGTTGCTATAGCGACAGTGAAGGGAAAGCTGTTGGTCACTTTACTTTCCTCGGCCAGAACACGTGTATTTATGCTGCAGCTCGACTCTGGGCTGTACTTTTCTCAGGTTTTCTCCTACACCCCTGGTGTTAAGGAGACAATCTACTGTACATTACAGTGGAATGACAATTAAACAGCCTCCATTATGCATTTAGAGGCATCTTTATCTTAGTGGGTTATGTAGGATTTGTGTGGCATCATATGGTCTGCAGTCAATGCCCCAAAGTGCACAGGAGTTCTCCTCTCCCACAGAAACTAGGACTACAACTCTGCCTGAAACTCCTCGTTTGGATTGGCTGTCCTCTTCCATGAGCTTATCACGTAATTACTTAATAGACCTAACACAGACTTACCTCCTGAGAAGAGAAAAGGAATGTTCCTCACTGAGCCGTGGAGCTCACATTCTAGACCGCAGCGTGACGTCACATGCTTCATATTGGAGCCGATGAAAACAAATGCCTAGCAACCATTCAGAGACACTGTGAGTGAGAGGGGAGCGCCACTGCAATCAACATTTTTGCTGTGAACTGTGCCACAAAACTGCATCACTGTAGGCTGTCATAACCACAGTTTGAAAAAAAAACAGTGTCATATTTTTCAGACTCTAAAGAGACATTTAGAGTCTGAACGAAGGGATAAGTGGCTGAGTGCACAGATTAAATAAATGTACTCCCTTTAATCAGATATTTTTTCTTAATGACGTTGCACTGAATTTACCTGTTAAAAAATTATGCAAACATTGAGTCCTGTTATTTGGAGGGCTATAGAGTATCAGATCTTCATTCTCTCTATGAAGAGCACTCAGCCACTTATCCCTTCGCTTAGGCTCTAAATGTCTCTTTGGCAGCTCAAAAAAATGACACTGGTTTGTCTTCTTTCAAACTGGGGTTATGACAGCCTACAGCGATGCAATTTTGTGGCATATTTCAAGGCAAAAACATTAATTTCAGAAGAGCTCCCCACTCACAGTGTGTCAGCCGAAGCAAACTGGCTCAGATATCACTGATACCATGGCACTTAAAACCCTCAAGAATTATCTTAAAAGTGTAATTTATCTCGTCTCAGAGATAGCTTACTGTATCTGTACCTTCCCTGATGTCCGCAGTTGAGAATAGCTACAGTAGCTTAGCTAGAGGCCCAATTTTTGGTTTTTAGAGCTCTTCTCTGTAAATTCTAGCCACAGCACTAGGTATCTGTGGTCCCAGCTTGTTCATTAATCTACAGTCAATTATATATCCCACAACAGTCTGGCTTATTGTGTTTTGTTATATGAGGGGGGGCTAAAAAGTTCATAGTGGTCAAATTTGACCAGATGTGATTTATTTTTCAACCAGAGGGACCCAAGCGCTGCAACACTGATGGAAGAAGTGTGTGGACCACAGGAGAGACTGTGTTGAAAAATAAACCACATTTGGTCAAACTTGATCACTATGAACTTTTCAGCCGCCCCCTATTGTGGTCGTGACAGCTAGTTATTTTGGGCTGTTAACGTTAGCTATTTTGAGGTCGACCTGCCAGATGATAATTGACAAAGGAGTCTGTTAGCCTAGCTGCTAGATGTCTGTTTTTGTTTATTTTCCATCCCTGAGAGACAAAAATTTGCCCAGTCAGATCATTTATCAACCCTTGGCCATATATTTATAGAGGTTATTTTAGTTTACTTTATTATACTCTGGACTGGACGCTTCCTCGATTAGCAGTGTTTAGCTGCTAATCTAAGCAGAGTTACCCAATCCCTCATTCAGGGTAGTTTCTGTGCTTATTACACCACAGGGACCAGTCATATGCCATCGACCACTCAAACCACACACCCCTGTCTCTGATAATTCTTTATTTGGGCTTTTAGGCTTTCACACTTGGGGTGGGCAATATGACCTAAAAACAATATTGTGGGGGACACAATAGGTCATGTCACTCCACCCAGGACAGGGGGTTGGTGGGGGGAGAAGATAGTCAGAAATGGTAATGGGAAAAGGCAAGAAGAGCGCCGAAGGGCACCAGAGCACGGCGCGGCCTGGCTCTTACGGCCATCAACGGATCCCACATCAGGACGTTTGGAGAAAGGACAGTGACTGTATGTTTTCATGGACGCAATTACCAGTGGGACTTTGTGGTAGCTGCATGTTCAGTCCCCAGCTTAGGTGCGGATTTTCTGTGTGCTCATGGATTGCTGGTTGTGTTGCAAACAGATGCTTAGTGAACACTGTTTCTTTTTCCTCCTTGCCCTGCACAGCTCGGGGAGTTGGGCCATCAACACACGCTAATGTTCTAGCTCCAGGGGGTAAGTACCAGCGTTTGCTTTCTGAGTTCCCAGTGCTCACGGTTCCCACCTTTTCCACTGCGGTAACCAAGCACGGGGTCGAACATTTTATCACAACGAAAGGTCCACCTGTGTTTGCGCACCCTCGCTGCCTGGATGCAGCTAAACTAGCCAGTGCGCGCGAGAAATTTGCTAACTTGGAGCGATTGGGCATCGTTAGGCGCTCCAACAGCCCGCGGGCATCTCCGCTGCACATGGTGCCCAAAGCCGATGGGTCGTGGCAGCAATGCGGTGATTTCTGAAGCCTGAACAATGCCACGGAACACGACCGGTATCCTATCCCGCACATCCAGGATTTTTCCGTGCACCTGGCCGGGACGTGCAGTTTTTCAAAAGTGGATCTTGTCCGCAGGTACCACCAGGTCCTGGTTCGCGCAGAGGACATTCCTTAAACAGCGGTAATAACTCCTTTTGGCCTTTTTGAGTTTTTACGCATGCCATTTGGGTTAAAAGGCGCAGTGCAAACTTTTCAAAGAATGATGGACGCAGTGCTCTGGGACCTGCCGTTCATTTTTGTCTACTTGGACGACATTTTGGTGGCTAGCGCATCAGAGGAGGAGAACGGTGTGAGAACGGCGGTGTGCGACGAGACTCGGTTGGAGGAGCGGGACGGGAGACCAGTTACGACGGCTATGAGCAACGAGACCAGCAACGGAAGGGGCTAGTTGGCTAGCTGAGGCCCAGCTGGATTCGAGGACGATCGGATCAGATTCTGGCGATATAAGCAGAATTTATTTTACTATCCACAGATTTTCTTTTTCCTTCTTTCCAAGAAAGACTGAAGATGGCTGCCACCGGATTAAAAAGTAGGCTGATGGGCACCACTAATAAGCCTTCTCTACTTATCTACTTCCTCTTCGTTTTGTCTTTGTGTGTCTGGACCTGCAACAAGAAGGATTTTCCGACAAACTCAACCAAAGGTGAAGTTAAAAAGTTTTATCTGTATGGATTTGGGCTTGGACATCTCACCCTACACTCTATGTGGTCTTTAAAAGCCCTGAGCAAAAACTTCCAAATTAAGGCAAACATGGCTGTTAAGCAAAAATCACAATATGGCAGAGGATATACAATTAAAGTTCTGTTAGTTCTGCTACTTCTGGCAGGAGATATTCACCTTAACCCTGGACCTGCCACTATTAAACAGCAGACCACTGGGTTAGCACAAAACCGAGCTGTACAAAAGCAAAAACAACATTTATTTTTCCAAACTGTTAATCATGCACGAGTTCTTTGGGACACCAAGGCTAAACCAAAGGGGATCCTCGGCGGTCATTTAAACATACGGAGCATAATCCCCAAAAGAGATGAGATTTCGGTGTTGCTGTTGGACTCAAATCTGGACTACCTTTGTCTCTCAGAAAGCTGGCTACATAGGAACATAGACATTAATATGATCGATATTGTGGGCTACCAGTGTTTTAGAAAAGACAGGCAGGTAGGGAGGGGAGGAGGTGTTTTAATTTACATCCAAGAGAAATATAAATGTCAACTGGTTGATTTGAATACTTCACTTGAATGTTTAGCTGTTAATGTATGTCTCTCTCCGGTAATGAATTTCAACATTGCAGTAGTGTACAACCCACCGTCACACAACTCTTCCTTTTATAATGAATTAAGTGATCTGGTTAAACAACTTGAGAAGAACAGAGAAACAATAATTCATGGTGACTTTAATATCAACTGGTCTGATAAAAAAGAAACAAAAACTGAAAAGCCTCATGACTAAATTTAATTACCAGCAAATCATCAAAGGACCCACCAGGATAACCAAACAATCCAGAACACTTATTGACATGGTATTTACTAATAAACCAGAACGAATAACCAGAACCTATAATCTTGTAACTGGTCTCTCAGATCATAACATGGTTCTTGCTGTCAGGAAACTTACTAAAAAGCGACTACAGTATTTTGGGGGAGTTGATATTGACAAATCAAATTTTATTATCCCCAAATCAAAAAATGAGGAGTTTGAACATTACTTAGAGAATCAAAATTGGGAGCAGCTCATGTCAACATGTGAAGTAGATGATTGTTGTAATTTTATAACTGCAACAATCACAAAGTCTATAGAAAAATTTTCAAAGCAAATTAAAAGTAGACAACAGACGATTAGCCTACCATGGTTAAATAATGAAATAAGAAAACTTATGAAGAGGCGAGACTATGCACTGAAAACATCACTAACCTCCAAACTACAAAATGATCACCTTGTGTACAAAAGTTTAAGAAATAAAGTGGTACATGAGCTGCGAAAATCAAAAATATCTTATTACAATAAACTGATAGATCATGCAAAGGGTAACAACAGTTCCCTATGGAGGCATTTAAATAACTTAACTAATAAAAAAAAAACGATCAGAAGGGGGTAAAGGAACTTAGAATCAATGGCAAGACCGTCAGTGACAAGGCTACTTTGGCAAATGAATTTAATTCACACTTTGTGGGCTCTGTGGAAGACTTAACAAAAATTTTTGTGCTGCCAAATGTGCTCAACAACACAAATTCCATACTTCCAACAGATACTTTTCACATCGATGAGGTAAATGAGAAGTTAATTGCTGGTATTGTTAAAACACTGTCAAACTCAAAAACTAATGATATCTACAATATGAGCACCTCCTTTCTCAAAATGCACAGCAAAATATTAATCAAACCACTGACCCATCTCATTAATCTCTCCATTAGGTCTAGTACATTTCCATCTGGCTGGAAAAAAGCTGTCGTCATACCAGTTCATAAATCAGGCAGTAAAGACGATATATGCAATTACCGCCCAATCTCTATCTTACCAGTCCTGTCTAAGGTTCTTGAAAAAGTTGTAGCTACACAGCTGATAGACTACTTACAAGACAGTCAACTTCTTCATCCACATCAATTTGGTTTTAGACCAGGATACTCAACAGAAACAGCAAATTGTTGCCTTATTGAAAACGTCAAACAGTCCTTGGACAGGGGTAATGTGGTAGGAGCTGTTTTTCTAGATCTCAAAAAGGCTTTCGATACTGTAAACCACAGTTTGCTTTTATCCAAAATGGTATCTTTTAACTTCTCCCCAAATACATTAGAATGGTTTGCATCTTATCTCCAGAATAGAGAACAGTGTGTAAAAGTTCACCAGGATAAATCCTCATTTTTAAACAACCGCATGGGTATCCCACAAGGGTCCATTCTTGGTCCTTTACTTTTCAGCATTTTTATTAATGACTTGCCGTTACACTGCTCAGCTGCAACATGCCAACTTTATGCAGATGATGCAGTTATTTACACAGCTGCCAAGACTCCAGCACAGGCTGCAGATGTACTGTCTACAAGTATGGTTGATGTCCAAGAGTGGCTCCTCAAGAACCATCTATTGCTGAACCTTCAGAAAACAGTCTCAATGTGCTTTTCAATCAAAAAATGTAACCTGCAACATTTTAAAGTTAATATACATGATCATGACATCAGTTTAGCTACAGAATTCAAATACCTTGGCATTGTACTAGATCCTCAACTCAAATTTAATCTTCATATAAAGAAAATTTCAAAAACAGTAAAAAAAAATCTGAACTGCTTTAAATTAATTAGATATTACATACCTTACGAAGCAGCTGCACTGTATGTGCATTCTATGGTTTTTTCTCATATATCATACTGTTTGACAGTCTGGGCTCAAGCAGCCCCTTCCACAATAAGACATATAGGTTCATTATATAATCAAACCCTAAAAATCTTGGACAAAAAGCCCATTAGGTGGCATCACTGTAATGTTTTAAAAAAATACAACCTATTGAGTTTTGAGAGCTTCATTGACCTCTGTCTTCTGAAATTAACGTTCAAATGTTTCCATAAATCAGCACCCGAGCCACTTGCTGGTTTCGTCCAAAGACAGGACAGCAGCAGAGCCACCAGGAGTTCTGTTAACAATAACTGTAAAATATTCCACCGCAGAACCACATTTGGACAAACAGCTTTCTCTATAAAGGGCAGTCACATCTGGAACACAATGCCAAATGAAATTAAAATAATAACGGACTTTAAAACATTCACTAAAAATGTTAAAAACTGGCTGAAAAATAAACAAGAATGTACTCATGTATGAATTAATTGTCTGCAAAGTGAGAGTGAATGAAGGGAAGGAATAAATGTGTTTGTTTATAGTGAGTGACGGAGGGAGGAAGGCCTGAAATAGGCAAATGTGAGTTATGTTATATGTGTTAAATGTGAGTCAGGCTGTTATATTTGTGTATTTATAATATTTATAATATTTATGTTAAATGTGAGTCAGGCTGTTATATTTGTGTATTTATAATATTTATAATATTTATAATTGTGTATTTATAATTTTTCTGCATTGATGTATGTGGTTATTGTGTATATTTTTTATTTTTTTTTTCCCATCTTTACTTGATTCTTTTTTCTAAAGCCCATCCAGGGACAAGAGTTGCAAATTAGCTAATAGCTATACACTCTATGTGCAACACATCAGATTGATTGTCTTTGATTAATTGTCTATGTTTATTGCACTGTCCCTGTCAAATAAACTAATCTACTACTACAGTTCGGGCTGCCAGTGATTGATTTTTTGGGCCACCGCATCTCGCCAGAGGACATGATCCTGGCTGCCGGATAAAGTGCGCGCAGTGTCGGATTTTCCGCGCCCACAGATCTTGAGGGCGCTGCAGGAATATTTGGGGATGGTTAATTTTCACAACCGTTTTCTCACCCGGGCAGCACAGCTGCTGCAACCACTGTAGGGCGCGCTCAAAAACAAAGAAGCCTGTGGATAGCATTGACTGGACCCCCGAATGGGCTCAGGCTTTCACAAACGCCAAAAGGACACTCGCTAATGCGACTCTGTTGGCCCACCCAAGCTCATCAGCGTGGATAGTGCTCACCACAGACGTGTCTGATGTTGCGATAGGGGCAGTGGTGGAGCAGTACGTCTCCGGTTTGTGGCAACTACTCGCATTTTTCAGCTGTACTTTGCGCGACAACGAGCGTAAATACAGTACTTTTGACCGGGAGTTGTTGGCCCTCCACCTGGCTACACGTCATTTCCAGTTATGGCTCGAGGGCTGCGAGTTCACCACGTTTGTCAATCACAAACCACTAACGTACGCAATGTCCAAAGTCTCGGAACCATGGTCAGCTCAGCAGCAACAGCACTTGGCCGCAATCTCCGAGTTCACTACCAACATTCAACATGAAGCTGGTAAGCTTAATGTCTTTGCTGACTGCCTGTCACGCGCGCTAGTCTCTCCGGTCTACATGGGTTTAGATTTTCCCGCTATGGCCGCCGACCAAACTGGGGAAGCAGACATTTGCACACTGTAGTCCACAGCTACTGGATTAAAACTGGAGCAGGGTGGTGCAAGAAGGGTGCCCCCCCCCACTCTGCAACGTCTCCACTGGCTGCCCCCGCCCGGTGGTACCGAGCTCTTGGCACCGCCGCGTTTTTGAGTCTGTCCACTCCCTTTCACATCCCGGCATGCGCACCTTGGTTAAACTGGTGGGGTCCAAATTTGATTGGCCTTGCCTATGTAAGGACGTGAAAGAATGGGCTGCAGTGTGCGTCACGTGCCAGTGGGCTAAAATGCACAAACACACCAAAGTCCCACTGGAGCCGTTTCAGATTCCAGCCAGGAGGTTCGACCACGTACACGTGGATTTAGTGGGCCCCCTTCCACCATCACAGGGGTTCACACACCTTTTAACAATCGTGGACCGCACTATGCATTGGCCAGAGGTGGTTCCGCTGAGTTCCACCATGTCTGCTGAGGTAGCCCGCGCGTTCTTGTCAGCTTGTGTCGCACGGTTCGGATCCCCGTCAGATATCACTTCTGACAGGGGTCCGCAATTTGTTTTGGAGCTTTGGTCCGTGATGGCCAATAGCCTGGGGGTCACAATCCACTGCACCACCGCATACAACCCACAGGCTAATGGTTTGTGTGAGTGTTTTCACAGGTCGCTTAAAGCAGCGCTCAGGGCCTGGCTAACAGATGCCAATTGGGCTGACCGCCTGCCTTGGGTTCTATTGAGGTTGTGCTCCGCACCTGAGGAAGATTTGGCAGCTTCCCCGGCAGAACTCGCTTTTTTCTCAGCCATTGCAGATCCCGGAAGAATTTTTGCCCGAGAGCCCTGTGCCCTGGACAGTCCTACCCACGCACCTCTTTCTCGGTACAGGGGCTGCCAGCGTTCTGGGTCCGGCGCATCATTGTTTTCCCCACAATTTTATTCCAAAGCGCTTAGAGAACGCCAAGTTCGTTTTCATCAGGCACGTCGCTCACAGAACCCTGCTGCGCCTGCCGTACGACGGCCCGTTCAGAGTGTTGGAAACTGGGGAGAAGCATTTTGTGTTAGACTTGGGGGGGGGGGGGGGGGGGGACCATCTGCATAGACAGGATGAAGCCCGCTTATGTTTTGGCAGGCGAACAGGTGGTGTTGGCTTCAGTTCCCCGACGCGGGCGCCCACCCACAGCAGCTCCACAGGTTAGTGTTTCCCCAGCAGAGAATGGTTTTCACGGGACTAACCATTTTCCCTCCCCACCCTTTCCCCCTCCAGAGACCGACCTCCTTTCTCACCCACCTCAACAAGAAGGCGCTTTGACCGGCCTGGCGGCTCAACGCTACAGCTGCTACGGGCGCTTGCTCAAACCCAAAAGTCCAGAGGGATAGGACCCCTTCTGGGTGTTCGGGAAGGGGGAGGGGGTTGTGTGGGGGACACAATAGGTCATGGCACTCCACCCAGGACAGGGGGTTGGAGGGGGGAGAAGATAGTCACAAATGGTAACGGGAAAAGGCGAGAAGAGCACCTAAGGGCGCCAGAGTGCTAGGGGGTAATAAGCCAAAGAAAGATGTGCCTTCCGCCCCCGCTGTGCAAGGTTCACACCCGAGGACACAAGGGTGCGAATGTATTCTATCAAGACCTGCTCTGTGATGTATGTTAATGTGTAGGTGGATGTGTGTGCATGTTTCACAGTGTGTACGTTAATGTGCTTACCCTGGGTGCCAGAGAGGTGGGAATAAGTGTATAAGAGAGATTGCTCTGGCACTCAGAGGCAGTCTGTTATATCTGATGGAGGAGAAATAAAATCGGTGTCATCAGCTCGTGGTCTTGTCTGATTACTTCCTCCACAATATCACAATATTTCTGTGACTTTCACGATAACAACATTTTTCATGATATTACAGAATACAGTTTTTTTTCTTTTAAATTTAAGTGAAAAAGACAGTTTCAAAGGCCAGCGTCATTTACCTTTAATATATTCAGGAAAAACAAAACAACTTGTCATGATCAGGTGAGCACGCTCTCCCCCTCCCTTCCTGCAAGGCTTTCCCCGGCTCCGCAGGTAATCATCGCACCTGCATGATTAGACGCACCTGCTGCCTCTTCCCTGCCAGCGCTGAAAAGGACCAGTTTTTGAATGATCCAGTGCTGGCTCGTTGGGTAAACTGCCTCAACAGCAAGTAAGTCTATGTTTCGCTCTCTGAGGAATCCTAATCTAATTCCTCTCGTCCTCTTTCTCCTCCAGATTGCTGCCATCTTCGTGGTGCATCTCTGGGGTTCGTTGTGCGCTCACCTGCCCCATCATCCTCATCACCACTTCAGCTGCCGTATTCCACCCGGTCAGACACCTCACCCAGCTCCACTCCTGCTATTCCCCTGATGGGTTCAGCTGCCGGGCTCGCTGCTCACCCCACGTGAGTATTGTCCTATTTTTCCCTTATCCTATCTTTCTTCTCCACTAATCAGCTCTCGTCTCCCCTTACAGGCTGAGTCCTCCTCTGGTGAGTGGCGTCTTTCCTTAACTGTGCATTATTTTTGAATCAATAAATTGTGGTTACGCAACTTCTCTGTTGTCATTTGAGTGATTTCTCTGGTGTTGTTCCCTGCACGTGAGCTGATCATTCTTCAATCATGACAGAACAAGCCAGCCATAGTTCAAGCTCAGCAGGAGCGGCATCAGCGGAACACTCCGCTCTAGATCATGTCGATGCCACAGAAAGTCAGGTGGCCGTGCTCACGCAGCAACTGCAAACAATTACGCAGCAACTGGGCACGGACACCGAGCATTTGGCCCATACGTCTCGTCCGGGTTCTGCTCCTCCACCTGTCGCCCTGGCTTCTCCCACCATGTGCCAAACCACTTCTGTTCCCTCACTTGCCCCGTACGCAGGGGAGGTGGGGAAATGTAAGGGGTTCCTTTGCCATGTTTGGCTTTATTTGGGCCAGGTGGGCGGGGAGTATCCAGACAATACCTCCAAAACTCACTTCATGACCCTCCTGCTGCAAGACCGAGGCCTCAGCTGGGCCCAGTCCATTCTCGACAGCCCGAAGGATCCTAGTGATCCTTTTAATAAATTTGTTAGGGAATTTGTCTGTGCTTTCGACCGAACAGAGAGTGAGGGCAACATCATGAGCCCGGTCATGTCTCTCCATCTGGGGAGTCGGTCTGCCGCCAACTACTCTGTGGAGTCCACGGCGGACTCCAGCTGGGATGACGTTGCGTTACACAGTGTCTTCCTCCGGGGTTTAAAGGAAAACCTCCGTGATGACCTAGCGGTTCATGCTGTTCCCTCCTCCCCAGATGGTCTCATTGATCAGGCCGTCATTTTAGACAACTGATACCGCAAGCGCACGAAGGAGCGCAAGATCTCCTCCGGCCCGCCCTTTTCGCGCGCGTCCCTCCCAGCTACTGACACAGGTGGAGCCAACTCTACCTCTAAACCTATGGTGCTCGGCCGAGCCCTTCTGGCTCTGGAGAAGCGCCAGCAGCAGAGGAGAGCTGGCGCATGCATGTACTGTGGTTCTAAGGAGCACACACTGTCTCAGTGCCACCTGAAGCCTAAAAGACGCGGTCCGTCAGTAGCCGTGGGGGGCTCTGACGGGTGGGAATTCTTTTCATCCCCCCGGTAACTTCTCCATTTTGGCCCTCATCCAGTTGCCAGGGGTCGAGAGGAAAGTCATGGCATTAATTGACTCAGGGGCAGAGTAAAATTTTGTGTCCTCACAGCTCGTGCGGGAAGTAGGCATCCCTACGACCAAATTGCCGACGCCTCTGAACGTCACAACCTTATCGGCAGTAACGGAAGCTACGTAGTGTCTCCCGTTGGTTCCCGGAAAGCAGCACAGCACTGGTCTCCGTCCTCCTTTCCGGGAACCACCGGGAGACACTATTGTTCCTCATTCTCCCTAAATTGTCTCACCCGGTGGTCTTAGGGTACCCGTGGCTCCGGAAGCATAACCCCATTATTAATTGGGCACATAATTCCATCTCTTCCTGAAGCCCCTTCTGTTTGGCATCCTGTCTCAGCTCAGCCGAGTGTTCGCCGTTGCTGCCCATCTCCTCCCCTCCAGTGGAGCCGCCGGACCTCAGTCTCATACCCGAGGTCGATCATGATCTCGGGGAGGTCTTTAGCAAGTCGAGAGCGCTTTCTTTGCCCCCTCATCGCTCCTACGACTGTGCCATCGACCTCCTCCCGGGTGCGCGACTGCCGTCCAGTCGGCTCTACTGCATTTCTGGGCCGGAGAGGGAGGTGATGGAGAGTTACATTAAAGACTCCTTGAACGCCAGCCTCATTCAGCCCTCCTCGGCCCCTCTTGGGGCAGGATTCTTTTTTGTTGGGAAGAAGGATGGATCCTTGCACCCGTGCATAGACTACCATGAATTAAACGCCATAACAATCAAAGACAAATATCCTCTGCCCCGACAAACTCCGCATTCGAGCTCCTTCAGCGCACACGAGTACTCACTAAATTGGATTTGCGTAATGCCTACCATCTGGTTCGCATTCGCGAAGGGGATGAATGGAAGACGGCCTTCAAAACACACTTGGGGCAATTTGAGTACCTGGTGATACCTTTTGGGCTCACCAATGCCTCCGCCGTCTTCCAGCGTATGATCAATGACATCCTCCGCGATATGATACATCAATTTGTTTTTGTCCATCTTGACGACATTTTGATTTTCTCCCACACGCCAGATGAGCATGCAGTCCATGTCAGGGCCGTGTTACAGCGGCTCCTGGAGAACTAGCTCTTTGTTAAAGCCGAGAAGTGTGAGTTTTCCACCCGCTCCACTTCTTTCCTCGGTTTTATAGTAGCTGAGGGGGGACTGAGGGCCGACCCGGCCAAGGTAAAGGCTGTGCTGGATTGGCCTACGCCCCACTCCTGCACAGAGCTCCAACGCTTCTTGGGGTTTGCAAATTTTTATCGCCGTTTCATTAGAAACTACAGTGGGGTAGCACAGCCTCTGACCCAGCTGACCTTGGTCAAGGTGCCCTTCACCTGGTCCGAGGCAGCCGAACAGGCCTTTTCCAAAATAAAGGACCTGTTCTCTAACACCCCCATCTTGGCCCAGGTCGGCCCTCAGCTCCAGTTTATTCTTGAGGTGGATGCTTCTGATTCAGGGGTGGGTGCTGTCCTCTCGCAGCGCTCGGCCTCCGATCAGAAGCTCCATCCATGTGCGTATTTCCCTCAGCAGCTCACATCGGCCGAGGGGAATTACGACACAGGGGGCCGAGAGCTCCTGGCCATTAAGTTGGCCCTCGAGGAGTGGAGGCACTGGCTGGAGGAAGCGATCCATCCTGTCATAGTGTGGACCAACCACAAAAATTTAGAATACCTTCGGTTGACCCACAGACTTAACACTGGGCCTTATTCTTTGCTAGATTTAATTTTACTATCACTTACAGGCCTGGCTCACGTAATGTCAAACCAGATGCTCTCTCCCGCCAGTTTAGTCCCGACCCCCCAGCACCTCATCCCACCCTCATGCGTCCTTGGGGCTCTCACCTGGGAGATCGAACAGAGGGTCTGGCAGGCTCAAGCCACTGAACCCAAGTCCAAGGGGGGCCCCGGCGACTGTCTGTTTGTCCCGGCCACACCAGCCATTTCGCCTGCCACCCTAGAGTCTCCTGGACTATTAATCTTATCCGGTGGGTGTTCTCGTGGCCCACCCTGCGGATGGACGTCCGGGACTATGTCAAAGCTTGCCAAACCTGCGCCCAGAACAAGTCCAACTCCTCGCCCTCTGTTGGCCTCCTCCACCCACTACCTATCCCCAGCCGACCTTGGTCCCACATCGCCTTGGACTTTATTACTGGACTTCCCCCCCTCACAAGGCAACTCCATCATCCTCACCTTCGTGGATCGTTTTTTCAAGGCGATCCATCTGGTGCCCCTCCCCAAATTACCCACCACCTCTGAGACCACCAACCTATTATCCTGCCTCGCAGGAAGGGAGGGGGAGCGCGTGCTCACCTGATCATGACAAGTTGTTTTGTTTTTCCTGAATATATTAAAGGTAAATAACGCTGGCCTTTGAAACTGTCTTTTTCACTTAAATTAAAAAAAAAAAAAAAAAAAAAAAAAAAAACTGTATTCTGTAATATCATGAAAAATATTGTCATTATCATTTTTAAACTGGTATCAAAATTTATACCAGTATTATCATTAATGATACAATATGGCACACCCCTATTTCACACCTAACCTGCTTGGTCCACACTACTGGACTTTTCAGTTTAATTCAGATCAAAATGTTATGTGTGAAACCTCCCTCACAGTGAAGAGCTGAAAATTTGGTCCAGCAAAAATAGGTGCTTGGTCCAGATCAAACTGATATTTTTGGAGAGGCTGCAACAGAGTTTATGAAAAAACGGACAAAATGCACCTGAAAATAATCACTGAAGAATGTGGCTGCCAGATTGGTACCTAGAACATGATCAGCACCCTACATGTGCAAAACTACTTCACTCAGTGTGCATGCATGCGCAATGCATTTACATTATAGCAACTGTATTTAATTTACAACTGAATATATATGGTTTTGAATGATGTGCAAATTTTTTATTAAGTACTTGGTCACGTGTTCAGTACAATTGTATAATTTTTGAAAAATATTCTGTCTACCTATGTCTGTGATGCTAGCAACCGATTGTGTTCTGGGCACCAATCCGGCAGCCATAACGGACAAACGTCCTTTTTAATGAAGTCCTGGATAATATTCTAGCCTCACGAAAATAGTTCACATCTTAATATGCTGGAGTCTTCCCCAGTTTCTGCTTAAAGTTTGGTTACCAATGTGTCCAGAGCTGCAGCAAACACCTTGGAGGGTGAGTAGCATGTTTGCTAACTACGGTCTGTGCCAACAACACAAACGTCTTAAAAACAACAGCGTGCTGTCATGACAACAAGACACAGGTGCATCACATTAAGTTGTTTACTTTGTTTGGAGGCGTGTGAAACCAAACCTAACAGGACCAAATGTAGGCAATGTAACAAAAACGTGAACCTTGGTTTGGACCTTCGTACAGACTTTCAGGTGTGAAAACATGCTTGAAGTCTAACATTCAGACAGTATTTGTAAGTATGTTACCGAATCCTACAACCAAAGCTAAAGGCCAATGTTAGCCTCAAACATGGCGTCACCATCAAACTGAACAGTTCAGGGAAAGTGCAAAAGAAGAAGGGTTGGTTGAACTGCAGCTCATTAGCATTTACAGCAATATGTCTTAAAATCATTTATGTGGAGAGCTCCTTTCCCGTGTATAAAATGGTACAGCAATAATTAAACCCTGAGGTGTTTTGACCAAAGCATGTCAGAAGCATTTCATCACCACCTCTGGGAGCTGTGCCAACATGTGTATCATCATAGGGATTTTTAAATCGAGAAGGGGGGGGGGGGCTGAGACATTATTGCAACAGCACAAATTATTATTAAAAAAAGGCCTTGGCCTACCTGCTAGTACCAACAGTAGCTCCCCTAAGCACTGCTGGTACAGGTCCAGAGCCTCATTATCATCTGATCCACTCTCCTCCTACACAGAAAACACAGACACTCAAACTGACTCAAAGTGCTACTGAAGTGTAGTACAGCAAAACACATTTAGTCAACCTTATTTATTCCTGATTTTTTCAGTCTGTAAACAACACAGGGACATAACTATACAGTAAAAAGTTTGTGAAGCTAACACAATGTCAAACAAGCACAACTGGAAAAACATTTATCTTTTGTTCCACCAGTGATTTTAAACAATGTGTGGTCTGGAAGGCCAATCGTTATAAGGGGGTTTGGTTTGGACTCTCCCAGTTTTTTTTTTTTTTTTGTTATATTGCCTCTGCTTCACCCTGCCTTTTTGTATATATCACTAGAGCAGTGGCAACATTCACAGGTAAACCCATCTAACCTTAGCAATAGCAGCGGAGGCCAGATCCAAAGCAGATAGTAGCCGTGGTTGATCTTGAGACATTTCTGCAGAAGAAGAGGCAACAGAAGGCACAAATTCAAGCTGTGGATCACTTAAACTTATCTAAATATAAAGATGTGAATAAAAGTTGGATGTAGCCACTGTGAAATCACTCACTGGTTAGTGGGACCCATTTTAAACCACTGTGGTTGTTGACATTTTGGAATAGGAACTGATGAGTGAGGGCTGGATCTGATTTAAAATGCAAGTAACAGGGCAGTTAAAAGGCATAAATTTTCGAAACTTGGTGGGGGGGGGGGGGTCAAAAAATTATGAAACTGGGGGAAAAGTCAAAAATTTATGAAATGGGGGGGGGAATTGCAAATTAATGAAACACGAGGGAAGTTCCAAATTTGCTAAACTGGGGGAAAAGCCACAATTTTAAGAAACTGGGAGAAAAGTTGCAAATTTCTGAAAATGGAGGAAGTCACAAATTTATGAAACTGGGGGAAAAGCTGCAAATTTACAACACTGGAAAATGTTGCAAATTAAAAAAAACTGGGGAAACGGTCATAAATTTACAAACTTGGTGGTTGGGGGGGGGGGGGTGTCACACATTTACAACACTGGATAAAGTTGTAAATTTAAGACACTGGGTGAAAAAGCTGCACATTAACTAGACTGGGGAAACAGTGGCAAATTTATGAAATTGGGGAAAAGTCCCAAGTTTACAAAACGAGAAAAAGTCAAAAATTTACAAACCTGGGGAAAAAAGTAACACTTTATGAAATCACAGTTTACAATTTTTTATTTTTTTTGGGGGGGGGGGCGCAAATGTACAAGAGGATGAATCACAACTGTGGGGGAAGATTGACAAGTTTATGAGGCTGAAAAAGTCACAAATTTACATGACGGAAAAAAGTTGAATATTTAACACCCCCACCCCCCACCCCACTGACACAGTTGTGGTTAGCTGTCACCATGACGCATAGAAGGCAGAAGAGGAGGCCATGATGGCCGGCGTTAGGAGGTGTGACCAAGCTCCAGCTTTGTTTTGGTTTGACAGCGGAGCTTTAGTGTGACATCCAGTGGTGGACAAAAATCCTGAGTGCTTCTTTAACAACTGTCAATGACTAATTTTGCCTAATGTACGTGCAGCGACGAGGTGACGGCAAACAAAGCTAGCTGTGGTTGGACAACAACACATGTAGTCATACTTGTGCATGCTGAGGCTCAGACTGAAGGCCAAAACAATCAGTCGAGTTATTTCCTGCTGGTTCACAGCCTGAACATTTAATAGAAAACAATATCCTCACATGTTGTATTAACATGGGCAGACATTTAATTTCACTGTTGGGGGGGACAATAAACACAACATTTTCTCCAGAGTAGATATTGATGGATATGTAAAGTCTCAGAACCAGAAGCTACATTCATCTTTTAGTCACCATCTCTTTTTTTCTGTGCCGTGTTCTTTACTTCGGAGGACGTCTCTGGAAGTGCGGGCCTCCTCGAAGCTCAGTTTGTTGTCCGAGGCCACCAGAGCTTTAAGCTCCTCGGCTCTGCACACATACTGCCTGACCTGCAGAAAAGTCCTCTTATATTGGTTCAATTGAATTACCCCAACCACAACATATGCCTCTCCATACAAACCATATGGTGTTCATGCAGTGGAAATTAATTCTAAGTGGATTATAGAAAGAGTCCAATAAGAGGAAAAAGTAATGAAAGCGGTGTTTACAGGCCTACCTTTTGCCTGAGAGCATCTTTACGTTGTCGGTCTGTCTCATCTGGGTGGGAGGGAAGAGGAGATGTTTTGGTTTTACTTTAAGCGAATTTTCTTTACTGGTTTACTGAGTTGAAGCAAAGGCAGTGCAATATTTAAAAGATAGGGCCGTTTCTAGCTTCCTGGGGACCCTGTGCAAGCCTGTGTTGGGGACGGGGCAAAAACGGCTCTAAATAGGTAGAACAGATAGAACTGTGTTTACTGATCTTACAGTGAACAGCAGGGACAAAGTGCTCCAGGGCACTGCAGTACAGAGACAGAGCAGCAGACCTGTCCCCCTCCTGATCCTTCTGAACAGCCCGCAGGACTATTTCTTTCTGAGGAGAAAAAAAAATACAAAAGAGCATCGATGGCTGCACATGACTACCACTCTACACACACACACCTGAAGCAAGCCTGTACATTAATATGATAACAGATGTACACGTGTGTTTATTCTTGACAGTCTAAAATATGCATTGGCGCCCTGCTGTGTGTCTTGTGCCATCTCATTTCAGTGCTTTGCACCCTTGTCATTCAAGTACCAAGTGACTTTAGGTGGGACTCATTTAAAAGGGGTGCGGCTCGGTGCATAGTCAGTGCGCTGCTGTTATCTTGCATTTTCTGCCATTGCATTTCTGATCAACAAAAAGCGGCTGTCCCTTGCTTTCTGTGTTACATCTTCTTGTTTTCCTGTCGCGAATGACACTCATATCTAATATCTTACCATAAAACGATTGTTCTTATCATGCTGAGATTTCATCATTGTCTTTTATTAAAGTGAATATTTGCCTGTTCCATTAAGACCATTAACCACTTGCGCTCCGTTGTTCCGCGGGCGGGCAAGTCTCTGCGTCCTAGGGCACACGAGGGCGCACTCGTGTGCCCTTGGACGCATGACGCATGATAGAGATACTGATGGTGGTGATGTAGGTGGTGTGGCCTCCAAGAGCCACTGAAAAAAAAAGCTGCAGACACAGCCGCAAACAGATTAGTTCACCTGATTGACCTCTCATTCGACTAATAAGAGCCTTGAATTGGGTTTCTGAAACCTTGAAGAACCAATGAATGAAAACCTAGGAAGGAGGACCTGCCTACTGTGAATGCAGGAGCCAATTGAAGCACAGAAGTTCAGGCTGGGTGAAGAGAGATTTACTGTTGCAACAGATGAAAAAAAAAGGACGTTGGACGAACCTGCTACAGATCCAGCAGCATGGAGACCACCCACAAGTGGGATCTGCACTCATTCCAGCAGAATAGACGTTTAGGATTCTCTTCCATCATCATAGACCGACGGAGGCCGACAACAAAAGTCGTAAATCATTCACCAAAACCGCAATAATGGAATTATGTTTTGACCGGGATCCACGAGCGGACCAGCGTCGCGTTCGTCTGACAATGGGGAAGAGAAGTTCGCCAGGACTCTGCTGCTGTGAAGAGGTGTTATAAGCTAAATTTATTATTTCTCCCTGAAAATTGTAATCAAAAAATGACTTTTGACCGATCTGTAAATTACAACTGTACGGAGCACGAAGTACGAAGTGCGTGCGCCGCGATAAACGGTTCATTTGCCGTGTTCGGACCGTGAAGGCCCCCCCCCCCCCCCCCCGCTGCAGAAGAGGAGCGGGGGGGGGGTTCACGGTCCGAACGCCCCCCGGTCCGCGGGGGGAAGCAAATGAGTCTATTCCGTCATGTAGCGATGGCCGTCCTCTGTAGCGAGAGGGGGGGGGGCAACCCCCCCCCCCCCACACACACACAGTAGCGAGGGGGGGGGGGAGCCGCTGTGACAGCGTTGCTGTGGAAACATGCAAGGAGTGTAATCCGTCATGTAGCGAGGGCCGAACCCCGTCCTTTGTAGCGGAGGGGGGGGACACCCCCCCCCCACACACACACACAGACACACAGACACAGCCCTGAATGTGACCTTTCGTTAGAGCCCAAAATGAAGATTCTACATTGAATTATTCAAAAGTTACAGACGTTTTTTCCAAACTGTGCCATTTGGCACAATTTGGCACAGTTCCAAAACGCCTGGGAACAGCCTGAGAACAAAGCTGTGTAAAATATTCATTTTTTGTGGTATTGTTACAAAATTTGGACCTCAGCTTGATAACACTTGGTTCTACATTTCTGTTGCATTTTCCAGCCGGATCAGACAGCTGTGTGTTATTTGCAAGCATTTGTATCCAAAAAAACACCGTGGCCAAATTTATTTTTTTCAAGTTCAGTATGTTTAGATGACTGTAACTCAGTGGCCGGAGCACGTAGAGAGATTATGTTTTTTTTGCCAAAAAATTCAGTGTTTTCTTTTAAATGAGACCAACCCCATGAAGATGCTGCAAAGGGTTGAAGAACAGCTTTCGATTTACTTTGGGCACGTTATTTTTTGGCATTTTTAGGAAAATTGCCTGGAGTGCAAGGGGTTAATTTCATTTCATCTAATTTCCTTATGTGTTTCCGGGTCAGTTTTTAAACACGGAAGGCAGAAACCAAGTGAGACAAGTTTGCACCTGTGGTCATTATTCAATTAGTGGCCCGCGGGCCACATGCGGCCCAGAAGCAACTTCCGAGTGGCCCGCGGGCCCGGGCCACACCAAGGAAATATAAATTTAATAAACAAATCTGAAAGAATGACGGTCCGCAAGCGTGCACACGAACAACGCGAGTGACCATCATCTGCGTGGAGCTCAGAAGTACCCTGCCTGCATGACAGTTCCAGTCGGCAGGCAGAACGTCTCGCTCACTGTCCAAAAGAAGCATGAGCTTATTAAAGTACTTTAAATGCGGAAAAAAAAAAATCAGAAGAGGTATGCAAGCAGTGGAAGCATTTATGGTGGTTTTAACTCGCTGGTAACGGGAACAATAATGAGTCGCTGAGCAAACAGGTGTGGGCTGCACGGTGGCGCAGTGGTTAGCACTGCGGCAGCACAGTTTACCCTTGGCCGGGGGATTGTGGGGATCGTGGGATCGTGGGTTCGATCCCAGCCCCCGACCAACAGTGATCTGTGTGGAGTTTGCATGTTCTCCCCGTGTTGCGTGGGTTTACTCCGGGATTTCTCCGGTTTCCTCCCACATGCCAAAAACATGCATGTTAGGTTAATTGGCTGTTCTAAATTGTCCCTAGATATTTGTTTCCTATAGGCCCTTAGAATAGAGGGTTAGTATTAATGAAAGCGCTTTGAGTGGTCTTTGTGACTAGAAAAGCGCTATATAAGTGCAGGTTAGTTAGTTAGTTAGTTAGATTTCATATGCAGGGAAAGGGGCAAGAGTGACTGAATCACTGAGGATTTCCTTCACCAGCCATTACAATAATTTATGTTCATTATTATGTACCTGGCAAGTTAATATGACCGAAATTCACAAAGTCAATGACTTTAATCCGTCAGCAGCCTTCAGACAAACTAAACGTGCCAACATTTGGATTTCAAAATAAGGGAGGTTTTTCCTGCTGTCTGGTTGGTGTGGAGAGTTCTAAAAACTATAAATATATAGAAATATTTTAATAGAAATAACTGAATCCTTTGGTAATTTAAGTTATTTCATTAAATGTAATTTTATAAATATTTTTTTCTTTGAAATCAGAGTTAAATTATTGTTCTGTTCTGGCTCTGCAAAATTATGGTCAAAAATGTAAACTGTATAAGGGAAAAAAGTCAATTTTTTTTTTTACCACAATCTGTTTCAAATTTATTAAAAAAATCCAGTAATTTTATTAAAAAAAATTGACAAAAATTAGCCATCAAATATTCCACAAATTTATAATAAAGTCTCAAATGTACAAGAAAAGTCAAGCTTACAAGAGAAAATTACAGATTTGAGGAACATGGTTTCAAATGTAGATAAATTTACAGAAAAAAAATAGAAAACCATAAGAAAATTGTTATAAATTTTGAAGAAAAACCTCAAATTTTCAAGACTGAAGTCATTACTCAAGTTTTTAAGTGGGGGCTTTTTGCATCCTTAACTCTACTAGAAATTTTTGGTTGACTGATATGTGTGTGTAATGGAATGTGTAGTTCAGGGGTGTCCAACCAGGTGCCATGGAGAGCCAAGACCCTGCAGGTTTTCTCTTCTACCCAGTCTCTTCAGCAGGTGTTTTCACTTATCAGCAATCAGTGGGAAGAAGTTCACAGAAATCTGCTGTTGAAGACACTGGTTGGAGGTAAAACCTGCAGGGTCTTGGCTCTCCATGGCACATGGTTGGACACCCCTGGTGTAGTTATAAAAAGAGGTTCCTACTCACACATGTGGTGATTTAAAATAAAACAAACCACAATAGTGGATGTGCAATGTTTGTTAATGCTATCAATCTTTTCTGGGGGGGGGGGTGCACTGCAGTGTTTGACAATTCATTTTTTATTCAGCTAAATGCACTTTGGGGTGTGCCAAGGTCAGTTATGACCAGGATGTTGTATATTTTTTTTCAAAAGGAAAACAGATGTTAATGCTACTAACAGTGCACATTGAGATATGCCTGAGTAAGATGTGAGCAAAATGGTTATTTACAGAATTTTATTCCCCCCCCCATTTTATTTATTTGTTGTTCAAGAGAAAAAAAATAGTTCTACTACTTCAAGTTCTGCTCAACCCCAGCACTGTTATTGTGTTTTTATGCATGTTTGATGTGCCTTTGTCACGTGCCAAGCACACATTTAAAACTAAGACAATGAATAAAAAGTGCATATTTTTCATTAGCACCTGGTCCATCTGTCTGCAAGTCAGTAGCAGTCTTGTTTCTCTTCTCGCCACTAGTTTATTCCAGTGATAGCAGAATCTCAAGGCTGATTAGCTGTCACTACCAATTCCATTGGATGCGAATCCGTTGAAGCGAGCTCTAATACAGTTAGACTGACCGGCTCCAACCGCCTAGCCAAGATAACGCTAATGGTTCGATGTAGCATCATGGTGAAAATACTGTATAACAAAATGAGCAAGAACAACGCAAGATCTACTGCTGACAGTGGAGTAGTAAACCACATGAAAACAGGGATGTCTATTAGAATGACTGAAATCTAAAGAAAATGACAATATACGTAAACCATGGTTGGTAAGCTAACTCTATTGAGTTACTACTGTACCACTGTTAGCTCTGATGCTAACGCCTTGACTGGGCTTGCGCTCATCTACATGTTTGTAGACATCCATCTGGCCTGGCCAATAATAGAGCAGCAGGCGGGTCTCAAGACTGGGCTCACCTTTTCATGACATTTCACAGTAAATCCGGAAGAATTAAAATGGTTTCTTAGAGACAAACAATATAAAGGCTGTGTGTTTAAGAGAAGTGAGCATTTTGGGTTTTTTTTTCTATAATCATGTGATCAATACATGCATTTCAGAAGGTTACAACCGACAAAAATATTTTTTCAATGAGTGGAACCTTTAATGCCAGCTATCTAAGATCTTAGTAAACCAGGCTCTTAAGCTAATATTCATTTTGTGAACAAGCATGTCCTCAATTTGTCTTCACAGGTAAATGCCATCATGATAGCAATCCACCTTAGATCATGTGTCCCTGCTTGTTAAAGGTGAAGAGAAGCAACACTAACTGGGTTATTGCATCTTACACCCAAAACCCCTCTTTAAAAATTTAAGAGAGTTACGACAACCCTTTTCTGCTTTTTGTTAGAGCAAAGGACCTTAGACAGTGCACTGTTAACTAGGTCATCATAATTCATTGACTCATTCATATACCACTTAATCGTTTTTGGGTCATGGGAAGGCTGGAGCCTATCCCAGCATCTTTGGGTGAGAGGCAGGGTAGACCCTGGACAGGTCGCCAGTCTATTGCAAGGCCGACACAGAGACAGACAACCATTCACTCTCACATTCATACCTAGATCATCATAATATGCCACAAAAAATGCTTTTATGGACATCTAGACCTACATATGGCTCTTTGCCTTTTAACCAGTAACACCCCATGGCTTTGACCCCCCCCCCCCCAAAAAAAAGCACATTTACGAGAAACAAACAAAAAAAAACCTGATGCACAAACAAAAATTGCAGATTTGCACATTTTTGGGAGGGGCCAAACATTGCTTTAAACTTGCTCTTTCCAAAGTAGACCTTGCCAACCCCAAATCTAGATCACCACTTTTTTCTCTTACCGCTTTGACTATGCTATCTGCACTTGGCATGTGCTCCATATCCACAAAAGGGTGGGTGAAGAACTCGGCGAAGGTGATCCGGGCATCTGGATTTCTCTCCAACAGCCTCAGGAGAAGGTCTCTGCAATCCTTGGACACCCTGGCCCCCGGAGGCAGCTGACACACAAAAACACAACCTTATTATGTTACACCCAATCCACGGGACGACCCAGGGAAAAGGACAGTGCATTGTTAGCAAAGAGCATCCAAGTCTCACATCAGTACTTTCTGTCAAAAGATGACCTTTAAACTCCCCCCGTGTGAATCCCAGGATAATGGGCCATGTGCTAATGCAACCCATTAAGTCAAAGGCTAATGTCTGACGCAAGAATTCCACTGTTTGTTTTTTTTTTAAGTGCTTGAACAGTAAAAGTACATGTAACCAGAGATTCAGTATCATACAATGCATAAAGGCGGGCCTTACCACAGAGGCCGGTTTTAATTCTGCCTGGAGATCTTTACTGAATGTCATCCCCTCTTCCTTTTATCCCCATTTCCAATCACTCATATACAGTTAAGAGGTCACACAAATGATTAAAAAAAATAAACTGTAGTCTTTTTTTGTTTTGCTAAAATTGTCATTTACTTGAGGTTTTTGTATGAGTCAAAAAAAAAAATAAAAAATCACCACACTACCCTGACTATAAACTACTAAACTACTGATCTATTCTTCTTCTACCCCTACTGGTGACTCCCAAACCCAGATAATTAGAAAAGCATACGACAGTAAGTAAGCAAAGAGAGGAAGTGTGGTATTTTATAAGGAGGTCAACAGTGGCAGACGTGTATGTGACGGTGGTGCAGGACATGTATAAGGACAGCAAAATGGTGGTGAGGTGTGCTGTGGGAGTAAGCCCCTTCTTGTTTGCCATGGTGATGGACAAGCTGACAGACGAGCTCAGGCAGGAGTCTCAGTGGACCATGACGTTTGCGGACGACACTGATCTGTAGTGAGAGTAGGGAGCAGGTGGATGAGAACCTGGAGAGGTAGAAGTATACTCTGGAGAGAAGAGGAATGAAGCCAGTAGAAGCAAGACAGAATACATGTGTGTGAATGAAAGGGAGGCAGGTGCAACAGTAAAGATGCAGGCAGATGAGTTTAAATACCTGCGGTCAACCATCCAATGCAATGGACAGTGTACAAGAGAAGGGAAGAAGAGGGTGCAGGTGGAGTGGAGTGGGTGGAGACGAGTGTCAGAGGTGATAGCAGCTAGAGTGGAAGAGAAGGTTTACAAGACAATAGTGAGCCCTGCTATGATGTATGGTTTGGAGACGATGGTGCTGACAAAAAGACAGGAGGGAGCGCTGGAGGTGGAAGAGTTGAAGATGCTAAGATTCTCATTGGGAGTGAGTAGGAAGGATAGGATTAGAAATGAGCAAATCAAAGGGACAGCTCAGGTCGAGTGGTTTGGAGACAAAGTAAGAGAGACTGGATGCTGAAGATGGAGCTGCCAGGCAGGAGGAAAAGAGGTGACATTTAGGTAGCTGGTCCGCTGTGGCGACCCCCAAAGGGAGCAGCCGAAAGAAGTTTTCTCCTGACCGACGCTTGGTGAGCTGCATATTGCAAATTACCTTATGAAGTTATGTCTACTTTATTCCAGCACAAATATATTTTATTCAGTTTAAACAGACTCTGATTTCGGTTGGTTACTCTTAGTATTTATAATGTTCCTCTACTTTACTTCAGTCTTTTTATTACTTATGCCATTACAGCTTGCTGAATTATTATTATTTATTAATTAAGCTTTTAGAACAGCTACATGAAAACAGCTACGACTTTTTTGTGGCTCCTTGACTGATTTTTAATTTTGTTAACAGTGAACTGGGACCTTGCAGGTTTCAGCTGAATGCTCCCAGCCGCCCTGCTGCAGGACAGTTTCACATTCAGATTCAGATAACTTTATTTGTCCCTTGTTGGGCAATTCAGTTTACAGTCCCAGCCATAAAAACACAAACAATAACATCTGCATTCACACTCATAACCACCATTCAGTACTCGGTGAAAAGCAGCTCAGTGTAGGGTCCCAAGCAAGTCAGAAGGTGGGGAGACACACAACCTCCTTTAACACTGGGTATCAACAGCTTAATAGCTGAAGGAATAAAAGAATTGGAGTAACGGCCAGACCTCCTCCAGGATGCAAGGTAGCGTCAGCCTGAGGGCATTAAGACAAATTCACCATTTAAAACATGGTCAGACTGGCTAATGGTAGCCCTAGCCTTCTGTAACACATGTCTACTCCACGGTGAGCTTAAATTATCCAGCTGGACTCCAGTGATCTTGTTTGCCATCTAGTGGTTTAATGTTGAATGTTCACTCTTGAGAGGAAAAACAAAACAAGACGAGAAAAGGCTTCAGTCATCTGAGAAATTTTGCAGTGCTATCTGAAGCTGCTGTATTTCAGAAACTGGATCATAAAAAAAGATTTCCTGCCTATTATAATGCTTCTAATACCAATACGACTGCAACACATACAGTACATAACAGGGTTCTATCACTGCCACTACTATGCAGTATAAGGAGCATTCAACCATTTCTTCATCTGATGTCTAAACATGTTTCCAAAATACAACACAGTGCAGTAACAGAGTAGTTATTGTTCATCACTTACCTCAATAGGTTGGTTACTACGGATTTTCTCCTCAAGTTCTGCAAATGACTTTGATGCAAACGGTGGCCGCCCAAACAATGCCTCTGTGTGCACAGAAACACAGCTCAGTTTAATTTCACTAAAGAATAACACATAGAAAATAATAAAATGATTTTACTCTAATGACCTTAATTATTACGTTTGTGACGTTTATAGAAGACATCTTATTTGCTACTGCCACATTGCCACACATTTATTGTACTGAATGCAATAAAAAAGGCCCTTCACTGACCTGCCACTTCATGATTAATGGTACAATTTTGTTTGTATACTGCTGCAGGAGCCCTTGAAAGCCTGTAGGGTCAGCCGACTGATTAGCCTTTTATCAATGGAAAACTGGCTACGTCAAAATGTTCTAAATAAATCGTCATTAAAAGAGACAATCAAGAGATGCCGGTGATCCTGGATCAGAGGCAAGTACTGAGGACTTATCTTTACTACATTTACTTAAGCAGCTTGTTCACTAAGTTATCCTTTCACGACTCATGCGTGGAGTTTTTATGACCTTCCCCAGGCTAACACTTTAAGAAAAAAAAAGTCACAATTTGGTGAGAGCGTAGCTGGTACAAATCTTAGTGGTGGTCTAGTGGCAGAGCATCCACTGTGAAAGATTTCCTCATTTTATCTGTTAACATTGCATTGTGTGCCTGTTATTATGCTCCTAGACACAGCATATCATGTTTCTTCCTTAGATAGGTTCCAGGAGACAGCTAGGCTCCGTACTCCCACAGAATGTTCTCATAACATATTATCTTTGTTTGTTTTAAGGGATAAAATCTACCCGCACCATTGTGACTGTGAACATTTCTTCTGAACTGCTGCCTGAAATCTTCCTCTTGATCAAGAATAAATACCCAGAAAAGGCATCTTTGACTCTGCACTTCCTTTATTAACCAGATCAACAAGGGACGTTTATTAATATAAAGAAAATCCACGACACTGCCCCACAGTTGGGAGGTTGTGGGTTCAAGATAAAGTTTATATGGCATTTTGACACCGACCTTGCGATCCCAAAAGTACTGTTACACTGCAGGGTCACACGGTGAGCCTGGGTACAAAGTTTGGTGACCCTAGCATTACTCGTTCTATAGTAACAGGGCATAGGGAACATCAGTTTTGACCCCAAACCTACAGTCACAGTCTTTGACCCGTTTGAGGGGGAATTTTTTTTTTTTACATTTATGAGGATATGGTTATAAATTTGTCTGGGAAAATGTGTAACACATTTATCACAAAAAGCTGCTAATTTATCATGGAAAAAAAAAAGTACTAAACTTATTGGAAAAGTCAGAAATTTACCAGAAAAAAGTTGCAAATTTCCTAGGAGAAAAAAAGGCAAAACCTCACAAACTGGTGAAAAAAATGAGGAATTTATGAGGAAAAAAAGTCAAACAATTGATCAATGCACCATTTAAAAAAAAAATAAAAATCAACATCTGCACGTAATAGGCAAGCCAAGGTACTTCAAAATTCTTGCCAAAAAAAATGATAAAACAACATTAACATTATGTTGCTCCAGACCTTTAGTCGAGGACATTTCCTCTTACTGGACCTCTCTGACTTGTAAGCAAACACTCCTGATCTGAGGAAAGCATGATGCCATGGCACTCACCGTAGAGAATGACTCCCACCGACCACAGATCCACCCTGGAGTCGTACTGACGCCTGCACACCATCTCAGGGGCCATGTACAGAGGAGAACCCCTCAGGGCGCTCTGCTCGTCCCACGGGGACATGTACTGAGCAAAACCAAAATCTGACAGCAAACCAGAAGGTAAGCAACATGTCTCCCCCTTAAACTGTTCAAATGCCATTTTAAATGATATTACTACAACTTGGGCAACGAGAAATGAATCATAACAGCATAACAAAGTGAGACGGCAAATTCTTTACAGTCCGGTATCGACTGGATCACCTGCTAGTTTAAGGATGGAGCCGCTGAGCAGGATATTCTGGGGCTTCAGGTCCAGGTGTGAAATATTTCGTTCATGGAGAAACTGGAGAGCACAGGCTGTTTGGGCAGACATGAAACGACACGAAAATCTTCAGACAGACATGACAACATCAGCAAATGAAAGCATGAGGGCTGAACTCAAACATTTATTAACCAGATAATCGTTTGCTACTTTTCCCCCTTAATGTTTGATTTTTATTTTCCTGACAAATGTGCAACTTTTTTCTGATAAGTTTGGGACATTTTTTTGTCTAAATATAACTTTTTTCTCCTAAATTTACAACTTTATTCCTTATAAATTTGCAGTGTTTTTCTTGTAAATTTGTGATTTGTATATAGATGATGAGGATGGAAAAATGGTACACAGGCAAATAGTTGATCAATAAATTAGCTGATTCATTTTAACTGACTAGCCAATTAATCGACTAATCGTTACTTGAGTACTACTTCACCCACCTTTGCTTATCTCTAATAAATAAATCCATCACGGTAAGAGCTCACCTATCTCCTGCAGAAAGCGCCGAGCCACCCCCTCAGGTAAAATCCTGCGACTGCGAATAAAGCGGGAGAGATCTCCTCCACAGCACCACTCCAGGATCAGATAAATGTTGTCGGCATCCCACTGACAGAAGACAACAGTTGAGACTCTTCAGACTCAGTTTGCTACCAAGAAAACTAAAGCACGGGTGAGGCTACCTGGAAGTCTTTCAGCTGGACGATATAAGGGTGACGGACAGTCTTCAGGATCTCGATCTCTGTGAGCAGGTTTTCAGTAGAGGCCTTGTTCAGAGTCTTCTTTGCCACGACTTTAACCGCCACCACCTCTCGACTGTTCCCCTGCAACATCACAGTCAAGAACGAAACTTTATTCTCTGAACTAGATTACAGAGTAAAACGGTCTGAAAAAGAGAAAATATCCAGTGAGTAGCAGTTCTCTAGGCCCAAATGTCTTGTTGATGCCAGAGGTCAGAGGAGAATGGCCCGACTGGATCGAGCTGACAGTAACTCACATAACCATCATTATAACTAAACAGATGAGCACCTGTGAAGGAATAACAACGTAACCCTTGAAGCAGGCGGGCTACAGCAGCAGAAGACCTCAACTGGTGCCACTCCTGTCAGCTGAGAACAGGAAACTGAAGCTACAATTCACACAGCCTCACCAAACTAGGACAACAGAAGATTGGAAAAACTGCCTGGTCTGGCTGTCAGTTTTTGCTGCAACACTGGGATGGTAGGGTCAGAACTCCGTGTAAACAACATAAAAGAATGGACACATGCATGGAGAATCATGGACGTGCAGCCAGCAAGCCTGCAGCAACTGTGTGATGTCAGCGTATCAGTATGGATCGATATCTCAGAGGAATGTCTCTAGCACCGTGCTGAATCTATGCCGTGAAGAATTAGCTTAAGCCCCAAGGGTACTTTGAGGTATTCTTTCTCTCTTTTTCCCCCCAAAGCAAGACAAATGTTACAAAACAAAACAGCACTTACAAATCTGTGATCGGTAGAAATTAAAATCCACCAGCCACTGTGGCTAGTAGGGGGGGAAAAAGGTACTTTCCAGCACTGGTTTTCATGTATGTGCGATGCTTCTGCTACTTTAACTCACCTTCCTGTAGGCCTTGTAGACTGTCGCGTACGTCCCACTGCCCAGCCGCTCTGTGAGGATGAAGTCTGCCAGCTTTGGAGGGGCAAAGCTGGAAGCTGACGCCATGCTGACCTCAGCAACATGAAAGCTTCTTCTCCACATGTGAACAAGAATGCAAGCTCAATAACATGCCGTTATATGTCAAATAAAATGGGTCTAATCTCCGCTTATCAAAGTAAATATCTAATGTGACACTGAAAGCCATCTACAGCACAAACGGTTTAATATTGCAATTTATAAATATTGTACTTTTCTTTCCATGTCAAGCCCACTGAAATACTTTAGCTGCCACTTATTGTTAGTTGATTTTGTCAGAGTTTCAAGGTTATCTTGATTGTCTCACAAGGAAAATTCTGTTCTGAAGAAACATGCTCATATAATAACTAAAAGCACATACAAAAACAACAGTAAATTACATGACTGAACATGGGAAACGGCTCCAAAAAGGATCTGCAATCCAGCCAGAGTAATGCCAGGAATACAATCAAGTGAGACAAGTGTGACTGATTGAAATAAGAGCCAATTATCGTTAAATGTTAGTCATCCTAATATCACGACGGTTAAAAATGACTTCCACAAAAACTCAAACCTTGTGTAAAGACAGTTATCACCCCAGCAGAAACACTTAATTTCACAGACAAAAAAGGTCTTTTCTGAACCTTTGTTAGCTGTGCCGTCAACGCAGAATTTTGTGGCAAATACATTTATAGACCAATGTGGTGAATCAGCATTACTCACTACTCAAGTAACAGGTTTTTATTTTTTAGCCTAACCATCGAAAGCAATGGAATATGCATAAGAGAGGTGAAGAAGACAGTCCAGGCGTGGTGAAGTGGGTGGAGACATGTGTCGGGGGTAACTTGCAGCAGAACGATAGCAGCTAAACTGAAAGGGAAGATTTACAAGACAGAATGAGACTTGCTATAATGTATGGTTTGGAGATGGTGGCACTGACAAAAAGACAGGAGGTGGAGCTGGCAGAGTTGAAGACGCTAAGATTCTCATTGGGAGTGACTAGGAGGGACAGGATTAGAAGTGAGTATATCAGAGGGACAGCTCAAGTCAAGCGGTTTGGAGACAAAGTAAGAGGGTTGAGGTTGAGATGGTTTGGACATGTGAAGAGGAGGGATAGTGGAGATACTGGACAAAGGATGTTGAAGATGGAGCTGCCAGGCAGGAGGAGAAGAGGAAGACCACAGAGAAGATTGATGGATGTAGTGAAGGAGGACATGGAGAGGGTTGGTGTTACTGAGAAAGATGAAGGGAGAGAGTGAGATGGAGGCGGATGATGTTCGGTAGTGGTCGGAGAGGCCGTTGGCGCGGACTGGCAGCCACGTTTCCGTCAGTCTGCCCCAGGACAGCTGTGGCTACAGCAGTAGCTTACCGCTACCATTGTCTGTAGAGTGAATGAATAATGTATCCATTGTAAAGCGTCTGAGTGTCTATGAAAAGCGCTATATAAATCTGATGCATTATTATTATTATTATTATTATTATTATTATTATGATCTGCTGTGGCACAGCCGAACAAAGAAGATTTCTGGCTATAAAGCAGAGTACTCAAATACTACAGGCCTCCTCAACCACTAGGGTGCTCAAAAGCTACATGTTCACCCTCAACACTTCTTGGGGGGAGAATTAAAATTAACTTAAACTTTCATTTTTGTCCATTCCTAACTTGTTTCATAAAATTTGCTACTTTTTCTTGTAAATTTGCAACTTTTTTCTTGTAGATTTGTGGCTTTTTTTCCCCCTCATAAATTTGCAATTCTTTTCTAGGAAATTTTCAACTTTTTCTTGGAAATTTTCAACACTGACATGGATGCTGTTTATTCTGTGACTCAATATAAGGTTTTGTTTTTCTGTTCGTGTCGACAGTGACTCCGCTTCATTTTATGCAGTAGCTATGGATACAGAACCGTTCCCATAGAATTCTTGTTACAGGTACGGTTCTAATCTGATTGGCCAGTACGTTCCATTAACACATATCTTAAAAGCCGCAGGCTACAGGTACGGAAATCTAAGGCATTTATTTGTTTCAATTCCTATCCATTTACTACATTTTTAACCTTACCCACTCCCAAATCCTAAGGCTAACTTCCTAATTTTAAGTCTAAATTTCATCTCATATCAAGTAAAAGGCAGTGGCTATGGATACGGAACCGTAGCCACAGAATGTTTTCTACAGACACGGCTCAAATCTGAATGGCCAGTTGGTGTCACATGACTGCTTGCCGTACCTCATTCAC
The DNA here is from genome assembly GCA_020510985.1 of Pholidichthys leucotaenia. Taxonomy (NCBI): domain Eukaryota; kingdom Metazoa; phylum Chordata; class Actinopteri; order Cichliformes; family Pholidichthyidae; genus Pholidichthys; species Pholidichthys leucotaenia. The sequence goes on from CM035837.1 coordinate 412,124,779, forward strand.
AAAAATCTGTGAATACGTTCTATTAATGCCGTGTCTTCTGCGGGAGCAGCTATAGACACTGAACTGTACCTGTAGAACTATTTGCTCCAGATATGGCTCGAATCTGATCGTGTCACATGACACGCCATACCGCATTCACAAAAATCTATGAATATGTTATATTAACTTTGTTGCCCTACATTCATCGTCTATTGCTATGGAAGAGTTGATCAATCAGAACACACTTTTTCAAATCAGACCGCTGTGGCGTCGGGGAAAAGTGTGGTCTACCTGTGATCAAAAGGTGAGGGGTTTGCCTCCCACTGTCTTTGTAATGAGTGTGTGTGAATATGTGATTTGTACAAATGGGTAGACAGCTGAATCTGTTGAGCACTTTCGTCATTCAGAGGATTTAAAAAAAAAAAAAAAAAAGACCGCTATAAAAAGAATGCCATTTTATTTTTACATGAGATGGAATTTAGAATCCTAAATTAACATTAAGAGGTTAGCCTTTAGGATTTAATAATAATAATAATAACAATAGTTTTATTTTATATTTTATATTTTTTTTTTTTTTTTTTTTCTCTCGGCGCCACACGAGTAGGCTGCCTTTTGCAACAGCGGCTCGATTCTGAGTCTTTTTCCCTTCCTCTCTCTTTTGATTCGTCTTTTTTTTTCACCCCACTTATATCACGGACACACAGATCGTCCCAAATGTCTCCTGAGCCGGTGGACGGAGCCACTGTTTATAGCAGGATACAATACAGCAGGGAAGAGCTGCTAGCATTCAACCGCCACCCGGTCCCATTGGAAAAACTCGACATACCGAGAGAACTGAGGCGAAAACACCGCGGCTGCCGGGCTGGAGTCAGGCGGAGGACAAAAAATATAAGGTACAGACCCTCCCTTCCATCTGTTGTCATGGGAAATGTACGGTCGATACTGGGAAAGTTAGATGAGCTAGCGGCTATCTCCCGTTATGATAGCACATACCGGGAGTGCTCTCTCCTTTTGTTTACTGAGACGTGGCTAACTGAACTAGCAGCAGATGCTAACATTGAGCTGGAGGGTTTTCACATGATACGAGCTGACCGAACACCAGAGAGTGGCAAAACTAGGGGCGGTGGAGTGATAATGTATGTTAACAACAACTGGTGCAGACCGGGACATATCACTGTTAAACAACGACACTGCAGCAAAGACATTGAGTTGCTAGCTGTTAGCATGAGGCCTACATATCTCCCGAGAGAACACTCACACGTGATCTGCATTGTTGTTTATGCAAATCCGACGGCGAACGCTGGGACAGCGCGTGACGTCATCCATTCAGTAACCAGCAGGCTGCAGACAGAACACCCAGATGCTCTTCTCCTCATCTCAGGCGATTTCAACCATGTTTCACTATCTCCCATTCTACCCACGTTCACCCAGTATGTCATATGCCACACTAGAGACAATAAAACACTGGATTTGTTCTACGCAAACACTAAGGAGGCATACACCTCATCACAACTCCCCCCACTCGGGAGATCGGATCACAACTTGGTTCATCTCCGGCCGGTGTACAAACCCCTAGTGCACAGACAACCTCCGGCCATGCACACTGTGGAGTTATGGTCTGAGGAGACAATGGACACCCTAAAGGACTGTTTTGAAGCCACCGCCTGGAAGCAGCTCTGCGATCCACATGGTGAGGACATCGATGGCCTCATTCACACCTTCACGGGCTATCTCAGCTTCTGTGTGGACAAATCCGTTCCCACCAAGACCATACGGCGTCACTCAAACAACAAACCCTGGATCAACCCTGAGATAAAAACACTTCTGAGAGAGAAGAAGAGGATCTTCAGGTCGGGGAACAGGGAGATGCTGAAGTCCGTACAGAGGGAGCTGAGGAGAAAGATCAGAGAAGGCAAGGACAGCTTCAGGAAGAAGATGGAGGACAAGCTGCAACAGAGCGACATCAGCGGGGTCTGGAGAAACCTCAAAACCATCTCGGGGCTCCAGAATACCTCCCCCCAGGCCACGGGGGGCAGGGAGTGGGCGAACAACCTGAATCTGTTTTTCAATAGATTTGACCAACCGCCCTCCCCCCTGTCTGCACAACAACCACTGCTGCCTCTAAAGAAATCAAGTCCTGCTGCCCACTCCCCACTCCACCAACACCCCCCCACTCCCAACACACAGCCCCCCATCCTGACCCTGACCGAGACCCAGGTGAGGACGGAGCTGAGGAAGATCAAAGCGAGGAAGGCGCCGGGACCGGACGGCATCAGCGCAAAGCTCCTCAAGTCCTGTGCAGACCAGCTGTGTGGGATTGTGACGTATATCTTCAACATGAGCCTGAAACTGGGGAGGGTACCACAGCTGTGGAAAACATCTTGTGTGGTACCTGTACCAAAAACTTCCCACCCCAAAGACCTGAACAGCTACAGACCGGTGGCCTTGACGTCCCACTTGATGAAGACCCTGGAGAGACTGCTCCTTGCTCACCTCCGCCCCCTGGTGGAACCAGCGATGGATCCACTCCAGTTCGCCTACCAGCATGGCATTGGGGTGGAGGATGCGGTGATCTTCCTCCTTCACCGTTCTCTGTCCCACCTGGAGAAGCCCGGGAATATGGTGAGGATCATGTTCTTTGACTTCTCCAGTGCTTTCAACACCATCCAACCGATGATCCTGAAGGACAAGCTGCTGCGAGCAGGGGTGGACCAGCACCTGTCATCATGGATCCTGGACTACCTCACGAACCGGCCTCAGTTTGTAAGAACCCGGGACTGTGTGTCCGACACGATCATCAGTAGCACGGGGGCCCCCCAGGGAACGGTGCTGGCTCCCTTCCTGTTCACTCTTGATACTGCAGACTTCTCACACAACACAACACACTGCCATCTACAGAAGTTCTCTGATGACTCTGCGATCGTTGGCCTCATCTCCAATGGAGATGAAGCTGAGTACAGAGGGCTTATCCAGGACTTCGTGGACTGGTGCCATCGGAACTGCCTCCAGATCAACGCAAGGAAAACTAAGGAGCTGGTGGTGGACTGCCGCAGGCAAGGGCAGCCCCTCACAGCACCAGTAAATATACAGGGAACAGACATCGAGATGGTGACATCCTATAAGTACCTGGGTGTTCATCTGAACAATAAACTAGACTGGTCACACAATACTGACGCACTCTACAAGAAGGGACAGCGCAGGCTGTTCCTGCTGAGGAGACTCAGGTCTTTTGGTGTACAAGGGGCGCTGCTGAAGACATTCTATGACACGGTGGTGGCATCAGCCATCACTTTTGGAGTGGTCTGCTGGGGCAGTGGCATTACTGCAGCCGATAGGAAGAGACTGAACAAACTGATCAAGAAAGCTAGCTCTGTCCTGGGGCAGCGCCTTGATCTGATGGAGGAGATAGGAGAGAGAAGGACGGTGGCTAAACTGTCATCTCTGCTGGAGTCCGAGTTCCACCCTATGCAGGACATACTGGATGCACTGAGGAGCTCATTTAGCAGCAGACTACATCATCCCAGGTGCACAACCGAGCGGTTTCGTAGGTCCTTCCTACCAACGGCTGTCAGACTGTACAACCTAAGCAGGGCTGCTCGCAGAGATAGCAAAAAGACGTAACAAACTAATAGTTTTTTGAATGCAAAAGATGCAATAGACTTACACAATGGTCCCCTCCGGCATACAACTAGGAACATACCGGTCGCTATGGAGGGTGAGAATATGTATGGGCACATAATCATACCATGTAGGATAACTAAGTAGACGGTTATGCTGTTTCATCCCATCTAGCAACAATGCTCTGCACTGTGTGTGTTTATATATTTACATATTTATTCCATCTAGCTACAATGCTCCGCACTGTGTTTTTATATATCTACATATTATTCCATCTAGCTACATTGCTCCGCACTGTGTGTGTTTATATACTTGCATATTTATTCCACCTAGCTGCAATGCTCCGTACTGTGGGTGTTTATATGTATATTTACATATTTATTCCATCTAGCTACAATGCTCTGCACTGTGTGTTCACACTGGCTTTTCCCTGCACTGTGTGTTCATATACTCATATATTTATTCCATCCAGCTACAATGCTCTGCACTGTGTGTCTGTGTGTGTGTGTGTATATATTTATTTTATAGTAATATGTACATATGTATATTAGCCGCTCTTGCTTGCTTGTTTTTTTCTTGCCTTCTGATTGTTGCTCTGAGTGTTGCTATCCCTGTGCTGTTGCAATCCTGGAATTTCCCCGTTGTGGGACTAATAAAGGCTTATCTTATCTTATCTTATCTTATATAGTGCCTGTCAAGAAACCCAAGGTCGCTTTCCAAACAAACAAGCTTGCCAGGAAAAGCCTGCGTGTCTTTTCAGCCTGGATTTAAAAGACTCGGAGGTTGGTGGTTGGTGAACTGTCAGAGGGAACGAGTTCCACAGAGCAGGAGCTGCCACACTGAGGGCCCTGTTCCCAAAGGTTCTCCTGTAAGTACGGGGAATGGAGAGGAGGCCGAGGTCAGCAGACCGAAGGTTCTGAGAGGGGTGGGGAGCGTGGAGGAGATCGGATAGGTACTGTGGAGCAAGCACATGAAGGGACTTGTGGGTGAGCAGGAGATGTTTGAAAATGATCCGGAATTTAATGGGGCGCCAGAGCAATTGTTAAATTGTAGTTTTGGTGGAATGTAAAGAGGAGAATAAAGAGAAGTTATCAGAACGAGCTGGTATGATTTTGCAGTATTTTATTACACAACGACTTCCCGAAGAAACACTACAATAACACAGAAGTGTTACATCAACCCATATTTTATTTCAATCTTTTTAATCCTACCCTTTCCTAAATTCTTTAGGCCAGCCTCTTAATGTTAATTTAGGATTCTAAATTTCATCGCATGTGCAAGTAAAATAGCATTTGTTTATATAGCTCTTCTTTTTTTAATCTCTGGATGACCAAAGCGCCTAACAGATGGTTTACCGTCAAGTCCCCCCACAACAAACTCGCCCCATCAAGCGATGGCCTGTGATGCAGCACAGCGAACGAACCTAGCTCAGCAGTCTCATTTTCTGTTGTTTGTTGAAATCTCTGAATATCTGACAGTAATTTTTTTCTGCAAGGGAGGAGGGTTTTTTTATTTTCAGTGTTAGAGTTTTAATAAAAACACGTATTTTCAATCCCTCTATTTTAACCATACTTTTTAATTTCTTTGAAATTACAACGCCCAAAAATTATTTGTAACATGAGTAACGCTCCTTGAACCAATGTGTAACTTACTGAATGGGTTTCTAACTTGGAGCTACCCTATAATAGCATATCTGCAGCATGGGTTTACAGGAAAAACCCGTACAGAGCTCTGCTCAGCTGCTGCCTGCAGCGCACACACACACACACAGAGCTAAACACACATACTTGTTCGTATAACAGGACCTGTCGGGGATGTGTCTGAGCACTTTCAAGCTACAGGATAAAGATCCAAATCATTGTTTAGCCCCCGCCCCCATGCTTTTTTTTTTTTTTTTTTTTTACCTTTGACTGCAGTCTGTACCATCAGCTGTCCAGTGCTGTTCTGATAGATATGCCAAAATGTCAGAACACTGAAGAAGGTAGATCCAATCAGCTGATTGCTCAAAGCGAAGAGATCAACTGTTTTCCATGATAAATCACACTTTACTGTTGGCTGCACCTCCCGGAAAAAGCACACTCCATGCATTAGCTTGTTTTGTTTTTTTTCCACTTCATTGAAAATAAACTTTTCTCAATCGCCATCAGTTAGCGTGCCTTTGAGCCAAGTTGTGTCGGGCTGCTGCTTCTCCTGGCACAGGCTTCCTGTCGTGGCCATACCTCCTTGGCACAAGCCGAGCAGTTGCTGTCTTCCATGATGAAAGTTCAGGTAGTGCACAGCCTACACTTAAATGCTTCCGGGGCAAGTTTGTTGTGGGGCGAGTTGGCCATGGAGTGAGCTGGTTATGGGGCGGCTGTAACTGGCTGGGGCGAGTTGGTCATGGGGGGACTTGACCGGGTACCTAAAAGATTGGGCTATCTACCCACTCACACATATATCACACAACATTACAAAGACAGCAGGTGTGCAACAGCGGGAGACGAACCCCTCACCTTTTGATCACAGGTAGGCACTGTTCTCCCACACTACAGTGGCGGGGGCAGCTGTGAGCTGATCTGAAAAGGTTTTGTCGGATTGATCACCTCTTCCGTAGCAAAAGACAATGCGTCTCGGGCTACAGCTTCCGTATCCATAGCCAACGCCTAAGAAAAATGGTTTGGACAAGGCACTGATAGCAGGACGTGAACCAGCAACCTTCTGATCACAGGCCCAACATACTATCTTACCACAGCAGCAGGCAGCTGGGCTGGAGTTGATCTGTCAACTCTTCCGTACCAATAGAAATTTCGTACAGGGATACCAGCTTCCGTATCCACAGCCACTGTGTATTTTTTTTAATGTTGATGTCTGGAGGAGAGACCCCCCCCCCCCACCCCATGTAAAAGGGACTTGAATTGTTCCCCATTAGAAAAAAACATGGACCCACCTAAACACAATCCTGCAAAGCACCCACCCAACTCAAAAAATGCTTATAGTACTTCCCTTAATATTTACTCTTGAGAAAATGTTTCGTTTATCCCCCCAAGAATGAAATGAAACATCCGTCCGTGTAACTGCAACAGTTAACAGTTAGCTAACATCACTTTTTTGCTCCAGCGGCTGGCTGAATTTCAACCATTACCAGAAAATATAAACAGAGAACAGGCAAGTTTTACTATTCATATGAAAAACAAAACATATATTTACAAATGCCCACCACTTACCAGCAGGATAATCGGCATCACAGCAATGAAGAGTCGGTAATGTTTACGTGCCACGCCGCTGTCAGACCGAAACCGCTTTTACTCGCTGTCTGCAAGTCGTGTCACAATGTTTTACAGGAATATAAACATTGACCCCTGGTGGTGAGACTCTATTACTGCAGCTTGTGACTGAGACCATTTGAGTGTGCGGGAGCCTACAACCTTGCGGCTCTTTTTTATGATTTTGGGAGAAAAAATACAAGAAAATGTTACAAAGTTGATGAGACAAGCTACAAGCTACAATTTTAAAAAAATCATTACATTAACAAATGATTAGCAACTTTATGTAGGTAAGTATGAAATTATTAAATTCACGAGTAAAGTAACACATTTATGCAGGTAAAAAACAAAATTTGAAAATGTATCAAATTTAACACGGGAGGAAAAAAAACAAATTTTAAAGAAAAAAAATGAAAACGTTTTGGGGGTTCAGACTTTTATTTTTTTAACCCGCTACGACCGGAAGTCACTGGTGGTCATTTAAAGATGGCGGAGTGCATGGCCGTGCGTTTGGCCGCTCAGGAGGAGCAGATCCGGCTCCTCACCCGAGAGATCTCCGCTCTCCGGGATGGACTCGGCGGAGGTGCGGTGGACGCCGTGGTCTCCACGGAGCTGGAGAGCCTGCGGGCGGAGAACGAGAAGCTGAGATACCGACTGGTCCACCTCCGGAGGGGTCTCCAGGCGGAGCTGGCGCTGGAGCGGGCGGAGGGCAGGGGGCAGGAACCGGGAGCCGAGGCTGCGAAAGCTCCGGTGAAAAACGCCAAGAGAGTGCAGCAGAGCAACAGTCGAGCTGATGAGAGGGTAATAATAAGTAACGAGGGTTTTTGGTAATGTGGGTACACCTGAGGGTGAGTAACGGGCCTCTGCTCAGTGGAATGACCGCACACTTCCAGAAATAGATTCCTACTCGTTGTGTGTCCCCGTCACAAAGCAGCTCTCATCATCATCATAGGTCCCGATCAGATTCCTCCACGCAGCTCTGGCCTTCACCTTCCACTGCCAAGAACTCCTGACCTTGTTAACCCGGGCGACTTCTGAGCCGGTATGAGTTGCTCTCTGACTCAACCGGCAACCCCGCCCTTCCGAGGTCGTGGAGGGTGAAACTGGGCGTCCTGGCAGAACTAAAACCAATATCTGTCGCAGGTGTGTGGTGGAGCACTCCCAGTTACACGGGGTGAGACTGGACATCCTGGCAGATAAGCACATCTGTCTGTGGTGGACTTTTGCCAGGCGGTGCATCGTGACATGCACTTCACAAAGAGCAGAGATAAACAAACCCATCATCTGGTCAGTCCCTGCAACAGATACTGGAGTCAGTTTGTCTTGGCCTGTCCTTGCCACTGATAATACCTCTATCTGCCAATAATGTGCCACTAGTCCAGCAAAAGTTACTACATTATTAACAAATACGATTCCAGTTAACTCACCATTCATTTACCACTTAGCATTCCAGCCAGCTTCCCAACATTTAGCGCACGCAAAGAAAATCAAATTCTTTCTTCACTCAGTGGCAGTAGAAAATTGGTCTTGCAATTTTGCAACTTTGTCCTCAAAAATTTGCAGCTTTTTTCTTGTAAATTTTAAAACTTTTCCCCCCCAATAGTAGCAGCGTTTTTCTATAAATTTGCAACCTTTATCTCAAAAATTTGCAACTTTTTTCCCCGTAAATTTGCAACTTTCTTCCTGTAAATTTGCAACTTTTCTTTTAACCGTTTAGCATTCCAGCCAATTTCCCTACATTTAGTACATGCAAAGAAAATCAAATTATTTTTTCTCTTGAGTGGCAGTAGAAAATTTGAAACTGAATTTTAAGAGGTTAAGTCAACATTTTTTTTTTCAGTGCATGTATTTAAAATGAGGCAAAAACAGAATTGCTCCCCCACCTCCCCAACTAGGATCTTCATAAACTTTCCTATAAACAATATGCGTTTGAAGCACATATATACTAAGCTAAATGCAAAACAAAAAACAATCTGTTATAATTTTACAGTATTGAGCCATCACTCTGATGCATCGTAAGGATTTGGTCCACAAAGCATCACCAGCAGTGTCCACTATACCCCCCCACACCACCACCATTTATTTCCACCTATGGCTAAAGCTAACCAAAATTCTGAACATTGTCTACGATACAGATGTGAAATCCTTTTTATTTCTCCACCTAAGAAATCCAGAGCGACCGAGTCTGAAAATCATAGGAGTCGTACAATAAAGATCTTTTTTCAGAATCATAATGGCGAGAGTCAGAAATAAGATGCATCCTGAAATATCAGACAGTTTAGCTTTGTAACGGACAAAGGCACCAGAAGCGCCATTTTCACGCTCTCGACAATCATTGAGCAATCCATAGAAGTTTAGAGTTCTCTACCCGTTTCACAGACAACTCGAAAGCTTTCAACAGTCATGTGCACAGTGAGATAATTCTTCATGACATCAGTGATGGTCATGGTGTGAAAATTGGAGGCAGAAATATGAACAATTTAAGATACACCAACAATACGACGCTGATTGGTGACTCTAATTGATCTCAAAAGTCTGGTCAATTCTCACAGCTGCAAGCGAAGCAAAAAGAAGAACCGATTGTATCAAAGAAATCACAAATTCCATACCCCGATCTCGCCTCGGGCACCAAAGGTGGCTGGGGCTGGCCCTGATGGTCTGTGCTGCTCTATGGTTGCAAATGTTGGACAATCGGTGCTTAGATGACAAAAAGACTCAAAGCAGTAGAAATGTGGTTTCTGAGAAGAATTTTCTGTGTTTCCTGGACTAAGACGAAGTCAAATGAAGAGGCACCACAAATGGAACACACAGAACGGACACTTTTACCAGTGATCCAAAAAAGACAGTTACAGTTTTTCAGTCACATGGTCAGAAACGATGGAGTAGAAAGGTGAACGCCATGTGGTAAAATTGAAGGGAAAAGATGAAGAGGATGACAACGTCACACAGGGACAGCTTAAACCAGTGGTCAGCAACCTGTGCTGTACAAAAAAACCCTGTCTAAAAAATCTGCATGGAGCCAAAGAAATATGTGAGCCTAAAAACTCAGGTAAAACGACAGAATTACAACTACAGTCTGGCCTGACAATAACAGGATTGTGTGTGGGGTTTTTTTAATAAATTTGCAGCATTTTTCATAAATGTGTTACCTTTTTCTGACAAAATTGCTACTTCTTTTGGTAAATTTTGGATTATTTGCAAAAAGTTTCTTTTTCTTGCAAAATTTTGTGGGTGTTTTCCTCATGAAACTTTTTTTTTTTTCAAAATTTGTTACTTTTTTGGCATAAATGTGTTTTGCTTTTTTCCAAAATTTGGGATATTTTTCTTTGGAAATGTAATACCTTCATCAAGTAAAATTGAAGACTTTTTTTCCATGTAAATTTGTGACATTTTTCCAAGTAGTTAAAAGCTCTTTTCATTTTTTTGCATAATTATCTGCTTTTCTCATAAGATTGTTTTATCTGCTGTCTTTTTCATATAAAGTTGTAACAGTTTTGTAATAAAATTGTGGCTTTTTCTGGTAAATTTGTGACTCTTTTTCTTGCCAAATTGTGTGTTTTTTTTCCTCTCATAAAATTGCAACGCTTTCCCTAAATTTAAATATTTTTGGCATAAATTCTCCACTGTTCTCCTAAATTTACCATATTTTCTATGTAAATTTATTACCTTTCATGGGTAAAACTGCGGTATTTCCAACATAAATTTATTACATTCCTCTCATAAAACTCCCAACTTTTTTTTAGTAAATGTATGATTTCTTTTCCAGAATTTTTGTGATGTTATTCTTGCAAATTTGAGTATGTTTTCCTCAGAAAATTGCAAAAAAATCCCTAAATTTGTGAGATTTTTTTTCATAAAATTCCAGGTTTTCTCACTCTTTGTTTTTATATTTTTCTCATGAATATGCAACCTTTTTCTCATGTGTTCTTAAGGCCTTAGGGAACCACTGCTATGTCCAAAAGAGCCACATGTGGCCCCAGAGCTGCAGGTTGCAGACCCCTGGCTTAACGAACACATCCATCAGACCTGCTGGAAACGGAGTGGACTGGAGGGCATGAGCGTCAGTGTCTGTGCCAGGCAGGACACTTGAAGAAGAATGGCTAAAACCAAGCTAAAATGGACTCACTTCTTCTGTTTTTGTTCTGACAGGTTGCTGCTTCTGATGCCAAACCAGGTGATGGAAAGAAGAAGGAGAAGAAGCAGGATAAGGGACAGGGAGACGGAGGCGTTAAAGAGGTGATTGTTACCACGCTAAGCTAATGTTCGCCTTAAACATGGCATCACCATCAAAATGGAGATCTCAGAAAAATGAGGAAAGTGCATGGATGGATGTTTGATTCCACGGTTTGGGGAGGGGGCAATGAACAGGACTGAGGGAGACACTGTAGGTGTAATTGTAGTCGGGGTCCTGTGCACGATTGTGTTTAGGGATCCCTGTTTTGTAGTGCAGAAAAAGTTACAAAACCCTTTAAAACACAAACATTATAAAAACTTGAGTTGTTGTCTAGATGAGCAGAGAAAATTCAAGTCATTACATAGAGTAAAAATTTAACCAGCACCCATATGAATGTTGCAAATTTAAAAGGAAAAAAAGTCACAAATTTACAAGAAGATGCAGAGTTATGACAAAAAAAAGTCACAAATTTACAAGTAAAAAAAATTGGGAAACACATGAGGAAAAAAGTCACAAATTTACAAACTAAAAGCAGCAAAATTATGAGAAAAATTTGCAAATTTACAATTAAAAACAAATCTGAGAGTCACATTTTCATGAGAAAAAAGTTGCAAATTTACAAGAAAAAAGTCCCAGTTTTATTAGGAAAAAAAAGTCACAAGTATATGAGAAAAGTTGCAAGTTCATGAGAAAAAAGTTGCAGATTTGTGACAAAAATAGTAGGAAATTTATGAGCCAAAAAAAAAATCACAATTTTCAAGATAAAAAGCAGCAAAACTTGAGATGTATATTGCAAATTTGCAATGAAAAAATAACACGGAGAATAAGTCATAATTTTATTCGAAAAAAAAGTTGCAGATTAAAAAGAAAAAAAGCTACAAATTTATGAGAGAGGTTCCGACCCCTGCCAGCCTGGGATTCAAACCTGGCACCTTCTAGCTGTGAGGCAACAGTGCTAACCATTGTACCATCGTGTTGCCCTGTACCACTGTGCAAGTAGTACAGTTTAATTATTAAAAATATAGTATGATTAAAAACAACTTGTCAAGATCTAGAAATGATTTTAAATTTGCATACATTTCCACATCAGTCATCAGTCCCAACCATCTAAATACACTTGATGCACCATACAAACTAATGGGCCAGTTTTGCCCTTCGAACCATAGACCGTAAAAATAGCCCGCGTTGCCCCATGGAGCTGCGTTTTTCCGTTGCACTCCTCCTCCAGAGACCCACACAAAATGAGCCCACTGTGGATCCAGGAGAAGCCAGAAGAGACGGGGGGTGGGGGGGTCTTTTATAAGAGCATTTTTTCAGTCATTCCCGGAGCCTACAGCAGCGGAGAAGAGAGCAGTCTGTCCTGTTAGGAAAGAGAAATCTATGCATCCCGGTTCACCTCGCATATCCGCCCTCCCCCCTTTCCCCGTGACAGTCTCCTCTGAAATAAAACATATCCCACTTTGTGCGGCTGTAAATGTGACACTCAAAAGTGTAGCGTGTGCACACAAACACAGTGTCTTTTTTTTCCAAAAGTGAAAGCTGTTCAGCAGCTTTGAAAAAGAATATCGGGTGCATTTTGCAGTCCTCCCCATTGTAATGGGGGACAAAGAGCAGCAACCACTGAACTCTATAGATGGGTGGATTCCACCACTGATCTGCGCCGAGTTTAACATGAGGCGACAAAATTAAAAGACTTGTAAAAATGCTGCTGACTCTCCATAGCAGCATGTGTGCTTGCTGACCGGAACACCGGCACGATCAGTGATGGGAGGACATGAGACATTGATATCTAGGAGAAAATCTAGGAGAAATGCACTGTTATCTGTGGGAGATTTTGAGGTGTGAATTTATGCTGATGGAGCTCACGACTGCAGCTCACCAATTGTAGTTTTAAAGCGGCGTAACTAGAAACAGGTCTGTTTCTCATCACACTGGTGCTACGTCAGTTCACTCATACTTCACACAGACCAATTTTCATGTCGCACTGTACAGCCCTGGACTCGCGTGCACGCCTCACATAATGTGAGGACAGATGAAGAGGAAGGAAAATGCAGACAAGAAGAACAGAGTGAGGGAGACGATGAAGATGAAATGGTAGATTAGAGGAGGAGAGAACTCAGAGGTGGCTGTTACTTGCCATCGGTGAAGTCAGCCCACAGGCACGTGCACAGATAGGGCCCAGGTGATGCTCCTGGACTGCCCCTTTGCCACCTGGAGAGTTTCTACACGAAATTGGTGATTTATTTTTTTAACAAGGGAATGTTCATGATGAATGCTAGGACAAAGAATCAGTGTACCCCACCCGGTATGGGGTTACCGGGGCCCTGTCCCGGAGCCAGGCCTGGGAGAGGGGCTCGATGGTGAGTGTCTGGTGGCCGGGTTTCTGCCCATGGGACCTGGCCGGGCTCAGCCCGAAGAAGCTACATGGGTCCGCCCTCCAGTGGATTCACCACCTGCAGGAGGTACCATTGAGGTCCAGTGCTATGTGGGTCAGGTGGCAGTCGAAGGCAGAGACCTTGGCAGTCTGATCCCCGGCTTTCTAAACTGGCTTTTGGGACGTGGAATATCACCTCTGGTGGGGAAGCAGCCTGAGCTGGTGCATGAGGTTGAGAGATTCTGGCTAGATATAGTTGGCCTCACCTCAACACACAGCTCTGGTTCTGGAACCAGTCTCCTGGAGACTGGGCTGGAGCTTGGCCTACTCTGGAGTTGACCCAGACAAGAGGTGTTGAGCAGGGGTAGGTATTCTTATATCCCCCCACCTTCGTACCTCTACATGGGAGTTTTCCCCAGTGGACGAAAGGGTACTTTCCCTGCGCCTTTGGGTTGGGAAAAGGGTCCTGACCCTCATTTGTGCCTATGCACTAAATAATGGTTCAGAGTACCCACCCTTTTTGGAGTCTCTGACTGGGGTGCTGGAGAGTGCTTCTCTTGGAGACTCCATTGTCCTACTGGGGGACTTCATTGCGCATGTGGGCAACAACAGTAAAACCTGGAGGGGTGTGATTGAACACCACTCAGGTTCAGATTGTGCAGGTCATTCCTCCCAGTTATTGGACTTCTGTGCCAACCAGAGTATGTCCATAACAAACACCTTGTTCAAGCATAAGGGTGTCCATATGTGCATCTGGCACCAGGACACCCTAGGTCGCAGGTTGATGACCGATTTTGTTATCGTGTCATCAAACCTGTGGCCGTATATCTTGGACACTCTGGTAAAGAGAGGTGCAGAGCTGTCAATTGATCACCACCTGGTGGTGAGTTGGATCCAATGGCAAGGAAGGACGCCATTCAGACCTGGTAGACCCAAACGTGTAATGAGGGTGTGCTGGGAGCGTCTGGCTGAGGCCCCTGTCCAGGAGGTCTTAAACTCCCACCTTTTGAAGAACTTCAACCACATTCCGAGGGAGTCTGGAGACATGGAGTCTGAATGGGCCATGTTCTCCACCTCCATTGTTGAAGTGGCTGTCCAGAGCTGTGACCGCAAGGTTGTCGGTGCATCTTGTGGTGGCAACCCCTGAACCAAGTGGTGCCAGGATTCTGTTTGTGGACTTCAGCTCCGCATTCAACACCATCCGCCCCGATCTGCTCCAGGACAAGCTGTCCCTGCTCAACGTGCCTGACTCCCTCTGCAGGTGGATCACCGACTTCCTGACGGACCGGAGACAGCATGTGCGGCTGGGGAAGTCTGTCTCAGACTCTGTTAGCATCAGCATTGGATCACCCCAGGGCTGTGTACTTTCCCCCCTACTCTTCTCCCTTTATACCAACTCCTGCACCTCCTCCCACCAGTCTGTTAAGCTGATTAAGTTTGCGGACGACACCACCCTCATCGGGCTCATCTCCAACGGCGACGAGTCCGCCTACAGGGAAGAGGTGGCCCAGCTGGTGTCCTGGTGCAGCCACAACAACCTGCAGCTGAATGCTCTGAAGACAGCGGAGATGATTGTGGACTTCAGGAAAGTCACAACCCCCCTGCCCCCCCTCACCATCACAGGCTCTCCCATCACCATTGCAGATTCTTTCCGCTTCCTGGGCACCACCATCACCCGAGACCTCAAATGGGAGCCAACCATCAGCTCCCTCATCAAAAAGGCCCAGCAGAGGATGTTCTTTCTGCAGCAGCTGAGGAAGCTCAAGCTACCCACCAAGATGTTAGTGCAGTTCTACACGGCCATCATCGAGTCCATCCTCACCTCCTCCATAACTGTGTGGTATGCAGGAGCCACTGCCAGGGACAGACTAAGGCTGCAGCGCGTCGTGCGCACTGCTGAGAAGGTGATAGGCTGCGAGCTCCCATCTCTCCAGGACCTGTACGTCTCCAGGACCCGGAGGCGTGCTGGCCGGATCATAGCCGATCCTTCACATCCTGGTCACGTACTGTTTGCTCCCCTCCCCTCAGGTAGAAGACTTCGGTCCATTCGGACTAAAACCTCCCGGCACATGAACAGCTTTTTCCCCTCTGCCATCAGACTGCTGAACATGAAGTGACTTTTTGACTCTCGTGCACTATGTACAGCAGCTCAACCAGACTCACGTCATTCATCACTGTTTTCTGTTGCATTATCGACTGCACTATGTGGTACTTCACATTATCTGCTACTTGCTAATTTTTTAAAACTGCCTTGACTAGTACTACTCATTATTACTAGTATTGTTATTATTATTATTATCATTATTACTTATTATTACTTATTTTTCTACACTTATTGCACGTTTTCAGTCCTTTAGTTTTTTAGTTTATCTCTTTTTCTCGTCATGTTTTTAATGTTGCAGCATGGCATCGAGACAAATTCCTAGTTTGTGTACTACATGAACAATGGCAATAAATCTGATTCTGACACCAGTGGTAAGGGGAGCCATTAAGTTGAAGGAGGAGTCCTGTCAAGCTCTGTTGGCTTGTGGGACTCCTGAAGCAGCTGAGGTGTACCGGCATGCCAAGCAAAGTGCAACTTGGGTGGTTGCTGAAGCCAAAATGGGTGTGGGAGGAGTTTGGTGAGGCCTTGGAACAAGACTTTCAGTCGGCCTCGAGGAGATTCTGGCTAACTGTCCGCCGACTCAGGAGGAGGAAACGGCTCTCTGTCCACACTGTGTATGGTGCGGATGGGGCGCTGCTGACTTCAACTGGGGATATCGTCAGGCGGTGGAAGGAATACTTCGAGGATCTCCTCAATCCCACTGACACGCCTTCCCCAGAGGAAGCAGAGGACGAGCGGGTTGACTCGCCCTTCAGAGACTGAGGTTGCTGGAGTTAAAAAAAAAAAAAAACTCTTTGGTGGCTGGGCCCCGGGAGTGGATGAGATTCACCCTGAGTATCTCAAAGCTCTGGATGTTGTAGGGCTGTTATGGCTGACACGCCTTTGCAACATTGCGTGGAATCGGGCACAATACCTTTGGCATGGCAAACCGGGGTGGTGGGCCATCTCTTTCAGAAGGGGGGCCAGAGGGTGTGTTCCAACTTTAGGGGATCACACTCCTCAGCCTCCCTGGGAAGGTCTATGCCAGAGTACTGGAGAAGAGAGTCTGACCGCTGGTCGAGCCTCAAATCCAGGAGGAGCAATGTGGTTTTCGTCCTGGCCATGGCACATCGGACCAGCTCTTTACTTTCTAGAGAATCCTCGAGGGTTCGTGGGAGTTTGCCCAACCAGTCTACATGTGTTTTGTGGACTTGAAGAAGGCATTCGACTGTGTCCCTCATGGCTTTTTGTGGGAGGTGCTTCAGGACTATGGGGTATCGGGCTTGTTGCTACGAGCTATCCGGTCTCTATACAACCATTGTGAGAGTTTGGTTTGTTTTGCCAATACTCAGTTGAACTTGTTTCCAGTGAGAATTGGACTCCTTCAGGGCTGCCCTTTGTCACCGATCCTGTTCATAATTTTTGTGGACAGGATTCCTAGGTGCAGCCAAGGAATGGAGGGTGTCATGCTTGGTGACCACAGGATCTCATCTCCGCTGTTTATGGATGATGTTCTTCCTGTTGGCCTCATCAAGTAATCAAATCAAATCAAACTTTATTTGTATAGCACTTTTAACCCCTTGCACTCCGGTCAATTTCCCTAAAAATGCCAAAAAATAATGTGCCCAAAGTAAATCGAAAGCTGTTCTTCAACCCTTTGCAGCATCTTCATGGGGTTGGTCTCATTTAAAAGAAAACACTTTGAATTTTTTGGCAAAACAGTCATAATCTCTCTAAGTGCTCCGGCCACTGAGTTACAGTCATCTAAACATACTGAACTTGAAGAAAATAAAATTGGCCTGGGTGTTTTTTTGGATACAAATGCTTGCAAATAACACACAGCTTCAGATCCGGGCTGGAAAATGCAACAGAAATGTAGAACCAAGTGTTATCCAGCTGAGGTCCAAATTTTGTAACAATACCACAAAAAATGAATATATTACACAGCTTTTTCCTCAGGTAGTTCCCAGGCGTTTTTGAACTGTGCCAAATTGTGCCAAATGGCACAGTTTGGAAAAACGTCTGTAACTTTTGAATGATTCAATATAGAAGCTTCATCTTGGGCTCTAATGAAAGGTGACACAGCCCTGACTGTGTGTGTGTGTGTGGGGGGGGGGGGGGGGGGTTGTCCCCCCCCTCGCTACAGAGGACGGACATCGGCCATCACTACATGACGAAATAGTCATGTGGCGACAGCGGTACAGTCACCGCGGCCCCCCCCCCCCTCGCTACAGAAGAGTAGCGGACGCGGCGCACGACCCGTGTACCGCGGCGCACGAACTTCGGACTTCATGCGCCGCACAGTTGTAATTTACCGATCGGTCAAAAGTCATTTTTGATTACAATTTTCAGGGATAAAGAATAATTTGGCTTATAACACCTTACCTCTTCACAGCAGCAGTGTCCTGGCGAACTTCTCTTCCTCATTGTCAGACGAACGCGACGCTGGTCCCTTGTTACGGACTCGTGGTTCTGGTCTCGGCGACCCGGTCAAAACATAATTCCATTATTGCGGTTTTGCGCTTCCATGATTGCGTTTTGGCGAATGATTTACGACCTTCGTCGTCGGCCTCCGTCGGTCTATGATGACCATGGAAGAGAATCCTAAACGTCTATTCTGCTCGAATATAAAAAAAAAAAAAAAAAAAAAAAAAGTACCGCCTGTGACTGAAGAGGCTGATGTCCCTGTCACACAGGTAGCACTTGTGGATGGTCTCCGTGCTGCTGGGTCTGTGACGGTTCTTCCTGCGGGTCCTTTTTTTCATCTGCTGCAGCAGTCTGTCTTCACAGCTTTGGTAGGCGGGTCCTTCTTGCTAGGTTTTCAGTCATTGGTTCTTCAAGGTTTCAGAAACCCAATTCAAGGCTCTTATTAGTCGAATGAGAGGTCAATCAGATGAACTAATCTGTTCGCGGCTGTGTCTGCAGTGGAAGAACGGAAATGCAGCTTTTATTTTCAGTGCGCGCTTGGACGCAGAGACGTGCCCGTCCGCGGTACACCGGAGTGCAAGAGGTTAAATCATTAGATGCTGCGCAAAGTGCTTTACATAGATAAAAACAATAGACACGTTTAATTACATATTTTACATGATACAGCCCCACCCCTTCCAACCCTCCCGTAAACATACCCACAAACACAACACACACAGGTATATACATCATCTCCTACTTCTCATTACACACATATAAAATAGATATTGCTCGGCACCGAGGCACCACGTGAAGGAGCAACCATCGTGAGGAAACACTAGAGCTAAAACACATAAATACAAAATAAAACTAAGAACACAAAGAGCAAAGGGAACTAAAGACCCATACTTAGAAACTGTCTAAAAGAATGCCCAGGCTCTTGACACAATTTGTAGGTTTTAGACCTAGCAATTTTGGTAGAAGTTTCTCTCCCTTGTTTTCAGGACCAATGATTAAAACTTCTGTTTTGCCCTGGTTGAGCTGGAGGAAGTTCTCTGCCATCCATGACTTTATATCTAAAATACAGGTCAAAAGGGCATTACATTGACCTACAGGCCTTGCTGAGATGGTTTGCTACTGAGTGCGAAGTGGCTGGGATGAGAATCAGTACCTCCAAGTCCGAGTCCATGGTCCTCAGCTGGAAAAGGGTGGATTGTCCTCTCTGGGTTGGGGACAAGCTCCTGCCCCAAGTGAAGGAGTTTACACACATGGACAAAATTGTTGGTACCCCTCTGTTAATGAAAGAAAAACCCACAATGGTCACAGAAATAACTTGAATCTGACAGAAGTGGTAATAAATAAAGTCTATGAAAATTAACCAATGAAAATCAGACAATGCTTTTGAATTGTGGTTCAACAGAATTATTTTAAAAAAACAAACTCATGAAACAGGCCTGGACAAAAATGATGGTACCCTTAACTTAATATTTTGTTGCACAACCTTTTGAGGCAATCACTGCAATCAAACAATTTCTGTAACTGTCAGTGAGACTTCTGCACCTCTCAGCAGGTATTTTGGCCCACTCCTCATGAGCAAACTGCTCCAGTTGTCTCAGGTTTGAAGGGTGCCTTCTCCAGACGGCATCTTTCAGCTCCTTCCGCAGATGTTCAATAGGATTTAGATCAGGGCTCATAGAAGGCCACTTTAGAATAGTCCAATGTTTCACTGTTAGCTGTTCTTGAATGTTTTTAGCTGTGTGTTTTGGGTCATTATCCTGTTGCAAGACCCATGACCTGCGACTGAGACCAAGCTGTCTGACACTGGGCAGCACATTTCTCTCTAGAATACCTTGATAGTCTTGAGATTTCATCGTACCCTTCACAGATTCAAGACACGCTGTGCTAGATGCAGCAAAGCAGCCCCAGAACATAACAGAACCTCCTCCATGTTTCACAGTAGGGACAGTGTTCTTTTCTTGGTATGCTTCATTTTTGCATCTGTGAACATAGAGCTGATGTGCCTTGCCAAAAAGTTGCAGTTTTGTCTCGTCTGTCCATAGGACATTCTCCCAGAAGCTTTGTGGCTTGTCAACATGCAGTTTGGCAAATTCCAGTCTGGCTTTTTTATGATTTGTTTTCAACAGTGGTGTCCGCCTTGGTCATCTCTCATGAAGACCACTTTGGCTCAAACAAAGACGGATGGTGCGATCTGACACTGATGTACCGTGACCTTGGAGTTCACCATGAATGTGTTTAGAGGTTGTTCTGGGCTCTTTTGTTACCATTTGTATTATCCGTCTCTTCCATTTTTCATCAAGTTTCCTCCTGCGGCCACGTCCAGGGAGGTTGGCTACAGTCCCGTGGATCTTAAATTTCTAAATAATATGTGCAATTGTAGTCACAGGAACATCAAGCTGTTTGGAGATGGTCTTATAGCCTTTACCTTTAACATGCTTGTCTATAATTTTCTTTCTAATCTCCTGAGACAACTCTCTCCTTTGCTTCCTCTGGTCCATGTTTAGTGTGGTACATACCACGTCACCAAACAGCACAGTGACTACTTGTCACCCTTTAAATAGGCCAACTGACTGATTACAAGTTTGTAGACACCTGTGATGTTAATTAGAGGACACATCTTGGTTGAACATGTCCCTATGGTCACATTATTTTCAATCTTTTCTAGGGGTACCATCATTTTTGTCCAGGCCTGTTTCATGAGTTTGTTTTTTAAAGTAATTCTGTTGAACCACAATTCAAAAGCATTGTCTGATTTTTATTGGTTAATTTTCATAGACTTTTTATTTATTATCACTTTTGTCAGATTCAAGTTATTTCTGTGACCATTGTGGGTTTTTCTTTCATTAACAGAGGGGTACCAACAATTTTGTCCACGTGTGTAAGTATCTTGGGGTCTTATTCACGAGTGAGGGGAGAATGGAGTGAGAGAGCGACACACGGTAGGAGCAGCATCTGCAGTGATGCGGACATTGTACCGGTCTGTTGTGGCGAACAGGGAGCTGAGCTCTAAAGCAAAGCTGTCGATTTACTGGTCAGTCTATGTTCCTACCCTCACCTATGGTCATGAGCTTTGGGTAATGACTGAAAAAATGAGATTGTGGATACAAGCAGCTGAAATGAGCTTTCTCCGTAGGATTGCTGGACTCACCCTCAGAGATAGGGTGAGGAGCTCAGTCATCCGGGAGAGGCTCAGAGTAGAACCGCTGCTCCTCTATATCGAAAGGAGCCAGTTGAGGTGGAATGGGCATCTGATCAGGATGCCTCCTGGACGCCTCCCACTTGAGGTGTTCCAGGTACCTCCCACTGGGGGGAGACCCCAGGGCAGACCCAGGACTCGGTGGAGAGACTATGTCTCCCAGCTGGTCTGGGAACGCCTTGGTATCCTCTCTGAAGAGCTGGAGCAGGTGGCCAGGGAGAGGGAAGTCTGGGCTTCTCTGCTTGAACTGCTGCCTCCGTGACCCGGACCTCCGGAAAAGCGGTAGAAAATGGATGGATGGATGTTCATAAATGTAGTATACAGTGTAAATGTAATTTCAGTACAAATTTTCAAGAATAAAGGAGTAAACCTATGATAAAAGATACTAATTTACAATTTAAAAAGTTCCAAATTTCCTAGAAAAAGTTACGTTTTTGGAGAAAATACACAACTTCCAAATGACGAAAAAACACCCACATTTCCAGGAAAACGGTCGGAAATTTACAACAATGAAGTCACACAACAAATAAATGCAAATTTTTTAGAACATTTTTAGTTTTTTTTTTTTTTTTTGCTTTTTCTCTCATAATTGCCCAGTTTTCTCACCAATTAGTGAGGTTTTTCTTGTAAACTAACATTTTTCTTGAAAAGATAACTTTTTTTTTTTTTGTATAAATGTGCAACTTTTTCCTGGAACATTTACAGACCTGGACAAAAATGATGGTACCCCTAGAAAAGATTGAAAATAATGTGACCATAGGGACATGTTCAACCAAGATGTGTCCTCTAATTAACATCACAGGTGTCTACAAACTTGTAATCAGTCAGTCGGCCTATTTAAAGGGTGACAAGTAGTCACTGTGCTGTTTGGTGACATGGTGTGTACCACACTAAACATGGACCAGAGGAAGCAAAGGAGAGAGTTGTCTCAGGAAATTAGAAAGAAAATTATAGACAAGCATGTTAAAGGTAAAGGCTATAAGACCATCTCCAAACAGCTTGATGTTCCTGTGACTACAATTGCACATATTATTTAGAAATTTAAGATCCACGGGACTGTAGCCAACCTCCCTGGACGTGGCCGCAGGAGGAAACTTGATGAAAAATGGAAGAGACGGATAATACGAATGGTAACAAAAGAGCCCAGAACAACCTCTAAACACATTCATGGTGAACTCCAAGGTCAAGGTACATCAGTGTCAGATCGCACCATCCGTCGTTGTTTGAGCCAAAGTGGACTTCATGGGAGATGACCAAGGAGGACACCACTTTTGAAAACAAATCATAAAAAAGCCAGGCTGGAATTTGCCAAACTGCATGTTGACAAGCCACAAATCTTCTGGGAGAATGTCCTATGGACAGATGAGACAAAACTGCAACTTTTTGGCAAGGCACATCAGCTCTATGTTCACAGATGCAAAAATGAAGCATACCAAGAAAAGAACACTGTCCCTACTGTGAAACATGGAGAAGGTTCTGTTATGTCCTGGGGCTGCTTTGCTGCATCTGGCACAGGGTGTCTTGAATCTGTGAAGGATACAATGAAATCTCAAGACTATCAAGGTATTCTAGAGAGAAATGTGCTGCCCAGTGTCAGACAGCTTGGTCTCAGTCGCAGGTCATGGGTCTTGCAACAGGATAATGACCCAAAACACACAGCTAGAAACATCCAAGAACGGCTAAGAGCGAGATATTGGACTATTCTAAAGTGGCCTTCTATGAGCCCTGATCTAAATCCTATTGAACATCTGTGGAAGGAGCTGAAAGATGCCGTCTGGAGAAGGCACCCTTCAAACCTGAGGCAACTGGAGCAGTTTGCTCATGAGGAGTGGGCCAAAATACCTGCTGAGAGGTGCAGAAGTCTCACTGACAGTTACAGAAATCGTTTGTTTGCAGTGATTGCCTCAAAAGGTTGTGCAACAAAATATTAAGTTAAGGGTACCATCATTTTTGTCCAGGCCTGTTTCATGAGTTTGTTTTTTAAAATAATTCTGTTGAACCACAATTCAAAAGCATTGTCTGATTTTCATTGGTTAATTTTCATAGACTTTTTATTTATTACCACTTTTGTCAGATTCAAGTTATTTCTGTGACCATTGTGGGTTTTTCTTTCATTAACAGGGGTACCAACAATTTTGTCCACGTGTGTATTTTCTGTAGTAAATATAATCCTTTTTTCCTGTAAATTTGCCATGTTTTGTGATAAAATTGTTAATCCCACCTCTACAGATTTCCAACAATATAATCTTAAATTTACGTTTTTCTGTAAAATTTGCAACTTCTTTTCCCCAGTTGAATTTGCAACAATTTTTCTCAGATTCTCATGATTTTTCTTGTACATTTGCCACAATCCTCTCACTGATAAACTAAGTTGTCCCGTATAAACTATCCTTGCAGTCTTTGAGGATGGAGGGTGGCAGGTTAACGGGAGGATTTTGGCTCATTTTGCTGACAAAGGTGATGGCCATTTTTTAAATTTTTTGAAAGGATTTGCTTGTATAAATGGAGGTTTAGCATTTTATTTATTGAAAGAAATGCTTTTTTTTTTTTTTTGATTTCTGCAGAGATGTACGTATTCAGCAAATTTATTTTTCAGTGGAAGCTGCCTATTCTTTTTTGTCATTGACCCTTTGTCCAGTAAATGCATAAGTACCTGGAAAAGCACTCAGAGAGCACATACCTCCGCCAAGTCTCCTTCCGTCCCTCTATAGGAGCGTGCAGGATTGGACTAATTATCCATTGTAAAAAATTTGGTGAAAATCAGACAAAGTTTGTCCAAGTTACAAGTGTCCATTGTTCTATGGTAAGGAGTCAACCATTGCCATGGCAACACTTACATATGAGGTTTGTGTTGCAGATCCATATAGGACTACAGAGGACAGTCACCTCGACCTATGTTTCAGATTTCGTGACTCCAGGGCCTTCCCAACCTCCCCAATAAGATCACGGAGTGATTGGCGAGGAGGGCATTTCCATGGTAACAGCAGTGAAGGAATGCTAAAGTTGATGTGCAGTTACGATCATCCAAGGGGTCTGATGAACCTCAGAAAATCTCAACGTCATTCTAGCAAGCGGTGCGCGAGTAATAAATAAAGCTATTTTCTGCACTTCCTCCCTTAAGCAGTAGATGGCGCTATAACTTTTGTCAATTATTTTTACATAAGACGTGTTCAGAGCATGGTAAAGTTTGATGCCTCGCCATGATCGTTCTATGACTGTTCTAATGGCTATAACTCTGGTATGCATTGTGTGATTTCAACCAAATTCATTATTATGGATATTAGTCCAATTCCAAACAGTTCTATAGAGCAATATTCTTGCTAACACACTGTGAGAAGACAAGAGCCTTGGTGGAGGTATGCGTTCTCTGCCCATCACCTAAATGTTGTGGGTTCCTCTCTAGGCCAAGGACCACCTCTAGTGAAAATTTCATCCAAATCCATCAAGGAGTTTTTCGGTAATCCTGCTGCACATGTTCAAACAAGGTCCTTGGTGGAGGTTTGCATTCTGAGATTGTCACCAAAATCTAATGGGTTCATCCTTGGCTTAAGAACTACCGCTGAAGTTTTCACCAAAATCCGTCCAGTAGTTTTTGCGTAATCCTGCTGACAGACAGACAGACAGATGGGAAAACAGACACAGACAAACCACCCCGATGATGTAACCTCCTTGGTGGAGGTAATGATGAAAACCATGTTTTTTGTAAAAAAAAAAAAAAAAAAAGTCTATTTGGTATAAAGTACCCCCCCACACACACACGCACTGCTGACTGAACAATAACACCCACACTTCTGAAAAGCTTGCTACGCCCCTCATTTCGTGGAACACCTTTGAAAGCTGTATGTATAAAAAGAGAAAAAAAGTGTTTTTGTTGTTGTTCTCGTGCACCTAACGTAAAGGCCTTTCAGACACTTCTGGCCTACACCTCAGCTTTATTTCTTTTATTTCCCCCCCTGAAGCTTAATCCGTGGCCTGCGTACATCTCTGAGCGCCTCAGCCTGTATGAGGAGCTGAAGAGGGAGAGTGATGCACTGTTGGCAAAGAAAGCTGCAGACTGTAAACCCATCGCTGTGGAGCTTCCAGATGGACGGAAAGTTTCAGGCAAAGCTTGGGTCACCACGCCGTATCAGCTGGCCTGTGATATAAGGTTTGCTTCACTTATCAGTGGGCTGTAAAGCCAAGTATGCAAATGCTACAGGCCCCCTCAGAAACTAGGGAGCCCCTAAGCTATGAGTTAACTCTCATCGTTGTTTTGCAAAAAAAAAAAAAAAAAAAATGCCTTCATCTGTTTCTTTTCTCTTAAACTTGCAACTTTTTTCCTCATAAGTTTGCTTTTTTGTGTAAAGTTGCATCTTGTTTCTTGCAAAATGTGACCTTTTTTCCTTGTAAATCTACAACATTTATATGGACTTGTAATTTCAAAACCAAAATCTTTCAGCCAGGGCTTGGCGGACAATGCCGTGATTTCCCGGGTGAACGGGGAGCTCTGGGACCTGGACCGCCCTCTGGAGCGCGACTGCTCTCTGGAGATTTTACGTTTCAGTGATGAGGACGCCCAGGCTGTGAGTAGTCTGACATTTCTGCCCGCAAATGTGTTTTTCAGAGTTTTGTTTTCCCAGTCTGTGCTCGTTACAGCTCCGAGGTCTGCAACCTGTGGCTCAGGAGCCACACATGGGTCTGTTTGCGCATAATCAGTGATTGCTTTTTGCTTTGACAAATAAATAAATAATCCTTATACATTTTGTAAAATGTACTCAAAAATACTAATGAATTTATTGGAAAAATTACCTAATTTGGAAAAAAAAAATGCAAATTAAATGGAAAAAGTACTTTATAGGAAATAAAAATCTATCAGAAAAAAGTCACATTTGTGGGATAAAAATACAAATTTATTGGAAAAATTACCTAATTTGGAAAAAAAAAATGCAAATTAAATGGAAAAAGTACTTTATAGGAAATAAAAATCTATCAGAAAAAAAGTCACATTTGTGGGATAAAAATACAAATTTATTGGAAAAATACATTTATATGAAAAATTACTCAAATGTATTGGAAAAAGCTCAAATACATGGAGGAAATTTTCAATTTTATAAGCAAAACTTGTCACATTTATGTTTATAAAATCCTGGCAAATTTATGGTGAAAAAAACTCAGGAATCTACATTGGAGATCAAAATTAGAAAACAGTGTACTAATACTTGATTTATTCTAACATATGCTATTCATTGTTCAGAATTTTACAGAATATCAGCTGTGGCTATACCACTGCTGTACTGGCATGTTTGGTTTTTTTTAAATAACCGAGGCACTTCAGCACAAACATTTACAGTATGTTGTTTAAAAAAAAAGGAGTGAGCAGAATTAAAGAACAGTGACCACTGTGTCATAAGAGAACATTTAAAAAAATGAATACGAAGTGTAGAGGCTCTTGCTTTGAATGACGTCAGCACATTTGCGCTCACAGGACATCACTAGTTTCTCACACTGCTCTGGTTTGATCGTGGTCCATTCTTCTTCAGTCGCTTCCACAGTTCAGTAACTGTCGTGGGTTTCTTAGTCACTACTCTGTCGCCAAGCGTGTTCCAGAGGTTTTTCTATGCGGTTTAGATCTGGACTCTGGGCTGGTCATTTCACTGTTTCACTATTGTTAGATTCGAGGAACTGTTTAACCTGTTTTGCAGTGTGACGGGGGTCATTGTCTTGCATGAAAACTGCGGGCTGATTGGGAGACAATTGCAGTGAAAGAACTGCATGTTGCTGAAGGAGGTTCCCATAACCATGTGCATTCACCCTGCCATGTAGGGTTAGGGCAGAGGTCCAACTCCTGCTGCAGAAAACATCCCCCAAACTATGACACCTCCCCTTCCAATTTTAACTGACTTCTTTACACACTTTAGATTCAATCTTTCCCCAGTTTTTTTCCCCTTGTCCTGTCAAGCAGCTAGGTAAGCAGAACAGAAATCTGCTTCCCTTATTGTGCAAAACAGATCTACTTTGCCAAAAGGAGCTTTATACAGCACATATCTATGTACTGTATGTTATTTATAGACTCCTCTTGTAATAATTTTTAATGCTTTATTTAAATTGTTTTACCCATGATAGACCTGACGTGGGGGGAAGGGATGGGGAAAGAAAAGAGAGAGGAACAAACAGAAAAAACAAACTGACACAGCGGAAACAAACAGAAGACAAACTGTTTCTTCTGAAAAGGTCTCATCACGAGTCTGGTATCTGCACCTGTAAAAGAACGTGTGTGTGTATGAGAACGTAGCAAAGAGGGTTGCACACACACATACAAAGAGGGTGGCAGGACACAGCAACCCCCCCCCCCCCCCCCAGAAGACCCAAGCAAGAAAGACAGTGCCACCAACCTCCACAGAGCGCAAATGCCCTGAAGCCAGCAAGCCCCAGGACAGCCATGCAGCCACCTCAGGAGGGATGGCTAAGGGAGACCAGGCTGTAAAGCGGCTGGCGCAGTGCGCCCCCGCCCCCAGACTACCCACCCAGCGGGGCCAACGCCAGCTCCTGGACCCCAGGTGCCAGAAGGCCAATGTCGCCAACGTAGCTGGAGGACCTGGAACCCCCACGCCCAGGGAAGGCGGCAGAAAGGCACGGGGGGGCCAGCCCCTCCAGTCCAAGGGAGCCCACACAGCCAGGAGGCACCAGGAGTTGCCACCCTCTCAGTCCAGCGCCCCCCCCACCTGCACATACACTCACTTTAACTCACTCGCACCCTAATGCTGTCACACACACTCGCTCCCTCACTCTCACTCACTTGCTTTCACTTGCTCACTCACTCTTGCTCTTGTTCACTCCCTTGCTCGTGCCTGTTCCCTCGCGGTAGCGCCTTGGCATGACGACAGAATGACGGGCCCTAGGTCACCAGCCAGGCCCCAGGCCCCCGGCAGAAGGAGGGCAGCAGGGGTGGAGGAAGACCCCCACCCCCATGCAGGAATCATTATGGGTGAGTGTTATTTGTGTGGTGTCACTGGGTGCAGGTGTGTGAACTACCAAAGTGCAGTTAAAATTGAGGAGATAGTGTGACAGGGCATCGCTGCCCACCGCTGCGGGCAGCAGAGCTCCCATCCCCCAGAGCCCTCGATGTCGACAGTGCAATTAAAATTGAGGGGAGGGTGGCCCCACGGCGCAGTAGTAGACAGAGGGATCCTCTTCACCAGCACCGTACGGCACACCCCCACCCCAAAAACCCTAAGTGTATCCAATAAGATGTATGATCCACCCAGAATTAGGGGGTTTGGGGGTGGAGTGTAAGACTGGAAAGGGGGTGGTCCCAGAGAGAGCCCCCCCAAATGCCAGCTCCAAAACTGGCTCTGGAAACCACCCACTGCCCCCAGATCCCATCCCAGGGTGAGGGGCACCAGGCCGTGCAACCCAGGACCCGCCAATGTCGTACACCAGCGCTCTCCAGCACCACAGGCACGATGGGGCAACCACACTCACATCGACTCTCACGCATTTTGTGCACATCCTGAATGCACGTACACAAACATATATAGTTACAGTATAATACGGCGAGTCACATGTCAAGCGACATCCCAAAGAACCCCCCACAAGCCCAACAGCCATTCACCCCAGACAGACATCACTGGCGGTAGGCTACCCCTGCAGCCACAGCCGCCCCGGGGCAAACTGACGGAAATACGGTCGCCAGCCCATGCCAGCGACCCCCCCCCCCTTGACCACCACCGAACACCCACACACACTCATACCCAGCGCCACGGACACTGGAGACGGTGTGGGCAAAGTGCCCCATCCCAGAACACAACAGCAGGACAGCCAGGGAGAGCGGAAACCGAACCGCTGTCCCCCTGGCCACCGGACGGCCCGCCCCACCCCCCCGAACCCCTGCTGCCCAACGAGGTCTTCCCCCTCACAGACGTGCCCATGACAACCGCACGTCCACCCACAGGTACTTGCCCCCCCCGACACACACACACACACACACACACACACACACACACACACACACACACACCCACACCCCTACCCTCACATGTGTACACACACATACCATCACCTATGTCCACCTTCACCCTCGCATATGTACACACAACACACATACCCACACATGAACACACACCCACACATATACACATGAACCCACATACGCTTGCGTACACACACACACACACACACACACACACACACATGCAGGCCCCGGAGGCTATGACACTTCTCCAAATTTAATTGACTTCTTTACACACTTTAGGCTTAGTCTTTCCCCAGTTTGACGCCAAACATATTGTTCCCCATCAGACCCAAGTAAACTGAACTTCCTGTCATCACTGAAGTGCACTCTGGACCAGTTCTCCTCTGTCCACACAACACGCTCCTCAGCAAATGCAAGCGTAGCCTTTTTATTCTTTCTGCTGATGCGAGGTTCGGTTACTGCGAAGTGAGCTTTGAGTCCAAATTGTCTTAAACGGAGACACTCTGCCGAGACGGATCCTTGCCCTGTTCTGCAGTGAACTGGTGAGCAGTTCCAGCTGCAGTGCTGAACCGATTCCCCATTGAGAGTCCAACCATAATCCTGTCCCCCAAACCAGAGTAGTGTGAGAAACTAGTGATGTCCTGTGGGCACAGATGTGCTGAAGTCATTCAAAGCAAGGGCCTCTACACTTCCTGTTATTTTTTTAATCCTATCCACCTTATTTCTAGGCCCCATGATGCCTTGCGTGAATTATGGTTTAAACTTCCAGTCCTAATTTAGAACATATGGTTGTCACTGAAACGGGACACTTTTCCTTGTTAAAAAGCAATGACTTGAGCATCGGAAATGTAGGAACACGGCCTTTTGCACCTCAAAAACAGTAACATAATCATACCACTTCCCACGACTATGGAGGGATGGAAAGATGACCTTAAAAAGTGGCCTCGTACACAGTAGCTTTGTTAGTTAGCGCCGCTGCTAAGATGCTAACGTTGTAAACAGATGACCCTTGCTGGCAAAATGAGTCACTTTGAGGACATTTTCGAAACTGATGCTACGTTATTTCCATATTCTGTATTAAAGACCTTCAAAATGATATTTAATTTGTAGCAAGTGCGCAAAAACTGACGGAAAAGACAATCTGTTTATATGCTGGCTAGGTTGAAAACCCGCGTTCGATCGGTCGGGAGTTACGTCTTCCACAAAAACATAGGTATTTTTAGAAAGTGCAATTTCTAAGCTTTCCAATGATACCAGGCACTCATGGGGTTTTCCTGGGACTCGCCGCTAGCAAACAAAGAGAGTCATGATTTATGACTTCTCTGCCTGTAGCTCGTAATGATGCGATGCACATTCCGACTCATTTTGCCAGCACGGGTCACATTTATCAATGTCTCCACTGCAATAAAGTCAGCTGCATTTTGTTAAAATATGTTGGACATAATCAGATTTACCTCAGAGCAGACGTAGGATCTAGTCAGAGCCACAAAGAAGCCTCCATTTACCCAGTCTGTGGCGCAACCACGAACACCAGCAACAAGTACCAGAACGACGCCAAAACATTCAAAAAATACAAAAACTAGAAGAGCTGAAATTAGCTGCCACTTGAGTGCAAAACGCGTATGTGGACTATACTTTAAAATGAATTTGAAAAACTTTTAAAAATGCTATTTTAAATGCCCCTGCTGCTCCACTCTTACTGACTGATTTAACACTACGTCAGCCAAAACCGGAAGCTTCGCCCATAATCGTTCCTACAGCGGCACCCCCAGGAATAAGGTGGATAGCCCTAAAAACATTCGTTAAATCTTATCTTCTTATATCTACGCTGCCATCAGTGTGTGAATGTGTGTGTGAATGGATGGATCGCAGGATCTGTGAAGCGCTCTGGTCATCTAGAGATGAGAAAAAAAAAAGCGCCATTTACCATTTATCTTCTGACGCAGTGGTCACGGTTCTCTAATTTTGCTCACTGGTTTGTTTTTTTTAAACAAAATAAATGTTTGAAATGCCTTGGCTATTAAAAAAAAAACATACTCCTACAACAGTGGTACAGTCACAGCTGATATTCCGTCAAATTCTGAACAATGAAGAACAACATTTCTGAATAAATCAAGCATTAATACATTGTTTCTCTAATTCTGAGCTCCACTGTATGTAATAAACTCACAGTTATCAAAAAAAAGTCATAGATTTTGGTTAAAACCTTGTAAATTTATAGGAAAACTTAATAAATTTACCAGAAGCCTCTGGCATTCATGAGGATAAAGTCCCCCCCCCCAAAAAAAAAGTTGTATATTAATGAGGGGGAAAAAAATCACAGATTCATGGGAAAAAGCTGAATATTCAAAAGGGGGGAAAAGAGAAAAGAAATAGAAATTACATTTATGGAGGAAAAATGGCCTATTCCCAACGTTCGCTGGTCAGTTTATACTGATAATTTGACTTTTCAACCTTCATTCAAATTCTCAAACGTGTTTTTGGGACAGTTTTATGCAGATTTTTTTGTGCCAAAGTTACTGAAAGCGTCTTTCTCCACTGTAGCGGTAGCCAGTTGCCTAGTGTGAGATGAAAAAATAAATCCATGTCTGCACCGTCCATTCAAACTTGCTTTGATTGGACTTAAAGTTGCCCTCACTCCTCAGGTGTACTGGCACTCCAGCGCTCACATCCTGGGCGAGGCCATGGAGCGTTTCTACGGTGGCTGTCTGTGCTACGGGCCGCCCATCGAGAACGGATTCTACTACGACATGTTCCTGCACGGACAGAAGTGAGGGAGCATTTCTAAAACAGCTGCTGTTCTCTCTGAGTTCACTTATTAGAGTCCACAAACGGTGTTTGAAAGTGAGGCTTTTATTATTATTATTAACCGTTCTGTTTAGATTTGCTGCCAACTGAGTTGAAGCGCTGATGTCCAGGGCAGTTTCTGAGTATAAAGCAGAGTACACGTAAATTTGCAGCCTTTTAAATCGTGGATTTTGTGACCTTTTCCAACGTAAATTTGCAACTTTTTTATTGTAAGTTTGACTTTTTCTTGTAAAGTTGTGACTTTTTAAATTGTAAATTTTAAACTTTTTTAAATCATTAATTTGCACATTTTTTTCTCATAAATCTGCAACTTTTTTTATTGTAAGTTTGACTTTTTCTTGTAAAGTTGTGACTTTTTAAATTGTAAATTTTAAACTTTTTTAAATCATTAATTTGCACATTTTTTCCTCATAATCTGCAACTTTTTTAATGTGTTTGACTTTTTCTTGTAAAGTTGTGACTTTTTTAATTGTAAATTTTAAACTTTTTTAAATCATAAATTTGCACATTTTTTCCTCATAATCTGCAACTTTTTTAATGTTTGACTTTTTCCTTGTAAAGTTGTGACTTTTTTAATTGTAAATTTTAAACTTTTTTAAATCATAAATTTGCACATTTTTTTCTCATAAATCTGCAACTTTTTTATTGTAAGTTTGACTTTTTCTTGTAAAGTTGTGACTTTTTTAATTGTACATTTTAAACTTTTTTAAATCATTAATTTGCACATTTTTTTCTCATAAATCTGCAATTTTTTTTATTGTAAGTTTGACTTTTTCTTGTAAAGTTGTGACTTTTTTAATTGTAAATTTTAAACTTTTTTAAATCATTAATTTGCACATTTTTTCCTCATAATCTGCAACTTTTTTAATGTTTGACTTTTTCTTGTAAAGTTGACTTTTTTAATTGTAAATTTTAAACTTTTTTAAATCATTAATTTGCACATTTTTTTCTCATAAATCTGCAACTTTTTTATTGTAAGTTTGACTTTTTCTTGTAAAGTTGTGACTTTTTTAATTGTAAATTTTAAACTTTTTTAAATCATTAATTTGCACATTTTTTTCCTCATAAATCTGCAACTTTTTTATTGTAAGTTTGACTTTTTCTTGTTAAGTTGTGACTTTTTTTAATTGTAAATTTTAAACTTTTTTTAAATCATAAATTTGCACATTTTTTTTCTCATAAATCTGCAACTTTTTTATTGTAAGTTTGACTTTTTCCTTGTAAAGTTGTGACTTTTTTAATTGTAAATTTTAAACTTTTTTAAATCATAAATTTGCACATTTTTTTCTCATAAATCTGCAATTTTTTTTATTGTAAGTTTGACTTTTTCTTGTAAAGTTGTGACTTTTTAAATTGTAAATTTTAAACTTTTTTAAATCATAAATTTGCATTTTTTTCCTCATAAATCTGCAACTTTTTTATTGTAAGTTTGACTTTTTCTTGTAAAGTTGTGACTTTTTTTAATTGTAAATTTTAAACTTTTTTAAATCATAAATTTGCACATTTTTTTCTCATAAATTTGCAACTTTTTTATTGTAAGTTTGACTTTTTCTTGTAAAGTTTTGACTTTTTTTAATTGTAAATTTTAAACTTTTTTTAAATCATAAATTTGCACATTTTTTTCTCATAAATCTGCAACTTTTTTATTGTAAGTTTGACTTTTTCTTGTAAAGTTGTGACTTTTTTTAATTGTAAATTTTAAACTTTTTTTAAATCATAAATTTGCACATTTTTTTCTCATAAATCTGCAACTTTTTTATTGTTTGACTTTTTCTTGTAAAGTTGTGACTTTTTAATTGTAAATTTTAAACTTTTTTAAAATCATAAATTTGCACATTTTTTTCTCATAAATCTGCAACTTTTTTATTGTAAGTTTGACTTTTTCTTGTAAAGTTGTGACTTTTTTTAATTGTAAATTTTAAACTTTTTTTAAATCATAAATTTGCACATTTTTTTCTCATAAATCTGCAACTTTTTTATTGTTTGACTTTTTCTTGTAAAGTTGTGACTTTTTAATTGTAAATTTTAAACTTTTTTAAAATCATAAATTTGCACGTTTTTCCTCATAAGTTGCAACTTTTTTAAATCATAAATTTGTGACTGTTCTAAAGATTCAACTTTTTTAATCGTAACGTTGCAACTTTTAAAACTGTGGATTTTACAGCTGTTTTGATGGTAAACTTGCAAATCTTTAAACAGTGAATTTGTGACTTTAGATTGCAAGTTTACAGTTTTTTCTCATAAATTTGCAGCTTTTTAAAAAATTGTAAATTTGTGGATTTTTTTTTTTCCTCATAAAGTTGCATCTTTTTTCTCGTGAAGTTGCAGCTTTTGTAAATCGCAAATTTGTGACTTTTGAAACTGTGAATTTTGCTACTTTTTAAATAATGTTTCAAATCTCTTAAGCCGTGAATTTGTGCCTTTTCAAACTGTGAATTTGTGACTTTTTTATTCGTGAATGTGCAACTTTCTTCTCAAATTTGCTACTTTTTTCATGTCAAAGGTTAAATCCTTATTGCGGGTAATTGTTTATTTTTTCCTGCCCGTCTACAATGACCCAGTTCTACATAGTTTGTTTTTCTTGGGAGGAGATCTGAACTGTTCCCTTTCCCCAAAATACGAGCACCTCAAACACAAGCTGTCACAGGGCCCCCAGAGAAGCTGGGAACGGCCCTACTGTGATGACGGACAGAAGCTGACTGCCCCGGTGCCATTACCGTTTTCCTTCAGGAGCGTGTCGAGCACCGAGTTTGGGGACCTGGAGGGTTTGTGCAAGGCTGTGGTGAAGGAGAAGCAGCCGTTTGAGAGGCTGGAGATCAGCAAGCAGACGCTGCTGAAGATGTTCAAGGTGAGACGCAGAGGGCGCTCGTTAATTTGCTCAGCCGTCATCGAGTGGAAGATGACACTGTGACACTATACAGCAATGAATGCTTGGTGGAGCTAATTAAGATGGAACCCTGAAGTGTCGTGTCTGATTTCACTCTTCAGTACAACAAGTTCAAATGCCGCATTCTGAATGAGAAAGTGAGCACGCCCACCACGACGGTCTACAGGTAGGACTGTGATGTTCGTGGAATTCTGCTTAATGGGAGAAAATGTTCACTCCGTCTTTTAAAGTGAAAGTTGCAGGTTAAAAAAAAACCCTCAGCTTGTGTGTGCTAGTTCTTGTAAGTACCGATTTGAGGGGCTACCGCAGGTTTTTATTTGATTTACAAGAATGAGGAAGTCTGCTCCTGAAACTGGATTTCTCTTTGCCGTTTCTGGCTGTGAAGCAGACTCTGCAGCTGTACAGGCCTGGCAGCCACTGGGGCCTGCCTCCAACATGCTAGTTCACCTCAACTTTTTGCAGGAGGAGAATTAAAATTACTTTCAACTATTTTTCTTGCAAATTTTCACTTTTTTTTCCTCCTATATTTGCGACTTTTTCTTTTAAATTTAATTTTTTTTTTCACTTGAATTTACATTTTTCCCCTCATAAATTTGACTTTTTTCTTGCAAATTTGCGAGAAAGTCTAGTTTATAACATTTTCTTCATAAATTTGACTTTTTTTCTTGCAAATTTGCAACATTTTCTCTTAAATTTGTGACTTTTTCTTGTAAACTTGCAACTTTTTGACAAGAATTTTTACTTATTTTCCACATAAATTTGAGATTTTTTGTAGTAAATTTTCAACATTTTGTCAAATAATTTTGACTTTTTTTAACTGTAAATTTGTAACTTTTTTCTCATAAATTTGTGACTTTATTTTTGCTTTAAGTTTGCAACATTCATGTGAACACTGGTTTTATTTTTGCTCTATGTAATTTTTAAAACTTTTTTCTGTTCGTCTAGCCAGTGACCCAAGTTTATTTTCTCAATACTTTTGTTGGGAGGGGAGAGATAAATTTAGTTTTCACTTTTTAAAGGGTTTGAAATTTTTTCCAATTACAAAAATATGGTCCCCGAAAAGCTAGAAACAGCCGTGGTTTCTCTGCATATTAATTCCCAACCTGGAAATTGCTGTTCATTTTAAAAACCAAAGTTGCTGTGACACTAACTATCATAACTCTTAAATCCTTTGTAGATGTGGGCCACTGATTGACCTGTGCAGAGGTCCACATGTCAGACACACGGGGAAGATCAAGGCCATGAAGATCTATAAGGTCTGTTTAAAATGCACACGTGCCGCCAGGAACTGTTACAGCTGACGGACTGAATCGCGGAGCAGATCGTTTCATCTCCC
Organism: Pholidichthys leucotaenia; assembly: GCA_020510985.1. Lineage (NCBI taxonomy): Eukaryota > Metazoa > Chordata > Actinopteri > Cichliformes > Pholidichthyidae > Pholidichthys > Pholidichthys leucotaenia. The sequence continues at coordinate 412,160,851 of CM035837.1, forward strand.
CACTCAACCTTTTCTGTGGTATTTTCCCACCTCCATTTTCAGAACTCGTCTACGTACTGGGAGGGCCGCTCCGACATGGAGACGCTGCAGAGGATCTACGGCATTTCCTTCCCGGACACAAAGATGCTGAAGGAGTGGGAACATTTTCAGGAGGAGGCCAAGAACAGAGACCACCGCAAGATCGGAAAGGTGAGTCTCACCTGCAGGTTAAGAAGCCCTACATTCATTTATCCAAAACCAAGTCTTTGATTATCTGTAAAAATGACAATAAATCCCATGGGCGGCTGTTTCATGTCACTGTTGGTGGGACAATAAACGGAAGATTCCCTCAGGATTAAATATTGAGGGGGACACTATAGGTAGTTGGGGGGCCTGGTGCAAGACTGTTTTTGTAAAAGAGAAGAGTTGAAACCCTTTAAAACAAACTATAAAAACAAACTTGGGTGTCTAGATGAAGAGAAAATGTTAGGCATTACATAGAATAAAAACTTAATCAGCATTCATATGAATGTTGCAAATTTAAAAGAAAAAAGTAATAAATTTACAGCCAAAAAGTTGTAGATTTATGATGAAAAAACATTGCATGTTTACAAGAAAAAAATTTAAATTATGAGGGGAAAAAGTAGCAAATGTATAGGAAAAAGTCACAATTTGATTTACAAAAAATTGCAACTTTATGACAAATTTAGCAAATGTATGAAAAAAGTAGCAGATTTGTGGAAAAAGTTGCAAATTTCTGAGAAAAAAGCTGCAAACTTGAAAGAAAAAAAATGCAAATTTAAGAGGAAAAAGTTGCAGGTTTAAAAGAAAAAATGTTTAAGATTTAAGAGAAAAAAATTGGAATTTTACACAAAATGCTTCAAATTTGCAAGCTTTTTTTGTTTTTGCTTTTTTGCGTTTAACATTGGTGTGTCAAAGTCTTATGCAACATGATATTAAAAATTTATGATGATATGGGGGGGGGTGCAATTCTGTGTTTTTTTTTTCCCCCCATGTTGATTTGCACCTGTGATTAATCATTGCCACAGAGACTTTTTTTTCCCTCCTGTACTCCTGGTCTACACCAGCTGGGGGCGCTGTTTCTCCTCCTGTCGGCACATTTGGGACCACAGTAGTGAATCAGTGGAGGCCAGCTGGTTTCCCAGCATGGGTGAAGCAGAAGGCAGCACCTCTTTTTTATAACACAACTCCGTATTTAAAAAAAACAAAACCCAAAATGATAAGTCTGTTAGAGGCGGGATGGGGGTGGCAGAAGTGTCGTGCGGTGTTGAAGATGCTCATCCACCCTACTCTTAAAGAGTGTCATGGAAACAGAGCGGCACTGTTTTGGCACTGTAGTAATGAAGCGAGGAGAGCTGTGCTCAGCTGCAGTGGAGATTTGGCTGATGTAAAATCTTTAAAACGTCACCTTTTTTTCCCTCCTCCACAGGACCAGGAGCTCTTCTTCTTCCACGACCTGAGCCCGGGTAGCTGCTTCTTCATGCCCCGCGGAGCCCACATCTACAACACGCTCACAGAGTTCATCAGGGTGGGAGACGCAGATGTTTCTGCACAGTTTTACAAACGCAATCAAGCTACAAGTTCATGCTCATCATTTGTGGGGGGAGAATTAAAATTACCTTCAACTATTTTATTTTCTACCTCAAAGTTGGGAGAAGCTAATGCAGTGATGTGGCTTCCAGTCCGTCCGCCCACATTTCACAGGAATCGCTGCTCCTCATAGGCCTTTCCCCCAGTGGTCACCAAACTCACTCACGATGATCCTTAGGTGGGTCTGCATCCAGCTTGTCCTTAAGGTCGGGCTCAAAGGTCAGGAGATCTCAGCGCTTACATGATTTTATGAAAATCGTTGCTGCTCCTAGGCCAGGGGTCTGCAACCTGCGGCCCTGGGGCTACACAGATAGTGGTTCCCTGAGGCTTTAAGGAAAAAAACCCTCACATTTCCAAGAGAAGAAGCAATAAATTTACAAGAAAAAAGGTTGCAACATTCAGGAAAAAAATATCCCCAAAAGCAGAAAATGAGAATCTGAACACTTGTGGGGGGAAAAAATTTTTTCCACAAATTTAGGGAAAATTTTTTGCAATTTTCTGAGGAAAAAAATGCCCACAAATTTGTAAGAAATAAGTCACACTTCTGGAAAAGAAATCACAAATTTACTGGAAAAAGTTGGAGTATTGTGAGAGAAATGTAATAAATTTGTGTTTAAAAAAGGCTGCAGTTTTGCCAATGAAGGCTAAAAATTTACAAAGAAAAATATGTTTAAAAATTATGAGAATAGCTGAAAATGGATGAAAAGCAAAATTTAAGGAAAATGTTGCAATTTTTGAGGAGGGGGGGGCACAAATTGGCAAGAAAAAAAGACAAATTTACCCCCAAAACGTTACAATTTATTAGAAAACATTTGCAAATTCATACAAAAAAGGCAGCATTTTTACCTGGAAAAAAATGTAACGATCAGATAAGACAATCTTATGAGAAAAGCAGAAGATTACTAGAAAAAAGTCTTCAATTTTACTCAAAGGTGTTATTTGCAAAGAAAAATATGCCAAATTTTGAAAAAGAAAAAAAAAAGTTCAGTTTAATGAGGAAAACACCCACACAATTTTGCAAAAAAAAAAACAAAACACAAACCTTTTGGAAATAATCAAAAAATTACCAGAAAGTAGCAATATTGCTGCCAGCTGCTCAGCACAGCTGAGCAGCTGGCAGGGGTCTTCACAGACATCTTCAACCTGTCCCTGGCCCAGGCCGTGGTACCAGCGTGCTTCAAGACCACTTCAATAGTACCAGTGCCGAAACATTCAACACCATCGTGCCTAAATGACTATCGCCCTGTGGCACTGACACCCATAGTCATGAAGTGCTTTGAGCGACTGGTCTTGGCACAGCTCAAAAAATACCTGCCCCCTACACTGGACCCTCACCAGGTTGCCTACCGGAGCAACAGGAGTACAGAGGATGCGGTTTCTACAGCGCTGCACTATGTACTCTCACACCTGGATGACAAGAACACCTACGCAAGAATGCTGTTTGTTGACTTCAGCTCAGCATTCAACACAGTTATCCCCTCCAAGTTGATCACTAAACTTGGGGACCTGGGAATCAGTACCTCCACCTGCAACTGGATCATGGATTTTCTGACCAACAGACCCCAGCATGTTAGGTCAGGCCCCAACCGTTCTTCCGTCATCACACTCAACACTGGTGTACCACAGGGCTGTGTGCTCAGCCCATTCCTCTACTCCCTCTTCACCCATGACTGCAGGCCTATGTATGGATCCAATTCCATCATAAAGTTTGCAGATGACACCACGGTGATTGGACTCATCAGGGACAACAATGAGTCAGATTACAGGGCAGAGGTTGAGCACTTGGCTACTTGGTGCGCTGACAATAACCTGCTCCTTAACACCAGCAAAACCAAGGAGCTCATAGTGGACTACAGGAAGGAGAGGGAAGAGACACATGACCCCATCCATATCAATGGCATAGCTGTTGAATGTGTCCCCAGCTTCAAATTCCTGGGGACCCACATCTCGGAGGACCTGTCCTGGTCAGTTAACACCACCAGCCTGATCAAGAAGGCCCATCAGCGCCTCTTATTCTTGAGGACACTGAAGAAGAACCATCTGTCAACTGACATCCTGGGCAACTTCTACCGCTGCGTGATAGAGAGTACCCTGACCAACTGTGTCACAGTCTGGTATAGGAGCTGCTCTGTCGCTGACCGTAAGGCGCTGCAGTGGGTGGTGAAAACCGCCCAACGCATCACAGGGACTCCACTTCCAGTTATAGAGGACGTCTACAGGAAAAGATGCCTGCGCCGGGCACGCAGCATTCTTAGGGACTCCAACCATCCTGCTCATGGACTGTTCCAGCTTCTCCCCTCCAGAAGGCGTTTCAGAAGCCTTCGGACTAGAACCAGCAGGTTTAGGAACAGTTTCTTTCCAACAGCTGTCACGTTATTGAACTTAGTTCCCCGCTGACTCTCTTACCATCATCTGTACATAACTGCCCATCTAACTTATTGTACATTATTTGCACATAACAGTACTCTTAACTTTCTGCACTACTGCATATATTTGCATATATTTGCTTAAATTGCACATACTGTTAATTACCGTATATACTGCACTGCTGTCCTTTGCACTTCTGATTGGATGCTAAACTGTTTCGTTACCTTGTATTCATACATGTGTAATGACAATAAAGTTGAATCTAATCTATTGTGAGGAAAAAGGTGAGAAATTTATAATAAAAAAGCTGCAAATTTATAAGAAAAAACTCTTAATGGTGAAGTTGTCAGGCCAGATTGTAGGAAAATCCACAAGATCTGACCTTTTATAAGACGTCAGCAGTTAATCTGAGAATACACAGAAGTACCACATCTTAACTCAGAAGATTCCAGAAGTTCTCATTTCCTGCCCAAACTTTATTTCTCAAAGTAACTCGAGCTCTCCAGCCAAGTTTGGCGACTTTAAATGAGTTTGTCTCTGTCTTGCCGTTGCAGAGCTGTAACATCTTGCAGATTTTCACAACCCCCCCCAGCCAAATCGAACCCGGCTAAAAAGATCTCGTACGTTCTGCAGGAAGGGCGTGAGATCATTATCACGTCGCTTAGGTCTGTTGTCACTGCGAAGGGAGAAGAAAAACTTAGCATATCATTCACTTCCCCCCTCCAGCATATGGCTGTGATATTTATTTGCAAGAACTTGCCGTGCTCATATTACGCCCACTGAATGTTTTTCAGAGTACTGAGGTTCTGAATCTTTTAAATATTTAGAGAAATCTGACCGAGCGAGCATTATCTTTGCCATCGCCTCGCTTGTTTGCTCTTCACAGTTTGACAAATTCACATAAACTCTTCCTATTACAACAGGCTTTCTAAACAGCTTCAGCAATAGGCTGGTAAATGTTAAACAAACTGATAAATGAAACCCACACAATGTGATTTCCTGTGCCAGGGCCATTTCTAGCTTTTTGGGGGCCCTATGCTCAGTTTTACAGAGAGCACCAAGAATCCAAGCAAAGGGGTTGTCAAAGGTGTTGACATCAACTCCAGCTAATTAAATTTCAGCATATTAATGTAAAAATTTGACTTTGTTTTCTAAATACAGTTATCTCCATGGTCACTACTGCATCATAAATTTTAAAGACGATATTTACTGCACTTTTTCCACATGTTGACAGTTCCCGCAGGTTTTAATTAAATGTCTGACATGTTTGGTTGAAATACCTCAGGGTTTAATTACTGCAGCACTATTTGACCCATCTTAAGCAGCCTTCCCAAGAAAAGCTCATTTCAGTGCACGTCTCCTAAAATGCTCAAGCTCCCGTTCACCCCACCCTCCCTCTTTCGTCACTTTTGACGTCAGCTGTTGATGCTAGTATGCTAATGTTAGCTGGCTAGCTCCTAGCTCCAGTAGTGAGCACAGACTGTGGTAACTATGCTTGGAGAGAGGGGTATTTTTATAATGGGGAAGAGTTAATCATTGATGATGAAAAAATGTCCATATTTAATAGGAACTGGACTGGTGGCCTCAAATGTACTGTGATTGGACAAAGCCAGTTGTATTGTGTTTATACACTTTTCAGTTTTAATGCTTTAAATTAAAAGATCAGTTGGCCTTAAGGGCTTAAAAAGCCTTAAATTTAACTTCATTACGGCTGCAGATGGAGTGGGTTTAACTGGTGTGTTTTATCTGATGTTTTTTCTAGGATGAGTACTGGAGAAGAGGCTTTCAGGAAGTGGCCTCCCCTAACATCTACAACAGCAAACTGTGGGAGACATCTGGCCACTGGCAGCACTACAATGAAAACATGTTCTCCTTCTCCGTGGAGGACGACATCTTCGCTCTGAAGCCCATGAACTGCCCCGGCCATTGGTACATTTTCTGTCATCTGTGTATCAGACCATGCAAATGCCATTTTATTCACATTAAGGCAGGATGATATACTGAATATATTTGATGTATTGCTACGTTTGGCTGTGCGTGATACATAAAAAGCCTATATCATGCATATCGAGGTTAGTTTGTCACATTAATATGAACTGGGACTTCATGGCATGCAGCATTGATTAAAAAAGCAGAATAAACAGAATGAAAGTAGGTCCGTCTTAAGCACACGAAATGGATGGGAGCCAGATGAAGATAAACATTTCCAGTCTGAACTCTGTAGGTATGAAAATCAAGCTCTCTTCAGGAGCAAACTTTCAAAATAAGAGCTCCTATCCAGTCTTGCAAACCCTGAAAATCAGAGTGAGTGGATGGCCAAATGAAGAACTGATGAAAAGTAGATGCATAAAAAACAAAGTTAAGCAACAAGTATTAGCTATGTGTGGTAAACTGAAGTATTTCTACCTATATGAGTATGGATGGAGATGAGTGGTGGTTGATTTGTGACAGAAGGATAGCACCTAGAGTGAAAGGGAAGATTTACAAGACGGTAGTGAGACCTGCTATGATGTGTGGTTTGGAGACGGTGGGGCTAACAAAAAGACAGGAGACCGCGCTGGAGGTGGTAGAGTTGAAGATGCTAAGATTCTCATTGGGAGTGACTAGGAGGGACAAGATTAGAAATGAGTACATCAGAGGGGACAGCTCAGGTTGAGTGGTTTGAAGACAGAGTAAGAGAGTCAAGGCTGAGATGGTTTGGACATGTGCAGAGGAGGGATCGTGGATATATTGGACAAAGGATGTTGAAGATGGAGCTGCCAGGCAGGAGGAAAAGAGGCAGACCACAGAGAAGATTCATGGATGTAGTGAAGGAGGACATGGAGAGGGGTGGTGTTCGAGGAAGGTGAAGGGATAGGGTGAGATGGAGACAGATGAGCCGCTGTGGCGACCCCTAAAGGCAGCAGCCAGAAGAAGATATGGATAAAGCTGATTATTTGATAATGCGAGTTTTTTCTAGTTTAGCTAGGGAAAAAGCATGCACTTTAATCAGTTACATGTTGTTCTGAAGGACTTTCTCTGAGGTACACTTTTATTTGATTTTATTATGCAGCTGAAATGTGTGATATACATATGCGTTAAATAAGATTTTTTTTTTATTTTAGTAAACGTGTAAGTAAAACCAAATTTTAAAGGACATTCAGTGCACGAAAGACACATCACAATATGTATTGTGTATCACGATATACAGAAATTATATTGTGATACTTTTGGCTGGATTGCTCAGCCCTAATTCACATCAGAATAATTTGATTTGCTGCTCTCTGTTTTTGTCCTGTAGTTTAATGTTCAGCCACCGGCCTCGCTCTTGGCGGGAGCTTCCTCTGAGGTTGGCAGATTTCGGCGTCCTGCACCGGAACGAGCTGTCTGGAGCACTAACGGGGCTGACCAGAGTCCGCCGCTTCCAGCAGGACGACGCCCACATTTTTTGCACAGTGGATCAGGTGACTGTGCAGCAGCTTTTCATGCTTTTTTTTTTTAATTGACTGACCAGAGGGAGGGTAGTATGGTGGCCCAGAGAGCTCAACGCACTGCAGACTTAATGAAATATGTGCAAATAGACAAAACAAAATCACATTTAGAAAATATCTTCATGAAGATGGGGCCACACAGCTGTCGTAAAATGTCACAGCAGCTGGAAACAGAGAAACACTGACACGTCTGATTCTGCAAATGTGATGGTCAAACTAGAAGCTTTGTGTCGGCGGATAGTTCAGTTCGTTTGGTGCGGTCTGAACGCGCGTTGGAACTCTGGTGCGCACCAAACAAGCGAAGTCTGGACCCCCTGAAAACGGGGGTCTCGGTTCTCTTGCAAATGAAGTCTGGTGCGCTCCGCTTGCAGTGTGAATACAAACGGACTATCCAGTGGTCCAAAGGGCAGAAGTGCCTCTCGGCGTTTGTGTAACCATAGCAACACATAGTCTGAGAAGAGGAAGTGGCGTTTACTGTAGTACATTTTGGGTAGAAAATGACAATAAAGACAACCGCGCAAATCCGAGAAATTCTTTTACCGGTGAAAGCCGAGGAGAAAAGTTAAAAAATGTCTCATTTGTGATGGACAAAAAACCCGGCTGAAGAAAACAGATTTCTGTTTGCTCCTGGCCAATCGATGAGCCTGATTTTTCTTCTTCGCCAAGATTTTTTTCTTCCTGGTCAGTGGTGGTTTCAGCTACACCGCGTGACGCTGTCCAGGCAGTTTGGTCCGCGGCAGTGTGAATGCAAACCAAACTAAACAGAGGTGTGAAAATTCTCGGCATTCCTTGACCAGTCCAACCGAGACCCCCGGACTCTCCTGGTCTGAATGGAGCCTTAATTGTTGCAGCGTCATTGTGAATAATCTTTTGCAGTCTTCATCAGAATGGTTTGCTTCAGTGCAAGTCTCTTTAAATGCCAAATAGTCATATCACCACCTTCCCTCTTACTAACTCCGACCTCAGATAGCGAGCCTAACTAATGTAAAGTTGTCTGAAAAATTAATAAAATAAAGCGTCACTGGTGGACAGGGGTGTGTGGTTTCAGTGGTCGGTAGGATATGACCGGTCCCTGGAGTACAATAAGCACAGAATTGTTCGTGAATGAGTGAATGGTGGTCCAAGGCGGCTAACTGATGCTAGTTGGCTACTAGCATCAGTTAACCACTAAAAATAATGTCGAAGAAGGCTGGATTTACCTTTTCTTGACTAAAAGGAGCAAACCCAGAAGAGCAGAACAGCTTCTCAGAGGCAGAAGCAATATATAAAGGCTGTTTTTTTTTTTTTTTTTTAAAGAGAAGTAGTTTGTTTAGTTTTTTTTAATCACCTGACCAATAGACACGTTTCAGAAGGTTAAAACCTATATGATTTTCCAGTGAATGGGGCCTTCAAACTTGAAACTTTTCCTCATAAATTTGTATATTTGCTACTTTTTTCTCAAACTTTTTTCTTGTCCATTTGCAGCTTTTTTGGATAATTTGTGACTTTTTTCTTTCATATTTTTTTAATTGCAAATTTGCAACATTCATATGGATGCTGGTTAAATTTATTCTATGTAATTTTTTCTGTTTATCTACACTATGACCCACGTTTATTTTTATGTTTAAGTGGTTTAAACTCTTCCACCATTACAAGCAAAGAAGCCTCCAAGTACGATCTAGCATAAGCCCTCCAAAAAGCTAGAAGTGGCCCTGCTGCCCGTCACTTAATTCACTTCTGTTGTATTGTAGTTGCAGCGCATTTCTCGGTTTGCAGCTGCTGGGACGTTTTGCTGTATCCTGCCATAAAACTGCTCAATGAAGTACAATTTTGTGGGGAAAGAAAGTAGTTGAGAACTTACTTTCCACCTCTGTGCTGACTAAAGTGTTTTGTTTTGGTTTTTGTTTAGTTTTTCAGCTGTGAGTGTTTAAAAAAAAAACCAAAAAAACCATTCTTCAGAAACAAGTACGTGCTTATTACGAGTCACCTCATGTGTTTTTTCCCTCCTTTAAACAGATCGAGTCAGAGATGAAGGGCTGCCTGGACTTTCTCCGCTGTGTTTACGACGTGTTTGGATTCTCCTTCCAGCTTCACCTCTCTACCCGTCCAGAGAAGTTTCTGGGCGACGTTGCTGTGTGGAATCAGGCTGAGAAGGTAAAGCTGTAAAAATTCAGTTGACGCTTTTGAACAGCACGAGTTAACAATGATGTGCAGGTCGTTATTTTGTGAGGTTAACACTCGGTTGTACGGAGATCACCAAGAGTCCAAGCAAAGGGGTTATGAAAAGGTGTAAACATCAATTTCAGCATATAAATGGTAAAATTCAACTTTGTTTTCTGAATACAGTTATCTCCATTGTTGCTACTGCATCATAAATTTTAAAGATGACACAGTCCCCACAGGTTTGAATTAGATGTCTGTGACGTTTGGTTGAAATACCTTAGGGTTTAATTACTGCAGCACCATCTGACCCATTGTTAGTAGTCTACCTGAGAATGGCTCATTTCAGTGCACGTCTCCTGAAATGCTCATGAGCCCCAGTTCACCTCACCCTCCCTCTTTTGTCACTTTTGATGTCAGCTGTTGATGCTAGTATGCTAATGTTAGCTGGCTAGCTCCTACCTCCAGTAGTGAAAACAACCTGCAGTAACTAATGTAAACGTGTCTGAGAGAATCAAGGAAGTAAAGCGTCACTGGTGGACAATTGTTTGTGGTTTCAGTGGTCGATGGGATATGACCGGTCCCTGGAGTGCAATAAGCTAACCGTCTTTGAGTTCTTTCAGAGTATAATAAACTACAGTTAAATAAGCTAGAATTACACTGATGGCTAATGAAGGTGGATAGAATATATAGAAAATAATGATAAAAACCAACCGCAGTCTGACAGCTATGCTGGTGTTAGGCGGCTTTCTCTATGAGCCTGTCCTTGCCGAGGTAAGCTTTAATGTGGTAGACACACTGACCACCAAGCTAATGCTAACAGATCTACCTAGAACAGGGGTGAGCAATAAATTTTCACAAGGGGCCACGTTAGAGACTTGTGGAGGGCTGCAGCCAATTAATTAATTTTTCACGCTCAAAAATAAAAAGCTTTAAATTGTATAGTTTCGATAAACTTCTACAGGTAAGAACAGATATGGGCTGCACGGTGGCGCAGTGGTTTAGCACTGTGGCAGCACAGTTTTACCCTTGGCCGGGGGATCGTGGGGATCATGAGGTCGTGGGTTCGATCCCAGCCCCCGACCAACAGTGAGCTGTGTGGAGTTTGCATGTTCTCCCCGTGTTGCGTGGGTTTACTCCGGGATTTCTCCGGTTTCCTCCCGCATACCAAAAACATGTAGGTTTAGGGCGCTCGCGCACGCAGCGACCAGCAGCCGGTGGCTTGTCACCAGGCTGCAAACCAAGTCTACCTACGGGTACAAATAAGTAACAAAAAAAAAAAAAAAAAAAAAAAAAAAAGATATTGTAATTAGGCAGTGAAAATATAAAACAGCTATGGTAAAAATACCAACTTTAAATCGTTTAATTGATTTTCAACAAAATGTACATTTTTGCGGTATTTCAAAGGCCAGCATCAAAATTAACTTGACAGAAATTACTCTTCTTCGTCTTCGTCTTCGTCTTCTTCTTCTTCTTGGCGGTTGGCAACCAGCTTACAGGTGCATTACCGCCACATTCTTCACCCTAATCACCACATTGCATATTTATTTTTTAGCTCTTCTATTCTTATTCAGTGGGAACTCAGCCACAGGGGGTGCACAAACCAGTGTACTCCTAGCACCGGTCCCAAGCCCGGGTAAATGGGGAGGGTTTTGTCAGGAAGGGCATCCGATATAAAACCTTTGCCAAATCAAACATGCGGATCATGACGAAATGAGACTTTCATACCGGATCAGTCAAGGCCCGGGTTAACGACGACCGCCACCGGTGCTGTTAACTGACAGAGGGCCAGTGGAAATTGGGCTTCTGTTGGTTGAAGATCGAGGAGGAGTAGAGGGCAAAGGCGTGTTAGGTGCAAGAGAGAGAAGAGGAAAGGTAGAAATGTGGAGGTGAGAGTAGGGACGTTAAATGTAGGGACTATGACTGGTAAAGGCAGAGAGTTGGCTGATATGATGGAGAGAAGAAAGTTAGATATACTGTGTGTTCAAGAAACCAGATGGAAGGGAAGCAAGGCTAGGGGCATTGGAGGTGGATTTAAACTGTCCTACCATGGCGTAGATAGGAAGAGAAATGGAGTAGGAGTAATCTTGAAGAAAGAGTATGTGAAGACTGTTCAGGAGGTAAACAGGGAGTCAGATAGGATCATGAGTTTGAAGCTAGAAGTCAGAGGTGTGCTGTTGAATGTTGTCAGTGTGAATCCCCCACATCTTGGATGTCAGAAGAGAGAGAGAAATTCTGGAATAAGTTGGATGAAGTGGTAGAGAGTGTCTAAGACGGACAGGATTAGAAATGAGTGTTTCAGAGGGACAGCTCACATTGAGCGGTTTGGAGACCAAGTAAGAGAGGCAAGGGTGAGATGGTTTGGACATGTGCAGAGGAGGGATAGTGGATATATTGGACGAAGGATGTTGAAGATGGGGCTGCCAGGAGGAAAACAGAAAGACCACAGAAGATTCATGAATGTAGTGAAGGAGGACATGAAGAGGGTTGGTGTTACAGAGGATGTTGCAAGAGATAGGGTGAGATGGAGACAGATGATCTGCTGTGGCGACCCCTGAAGGGAGCAGCTGAAAGAAGAAAGTGATTCTTATTCAGTGGGCGATATCTCATCTGTTTTGAACTAAAACGAGTGCACTAAAGTCAGGCTGAATGCCTGAGGACAAGTGATCATCAGTGAGAGAATCTGGATCTTGCTGAATTTCACCACAGAAATCATTTGTTCACATATGTAGGTAGAGCCAAAGAGAACTAACATAAGAAAGAAAATAGATGACAAAAAAAAGGTCTCAAATTTATGAGGAAAAAACGTCTAAAATTTACATGTAAAAAAAGTCTAATATAGAAGTGGAAAAAGTCAGAAATTTACTAGAAAGAAAGCTGTAGATTTTCGGGAAAAGAATACTAAATTTGTGTGGAAAAATGCACATTGCAAAGGAAAAAAAAAATACAGGATAGCTGCAGTTTTATACTGCATTCCAAATTATTATGCAAATGATATTTGTCTCTAATTTTCCTAAATAGTCGATGCAAATGACAGTCAGGATAATTTGTTATCAACCATTAACACATAATTCAAGTTTTATTGAATAAACCTCCCAATGATAACTATTTTTTTGCAAAAATAAAAAAAACCAACTCAAAATGCACTGTTCCACATTATTATGCACAAAAGAGTTTCAAAACATTTTATTGGGTGTAAAGAACTAAAAATGGTCATTTGTTGAATTTGCAGCATTAGGAGGTCATATTTACTGAAATCAAAAGCTATTTCAATCAAAAACATCTTACCAGGCCAAGTTACATGTTAACATAGGACCCCTTCTTTGATATAACCTTCACAATTCTTGTGTCCATTGAACTTGTGAGTTTTTGAAGAGTTTCTGCTTGAATTTCTCTGCAAGATGTCAAAATAGCCTCCCACAGCTGCTGTTTCAATGTGAACTGCCTCCCACCCTCATAGATCTTTTGCTTAAGGATGCTCCAAAGGTTCAGGGGAGGATGGGGGCCACACCATGAGTTTCTCTCCTTTTATGCCCATAGCAGCCAATGACACAGGAGTATTCTTTGCAGCATGAGATTGTGCATTGTCATGCATGAAGATAATTTTGCTATGGAAGGCACGGTTCTTCTTTTTGTACCATGGAAGAAAGTGGTCAGTCAAAAAACTCTATATGCTTTGCAGAGGTCATTTTCACACCCTCAGGGATCCTAAAGGGGCCTACAGGCACTCTCCCCGTGATTCCGGCCCAAAGCATGACTCCGCCACCTTCTTGTTGACATCGCAGCCTTGTTGGGACATGGTGGCCATCCACCAACCATCCTCTACTCCATTCATCTGAACCATGCAGGGCTGCATGACACTCATCAGTAAACAAGACTGTTTGAAAATTAGTCTTCATGTATTTCTGGACCCACTGCAGCCATTTCTGCCTGTGAGCATTGGTTAGGGGTGGCCGAATAGTGGTTTATGCACATCTGCAAGCCTCTGAAGGATCCTTCATCTTGAGGCTCGTGGGACTCCAGAGGCACCAGCAGCTTCAAATACGTGTTTGTTGCTTTGGAATGGCATTTTAGCAGCTGCTCTCTTAATCCGATGAATTTGTCTGCAGAAACCTTCCTCATTATGCCTTTATCGGCACAAACCCGTCTGTGATCTGAATCAGCCACAAATTTCTTCACAGTACGATAATCACACTTAAGTTTTTGTGAAATGTCTAACGTTTTATAACTTGTCCAAGGCATTGCACTATTTGATGCTTTTCGGCAACAGAGAGATCCTTTTTCTTTCTGAGGAGGCTTAAGAAGTTTGGCATGTCCCCCAAGATCCTCAACAATTTCTACAGCTGCATCATCGAGAGCATCTGGACCAACTGCATCACTGCGTGGTATGGCAGCATTACTGCCCTGGACCGCAAACGCCTGCAGAGAGTGGTGAAGACAGCGGAGAAGATCATCAGGACTCCACTCCCCTCTCTGCAGAGCATCTACCACTGCAGAGTCCAAAGGAGAGCTGCCACTATCCTCCAGGACCCCACCCACCCCCAGCACAGAATGTTCGCACTTCTACCTTCAGGCCAGAGGTACAGAAGTGTGAAATGAAGGACATCCAGACTAAAAAAAACTCCTTCTTTCCCACTGCCATCAGACTCCTGAATAAATAAACTCCGGCACAGCTTTGCAAATAGGAATTCACACACTGGTTGCTAAATTTGCACATTGCTCACTTGCACAGTGTACATAGTCTCACCCCGTCTCATGTCCATATCATCTCTGCTGCTAAATTATCATTGTACAGTCTACTGGGTATTATCATTACAGAGAAATTCTCACACTGGATGCTAATTTGTACATTGCTCATTTGCACACTGTACATAGGCTTATGCCATCTCAGGTTCATATCATCTCTGATATTAATATACCATTGTCCATTATAGTCATCCAGTGAATTTTTCAATTTTCATTCTTCTTGTTTCCTCTAGTTTAACTACTTTAACTGTCCTAATTGCCTAATGTGTGTTATTAGTATTCATTAGTATTAGTACTTAGTATTAAGGTGTGTTTAAGGTGTCCTAATTGCCTAATGTGTGTTATTAGTGTGTGTTATTAGTATTCATTAGTATTAGGTGTGTTATTACCTTATTAGTATTGATGTGTATCTATTGCCTTGGCATTCGTTCGGAGAGCAAAGTAAGAATTTCATTGCTCAGGAAATGTATTTCTTAACTGTGCACATGATAATAAAGCCTTTGAATCTTGAGTCTTCAATATTGCTTGAAACCTGTGGTATGCTTAATAATGTGGAACATCCTTCTTAAGTAGTTTTCTTTAATTGGGCTCACATGGCAAACTAATTATGACAGGTGTCTGAGATTGATATTGATGACCCAAAGAGCCCTGAGACCAATACCCTCCATGAGTTTAATTGAAAAACAAAAAACTGAATGTTTATTACCAGTGTTGGGAGTAACGCGTTACAAAGTAATGGGTTACTGTAATGCCACTACTTTTGCAGTAACGTGCTGTGTAATGAAATTACTGTTTAAAAATTCAGTAATGTGTTACAGTTACTGGAATTTGATCAGATGCGTTACACGTTTTATTAATATGGATAGATATTTTTAGCGCAAATAAACTGACCCTACCATAGCTGGCGCAGCTGCCAGTCTCCTCTGCGGGTCTGTTTCCTGTCCTGCCCCAGTTTACACCGCAGCCCGGTAGGAAGAAATGCCGTGGCAACTTCTCATATCGAGCCCTGATCGGCTGTTGTCTGAGCAGTGAGTAGCCCCAACAGCTCCCACCTCTGTAGTTAAACATGAGAATTTTTTGAGCAAGAAGCTCGCATTTAATGTCCGCATTAAATGCATTTCAAGTTTTCTCAAGTACAGAGAAAAAGTGACTGTGATTTGTTGCAGTAACGCATTACTGTAACGCCACTACTTTTGCACCAACATGCTGTGTAACAAAATTACTGTTTAAAAATTCAGTAATGCATTTCAGTTGCTGAAATTTGATCAGATGCGTTACTCGCGTTACTCATTTTATTAATATGGTAGATATTTTTAGCGCAAATAGACAATCATACAACTTGAAGTTGCTAAACACCCTCCTCATCAGCTGCCACCTGAGGATGAATACACAGTTTTGATGGCTATTGGTGGGACTGCCACCCCAGTGCCACCAGCGGCCTCAAGCCACTGGAGGTTGTCATGCCAAAGGCAAGCAAATAAATATAAACTGACCCTACCGTAACTGACGCAGCCGTCACACAGTCTCCTCCGTGGGTCCGTTTCCTGCCCTGCCCCAGTTCACATCACAACCCAGTGAAAAAATGCCGTGGTGGTGGCGACTTCTCATATCGAGCCCTGATCACCTGTTGTCCAAGCAGTGAGTAGCCCCTACCAGCTCCTACATCTGTGGTTGAACATGAGTATTTTTTCTTCTTCTTCTTCTTTTAGGTTTGATCGGCGGTTGGCAACCAGCTTACAGGTGCATTACCGCCACGTACTTCACTCTATATCATCACTGTTGTTATCTTGGCCGTGGCAACTGTCACCAACCATGAGTATTTTTTGAGCAAGAAGCTCACATTTAATGTCCGCATTAAATGCATTTAAAGTTTTCTTACGCACAGAGAAAAAGTGACTGATTTGTTGCAGTAAAGAACAGCTTCTTGATATTAACCTGGAGAGAATGTCAGCCTCCTCAAATAATCAATTGGCGGAATTCAATTCTCTCTGGTCCCCGCTTATTAATTCTATAATCTGAGGGGTGGCGGGCGGTGACTCGCTCTCCTTGGCACCTCTGGCGGCTGGCTGCGCCCTGACCACGGGTGTCCGGGGGGCCTGTTCCGGGGTGGCTGTCTGTCTGGCCCTGGGGGGGGGGGGGGCTGCGGGGTGGGCCGGGAGGGTTGGGCTGTGGCCCCCGGCCAGCTGGCCTCGCCCCTCGGGGGGGGCGGTGTCTGGGTCTGGCCCTGGGCCCCTGGTGTTGGGGGAGGGGGTGTCCCCCCCCCCCCCCGGGCTGGGGTCGGGTGTGTGCCAGTGGTGGGGGTTGTCCCCAGTGCATCCTTGCACGGTGGGGTCGTGTTTTCCCTGGGGCCCTGGTGGCACCCTGGGGTTGGTGCCTGCATCCTGGGTCACCCTCCCCATCCACTGGGGTCTGCGGGTGTGGGTGTGCGTGAGAGTGGGTGTGAGTGTGGGCTTGTGTATGAGCGGATGCGTGTGTGGGAGTAGGTGGGTATGTGTGATGGTGGGTGGAGGTACGTGTGAGTGTATGGAAGCGGTTACTTGTGGGTAGGTGTCTGGGGGGTGGAGGAGATGTGTATGGGTAGGAGAACTTTGTTGGGTGGCAGGGGTTGGTCAGTCCATCTAGTGGCATGGGGGCTGGCGTTTTGGGGCCTGCTTGTCCCGGCCACCCTGCTGTTGTGTTGCGGGGTGAGGCGCTTTGTCGCATCACCCCTGGTGTCAATGGCGGCGGGTGTGTGTTGGTGCTTGGGGGTGGTTGGGGGTCATTGGCACGGGTTGATGGCCGTGTTTCCATCGGGTTCCTCCGGGGTGGCTGTGGTTGCAGGGCAGCCTGCAGCTGTTGGTGTGCGTCTGGGGTGGGTGGTTGTGGGCCTGCGTGGGCGCTCGGGGGTGTCGCCTGGCGTGTTGGGCGCCGTGTTGGTCCGGCCCATTGTTCACTATTGTGACTGTTGTTGTCCATGTTTGTGTGTGTAAGATGAGTGGAAATATATTTGGCTGCCCCATCATGTTAGTGGTGCTGGGAGCACCTGGGCGTGATGCTGGTGGGTCCTGGGCTGCTTCCACTGGCGGCCCTCACCCTGGGTTGGGATTTGGGGGCAGTGGGTGGCCTCATGAACCAGTCTGCAAGCTGGCTTCTGGGGGGGGGGGGGGGGATGGCCTCGCTTTTAGACCGCCTACCTCCCAGTCTTATTTCCCGCCCTCCCCCTGACTCCGGGTGGAATATACATCTTTTTTGTTACATTTAAGGCTTTGGGGTGGGGGTGTGCTGCACTCACCTCAATTTTAATTGCGTTTTAGGCACTGAGGGCTTGGGGGGATGGGGGCCCTGCTGCCCATCGCAGTGGCTAGCGATGCTCCAATCACTACCCCCCCAATTTTACTTGCACTTTGGTAGTCCACACATTTATACACAATTATATCATATAACCGACACCCACCACGTTCTGTGCAGGGGGAGGGGGTGGGGGTCTTCCCCCACCCCTGTTGCCCTGCTCTTGCTGGGGGCGTGGGGGCCTGGTGGGGAGCCTGGGACCTATCATGTTGTCAAAATCCCAGGGTGCTACTGAATATATAGATACAACCAAGGAAGTGACAGGGGGGCTGAATATGAGTCTAAGTGAGAGTGAGGGGGCGATGAATAGAGGTGGTAATGGTGGGTCGTTTTTGTATGGCACTTTGCATCCCGGGTGGCATCTTGGGGCGCCTGCGGTGGTCTGCTGATTGTTCGCTCAGATGGGCGCTGGGGGTGGGGGTCTGCTTCTGTGGCCTGCGCCGGTGGTCTCCCTGGTCACTGCCGGGCACTGGTGCGTGTTCAGGCTCGTTGCATCTGCTTCGCAGCCGCCTTATGAAACAAAGGTGAATGAAGGGTGAGTTTGAATGGGCACAGGAGTGAGAGAAAATGGGTCGTCTGGGTGAGTGAGAGGGGTGTGCATGGGAGCATGTGGGTGTGAAGGTGTGGGGAGGGGTGTGTCTGTGAGTCGGGAGGTGCTGGGTTAAGGTGGGTAGTGCCTCTCGGCAATGTGGGCTCCCCTGGGCGGGGGGACTTCTTTGGACGTGGGGGTCCCCGGGGTGTGCGACAGGGGCGCTGGGGTGGGCCCGCTGTGGGGGTGCCTGGGGGGGGTTGCGCCGGTCTCGACCCCGGGGGGTGGGGTCGCTGGCCTCCTGGTGCCTGGGTGACAGATCCCTGTTCTGTTTGCCTAGCTGCCTGACAGGACAAGGGGGGAAAAGGAGAAATAAAAAAAAAACAAAAAAAAGAACAGCTTCTTGTAAGTGGCAAACTTTCATTTATCTGTGCTTTGTTTTATTTTATCTTATTCATTTACATGCTGTTGTGATATGCAACTATTTCATGGAAGTAAATCCTTTAAATATGCATTTTAATGGGCTGGTCCAGGGGTGTCAAACATATGGCTTGTGGGCCAAAAACTGCCCACCAGGGGGTCCAAAATTTTCTCTATGAATTTACAGCTTTATTTCTGGTAAATTTCTGACTTTCTAATGATTTACAATAGTTTGTGTAAATTTGAGACTTTTTTTTTTTCTCTGTAAGATGAGTCTTTTTTTCTCATCAGTTTTTTTTTCTTCTTTTTTCTGATGAGAACAAGGGGCCCTTGATCTTGCTGTGTGTGCAAGATGATTTAAGTATGCATTTAAAAGTAACGTGAAAGTTACTTTTCCAAGTAACTAGTTACTTCAATCATGCAGTAACTCAAAAGTAACTCAGCTACTTTTGAAAAGAAGTAACTAATAACTGTAGCTAATTACTATTTTTTAGTAACTTGCCCAACACTGCTAACCACAGAGATAAAAATATTTCAGTTTCTCAGAGAGTTGCGGGGATTGAAGCACAGGTTTATGAATGTCTACTCACCGCTGGTAGACCGGCCATCTGATGGCCACAATAGCCGGTGTGGGTTGTGGGGGGCACGCTGGATTGGCGGCTGTCACTGCCCAGTTGTCATGATGTATCCATGTGTGTGCAGTAATTAGTAAAAAAAAAAATAAAAAATAACATGATACATTATCAACTGTGGGACCCAGGTGGGAACAGAGATGTCTAGTGGGGTGACTGGAATTTCAAAAAAATAACAATAAAAACCCACGCTCACTACGCTGTCTCTGCAGTAGCACTGTCCACTCTGAAGCTGATGCCATGGGCTCAGGAACTCCAGGTGGGGACTGGATCGAAATCACAGCCAACAACATGGTGATGGTTGTTGCTGAAGACCGGATTATGTGTTAGTGATGTAGGGAAATGGAACCTGGAAGAGTTCCAGGTTCTGCCCATTCTGACTAAATGAGACCATATACAGGAAATATTTCTAAATGAAGAGAAATTTTTGACATTTTTACTGTAGTCACCTGACCCAAGAAATCATTTTAGAATGGTGCTCAGTGCAAAAAATGAAATCTTGGTAAGAAAAAATATCTTAAATCAAGAATATAATTCTTGTTTTTTGTCTGACAAGAAATTTTTTCTTGTTGTGCAGTTTTCTGTAAGAAAACTTTACTTGGTAAAAGATTTTTTTACTTGTTTTAAGCAATTTAATCTGGTTTTAAGTTTAAAAACAATCTACCAATGGAGCAAGAAAATTCTACTCATCAAATTTCATAAAACAAGTATAAATTTTTTTGCCAGGAAATTTTTACTTGTTTCAAGCATTTTGATAAATAAAATTTTCTTGCTTAAAACCAAACTTAAAACCGGATTAAATTACTTAAAACAAGTAAAAATATCTTAAAGCAAGTAAAATTTTCTTCCAGAAAACTGTATGGCAAGAAAAAGATGTCAGACAATAAACAAGAAACATAGCCTTGATTTAAGATATTTGTTTTTTGCAGCATAAAACCCACAAACACGCCATGTTTTAGTGAAAGGGACCTTTAACTAAAAAGATTCTACTAAGACTGGTTTTTTTGGGGGGTGGGGGTGGGGGGGTCTGTACTTTGACCTGAGCTGCTGCCGTCCTAGTAGTACCACATCTGTGAGTCCGTGTGGGTGTCGTGTTGTCAGTAACGGCCATTACTCATTCCTCTGACTCGTGCAGTTGTAAGTTGCATAAGAGTAATATTTAAGGTGAAGTTCTTATTTTTAACTTTCCAGCTCAGTGTTTTTTTTTTTAATTATTATTCTTTTGGAGTAGCTTTGCATGATTTATGTCGGATCTAAACAAAGAAGCTCAGAAAAGTTTGAGATGATTAATCTGTTGTTTATTCAGGTGAGCTGTGAAAACATGACGGTAACAAGTCTATATATGAACAATGACCTCATATTGGGAGAGAGAGGACAAGCCTCTGCCGTACTGCACCATGCTGGATCTCCTTATCTCGAGGTCAAAGCTCTTCACTTGAAACGGGAGAAAGAATAATTAAACTCAAATGAACTCAGATCCAAGCAATGTGCCATTAGTGAAAGAGAATGAAATGCAATGGTGCCATATTTAAAGAAATTAATGCTTTATAATAGTTTTATATCAATTTCAAGACAAAATATTCCTAATTTATCATATACTGGACCTTAGTGCAGCTCCTCAGTTAATTTTGTCTTTGAAAAATTTCCCCACTGTGGGATTCCACTGAATTTCTTCCCACTGACTGCTGATGAGTGAAAACACCTGCTGAAGAGACTGGGTAGAAGAGAAAACCTGCAGGGTCTTGGCCCTCCAGGGCACATAACTGGACACCCCTGGATTAAGTGAAGGTTTTCTTCCTTATTAACACCTGAATGAGGAAAAAGCAGAATAGACCCACTTTGAAATATAACTGTGCATTAGGCAGAGCACAGCACTCTGATTGCTCTGTATTCTAACTGAAGCTGCTCTGCTCCAATTTCCTTTCCACTATTTACTTGTGAATTACTCTGACAGCAACTGGAAAACAGCCTGAATGAGTTCGGGGAGCCTTGGAAATGCAACCCTGGAGACGGAGCTTTTTATGGACCCAAGGTCAGAACATTCTCTTTTTATTATTTTTCTTGAACAAACACGCAGTTTGAGTCGCAGAAAAAACAAACTAGTAGAATTCCCTCTATGTGCATTTTTTTTTTGTTTTTTTTTTGCAGATTGACATCAATATTAAAGATGCGATTGGCCGTTACCACCAGTGCGCCACCATCCAGCTGGACTTCCAGCTGCCCGTACGCTTCAACCTGACCTTTGTGGGGTGAGTCATCCCATCAAAACACTGACACGCTGCTGAGTCTGTGTGCTTTCCTCTGCCAAGAGCTACGCAGTATAAGCCCCTCCTGGTTAAGATGCCTGTGTGTGTGTGTGTGTGTGTGTGTTTGCACGCCGTGTTCCGTGAAGAGGTGTATAAGTAAATATGGATGAACTCACTGTACAGGTGTTGAGTTAGTGCTTCAACAGGAACATCAATGGATAAATGCAGCATGGAAAAATGAGCCAACAGGCAGGAAATGCAACAGTTGTGTGCTAGTCCAGCCAGAACAGGACTGACTATGGAAAGGGGGGGGGGGGCGGATGTAAATGGGGTCATTTCTAGTTTTTTTTGGAGGTCCTTTTTTTTTTTGGAATAAGGAAGAGTTCAAACCCTTTAAAGTGGGGGGGAAAAGATCCCTCCCCTCCCAACAAAAACATTAAACAAACTAAACGGCACTCAGAGAGTGCATGTCTATGCCAAGGCCCTATCTCGATAACGTTCTCTGTTGGAAAGCACACACTGACAACCTGTGCAACAGACTGCAGCAGAGGCTGTACGTTTTAAGGCGAATGAGGCTGTACGGTGTTAGTAACCAGATGATGCTGATGCTCTGTGAAGCCATTTTAGAAAGCATCAGATGGGGAATTGCTGCCTGGTTTGGAAACTTAACAGTACAACTGAGAAGTAAGCTGACCAGCATACATAAAACGGCAATGAAGCTAATCGGTATGAAGCAGCACAAATCCATAGACACTCTGTATAAGCCGGCAGTAATAAAACTAGCTACAAAAATCTCAGCAGACTCAATACACACTTTATTTTTTTTTTTATTTAAGTTTTTGTAAAGGGTATACAGGTCGTTACAGCAATGCATTGTTTACATTTTCATCACATGTTCCCTTATTTTCTGATCTGACAACATTGGAAGATTAATTCTTACAACACCCCCTTTTTTTTTTTTTTTAAAGTGAAAGAAAAAGTGAAATTAAAGAGAAAAAAAACAAAAAACAAATAACAAAAAAACAAACAAACCAGTAAAAAAACAAACAAAAAGAAAAAGTAAGTAAATAAAGATAAAAGAGCATCTGAGTAGAGATGGAACAAAGAGCGGAACCATTATTGAAATGGTATTTGTCAAAGATTAGATCTAATGGAAGACACATATGCGGTCCAGGGTTGCCAAAAGTTCATGAACCCATCCATGTCCTGTCTCAGTGCGAATGTCAACTTTTCCATCGAGTAAATGTCTTGGATCACGTTAGTCCAATCTTCAGGTGTAGGACAGTCCTTCAACATCCATTTTTTAGTTAGAGCTTTTTTGCTTGCCAATATTAAAACATTGAATAAGTATTTTTCTCCTCGTCTTTCCAGTGAGTCCGGTAGTAAACCCAAATACAAAGTTACAAAAGAAAAGGGAACTGTAATTTTGAATATTTTCCCCAATATTGTCTGTACCTTGGTCCAATATTGGTGGATAACTGGGCATGACCAAAACACATGAAAATGATTTGCAGTCTTTTCACCACACAAGCGTCAACAGTTCAATCCCTTATGGGTAAATTTGTTTTGTGCAGGTGTTCTGAAAAATCTTGCCAAGTTTTTCCATCCAAATTCTCTCCACTGCAGGGATGAGGTACTTTTCCATTGCTGTTTATTTAGCTTTTCCCATATTTCCAGTTGTAAAGTGAAATTCCCCTCTTTTTCCCATCTCTCTTTTATATAAGATGTGTTGTCTCCTTTTAAGTCTTGAAGACCTTGGTATATTTTAGAAATGTATCTGATCCCTGGGATCCCTTTATATGCCATTAAGAAGACCTTCAGAACACCTGACTGGGCCCTTTCCAAAACCTCCTTTTTAAGTATATTGTTTATGTGGTGTCTAAGCTGGAAGAACCTGTAAAGGTCTTGATTTATTAGGCCTTGTTTTTTCAAATCTTCAAAACTTCTTAAGATTTGCCCTTTAAAAAAATCGTAATATTTTATCAGCCCTTTCTCCTTCCACTTTTTAAATCTGGTGTCTGTTTTATTAGGAGTAAAGTCCTGATCATAGGCAATCCATTGCAGAAGTCGATAGGGCTCTTTAGTTTGATTCTCTCTGACTATCTTAAACCAAATTTTTAGCGGGGTCTCTATCCACGGGTTAGTGTTATTCAAAAGCTTAGGTAAGGCATTGTTCCCTATTATCGCCTGTAGGGGGATGTCACTTGTTATTTGGCATTCGATCTCCTTCCATTGTGCAGTGTAGACTGGGTTACATATCTCTACTAAAGTTTTAATTTGTGCGGCTTTAAAGTAGTCCCTGATATTTGGCAGCACGAGCCCACCTTTGTCTTTGTTTAGCTGTAGGGTTCTATATCTGATTCTAGGTCTCTTGCCCTGCCATATGAATCTTGAGATATTGAGGGTTTTTTTCTGTGTAGTCAAAATTTGGCTCACATATGAGCGTTTATTCTGATTACTATGTTTTTTCTCTCTCCTATTGTGTTTTCCTCCCCCTCCTCCTCCCTCTTTACCTCCACTGTTGACAGGCGCCTTGTATGGCGACGCGTCATTGGATGCGCCTAACGTGCGCGTCTTATGTCAAGTCAAATTCCTTGTGTGTTTACTTGTAAATATACTTGGCAATAAAGCTGATTCTGATTCTGATTCTGATTCTGAGATCCTTCTGTCCAGCTCCTGCCATGTTTTTTTGGGAGGTTCTACCGGTATTGTTTGGAAAAGGTATAGAAGACGTGGAAGTATATTCATTTTGACTGCTTCAATTCTTTGTGCAGTACCCAAGAATGGTATCATATTCCATCTTGCTAGGTCAGATTTTATTTTTGTCACCAGTGGATCATAGTTTAGTGATATAATTTTGTTGAGTTGTTTCGGGATATTGACCCCCAGATATTTCATAGATTCCGACTCCCAGTTAGTTTTGAGTTTGCTTAGTGAATAATGATTTGGGTCATAGTTGAATGTTAAAACTTGGGTTTTATGCATGTTTAATTTGTACCCCGATAAATCTCCATACTCTGAAAAAACTGAGGTTAGTTCTGGTAAAGAAGTGTTCGGCTGCCCTAGGTATATTAAAATGTCATCAGCAAAGAGTGCTATTTTATGTTCCTTCTGACCAAGTGTAATACCTTGAATTTTTTGGTTTTGTCTTATCCAATGGCTCAGAGGTTCTATGAAGATTGCAAAGAGCAGTGGAGACAGGGGGCAGCCCTGACGACATCCTCTTTCCAGTTCAAAAGATGATGATAAATTACCGTTAATCCTTATTTTAGCTGTTGGTTTTTTATATAATGCCTGTATAGTTCTAATGAAGTTGTTATGAAAATTGAAACTGGATAAGATTCTATATAGAAAAGACCAGTCAACCGAATCGAATGCTTTTTCAGCATCTAATCCCAATATGACTGCATTTAAGTTATATTTTTTTATATGATGAATTATGTGTAAAGTGCTTCGAATGTTGTCTTGTGTCTGTCTTTGTCTTATAAAACCTGTTTGGTCTAAATGAATTAGGTCTGTCAGTATATTTTCTAACCTTTTGGCAAGGATAATGGTAAAAAGCTTATAGTCCTGATTTAGTACACTGATTGGTCTGTAGTTGGAGCACTCTAGTTTATCCTTTTCAGGTTTAGGTATAACTGCAATGACCCCTTCTCTCCAGGAGGGGGGGATTTCCCCTGTGTGGAGGACATAATTAAATGTTTTCAGGAGGAGAGGAGATAGTTGCTGTTTAAAGGTTTTGTACCACTCTGCTGTATAGCCATCAGCTCCTGGGGATTTGTTAGCTTTAAGTTTCATAATTGCTTTTTCCAATTCTTTAGGATGTATTTCTGACAGTAGTGTTTTATTTTGTGACTCCGTAAGTTGGGGAAGGTTTAATGTGTTTAGGAATGCCTCGGATGCGTTTTTATGTTTTTTGTGGGAGTATACTGTAAGTTCTTATAGTAATTCTCGAAGCTTTTAAGAATATCCTGAATTCTGAATTTTATTTCCTTTGATACTGGGTCTCTGATTTTGTAGATTGCTCTTTCTGTTTGATGTTTCCTCAATTTATAGGCTAGCAATTTTGCCGATTTACTGCCTGCTTCATAGTATTTTTGTTTCAGAAATGTAAGTTTCTTCTGGATTTCTATTGTGTAGATCTCATTTATTTGGTTTTTAATTTCCTTAATCTTGAGCGAGTCAGTAGAATGAGTGTTGCCTTTGTGTTCTTTTTCTAGGTTCCTAAGTTCTGACTCTAATGTGGATAGTTTTTCTTGTCTTAGTTTCTTTTGGGTTGCCAGTTTTGCAATAATCTTTCCTCTTATTACAGCTTTGCATGCATCCCACAGTATTAAAGGGGATACTTCTCCATTATCGTTATCTTCCAAATATCTGAGAATATCTGATTCCAATTCATCTTTCAATGGTCCTTTCAGGACATTTGAATTTAACCTCCAAGAAAATGTATTATTTGTGTATTTTTGGATATTTAAGTCCATGTAGATCGGACTGTGGTCGGAGAGATCCATCAGTCCTATTTTACATGTTTTTACTCTTCCAATGTCTCTATTAAACATAAAAAAATAGTCAATCCTTGAGTAAGATGAATGTGGAGTTGAGTAAAATGTATAGTCTTTTACACTGGGGTTGAGTTCCCTCCACACGTCACAGATTCCCATTTCTTTTAGTAGCATCCGAGTCTTCCTGTTTTGGGTGTTATTTTGATGTGGGGAATTACCAGAAGCATCCCAGTATGGATTCAGTCTAAGATTGAAGTCCCCACCACATATCACTAAACCTTGAGCTTTAGTTATCATTAGGTCGGATACATTTTTATAAAATTTCCAGTTAGCCCCTGGGGGAGCATACACATTCAGCAGGGTGATATCTTCTCCCTCTAGCCGCCCAGTTACCAAACTGTATCTCCCTTCTTTATCTTTGTGTTCTGATTTTTTTTCAAATGTAATTTTGGTTGATATCAATGTCGCTACTCCCCTCCTCCTCCCTGATTTATATGAAGATGAAGAGATCATTTTAAACCCTTGTCTACTGAGTTTATTGTGTTCCACGTCTGTTAGGTGGGTATCTTGTAAAAATATTATTCCTGCTTTGTCTTTTTTCATTTTGCCTAGAATCTTGGATCTTTTAACTGGATTCAGGATTCCTTTTACATTATATGAAATTATTTTGGTTACACCCTGTTTCTCCATTGTGTTGTTTTGTTTAGTATAACTGTGTGGTGGTCCTCATTTGTGCTACTCAGAAACTGAAAGAACATTAAAAACAAGAAAAACATTAAGAACATAGTGTAAAAAACTTTAAAACAAAAAGCTGTCATAAGAACTTCCTGAGCTGAGGTCTTTTTAAAGACCCTGTGAGAGCCTTGATGGAGTGAAGGCCCTGAGGGAAATTCCTCAAACTCTGTTACGTGTTGAGGGCCCTCTCTTACCACTGAAAGTAGTCCCATGCTTTTAACATGAGTTTCAGAACCCAATCCAAACTTGTAATGATTTTTTTTTTTTCCTTTTATGCCTAAACCCTGTGAAATTGTGTGCACCCTCCCACCCCCATCACATCAAACATTCACGCAAAAACAGTATTTGTTAGTATGAGGAGAACATGTGGATTATTGTCACATTTCTATTTTAACAAGTTTTTTTTTTTTTTTTTTTATTACAAAGACTTATTTGTTTCAAATAATATGATTGTTCCATGAAATGTTTTACCACATGCTGAATATGCATCTCCTTTAATGTTTGTTACCTTGTATGAGGGGGGTTGGATGTGCGGATTGATTCAAGAGAAAGGGGAAAAAAAAAAAAAAAAAAAAAGGTCGCTATTCCAACCTGAAAACGGATAGTTTATCCGAGACGCTCTGGCGCTGGGTTTCCCGCTGCTGGTCCGTGGATTTTGAGGGTCTTTGTGTTGTCCATGTTTGCGCTTTGATCTTCTCACTCGGGTCTGCTGCGGGTTTAAATACCGTTACCAGGAGCCCTCTTTTCGCCATGTCAGCTGTTGCTTCTTCCGCCGAATTATAGAGACACGTTTCATCGCCGTAGAAGACCCTTAACTTCACAGGAAATGGAGTCTGAAAGCGCAATTTCTTCTCTCTTAACACCTTTTTCGCGTCATTGTATTCCCTGCGCTTTTTAAGGACCTCCGGGGCGTAATCGTGTTCCACGTAGACTTTTCTCTCCTGGTGCATAAATCCTTTTTTCTGCCAGGCCAGTCTTACAACCTCTTGTTTTATTTTGAAATTGGAAAATCTTACCAACACCGAACGTGGGGGCGCTTCCGCCGCCGGCCTAGCGGCTAATGAACGATGTGCCTTTTCTATCTTCAAGTCGGTGGTTTGTGGAATATCCAATTTCTCTCTTAGTAAGGATTTCACGCATTCTGCCATTGAGTTAAAACCATTTTCGGTTCCTTCTATCAGACCATGAATTCTTATGTTGTCTCTTCTTTGTTTTCCTTCTTGGTCGGTTAGCTTAGCCTCTATAGCTGCTTGTCTTTTGCGTAGGTCTAGCACAGAATCTTCGAGCACTTTTATTCGATCCTCTGTTTCCAAGATTCGGTTCTCGGCCTGGTCCACTCTGCTGTTTGTCCTTTTCAATTCTTCTCTGAATTCCCGAAATTCGGCCGTAACTTCTCGGCGAAATCGTCGTAGCTCCTCAAATAGTGATTTCAGGCTAACCCTTTTGTTAGCTATCACCAGTTCCTCGTCTTCTGAACGGAGATCTTCCAGTTCAGATTCTCCGGCCGATACGTGTCCTGGCCTGGAGAATTTCAGTTTCTTCTGTTTTCCTTTAGACATGATGATTTTGTCTTTTGATTTTCACTCCTCCAAAAATCCGTTAAGTTTGATTTTCAAGGTGTTATCCTGGATTGGGTCTGAGAGCTTCAGTGTTAAGCTGCAGTCGCCATGGCGTCCAGACCGGAAGTCCCACACTTTATTTTTTAATACAGACTTCTCCCATCAGGCAGAAGCTATAGATTGCCGAATTGTAAAACAAATCTTTTCAGCCTATCATTTGTTCCGGCCTCTATCAAGCTGCGGAACAATAATAAACATTAGTGCAGTAGAACAGAGCAGTGTGCAACCAACACTTTTCTTGTGTGTCCCTTTATAGTCGGTTTTATGTGTAATGGGTTAGGATTTTGATGAGATTTTGTGTGGTTTTTATGTTGAGATGGTTTTATTCTTGAATGTTTTCTCTCTTTTTTAACCTTGTTTGCCTTTGTGTTGTCATTATGAAATGGTTTTAGTATATTTTATGGAATTTATTTCTTTTTTTTTTTTTTATTGTGAGACAATTTTTATTCTGGGATGATTTTTTTTTTTAACTTGCAAAGCAGTGGATGTAGCACTATACCCAAGACAAATTTCCTTAAGGAGTCAGTAAAGTTTACTCTTCTACTCTCAGAATGTAGGTTAGGCTGTCTGTTCATTTTGCAGAACTACGCAAAAACTGCAGGATGGATCTTGGTGAAATTTTCACCAGACGTGGCCCCTGGGCTACAGATGAACCCATTAGATTTTGAAGTTGGTCCAGGTCAGAATTCAGATTCTGGATCACTTTTTCTGCTTTCTTTTACATTATGAGATAGAGCCTTGGTGGAGGTATGCACTCATGGATCGCCGCCAAAATCTAATGGGTTGATCAGCCAACCAAAGGTCACCTCTGGTGGAAATTTGATCAAAATCCATCTAGTAGTTTTTACATAATCCAAAATATATACACAAGAAAACATTGAAAATATGAGTAAAAAAAGGTGAAAAGATAAAACGTTGAAAATTTACAAGGAAATAAGTCAAATATATGAGACAGAAGTTTCACATTTAAGACAAAAGTTTCAAATCTAAAACAAATTTATGAAAAAACTTGAAAGTGAATGTGAAATAAGTTGCCAAATTTTCAAGAAATTTACAAGAGAACAAGTTACAAATTTGAGAAAAAAGTATCAAATTTGCTAAAAAAGAAGCAAATTTACGAAAAGTTTCAAATTTGTGAGAAAAGGTTGCAAATACTAGTTTGGCCCTATTCACTTCATAAATTTGCATCTTTTTTTAATGAAATGACTTTTTTGCTCATAACTTTTTCCACATATGCAACTTCACTCTCAGCAATTTCGCATAAATTTGTTAGTCTTTAGAAAATCATTATAAACTAGCCACATGTGCCCGATAATATAATCTAAATGATGTATATAAAAGAACCGCAGTAATTCTGATATTTCCTGAACCAAAATAGAAAAACAACCATTTAAAATCTGATGGGAGGAAAAAAGTTTAGATTAAAAAAAGTTACTTAACACTGAGTTTAAAATGGTAAATCAAGAGTAACTTGTTTCATAACCAAATAAACTTGAATAACGGTACAGATTTTTCTTCAAAAATGAACTGAAGAGTGATGATGATGATGATGATGAATGAATTTATTTCGGATAGTACAGTACAGGTTAAAAGAAACTGAATAATATAACAACAAGGTCAAATTAGACAAAGACTCCTCTGATTATACAATTCCACGTGAGTTATCCGAAATGGGTGATGGCTGAAGCCGCAGCTTATATTGCCCACCCATATTCCATCCAGGAATTCAAAATAGAAAAAAGAGAAAACAGTCAAGAGCGATTACAATTCAAAACAAAGCTAAGACAAAATGTGACTGAGAGAAAAAAAAAAAAAACTAAGCTAGGCTAAGTTAAGCGGTTACTATTCAAAAACAAATCCAAGACAAAATGTGACAGAGAAAAAACAAACAAAAAAAAACTAAGCTACAACACAACACAGGCTGGATATGTCAATCCTTATGTGAGTTACATGTCGTCTTGTAAATATGTTTGGAGTATTTCTTCCTTTAGTTTTTGTTTAAATTGTCCAAGCGTTGTACATGATTTTAATTCAGGTCCAAAATCGTTCTATAATCTGACTCCTTGCACTGAAATACAGTGTTGCTTGGTGGTTGTTCTCACTGTAGGTTTTTGAAATATACATGTTCCTCTGAAGTGATATCGTTTCTCCCTTGTTTGGAACAACTTTTGGATATTTGCGGGCAGTGATAAATTCTTCACTTTGAACATTATTATTGCAGTTTTAAAGTCAACCAGATCTTTCAACTTGAGAGTTTTTTGTTTAAGAAAAAGTGGGTTTGTTGGTTCCCTGTAAGCTGCTTTGTTGATTATTCTAATAGCTCTCTTTTGAAGCATAAAGAGTGGATATATGTTTGTTTTATATGTATTTCCCCATACTTCATTACAATATGTCATGTATGGGAGTATTAATGAATGATACAAGGTGTATAGTGTGGGTTGATTCAGCAAATATTTCACTCTGTGTAATATTGCAATTGATTTGGATACTTTATCTTTAATATAATTAATATGTGACTTCCAACACAGTTTATCAATTATTACTCCAAGAAATTTAGTTTCAGATACCCTTTCAATCTCTACACCATTTACACTGAGTTTGGGTACTGGGTTGTTGTGATGGTTGTTAAAGACTATAAATTTTGTCTTACTTAAATTGAGCGTTAATTTGTTTGAATCAAACCACAGTTTAAGCTTTCCTAATTCCTTTCCGAGTGTATCCAGAAGTTGTTCCAAATTGTTTCCACTGCATAACAGATTAGTGTCATCGGCAAACAATATTAAGTCTGTAGGGAGTTAGAAATGAAGAAGCGATATGATTTTATAAACCAAAGTTTAATATCAGCTTCACCTCCCTAACATGTCTCATCTCGGTGCAGAAGCAGAATAAGAGGTCGATCACAGTCAGACCTTCATATTTATACCCACACTCAACAAAAGACATTGCATATCAAAGCTGACATCCCGCATTAACATAATCCCCCCTCCATTGTCCTCTGTCTCCTCCACCTGACCCTGGGTGGTCAGGGAGATCGATCCGGTCTCCACCGCTGCGACTCTGTCTGCTCTTTGATCCTCGCTGGCGGTTGAGACCTCTTGTCCTGTTCTGAGGCGTGAGGTCATTCCACATATGTAATCACTAAACATTCTAATATGTCTATACATATGTAGATATGGAATATATGATTAATACAAGCCACAGCCCCCCCCCCCCCAAACGACTAAGAAAAGGACAATCAAATTAATTTACCAATTTAAGATAATCTCTATGACATATTATACTGTTAAACCTCTTGACAGGGAAAACAAGGAAAAATCTTTCCAGCAGTCATGCTCCTGTAGAGAATTCATTGGTAACCACAACAGTATAGTAATGTCACAAATCAGCCTTAAAAACTGTCACGGCACAATCTGATAACATAGTTAACAACTCTTGGTCAATTTGCATCAGTCCCTGTGCTGTCTGGGTTTTAATCTTCTCCCGAATCTGCTGTAGGTCCGCTTTGGCGTTGTGGTGGGACCCTCCTGTAAGGAATCTGCAGCTTGGGGAGGAGAGTGGTTATTTGTTCCCTGCAGGGGGGCTGAGTTTTTTTTCTTGGGGGGTTTACCCCGCCGAGGTGCTCTCGCCACCCGTGCAGGTTTGTCTCTCAACAAGAAGGCAGGTTTAAGTCTGTCAATGCTGACTGTTTCTTTTCTGTCCCCTAAATCAAGCACAAAATGCTTATCACCAGGTTCCAGCACTCTGAATGGTCCGTCGTATGGTGGACGGAGGGTTGATTTTAAAGCTTCGTGTCTAACAAAAATGAACTTGGCGTTTTTTAAAGCTTGGGGGACAAAAACCCGTGGAAAAGAGTGATGTGCCGGTCCGGGGAGAGTGTCCGGTCCGGTGCTGCCTAAAGGCCTCAGGGCTGGAAGATGCCCGGGCTCTGGATTCTCTGGTAAAAACTCACCTGGGAGTCTGAGAGGTTGTGCAAAAACTAATTCTGCTGGGGAGGCGTCTAGATCCTCTTTAGGCACTGAACGCAACCCCAATAAAACCCAGGGAAGTTTATTCATCCAATTTGTATCCGTTAGTGAGGCCCTGAGGGCGGCCTTTAAAGAGCTGTGAAAACGCTCGCATAACCAATTAGCCTGAGGGTGATACGCGGTGGTGCAGTGAATTGTCGCCCCTAAGCTGCTGGCCATGGCTGACCAAAGCTCTGAGACAAATTGAGGCCCCCTATCGGACGTGATGTCCGATGGGACGCCGAAACGTGCCACCCAGTTTGTTAAAAAAACGCGAGCGACTTCCGCAGCTGTGGTTGACGCCAAAGGGACCACCTCAGGCCAGCGCGTAGTACGGTCTATCATTGTTAACAGGTGTGTGAAACCCTGAGACGAAGGTACTGGTCCCACGAGGTCGACATGAACGTGGTCAAACCTTCTGGCTGGGATTCGAAAAGGCTCTAGAGGAGCTTTTGTGTGTTTGTGTATTTTGGTGCGCTGACAAGACATGCAAGTTTTTGCCCATTCCTTTACATTTTTGCGCAGGCCCGGCCAAACAAACTTTTCTGCGACCATTTTGACCGAGGCGCGCGAGGGAGTGAACCAAGTCGAAAATGCGGTGGCGCCATGCAGCTGGGACTACCGGGCGAGGTCGGCCGGTTGAAACGTCGCAGATTAGGGGGGTACACCGTCACGTAAACCCCTTTCCTCCAGTCTTAACCCTGTTGGTCCAGACAGGAGCGCGCGCACGTCCGCGTCACTGCTTTGTTCCTCTGCCATGGCTGCGTAATCTATCCCTACGTGAATTGGGGCCGCGTACGCATCCGCGTTGGCGAAGAGTTCTGCGGCTGAGGTAGTATAATCTGTCTCCTCGTGCTCTGGCGATGTCACAGCACGAGAGAGGCAGTCTGCTACCACGTTAAGTTTGCCTGCCACATGTCGAATGTCTGTGGTGAACTCTGAGATTGCCGCTAGCTGTCTTTGTTGCCTGCCTGACCATGGTTCTGAAATTGTAGCCATCGCAAAAGTGAGCGGTTTGTGGTCTACAAAAGCCGTGAAGCGCCGCCCTTCTAACCAGAACTGGAAGTGGCGGATGGATAAATGAAGCGCTAGCAGCTCCCTGTCAAAAGTGCTGTATTTACGCTCGGTTTGGTTTAAAGATTTGCTAAAAAATGCTAAAGGTTGCCAGGTTCCGCCAACATGTTGTTCCACGACTGCCCCTATGGCCAGGTCTGAAGCGTCTTTGGTTAACGCTATGCGGGCCGAGGGATCGGGGTGAACCAACAATGTGGCATTCGCTAGAGCACTTTTTACTTCCGCGAAGGCGTGTTCGCGCTCCGGGGTCCATTCGACCGCGTTGGAAGGCTTTTGTTTTCTGAGCGCGGCATACAGGGGCTGCATGAGTTGAGCTGCACGGGGGAGGAAACGGTTGTAAAAATTCACCATTCCCAAAAATTCTTGCAGCGATTTGACCGTTTGTCGTCGTGGAAAATTTTTTACTGCGCGGACTTTGTTTGGCAATGGGACTGCCCCCTTCGGTGAAACTCTGTGTCCCAAAAAATCAATTTGTGACACGCCGAATTTGCATTTGGCTGGGTTGATTATTAACCCGTGCTCTTCTAGTCTCTGAAAAACTGTAGTGATGTGTTGTTCGTGTTCTTCCTCTGACGGGCTGGCTACCAGCATATCGTCGAGGTAGACGAACACGAAGGGGAGGTCGTGTAATACCGCGTCCATCATACGCTGAAAGGTTTGAGCAGCGCCTTTGAGGCCGAACAGCATCCGCAAAAATTCAAAAAGACCGAAAGGGGTTATTACAGCCATTTTAGGAATGTCTTCCGCTCGAACGGGGACTTGGTGATAGCCGCGGACCAGGTCTATTTTAGAAAAAATGCGCGCACCCGCCAGATGTAGTGAAAAATCTTGGATGTGAGGAATTGGGTAGCGGTCATGCGCTGTCGCATTGTTTAATCTGTGGTAATCGCCGCAAGGTCTCCAAGAACCGTCGGTTTTCGGGACCATGTGGAGTGGCGATGCCCAGGGGCTTTTCGAGCGTCTAATAATACCTAATTTTTCCAGGGTGGCAAACTCGTCCCGTGCTATGGCGAGCTTGGTCGCGTCTAAGCGCCGGGCTTTGGCGAACACGGGTGGGCCTGTTGTGGGGATGAAGTGTTCAACCCCGTGTTTCGCTACTGTCGCTGAAAATTTTGGAACTGTGAGTGCTGGAAATTGGGTGAGGAGTTGGTCAAACTTACCTCCTGCTGTTGTGACGCTGGCCTGCACGGGTGGTGGAGAAACTCGAGCTGAGCAGGGGATAGAAGAAAATGACAGTGCATTAACCAAGCGCCTATTTGCTAGATCGACTAACAACCCATGTGCACACAAAAAATCAGCGCCCAACAAGTTAAAACTCACCGCCGCTACAATAAATGTCCATCTATAGTTGCGGCCGTGGATGCAAAGAGGCAGGTTCCTTTCACCGAAAGTGTCGATGATCGAGCCGTTGGCTGCCATTGCTCCATTTCCCCGGGGGCCCATGGCCCGGTCTGCGTGGGAAGGGGTGATAAAACTCAGCTGAGCTCCGGTGTCGATCAGGAACTGTCTCCCGGTGTGTCCGTCAGTCACATAAAGTAGCTTATTTTTCTCGCCGAGAGCCGCGGCTGTTAATGGTTTCTCGGCTTTGGCGTTTCCCGAACTTTTGAATTTGCAGGGGGGCACGCATTTGTACGCCCTCTCGGCGAAATGGTGGTGGTAATAGCAGATGTCGTTCCGCCTGCTGCGCCTTGGTCGTGTTGCCGCCATGGTGGGCGGGCTCCGCTCGGTTGTCTGTGGTTCTCCGCTGCTCTGGGCTTCCGCGCTGAGATCTGCGGATGCTGCTGTGGCCATCTGTTCGCCGCAGGCGTTGATGAGCCGCTGTGCTTCTCGGGCCAGCGCGCGGAAGTCCTGCTGGGTGCTGCATCGCATGTTGACCAGCGTCCCTCTCATGTGTGGCGGCAGAGTGCTGAGGAAAATATGTTGGAAGAGGAAGTTGTCGTTGTCCTCTTCCTTAAGCTGCAGCATGTCCTCCATGAGGGCCTTGGGTCTGCATCCTCTGTGGCCGTAGATCGCCAGGATCTTCTCTGCTCTCTCCTCGGCTGAGGGGACGAAGTTCTCGACGATGGTCGCCTTAAGTTCTCTGTATTTGTCATGGGCGGGCGGCTGTTGGATTATGCTCCGCGCACATCTTGACGTGGCAGCGTCGAGTTTGGCGACGATGTGATAAAATTTAATCTCGTCCGTCGTTATGCCCGCCAGTGCAAACTGAGCCTCAGCTTGCTGGGACCACGAGCTCGGGTCTTCTTGCCAGAATTCTGGCAGCTTGACGGTGACGGCGCTTGTGTGGGCCGTCCCTGATGTGTCCGCCGGGTGACAGCGCCTTTCTTCTGCTCTCACGGCGGGGCTGGGGATGGTGCTCAGTTGAGCCCTCTCTGTAGCTTCTGCCGTGGGGGAACGTCTTCCATCCGTTCCCCTGTCTGCATGGGCGCCGGCGCTTGCCTGAGTCGCCTCCGATGAGTTAATCGCGGGAGAACGTCTCTGTTCCATCCTCACGTCTGGTCACCAGTGTAGGGAGTTAGAAATGAAGAAGCGATATGATTTTATAAACCAAAGTTTAATATCAGCTTAACCTCCCTAACATGTCTCATCTCGGTGCAGAAGCAGAATAAGAGGTCGATCGCAGTCAGACCTTCATACTTATACCCACACTCAACAAAAGACATTGCATATCAAAGCTGACATCCCGCATTAACATAATCCCCCCTCCATTGTCCTCCATCTCCTCCACCTGACCCTGGGTGGTCAGGGAGATCGATCCGGTCTCCACCGCTGCGACTCCGTCTGCTCTTTGATCCTTGCTGGCGGTTGAGACCTCTTGTCCTGTTCTGATGCGTGAGGTCATTCCACATATGTAATCACTAAACATTCTAATATGTCTATACATATGTAGGTATGGAATATATGATTAATATAAGCCACAAGTCCATTTTTTCTGAAACTTTACATATATCGTTTATATACATATTGAATAATAATGGTCCCAAAACTGAACCCTGTGGGACTCCACAGCTGACCTTCAGTAACTGTGAGTTTTTGTTGCTAACACATACATACT
Source organism: Pholidichthys leucotaenia (assembly GCA_020510985.1). Lineage (NCBI taxonomy): Eukaryota > Metazoa > Chordata > Actinopteri > Cichliformes > Pholidichthyidae > Pholidichthys > Pholidichthys leucotaenia. Next base: position 412,197,306 of record CM035837.1, read on the forward strand.
GATGTCTATTCTTTAAGTAACTACTTAACCAGGACAGTGCTACCCCTCTAATACCACAATTTTGTAGTTTCTTTAATAATAAATTGTGATCTACTGTATCAAATGCTTTTTTAAGATCCAGGAATACTCCAACTGAATACTCTTTATTTTCAATGGCTGTTGATATTTTTTCTGTAAATTCCATTAGGGCATATGCAGTTGTCCTCTTGTGTCTGAACCCATATTGCTGCTCACATAATAAATCATTCTTCAGTATGAAGTTGTCAATTCTCTCATAGAATATTTTTTCAAGTATCTTGGAAAATTGCGGTAATAGTGAAATTGGTCTATAGTTTGAGAGTTCCCCTCTGTCGCCCGTCTTGTATATCGGAATTACTTTTGCTATTTTCATTGCATTGGGAAATATACCTGATTGGAGACAGGTTACAGATATACGTCAGTGGTTTTACTATGCATTCGATAACAGTTTTGACTAATAGCATGTCAATACCATCACAGTCCGTAGATGTTTTACTTTTGAACGATTTAACAATTTCAATGACCTCTTTTTCGTCTGTGTTCTTTATGAAGATGGAGTCTTTTACAGCAGTGTTATTGCATATTGTATCGCCTGTAGGCACCGTAGTGGGTATATCTCAGGCCAGATTAGGTCCAATTTTACCAAAAAAATTATTAAATTCATCTGCAGGTGAAGCTATATTCACACTCTGAGTTGTTTTATTATTTTTTGGAATATTAGTTGGGTTGCTTGTATTTCTGCTTTTATTTCCAAGGATACTGTTGAGTATTGTCCATGTATTTTTAATATTGTCTTTGTTTTTCTCCAGTTCTTTACTGTAATATCTCTTTTACTACATCTTATTATATATGTTAACTTATTTTTGTATGTTTTATACCGCTGCTCTGCTTCTTTTGTCCTTTTCTTTAGGAAAGCTTTATATAATAAATTTTTCTTTTTACACGCCTTTTGTAGTCCTTTGGTTAACCATGGCTTATCAGCAAATTTGTGTTTAAGCTTTTTTTTTTACTAATGGACAGTTTTTTTCATAAAGAGTGGTTACAATGTTTATAAATGTGCCATAGGCTTCATTTACATCTGATACATAGACTTCTGTCCAGTCTTGCTTCAGCAAGTCCTCTTTAAAAGAACTGATTGCATTTGGTGATTTGTATCTGAACGATTTTGAAATTTTTTTCTGCGTTGGGCCCCGTGTGGCCATGGATAAGTGCAAAGGTTGGCAAGTGGTCACTTATATCATTTATCAATAATCCACTTTCTATTTTCTTATCGATAACATTGACAAACAGGTTGTCAATAAGTGTAGCAGAGTGAGCTGTGATTCTACTGGGATGTGTTATTGTGGGATATAGACTCATGCTGTACATAGAGTTCATGAACTCTGTAACTACATTTTGTTGATGTGGATTTAGTAAATCAATATTGAAATCTCCAAAAATTGCTACCATTTTCTTACTAGTAATATTATTGTACAGCTCTACTAATTTATCTCTGAATGTCTCAATGCAAGTTCCCGGCGTTCTATATATATACAACTTATGATTAGATTTTTTGTTTTATCTTGGTCAATCTCGACAGTGACACATTCCAAGATCCCTGGTAGTGCAAAGGACATTTCATTTACAAGCTTACACCTATACAGGTCATCAATATACAGTGCAACACCACCACCCTTTTTTTGAGATCTGTTAATATGAAACATCTGGTATCCCTCTATTGCCATCAGGGGAGCCTGCTCTTCATTAAGCCAGGTTTCAGAGACTGCAATAGCTGTGAATTTTCTGTCTAGCTGTTGTAAATAGTCCTGAATCTGTGGAAAGTTTTTGTTAAGACTTCTGCTGTTGAAGTGTATTATTGACAGTTTACCATCTAATTGCACTTGACTTTTGAATTGCTTTTCAGTGTAATATTCACAGTGGTTATGAATATTATTGAAAAAGTGGTTATCAGGATCAATATCATTCTCCATCTCTTGTGGTTTATGTTCAGCGTAGTGGCATATTTTCAGAGTTTGAGTTTCCTCACTCTGTGTCAGATGACTTCCTCCAACTGGGGATAATTGATGTCTACTCGAGTCGGTCATAAGTTTTTGTTTATTTTGCTTATTTTTTTTTTAAAGTACTTTGGCATGGTGTATCAAAAGAACTATTCTTATCGTGTGTATGAATATGGATTATCATTGACTCATAATTTTCTTAATCAGTGTTCATCTGTATTTATTTAAGTCAGTAGCATCTCTGATCATTATACTCCTTGCTTGCTCTGGTGTTCCATTTAGTTTAGTTCCATTTAGTTTAATCCAAATTCTAACAATTTTCTACAAAGAGTAAAAATTTTCCTGGAATAAAACTACTCACCAGGTGACAAATTTCACAAAATTTACTTTAATAAATGCAACTCGTCACTATTCAACTGTGCAGACGCAGCAGGTATGATGGCAGCTGTGGTGTAAACTTTGTCACATTTTGACATAACTTTTTTAAAATTACTCACATTTCCATTGTGATTACAGACGAGATGGGAATGACAAAGCCCGACCAGTTATCATCCATCGTGCCATCTTGGGTTCAGTGGAAAGGATGATCGCAATTCTGACCGAGAACTACGCTGGAAAATGGTGAGCTGCTCTAGTGTGGTTACTCTCAGAAAAAACAACCCGTAATTACTGATTATTAGGGATGAGGGGAGAATGTCATCCAGATTCAGAGACACTGGTATCATTAAAAATGATCAATAAGTCACAAATCCAATCTTAGCTTTTTGGGCACCACATTAATAAAAGTCAGATGACGCTACATGTTCACTGTCTGAGGTCACCACAGCAACGGTGTGACTCGTGAGATCTGGCTGGGATGGGAAAACTGCAACATATCATATCACAAGATGGTGATCACATTGAATTGTGGGACTTGTAGTACTTCCCACCACTAGCGATCCTAAAGTGTATAAAGCTGACTGTGGACTCTCCCGTCCTCCAACAGGCCTCTGTGGCTCTCTCCACGTCAGGTGATGTTAGTGCCCGTCAACCCTTCCTGTGAAGATTATGCCAAAAAGGTTCGTCTAACATCATGGCCATGTTGTCTGGTCCTTAATCGCAGAAGTCAACAGTGCTCTTTAAAACTGACTGATTGCCTCTGTGTTCATAAACACGGTTTTTCCTCTTCAGGTGTGTAAGCACTTCACAGAGGCTGGTTTCATGGCCGATGCTGACCTGGACTCCAGTTGTCTCCTGAATAAGAAAATCCGGAACGCTCAGCTGGCCCAGTATAACTTCATTCTAGGTGAGAATGGTTTGGCGCATCAGAGGTGCAGCACTGTGGAAAAGTCACACTAGGGTTCTTATTATGTTAACTAACAACAATCCAAAGTGCAATAAACAAAACTGAATCCCTTCCACAGGTGTATCAGATACAGCCCTACACTACATTTTATCCAGCTTTATGTATGTAAAACCTGGTGATGAATGAGGCAAGATGAGGTAGCATCGAACACACCTTTATTGGTGGCTTGAAACACAGTGGTTACACAGCAGGCACCTGGCGTGTGCATCCGGCGTAAGAGGCCGTGCCATGGCGGCTGGCCCCACTATATAGGGCAGTTGGGTGACATGACAGGAAGTCAACATCACCACACTGCACTTCACAATAAAGTGCCATATAACATTTCCTCACCCCTTCAGAAAGTCCAAAAACCACACACAATCAAACCGACCCCAATCTGGAACCCGAGTTACCCTCTAAAATAACGAAAACTAATGTACTTGACTGGCCTACCACACTCACACAAAACAACCTAAAATAGGACTGGTGGGTGGACTATCACACAGCCTGCACGGCACAGTGGATTATTCTGCCACCAAACTAAACTAGAAGTCTTTATTCAAACTAAAATATCTGCCATGTTCCTAAACTAAACATAATAAAACGCATAACCCCATAAAACACACAAGAACTATAAACAAAGTGCTACCGCACAGTCACTTGAGTGAGAAAGGTGGAACTGGCATGGGGGGGGGCCCAGGGCAGCCCCTCAGCAGTCACGCCCCTGGAGGTAGCAGGCCCCGGAGGTAGCAGGCCCCAGGAGTGATGGCTGATCTTCTGGATGGCGGAGCCCGGATTCCACACCGCCATCACAAACTCCCATCCAGGTTTGCCACCCGGAGCATCCTGGACACGGCATGCCTCATCAAGCTGTCGGACAACCAGAAGCACGCCGCTCCCAACTTTGCCACTATCAGCAGACGTGCTTGATGTTTTGCTGGCGGTCGTCTGGCCCATCTTTTCCATGGTTGTTAATCACCCCGAACCCGAACCAAGTCCATAACCTGAAGTGGAATCGTACTTGGCCCGATGTGCTGCTGCTAAGTATGCGGTAACTCCATGCTCGTCGGTCTGACCCCATCCTCTTCTATAAATGTTGTAGTGTTCACCGTCGTAGCTGCAGACCCCCCCATCCAATTGCGGCCAAGTACCGGAGGCATCTGGTGCTAGCATGGTGTCGCTCATCGGCATGGGTACCGACACTGAGCGAGAACTTGCCGACTTGAAAGTGAGGGTGTCCGTTAGCTCTTCGTACCATTCGCTCCCAGTGTCGTCTGTCTGGGGCGGGTGGGGTGGTTTCTCCCATGGGCTTCTCGGGTAAGACAAACGGCACACCCTGGCATAGTGATTCAAGCGTCCACATCTACTACATCATATTCCTCTTGCCGGGCATTCCTTTGCTTTATGGCGGTGCATCGCGGACACACAACTCCTGCAACGGGAGTTCCCCGGGGCAGACCTTCTACTGGCAGCATTGATTTCCCAGTAGCCTTTGTCCAAACTATCCTTGTTATCAGGGTCTGCAACATTAGCTGAGGCAGGCGGCTCCGGTGACTTCTGTGGCTGGCGCCAATTTAGCTCCACAGCTTGCTTATCAATGGCTTCCAACCGGAAAGCGAGCTCAACTGCTTTAGCTAACGTCAAGTCATTTGGTGCCATTAATAGTCTAGCATGCAGCTCAGTGTTGCACATGTGGTCTGCTAGTTGGTGGCGTACCATCTCATCTTCAAGTGGCTCAAAACAACACTCGTTTGGGCAGCATGGTGGTGCAGTGGTTAGCACTGTTGCCTTACAGCTAGAAGGTTCCTGGTTCAAATCCCCAGGCAGGCAGGGGTTGGAACCTTTCTGTGTGGAGTTTGCATGTTCTCCCTGTGCTGCGTGGGTTTACTCCGGGGGCTCCGGTTTCCCCCCACAATCCAAAGACATGCATGTTAGGTTAATTGGCTGTTCTAAATTGTCCCTAGATATGTTTCCTATAGGCCCTTAGAATAGAGGGTTAGTACTAGTGAAAGCGCTTTGAGTGGTCTTTGTGACTAGAAAAGCGCTATATAAATGTAGGGTAGTTAGTAGTTAGTTAGTTAGCTAGCTGCCTCAAATCAATGACATACTGGCGGATAGGCTCACCTACCCACTGGCGTCTCTGGCAAAAGCAAATTCTCCGAACAGTCACGCTGTCTGGGGTGGAGAAATGTTTAGCTAGCAGTTCCACAATGTCCTCATAAGAGTCCGACACGCTGAGCGTCCGTAGGACCCTCCTGTCTTCAGTGCCCAGGTTGTGGACGAGAAGCGCCTGTGCCCTCACCTTACTGAGCTTCCCGAGGTCCAGCCCTATAATGTACGTTTGATAGGCCTCCAACCAATGCAGCCATGGAACCGGTGGCTCACCCAGGAGCTCAAGGAAGGGACGGAGTGGTGTAATGTACGCCTCCACATGTTAATCCTCAGTCACCAAGTGTTATGTTTGTAAAACCTGTTGATGAATCAGGCAAGATGAGGTAGCGTCAAACACAGCTTTATTGATGGCTTGAACACAGTGGTTACAAAGCAGGCACCTGGCGTAGGCATCGGGCACAAGAGGCCATGCCATGGTGGCTCGCCCCACTATATAGGGCAGTGCGGTGACATGACAGGAAGTCGATGTCACCACACTGCACTTCACAGTAAAGTGCCATATAACAAGCTTGTTAATAAATGTGACTTTTTTTTTTTAATTCATTCTCATAAATTTGTGACTTTACCCCAGAAGTCAGCAACCTGTACTTCACAAAGAGCCACTTTGAGTGATTCATGTCTGTTAGAAAAATTCTTGTAAACCTTCAGTCAAAAACCAGGCTGGATCAGAGTTTCAGCAAATTTAATTACACTGGCCAGTGGAGAACAATACAAAAATAGTCTCAGAGCCTATCCGTGCACCATTCTGACTCAAACAAACATCACTCGGTTCTTTAAGCCCTCCGTTATCTGAAAGGTGGAGGGGCAAATTGTCCATTATGATTGGTCCAGTACATTTGGTCAAAACTTGGTGTACACATTATCTTTTCTCGGGAACCATGACGCTCACTCTGAACCAGTCACACAGGAGCCACACAGACTGGACTAAAAACAAGGTAACTAGTGTAGCTGCAGCCTTGACACTTTTACACAGACTGTGAGACAAAGCAAATACAAATATAAGACAAATATGAAATTTTTCTATCATTCTCCCCCCTTTGATGCCATGCAAGGCATCAGAAAAGAATGGTTTATGGCATCTAAAACCCCATCTGGCAGCTATTGCTAAGCTCCGATGCATTTGTGCGCAACAGATCCTAACTAGCCATTGACGGGGAAAGTCTGCCATCGGCCCTGCTGCTCCAGGCACCGGCTAAACGTTTTAGTCCTTTAGGAGGAGAAATGAAACAATAAACTCATTGATCAGTAAAGAATATCATTAATGGTAAAAACAGTGAAAGCAAAATAATGATAAAATGATAATAAAAAGATATAATAAGGGTATATGTGTGTTATAGTTATGTGTCATTGCAGCTTATATAAAAACCAACATAAAAGATGAAACAAAACAATATAAAACAAAACAGAAAATCATAATAAAGTGTAATGATGTAATGTAAAATTAGAAATAAGAGTAATGTAAAAACAAAAATAAAAACGAAATAAAAGTGAAAGTAATAAAAGTAATGCTTCAAACTTCATAAATGTATTTACAAGTCGTGCATTTCAACTTCACATCGTGATCATGCAACTCCTTTTGGTTTTCTGCATGTCAGGCATTCTTTTACTCTGTACTCTGGTCATGGAGAGACGCCTTGAGCTCACGCTGTTTGTTCATCATCCCCACCATCCCCGGTAACTGCACCACCATGGTACATCACTAAGTCAAACATGAACAAGTCTCATCATCATACTACGGATACAGGGAATGACAGGAAAAGGCCAAAAATAATATCACCAAAATCACTAACAGGTTCATGATGAGACTTCTCCATGAAGAAAGTAACCAACTTAACCAGGTTTGCTCATCAGTAACATTGTCTTTGGCCTCGGCAGCCTGTAAGGCAGTCAGGATGCGTATGGCCGATGCAATCACTTGACCATCTGCATCATTTTCAGGGATAAAAGTACGGCAATAATCTCCTACAATCACACACACACACACACACCCTTGGGTGGCAGTTATTTGATCAAGAACCATTCTACTTTGAGCCAACATAAATCTAATAGCCGTTAATTCCTCATGTATACCAGAAAAAGCAGATAAAGAAAAAATTCACAAATGAGCGTAGTCTGTAACTAGTAGTTTCAATCCATAAGGTGTTTTTAGCCACTCCCACCCAGGGAAACAGTGCATGAAGTACCTTCTACCCTGTTGTTTCTAACTTAAATTCCTTCGGCACATCTGTGCCCCAGATTGCATCATGTGGTGCAAAGGCGACATCTCTCTTCACCCTGCCCACCTGTCCTGCCGTCAATATGATGGTATGGTCATTCACAACTACGGGGGCACACACCCCTCCCCAATTCATGGGCAGTTGTGAGTAAGCACGATGGCCACACAGCCACCCGTCCCCCTGTCACCATATGCGTGCCATGCTTGTAAGAATCACAAATGGCAGCGCTACAGAGCTCCTGCAGGGGGACATTTCCTTCCGGACTTCTAGACTGACAAAAAACATCTTCAGGACGACTTTTGTCCACTTCGTTGGTCCAGCAGGTACAGTAGGTACAGGGGCGAGATGCACTATGCACCGTTGCACACTTAGAAAGCGGTAAGCTGCCCAGAGAGACATTTCCACACCCTTTTAGACAAAAGGAGAAATTCTCCGGCGAGATTAACGCTGTCTTCACCGAGTAAGGGGTGTCATTGTGTCTCCGGTCAGTGGAGTCATAAGCAATGTGACAGGTGTGATTCAAAGTAATGCTTGCTGTACTAATTCTGTACATAGCCTCTTGCAAGAAACAAAAAGAATCTGCATAGAGCCACAAAAAATATCTGGGCCTCTAAACTGGTAAAGCAGCAGAGTTACAAATACAATGGGGCCTGACGACATCAGGATTAAGAGCGTTTTTTTTTTTTCTCCACAAAATTCCATCTTTTTCCAATAAATTTTTATTATCTGTGAAAATTTTGACTTTATCGTGGTTGTTTTTCCAAAAAAAAAATTTTTTCAAATTGAATGAGTTTGTCGAGTAAAGTTGAAGACTTTTTTCAAGTAAATTCTGATATTTTTGGCATAATCTTCTGCTTTTCTCATAAAATTTGAATGAATGATGACTTTATCACTTTTTTTCCAGGTAAAAATGCAATCTTTTTGACATAAAGTTGCAACAGTTTTCAAATAAACGTTTAGCTTTTTTTGAGAACTGATTTTTTTTTTCTTTGTTTTTTCCCCTAAATTTTGAATATTTTTGGCACAAATTTTCAGCAATTCCCATGAATGTATTTTTTTTATTACCTTTCATGAGTAAAACTGCAGGGTTTTTTTTTAATACAATTTTAACATTTTTTTCCACATAAAACTCCATCTTTTTTTTCCGTTATTTTGTGACTTTTTCCACAGAAATGTTGACTTTTTTCTTTTAAATTATAGGCATGTTTTTGCCATAAAATTGCAACATTTTCTCTAAATTTGCAAGATTTTCTGCTTAAAGTTTAAGATTTTCTGGTTGTTTTTAAAATATTTTCTCATGAATGTACAATCCATCCATCCATCTTCTACTGCTTTTCCGGAGGTCCGGGTCGTGGAGGCAGCAGTTCAAGCAGAGAAGCCCAGACTTCCCTCTCCCCAGCCACCTGCTCCAGCTCTTCAGAGAGGATACCAAGGCGTTCCCAGACCAGCTGGGAGACATAGTCTTTCCACCGAGTCCTGGGTCTGCCCCGGGGTCTTCTCCCAGTGGGACGTGTCCGAAACACCTCAAGTGGGAGGCGTCCAGGAGGCATCCTAATCAGATGCCCATACCACCTCAACTGACTCCTTTCAATGTGGAGGAGCAGCGGTTCTACTCTGAGCCTCTCCCGGATGACTGAGCTCCTCACCCTATCTCTGAGGGTGAGTCCAGCAATCCTACAGAGAAAGCTCATTTCAGCTGCTTGTATCCGATCTTGTTCTTTTGGTCATTACGCAAAGCTCGTGACCATAGGTGAGAGTAGGAACGTAGATTGAGTGGTAAATCAACAGCTTTGCCCTAGAACTAAGCTCCCTCTTCACCACAACAGACCGGTACAACGTCCACATCACTGCAGATGCTGCTCCAATCCGTCTGTCAATCTCTCACTCCATTTTCCCCTCACTCATGAACAAGACCCCAAGATACTTAAACTCCTCCACTTGGGGCAGGAGCCTATCCCCAACCCAGAGAGGACAATCCACCTTTTTCCGGCTGAGGACCATGGACTCGGACTTGGAGGTGCTGATTCTCATCCCAGCCGCTTCACACTCAGCGGCAAACCGTCCCAGCAAGAGCTGTAGGTCATTGCTGGATGAAGCGAACAGGACAACATCATCTGCAAACAACAGAGATGAGATCCTGTGGTCACCAAGCACGACACCCTCCATTCCCTGGCTGCGCCTAGAAATCCTGTCCATAAACATTATGAACAGGATCGGTGACAAAGGGCAGCCCTGGCGGAGTCCAACTCTCACTGGGAATGACTCCGACCGAGTGTTGGCAATACGAACCAAACTCTCACAACGGTCGTACGGAGAATGTACAACCCTTTATCTTGAAAATTCATTGCATCTTTGTGAGTTTTTTTTAAGGCCTCACGGAGCCACTGGCTATGAGAAAAGAGCCACATGTTGCAGACCTCTGCTTTACCCCCAGTGTAATTTTTAAAAACTTTTTTACCCACTCCTTGTGAATTTTCCACTTCTTCTTTCTCCTGTAACTTTGCCCCCCCCCCCATTTTTGTAAATTTTTGAACCCCCATTACTTCAGCCTTTTTACCCCTCAGCCGCTAAAGGCTGGAGGGGTATTGTCACCCCACCGGGTGGCGTTGGTGGCGGCAAATGAGTAAAGCTAGGGTCACCAAATTTTGTACACATGTTCACCTTGACCTCTGCCTATGGTTTTGTGATTGCAGGGTCAAGGTCAGAATGCCATAAAAACTACTTCTCAACAACAAACAGAGGCTGAGAGGTACCTCAGTGTTGGAAGTTATTTTTATCAAAGGTCAATTCCCCAGTTAACCCCACCAGTTAAAATGTTGAAAAATGATTCAGTAAACAGATATATTTAAAAAACAGGGCAGTGCGGTGACATGACAGGAAGTCGACGTCACCACACTGCACTTCACAATAAAGTGCCATATAACAAGCTTGTTAATAAATGTGACTTTTTTTTTTAACTCATTCTCGTAAATTTGTGACTTTACCCCAGAGGTCAGCAACCTGTACTTCACAAAGTGTCACTTTGAGTGATTCATGTCTGTTAGACAAATTCTTGTAAACCTTCAATCAAAAACCAGGCTGGATCAGAGTTTCAGCAAATTTAATTACACTGGCCAGTGGAGAACAATACAAAAATAGTCTCAGAGCCTATTTGCGCACCAAAACGTATGGTTGTCTATGCCTTAGAACAACTTTTAAACCCGTTTAGAGTGTCAGCCCGTCCTTAAAAACGGCAGTCTGACTGTGACGTCACCGGAGGCATCACTACCTGGTCATTGTCAGTAATGAAAATATGAAGTAGTTTAGCCTCTGAGGAAAGGGAAAGTATCAGTCTGGGTTCAACTGAAGGACCACAGGGTTATAATTATGAACCCATTAGACATCAGAGAGACCAGGAGCAGAGAAGGATTAGGAGAAATAGAAACCATCAGCCAGAAATTAATATGTGGTGTGAGGGAAACCAGTGGAGAACCACACAGCTGTTATGGTGAGTTGATTAGCTTGTGATTTTTTGTTGGTTTATAATTAATAGTATGGAAAAAAATCTTTAAATTTATTACATATAGTATGTGACAACTTTATTTGTTGCTCACTACTCTAAACTTGTAGTGAGCTTTAATCTGCAGTCAGACTCCCATTAATATTGCACCTGGTTATTATTATCGTCAGTTGGTATTTAGTCAACATTAAAAGTGGTATTACTGAGCTGGGGGGAAATTCTGATATCATTCACATGCAGTGGTGTGAAAAAGTGTTTGTCCCCTTCCTTAGTTCTCGTTTTTTTGTATGTTTGTCACACTTAAATGTTTCAGATCATCAAACAAATTTAAATATTAGACAAAGATAACACGAGTAAACACAAAATGCAGTTTTTAAATGAAGGTGTTTATTGTTAAGGGGAAAAAAAATCCAAACCTACATGGCCCTGTGTGGAAAAGGGATTGCCCCGTAAACCTAATAACTGGTTGGGCCACCCTCAGCAGCAAAAACTGCAATCAAGCATTTCTGATAACTGGCAATGAGTCTTTTACAACGCTGTGGAGGAATTTTGTCCCACTCATCTTTGCAGAATTGTTGTAATTCAGCCACATTGGAGGGTTTTTGAACATGAACTGCCTTTTTAAGGTCATGCCACAGCATCTCAATCAGAGTCAAACAAGATTAGTAGGTGGTCAGTCAGTAATGGTTTTAAATTTTCAAAAACAAAAACTGTCTGCATACACTTTTGCCTGCTGCGGTCTCTTCACCTCGACCCTGAGCTTTTCATAGATCGAGAAGCTGTCAAGGTGGTAAAAGAAACCAAATTCCTTGGACTTATTTTTGATAATAAGTTGTCTTTTATTCCACATATAAAATTTCTACGAATCAGATGTTTTAAAGTCCTTGATATTATTAAAGTTTTGGCTAAAACTAAATGGGGTGCAGACTCTACTGTGCTGCGGCTCTATAGACCACTTGTAAGATCTCGATTAGAGTATGGGAGCATAGTTTATGGATCAGCAAGGAAAACATACATCAGGATGCGGGAAACTGTCCATCACCAAGGGCCAAGGCTTGCCTTGGGGGCTTTCAGAACCTCTCCTGTTAAAAGTTTGTATGTTGAAGCAAACAAGCCTTCACTTCAAAACAGGCGCCTGAAATTGGCTCTCCAGTATATGTTTAAACTTAAGCTGTCCATAGAAATCCAGCCTACTCTGCAGTTTTTCACCCTCGAGTTTTGCAGATGTATAATGTCAGACCTACAGTTAGGCTCAGAAATATTTGGACAGTGACACAATCTTCATGATTTGGGCTCTGCATGCCACCACATTGGATTTGAAATGAAACAACTACAACGGAATTGAAGTGCAGACTTTAAGGTTTAATTCAAGGGGTTGAACAAAAATATATGATTAAACATGTAGAAATTGTAGCTATTTTTATACAAACGCTCCTCATTTCAGGGGCTCAAAAGTAATTGGACAAATAAACATAACCCTAAGTAAAATGTTGCTTTTCAATATTTTGTTGAGAATCCTTTGCAGGCAATGACTGCCTGAAGTCTGGAACCCATGGACATCACCAAACGCTGGGTTTCCTCCTTTGTGATGCTCTGCCTGGCCTTTACTGCAGCTGTCTTCAGTTGTTGCTTGTTTGTGGGTCTTTCTGCCTTAAGTTTTGTCTTGAGCAAGTGAAATGCATGCTCAATTGGCTTGAGATCTGGCGATTGACTCGGCCATTGCAGAATATTCCACTTCTTTGCTTTAAAAAACTCCTGGGTTGCTTTTGCAGTATGTTTTGGATCATTGTCCATCTGTACTGTGAAGCGCTGTCCAGTCAACTTTGCTGCATTTGGCTGAATCTGAGCAGAAAGTATATCCCTATACACTTCAGAATTCATCCGGCTGCTTCTGTCTTTTGTCACATCATCAGTAAACACAAGTGACCCAGTGCCATTGGAAGCCATGCATGCCCATGCCATCACACTGCCTCCACCATGTTTTACAGAAGATGTGGTGTGCTTTGGATCATGAGCTGTTCCAATTCTTCTCCAAAGTTTCTTCTTCCCATCATTCTGGTACAGGTTAATCTTAGTCTCATCTGTCCAAAGAATGCTGTTCCAGAACTGGGCTGGCTTCTTCAGGTGTTTTTTGGCAAAGTCAATTCTGGCCTTTCTATTTTTGAGGCTGATTAACGGTTTGCACCTTGTGGTGAATCCTTTGTATTTACTCTCATGAAGTCTTCTCTTTATGGTAGACTTAGATACTGATACACCTACTTCCTGGAGAGTGTTCTTCACTTGAGAGGATGTTGTGAAGGGGTTGTTCTTCACCATGGAAAGGATTCTGCGACCATCCACACTTTGTCTTCTGTGGACGTCCAGGCCTTTTTGAGTTCCCAAACTCACCAGTGCACTCTTTTTTCTCAGAATGTACCTGTTACATATGGCGAGAGCCATACAATGAGAGCCGAGGGCAGACCAGTGAGTTTGCGTTATTTATTGTGATAAGGGGAAAGGAACAAAGGAACAGGGCCTCGTGGGGCCAAAACACCAACAATGACAAGGGTAGCACTTACACATGATGCAGGATGATAGGAGGGTTGCTGGGGCCGGACGTAGGGGTTCCAGCCTTACCCACGCCAGAGAAGAGCGTGGATAATCATGTGCGAGGTCACAGCCCCGAATGATTGGAGCTGCTCCCTTTTGTAATGGTTGACAGTGTCTCAGCTGATGAGGTAATTGGGCTCCAGCTGTCCCGTAGAGCTTGACAGCTGGGAGTCCGCTGAGACGCTGTCAAAATAAGAGCCGGTCAGAATGGCCCGTGACATTACCCCCCCCTCCATGCCGGGCTCAGAACGGCCAGTAACACCCAAGCCCCCCCACCCACCCACCCACCTAGGGTGGGCGGAAGGGGCACAGGCCAGGAGGGAGAGAATCAGAAAAAGGAAATACATTAGCACATATCAATTGAACAATACAGAGTATGAGGGGAACAACAAAAAAACCCACAATACTCCATAGGCAACCATAAGTGAAGGGCAGGGAAAAAAAAACCAAAACACTAACTATGCAGAGGATAAACGCGACAATGAGAACGGGGTACAAGGGAAAAACCACAATACTTCACAGACAATAATAAAGTACAGACAGATTCAAAGCAAAACAACCCCGGAGACCATAAAATGAGAGGAGAGACTCCTAATGGCGAAATGTAACAAATACAGGCATCCCTCAAACAGGAGGGGATGAGAGGAAGTAAAAAAAAACACGCTAAACGCGAAGCAATAATAGGGGATCACATGGCTGCACCCACCCAAAAACACAAGATTAAGCACAGCAAGCAATTATAGAGTATTACATGGCTGCACCCACCCTCTCAACAGTCCAGGCAGGGCGAAAAAAAAAAGTATGTACTGAAATCCAATGGCACACACAATTTGTAGCACTGCATACATTCATGCATGACCATACCCTTTTTTAAGTGCTTGGCAATTTCTTTAAAACACAAGATTAAGCCCAGCAGAGAAAATTCAGTTCGGGAGGTCTCCCCGCACCCAGCATCCAAACCGCCAACAGGGGTGAAGGGAAAAGTTCAGGCGGCCTACCCGAATCCCAGGCCAGAAAACACAGTCTCTCGGGCGGCCGAACCAGATCGCCGAACAGGAAGTCCAATGGGTCGGGCGGCCGCCTAACGAGCCGAATGGGCACGCAAACCCTCAGGCGGCCGACCCGCATCGCTCAACCACCAGGCCCGTAGGGGAGAGAGAGGCAACGGCTTCCCTGTGGAGGAAGATAACGAGGGAGAGCCGGGCCAAAAGTGAGAGGTCCAATGGGCCCTAGTGGAGGAAGCTTGGGGGAAAGAAGAAGATGAGCCGGTCCAATGTCCGATGGCAGGGGATCAGCAGCTCCCTCACCGGACCTGAACATCGCTGGTGCCGAATCCACATTGGGCCCCGATTGGGCCGCGGAAGAACCCACGTCGGACCCCGATTGGGCCACGGAAGAACCCACGTCGGACCCCGATTGGGCCGCGGAAGAACCCACGTCGGACCCCGATTGGGCCACTGTAGAACTCACGTCGGACCCCGACTGGGTCTCTGTAGAACTCATGTCGGACCCCGACTGGGTCGGCGCCGCACCAGAACCGACCTCCGATCTCGAACCAGGAACCTCTGGCACCGCAGGCGATGGCAGCTCCTCGCCGGCGACCCTGGGAGAAGGCTCAGGAGAGAGAGAAGAACCGGGATTAGGATTACCGGCAGCGCCAGAACCCGGCGAGACAAGCTCGGACGCAGCGGACGGCTGCACCTGGCTCGTCTCCCCGAGAGGCAGGCTAAAGTGCTCCAAAATGAGAAGGAGAAAAATAAGGTAGAGCACTTGCCTGATCTCGGGTTCTGACGCCGTCCAGGACTGCGAAGATCCAGGTTCAAGCGTCAGGAGGTCGTCCTCAGGCTCCCACTCAGCTGCGTTGGGCTCCGCAGCTGGCATGATGGTGTGCGCAGCTTGTGAGTTCTCCAGCACCGGTACCCACGCCGATGGCCCACACGGCGTGGTGGCAGGAGAACTTCGTCCTGCCGGATCAGACCACTCCTCCGAGGAGACCCGGGGACGCTTCGTCGTCGGCGCAGGTTCCACGTTGCAGTCCGCTCTCCTCCTCCGCCCACGGCATGGCTGCGGAACCGGAACCAGGCTCTCCAGAACCGCAGGGACCCTCCTCATCCCACGACGTTAGCCTGACGTCGAGGACCGTTCAGCGGAGGGAGACACAGAGGATGCAGGATTGATAATTACAGCCACAGCGGGTGGTGGGAGCTCGGGGAGCTGCGGACCCCGAACTCCACCTCCAGGAGATTGACAAAGCAAATCACAGCAAGTGAGTGAACTAACTTGGACTTGCCTGTCTCCTGGAGGCTGGGTGGTGACCGCTGTGGCGGACGTTGTTCCTCCCTTCTCCCGCCCGATCGTAATGGAGGACCCCCTGGGAGGACGTCGGGGAATCGCTCGCAATGGTTCCGGGGTGGAGCTCGCCAAGACAGGACTCTGGGTACACACAGCAGCTGGGAGGTGCGTCGAGGAGGAGACAGCCGAGATGAGCCGGGCCCGAAACGCTGGAGTAACAGCGGGGGAGGATGGCTCGGGAGACGAGGCTGCGGGATTTCCCCTCTGATGAGGCGCGGGAATGACAGCTGTGTGGGGAGTTGAGACCTTGCGGCGGGCCGGAACAGGATCCGGACGGGATTCATGCTGAGGTCGGCGACCAGTGTGATGACGGCTACTTGCAGAGAGCGAGGCGAAGGTAAGGTTCGGGAATCGCTGCTCCTGAGCCGAGACCGAGGTGAGGAGGTCGGTGAACTCCGGGAAGTCCCTTAGCCCAGGATTCCTCTCCACCAGTCTGACTGCCGCCGTCATATGATCGAAAGTCAAAGAAGGACTTGTTGCTGAACGAACCACTGCCACGTGATTCCAGATGGAAGCAGCTGCGTGCTGGAGCTTCTCCAGGGGATTCCTGAATGACGCAGCTCTCTGGTGGGAATCACCCTTGGGCAGAGCGAAGTCGTGGACCGGAGTGGAGGCAGGAATGGAATCCGGGCGTGAGGAGCGGGGACGCCTCCTCTTCGGCTTCATGCCGGGATTTCCCTCCAGCCCACGGAGAGTCTTGCGCTGCGCGGCGAGTTCAGCCCTCCTCACACTGCCTTCGGGGTGGTCGGCGTAATGAGAGATTATTCAGAAGGACCTCAGCATAGTCTAGGTGCCAGCGAAACAGGTTTGGGTCGTCGTCGAGGCTAGCGGCGAAGAGCGTCCCGTCGACATACTCCAGGGCTCTAGCTAGCTCGTTGCCCAAGCGCCGAGCACGGTTCCTGGGAGTCAGCATACTCCCAGCGTTGATACCCAGACCGGGAAGAACAAAGTCCAAAACAGCAAACTCACGGCCGCCGGCAACTCAATTGGCTGTGACCTACTGTTACGTATGGCTCTCGCGAGCCATACAATGAGAGCCGAGGGCAGACCAGTGAGTTTGCATTATTTATTGTGATAAGGGGAAAGGAACAAAGGAACAGGGCCTCGTGGGGCCAAAACACCAACAATGGCAAGGGTAACACTTACACACGATGCAGGATGATAGGAGGGTTGCTGGCGCCGGACGTAGGGGTTCCAGCCTTACCCACGCCAGAGAAGAGCGTGGATAATCATGTGCGAGGTCACAGCCCCGAATGATCGGAGCTGCTCCCTTTTGTAATGGTTGACAGCGTCTCAGCTGATGAGGTAATTGGGCTCCAGCTGTCCCGTAGAGCTTGACAGCTGAGAGCCCGCTGAGACGCTGTCAAAATAAGAGCCGGTCAGAACGGCCCGTGACAGTACCAAACTGTTGATTTGGCCACTCCTAACATTTCTGCTATCTCTCTGATGGATTTCTTCTTTTTTTTCAGCCTCAGGATGGTCTGTTTCACCTCCATTGAGAGCTCCTTTGACTGCATGTTGTGTGTTCACAGCAACAGCTTCCAAATGCAAACGCCACACCTGGAATCAACTCCAGACCTTTTAACTGCTTAATTGATGACAGGTTAATGAGGGAAGAGCCCATGCAGCCTTGTTATTTTTTTTGCAGCCTTCTGAGTCAATTGTCCAATTACTTTTGGTCCCTTGAAAAAGAGGCGGCTATGTATTAAAGAGCTGTAATTCCTAAACCCTTGCTCCAATTTGGATGTGAATACTCTCAAATTACAGCTGAGAGTCTGCACTTTAACCTCTTGCACTCCGGGATACCGCAGGTGGTCACGTCTCTGCGTCCTAGTGCGCCCTCGTGCACACTGAAAAAAAAAAGAAGCTGCATTTCCATTCTTCCACTACAGACACAGCCGCGAACAGAAAGCCAAAGGAGTGCTTTGATTGGTTTAGATTTGATTGACCTCTCATTCGACTAATAAGAGCCTTGAATTGGGTTTCTGAAACCTTGAAGAACCAATGACTGAAAACCTAGCAAGAAGGACCCGCCTACCAACGGCTGCGAATACAACGAACCAATTGAAGCAGAGAAGTTCGACGATTGAAAGCGTGCGTCCCGTGCATAAAATCTGTTTTGTGTAAGCCGCTGTGTGTAACGGTAGCGTTCGCCAGTCTTTTTATTACTACTGTTCTTATTTGTTTTGAAAAATCGTTTGCCAAAACCGCAATCATGGAAGCCCAAAACTGCAATAATGGAATCATGGTTTGACCGGGTCGCGTGACCAGAACCACGAGTCGTAACAAGCGGACCAGCTTCATGTTCGTCTGACATTGAGGAACAGATGTTCGCCAGCGACACTGCTGTTGTGGACAGGTAAGTGTTATAAGCTAAATTATTCTTTATCACTGAAAATAGTAATCAAAATGACTTTTGACCGATCGGTAAATTACAACTGTGCGTCATCGCCACATGACGGACCGTGCGCCGCGGTCCTCTGTAGCGGGGGGGGGGGGGTGTTATCCTCTACATTGCAGATATTTTAGTGTAATTTTTATTACACTGTAGGTTATTTTTTCTTGTAAAAAAAAGGCCACACATTTTTTACATGGCATGCTTCTTTGTGTGTGGGGGGCTTGTTTGTTCATTCATTCATTCATGAATGAATAAACAACCCCCCCCCCACACACACACACACAGCCCTGAGTGTCACCTTTCATTAGAGCCCAAGATCAAGCTTCTATATTGAATCATTCAAAAGTTAGTCGTTTTTCCAAACTGTGCCATTTGGCACAATTTGGCACAGTTCAAAAATGCCTGGGAACAACCTATGAAGAAAGCTGTGTAATATATTCATTTTCTGTGGTATTGTTACAAAATTTTGACCTTAGCTGGATAACACTTGGTTCTACATTCTGTTGCATTTTCCAGCCCGTATCTGACAGCTGTGTGTTATTTGCAAGCATTTGTATCCAAAAAAACACCCAGGCAAACTTTATTTTCTTCAAGTTCAGTATGTTTAGATGAGTGTTACTCAGTGGCAGGAGCACTTAGAGAGATTATGACTGTTTTGCCAAAAAATTCAAAGTGTTTTCTTTTAAATGAGACCAACCCCATGAAGATGCTGCAAAGGGTTGAAGAACAGCTTTTGATTTACTTTGAGTACGTTATTTTTAGGCGTTTTTAGGGAAATTGACGAGAGTGCAAGGGGTTAAGCCCATATTGATTATATAATTGTATCCTGAATATGTTTTCGTAAACAGCTAAAATAAAACTTGTGTCACTATCCAAATATTTTTGGGCCTAACTGTAAGAGCATCACTCCTTTTGGACTTCGTATAGAACCTCACCTGGTTAAATTAAACCCTGATATGAGCAACGTAACACAGATACAGTTTTGTCCCATTCCTCCATAGAGTTTGAGGAAACCCAATATCATTCTGGATCTGAGCCAAAACAAAAAGAAAGACACTCACCCAAATGTGTACCAGCAGCAGATCTTGGACATAAAATGCCATTTTCCTCACCATATTTCCATATACTTGGATGGATCTAAAGTAGATGGCTCAGTCTCTACTACAGTTGTTACTGGGCACAATCAGCATGGTCTGCAGATTCCCAAACGATGTTCAATTTTTACAGCAGAAGCTCGTGCTTTGCTTCTAGCATTGGAACACATTGAGAGAACCAAACAACAGAGCTCCTTAATTTTTACTGACTCCAGATCCTGTCTTCAGGCGCTTGGGTTTTTAAAGACTGATCACCCCATTATTGTCCGGATTTTAGAGAAATTAGGTTTTTTACAGAAACATAATTTTAATATCATCTTCTGTTGGATCCCAGCCATGTTGGCCTGTCAGGTAATGAGCAGGCAGACAGTGCTGCCAAGGGAGCCCTTACCCAAGAAGTCACTCAGTGCCAGATCCCAGCCTCAGACCTCAGGCTTCTAATAACCTCCTGTATTTTAAATAAGTGGCAGACTGAATGGGACACGTGTACTGCAAATAAACTGCATTATATTAAGCTTGCCATAAGCCATAGACACTTGCATCACTTTCAGAACCGACATGATGAGGTAGTGTTCACTAGACTAGATGCTGTATTGGCCACTCGAGGCTTATGCACAGCTTTTTATTAAAAGGTGAAGCCTCACCATCTTGTCAGTTTTGCGGAGGTTTTGTTTTTTTTTTTTATCAATAAAGCACATTTTACTTGACTGTCCTGCTCTCATGACAGCAAGACAACGTTTTTATACTCAAAAAATCACAAGGATATTTTTAATAAGGCACCACCAAAGAAAATTTTAGGGTTTTTAGCACATGTGCATCTGAAGCATCTTATTTAATTTTCTATTTTATTGTATCTACATATGTATCTCACTGATTTATTCTTTCATTTATAATACGGTCTCTATATAATTTTTAACTCAATTTTCTTATTAGTTCTAATTTTGCCATGAAATAGCCATAGATGCTGACATGACACTAAACAAGAACACTTACTCAATCAGATTCAGGTCAGGACTTGACTAGGCCACTCCAAAGTCTTCATTTTGTTTTTCTTAAGCCATTCAGAGGTGGACTTGCTAGTGTGTTTTGGATCATTGTACTGCTGCAGAACCCAAATGCGCTTCAGCTTGAGGTCATGAACAGATGGCCGGACATTCTCCTTCAGGATTTTTTGGTAGACAGCAGAATTCATGGTTCCATTTACCACAGCAAGTCTTCCAGGTCCTGAAGCAGCAAAACAGTCCCAGACCATCACACTACCACCACCATATTTTACTGTTGTATGATGTTCCTTTTCTGAAATGCTGTGTTACTTTTACGCCAGATGTAATAGGACACACACCTTCCAAAAAGTTCAACTTTTCTCTCTTCAGTCCACAGAGTATTTTCCCAGAAGTCTTGGGGATCATCAAGATGCTTTCTGGCAAAACTGAAACGAGCCTTTATGTTCTTTTTTCTTAGCAGTGGTTTTTGTCTTGGAACTCTGCCATGCAGACCATTTTTGCCCAGTCTCTTACTTATGGTGGAGTCATGAACACTGACCTTAACTGAGGCAAGTGAGGCCTGCAGTTCTTTGGATGTTGTTGTGGGGTCTTTTGTGACCTCTTGGATGAGTCGTCGCTGCGCTCTTGGGGTAATTTTGGTCGGCCAGCCACTCCTGGGAAGGTTCACCACTGTTCCATGTTTTCACCATTTGTGGATAATGGCTCTCACTGTGGTTTGCTGGAGTCCCAAAGCTTTAGAAATGGCTTTATAACCTTTTCTAGACTGATAGATATCAATTTTATTTCTCATTTGTTCCTGAATTTCTTTGGATCGCAGCATGATGTCTAGCTTTTGAGGGTCTTTTGGTCTACTTCACTTTGTCAGGCAGGTCCTATTTAAGTGATTTCTTGATTGAGAGCAGGTGTGGCAGTAATCAGGCCCGGGTGTGGCTAGAGAAATTGAACTCAGCTTTCCAAAGATATGAACCACAGCTAATTTATGTTAAGTTAACCACATGTTAAGTTAACCACAGTTAATTTATGTTTTAACAGGGGGGAGGGACAATCACTTTTTCACACAGGACCATGTAGGTTTGGTTTTTGTTTTACCCCTAATAAACACCTTCATGTAAAAACTGCATTTTGTGTTTACTGGTGTTATGTGTCTAATATTTAAATTTGTTTGATTATCTGAAACATTTAAGTGTGACAAACATACAAAAGAATGAGAAATTAGGAAAGGGGCAAACACTTTTTCACACCACTGTACTTGCTTCATCTGTGGCCGATAAATACCCAATCCCTCCTTTAGTTTTACCGATCTGCGGTGTTCTGTCTGTCCATTGGAAAAACCATTAAGAGTCTGAACTATTAGCATCTTTAGCTGCTGCACTCCTGCTTTTTCACTAATTTTCTTTTCCTTTTGTGTCCAGCAAACATCATAGTTTTAGTCTTCATAATGTCCTGTATTTTTTTCACATTTTAGATAATGTAAAACTGAAGAAAAAAGGCTGTATGTGAGCAGGAGTGGCTGTGGTTGTCCGACACTCAGAGTTCCTCCATGTGGAAATTGGAGTTTCTGCTTGTAACAAAATTAAAGGGAAAATGTCCAGATGACATCCCCCTTATGTTACACAATATGACACATTTTGGGAAAATAAAGAGCTGTTTTAGGAGCAGAGCTGAAAATTTACACTTCAGATCACAATTTTTGCCTTTAGGTGTTGTAAATCGAAATTAAACCAGTACTAAATGTCTGCTTCCAAGACACATCACCTGACTTCTTGTGATCCCTCAGTGAACCTGAATTTGCCCCCCCCCCCAGTCTATTCCAGAAGTCGTTTTCCTTGAAAACTTTTGTAGTACTTTAGAGTAAACTGCAGTTTTTCGTGGTTAACTGAGATGTTGTTACAATTATCTTGGAGAATTTGCCACAGTTGTTTTGAAAATTTGTGGATTTTTCACTGAAAGTCCTCCAGTTCCTTCATGTAATCCAGACTGATTCAGTGATCAGAACTGTGGGGGCCAGGCCATCTGTTGCAGAATATCTTGATCTTTTTGTTGAGGAAGACTGTTCTTCATCACTCTGGCTGTGTGTTGGGGATTGTTGTCTTGTTGCAAAAGGAATTTGGAAAGATTCTGATGTTGTGTAATGTATTCTAAACACTAGATGACTGTGCTCTTCTGCACATTTAAGTGGGTTGTCTCACAACATTTCCTGTTTTTGAAAGCCATTTTAGCCTGAAATCAAATTTGCATATTATTCTTCTGAACTGCTGTTGGGTTTATCTGCTTAAAATGTTTTTATTATGGGTTATCCACTGCTAAATGTGCATCTGTTCTTGGATATAATTACACTGAATGATGCTTGTTTTTTTCTGTCAAAGCACCAATCAGGACTGCATTTGTCACAGAAATGCACAAACCTTGAGAGCAGTTTTGCTTGGAAATAAGTTCTTTTTAAATAATTGCATCACACCCCCCCCCAAAAAAACCCAAAACAAAACATGGAGCTGTTAAGTTATTAATGCTGTTTTATGTTTAATACAGGGTCTCTACTCTAGCTTTTATTTTGGTGGTACAAGAAAGTTACCTGTGTGACAGGGAAGAAGGCCCTGTTGGTTTTTCTGCAATAGCAGTGTTGAATAAAGCAGCATTCTGCTAAATAACCGTCGTGGTTATTTTTCAAAGTAAACATTGGTAGCAGAGGATGGTTTCCAACTACAGAGTACCCCCAAGCTTCGACGAGAAGAAGCTTTAGGAAAGTTAGAAAAATGAAGTTACAATTTGGACCAGAGCTACTAAACTTGACGAGAAGCAAGCCTTCGCCGTGGTTTTGGCACCGTCAGGAACAGCGAGGGAGGCTGGAATGGAAATACCGGAAGATGACTTGAATAAAGACAACGGTATGGAAACTTTGTTAGCAAAACTTGACAGTTTGTTCCTTAAAGAGGAAAAGAACCAGATTTATGAAGCCTATTCACATTTTGACCAAATAAGTAGAGGCTGTAACGTGTCCATGGTGGACTATATAATTGACTTTGAGCAGTGCTATTCACGAATGCGCAAATACAAGATGGAGTTACCCAACGCAGTTTTAGCTTTTAAGCTGCTTGACACCACGTGTTTGGATGAGAAGGATCGTCACCTAGCACTGACAGCGTGCATGGAGCCAACATATTCCTCAATGAAGTCAGCTTTGAAGAGGATATTTAGTGGGAAAACGGCAGTCTCCAGCATGGGAATTAATCAAGACACCGCTTGTATGACGAAGCAGAAACACCAGGGAGGCAAAGTGTGGCCACAGAAGCCGCAGCAGCTGCAGAGAGCACTGCTGCCTGGGAGTAAACCCGCAGGATAAGTATGGGCGCAGATCAAAGTGTGCAGTCTGTCAGTCAACCTTTCACTGGGCTAAGGACTGTCCCTACAAAGGTGAGCAAGTGAAGTTGACTGAAGAGAGCAGCAAGGAGGAAGTAGAGGAGTGTAATATCACTCTTTTCACTAGAGTCACCCACTGAAGCCGAAATCTTAATGACAGTGTTTTGGATCAGCAATTACTAGTACAGTATATACCTGTGCATACCTGTCCATGCCCGTAGAAGCCAAGTATAAGCAAGTATTTCTGCATGCTCATTGCTGAAGGGTCTCCTCCTGTCTCAGACGGCTGTGTTGTTCAGTCATGCCTGTGGCGTACTGCTGGAACCTGAGGTGTTTCATGTTCACGGCATCTTTTCTGACGTGCAGCAGTTCTCATTCTGTTGCTCTCCATCTGGTGGGTCTTCTTTTTCTTCATTCAGACCACTGGTTGAGGGATAGGTGCATCGTTATTCCAGTTCATGGGCAGGATCATGAAAATAGATCTGAGCAAAAAGTGGCTTTCGACCCTGTTCAGGAAGGCCCGTGCATGCCCGTAGAAACCAAGAAACCGGAGCACCTGGAGAAAATTTGCGCTTTGCTTGGCATTTTACATATTTGTAGTGGAGACTGGCATTCTTCAAGGTTACACATTTTTACTGTGTCAGCACCTCTTTAAAAACGACATTGCTGAGAAAGCGACGCTTTTGCTTAGTTTCTTCATCTTGAGCAACAATACGAAGGCTGCTTGATCTGGCAACTCTGCTCGCGGCAACGTAGAATTGGCCATGGCTGCAGAAATCTGTTGTGCAGAAAACATGAACGTGCTGTAAAGGCTGGCCCTGTGACTTATTCACCTTGCAATTTTGAGCCATATGACATCATAAAGACACATTAGTCTAGGCATCGTGAGTGATAGTCTATATGACGTCATAAAGAAACATTTGTCTATGTGCCGTCATATA
This sequence comes from Pholidichthys leucotaenia, assembly GCA_020510985.1. NCBI lineage: Eukaryota > Metazoa > Chordata > Actinopteri > Cichliformes > Pholidichthyidae > Pholidichthys > Pholidichthys leucotaenia. The sequence continues at coordinate 412,222,267 of CM035837.1, forward strand.
GACATATCTTTATGATGGCATCGCGAGTCCTATGATGACTGAGTTCATAGGACGTCCTGTGATGTTCAGGCAAAGATCATAGGCCATCCTATGATGTCCTATAAACGTGACAGACACACACACAGACACAACATAAAAATCACACAAAATATGCCCTGCCATCTGGGGCTGTTTGCCCCTGCTTGTTACTTCTTCTCCTGCCTGTCACTGTTCTGTGTTATGTTGCTTACCTGTGTCTATATACAGTATACTGTATGTCTTGTAGGGAGTCATGTGCTCTGTCTGTGTGCCGTCATATAGACATCATCTGGCGGGTCGTCTTTTTCTTCGTTCAGACCACTGAAGGGTCTCCTCCTGTCTCAGATGGCTGTGTTGTTCACAGTCATGCCTGCAGCGTACTGGTGGAACCTGAGGTGTTTCATGTTCACGGCATCCTTTCTGATGTGCAGCAGTTCTCCTCATTCTATTGCTCTCCATCTGGTGGGTCTTCTTCTTCCACTGAAGGGTCTCCTCCTGTCTCAGACTGCTGTGTTGTTCACAGTACGCCTTCTGACCACTGGTTGAGGGATAGGTGCGTCGTAATTCCAGTTCATGGGCACAATCCTGAAAAAGTGGTTTTCGACCCTGTTCAGGAAGGCCCGTTCATGCCCGTAGAAACCAAGAAACCAGAGCACCTGGAGAAAAGCAGCACTTAGCATTTTACACATTTGTAGTGTAGACTGGCAAAGTTACACATTTGCTGTCATGTAGGCATGCCCAGTCGTCCTATGATGCCTGAGTTCATAAGACGCGCTTTGATGATGAGGCAGAGATCATAGGCCATCCTATGATGTCCTAGAAATGTGTTTTAAAGTGTCATACCCTATGCTGGTGAAGGGTGTCCTCCTGGGTGTGCGATGTACTGCTGGAACCTCAGGTGTTTCATCTTCATGGCATCTTTTCTGACGTGCAGCAGTTGTCATTTATTGCTCTCCATCTGGTGGGTCTTCTTCTTCTTCGTTGAGACCACTGGTTGAGGGATAGGTGCGTCGTAATTCTAGTTCATGGACAGGATCATGAAAATAGATCTGTGCAAAAAGAGGCTTTCCAGCATGGACTCACTGTATATGACATCATAAAGACATGAAGGCAGCCTTGATGTATATGACATCATAAAGACATGAAGGCAGCCTTGATGTATAGGATATCATAAAGACATATTTGTCTATGTGCCGTGAGCTTGATGTGTATGACATCATATTGACACATTTGTCTATGTGCCATCATCTAGGCATCGCGAGCCGTCCTATGATGCCTGAGTTCATGATCTATATGACATCATAAAGACACATTTGTCTATGTGTCCTATGATGCCTGAGTTCAAAGACACATGGTCTATATGACATCAAGACACATTTGTCTGTGTCCTATGATTCCTGAGTTCATAGGACGTCCTATAATGTTCAGGCAGAGATCATAGGCTGTCCTATGATGTCCTATGAAGCGTGACAGACACACAGATTTCTTGCTTTTATAGAGTGATGATGATATATACTGCACACACAAGGACTGCTGAATAACTATATCACTACAATGAGCGTCAGTTGCAAAATCACAAAATCACAGCAATAGATGGTTTAGATTTGGTGGTGGACAAATGGTGCATTTGACAGAGAAGCTGAAAATTCCTGCAAAAGTGGGTCAGAACAAATGCCATATTGAAAGTGAAGTTGTGCCAGCCATTATTCCACTGCTTTTGAGTAAGGCTTCGATGAAAAGAGCAGAACAATATTTGACATGGAAAATGACAGAGCAACAATGTTCAACAAGCCAGTGGGTTAGAATTCACAAGCTCTGGTCATTATTGTGTGAATTTTGTGGATGACAAAAATAAAGGCACCCAACAACATGCTCATGTTTTAACCACAGAGGATGACCTTTTTGAGGATGTAATCTTCACACTATCTGAAGAAATGAGTCCTGCAGCAAAGTATGACATTCTGCTAAGACTTCAGACAGTTTGGCCATGCCTCTGCAAAGAAATTACAGAGGCTTCTGAGGAGCTCGGGTAACAAAGATGTAGCGTGTGGCTCGATTATGCAGAACATAGTCAATGAATGTGCTATATGTCAGAGATATAGCAAAGCCCAAGCCAGCTGTTAGCCTACCACTAGCATTACAGTACAATGAGACTGTTGCTGTTGATTTACTTGAACTTCAACCAGGTGTGTGGTATCTTCACATTATTGACCAGTTCACATGCTTTAGTGCTGGCAGTATTCTGAAGTCAAAGAAGTCATCTGAAATAGTCTTTTTTTTTTTTTTTTTTAAATGCTTGGATAGTGTGTATGGTCCACCACAGAAACTCTACAGTAACAATGGAGGAGAGTTTAACAGTGATGAATTCAGAGATATGGCAGAAAACTTTAACATAGAGGTGAAGACCACGGCTGCCTAGTCCATGGAGTAATGGACTCCTTGAACGACACAAACACTGAGATTATGATGAAAGTTAAGGAAAACAACTGTTGCGACTGGGATACTGCTTTGGACTGGGCCCTTGTGGCAAAAAACACCATGCAGAGCATTCACGGCTACAGTCCTTTTCAGTTGGTCTTTGGTCAGAATCCAAACCTGCCCTCAGTGCTGATAGACTCCCAGCTTTAGAGGGCACTGCTAAAAGTGAGTGGGTGGCAAGACACGCATTGGCTTTACATGCATCCAGAAAAGCTTTCACTGAAGCAGAATGTTTGGAAAGAATACGTAGAGCTCTACAAAAGCAAGTACATCACACAGATGAGAAATATGAAGCTGGAGACGAAGTGTACTATAAGCGGATTGATTCCCCAGAATGGAAAGGACCAGGAATCATCATCGGCCAGGATGGTGTGGTGGTGTTTGTCAGGCATGGAGGACTCTGCATCAGAGTGCATCAACTCAGATAGAAAAAGGTACATCAAGACAACATGAACCAAAGTGACACTGAAAGTGCTACAGACCTGACACAACTACAGGACATCCGTCATTACAACATGGAGGACAGAGACAATGATCAATGGAGAGAAACAGACACTGGAATGGAAGAGGAAATGGACACTTGGGACAATAATGATGCAGAGACACTCGGTGATGAACGTCAGACTGGTAATGTAGAGACACACAATGTGCAACAGGAAACAAATATCTGTTTGAAACCAGGGCAAGTTGTGACATACATACATACATACATGGGCTGCACGGTGGCGCAGTGGTTTAACACTGTGGCAGCACAGTTTACCCTCGGCCGGGGGATCGCGGGGATCATGAGATCGTGGGTTCGATCCCAGCCCCCGACCAACAGTGAGCTGTGTGGAGTTTGCATGTTCTCCCCGTGTTGCGTGGGTTTTCTCCGGGATTTCTCCGGTTTCCTCCCGCATACCAAAAACATGTAGGTTTAGGGTGCTCGCGCACGCAGCGACCGGCAGCCAGTGGCTTGTCACCAGACTGCAAACCAAATCTACCTACGGGTACAAATAAGTAACAAAAAAAAAAAAAAAAAAAAAAAATACAAAGATTCAGACACAGGTATTTTACACAAAGCTAAAGTTTTAAGATGTGCAGGAAAAGCTACCGGCAGATTAAAGAATTAATATAATCTAATTCATACTGGGCCCACTGATGTTGCAGGTAACACATAGTCTTCTGACTTGTCATGAGTTGAAAACCTTCAGGTACAAAACAGTGTTGCAGAACAAACAGCCACATGTGAAGATGTTTTTGTAACTAAGGATGTGTCATTTGATGTGCCAAAGTGTGCAGAGATTTAAAAATGGCAAGATAATGATGTTTGTAGAGGTCAAAGATGAGGGACAAAAGTGTATAGCCACGAGATGGGTGTGTACTCTTAGAGACCCCTACTGGAGTTGTACCTAAAGCACGTCTAGTCACAAGAGGATTTGAGGAGTTGGACAGGTTTGACCTTCCAAAAGATTCCCGCACATGTGTCACTGAGGTTACTTGTGGCTGTAATTTGTCAAAAACAGTGGTCACTTCACTCTATGGACATAAAATGTGCATTCCTACAGGGGATGCAACTGTCAAGAGACATTTAGATCTAACCTCCACCAGAGGTTAAGTGTGAATGTACATTATGGAAGCTAGAGAAGTGTGTGTATGGTTTAGCTGATGCTTCTCTGGGCTGGCCAGTGTTGGGAGTAACACGTTACTGTAATGCCACTACTTTTGCAGTAACGTGCTGTGTAATGAAATTACTGTTTAAAAATTCTGTAATGCGTTACAGTTACTGAAATTTGATCAGATGCGCTACTCGTTTTATTAATATGGATAGTAAACTGATCCTACATAGCTGAGCTGACGCAGCCGTCAGTCTCCTCCGCGGGTCGGTTTCCTGTCCTGCTCACACCGCAGCCAGGTTGGAAGAAATGTCGTGGTGGTGGCGACTTCTCATATCGAGCCCTTATCACCTGCTGTCCGAGCGGTGAGTAGCCCTAACATGAGCTTCGACCTCTGTGGTTAAATATGAGTATTTTTAGAGCAAGAAGCTGCATTTAATGTCTGCAGTTGTGTAAATGTTTTCTTTCCGCACAGAGAAAACTTGACTGTGATTTGTTGCAGTAGAGGACAGCTTAAGGTGAACTTTCATGTATCTGTGCTGTTTTATTTTATCTTATTCATTTACATGCTGTTGTGATATGCAACTATTTCATGGAAGTAAATCCTCTAAATATGCGTTTTTAATGGGCTGGTCCGGGGGTGTCAAACACGGACCACCAGGGGGGTCCAACATTTTCTCTGTGAATTCACAGCTTTATTTCTAGTAAATGTCTGACTTTCTACTCATTACAATAGTTTGTGTAAATCTGAGACATTTTTCTCTGTAAGCTGAGACTTTTTTCTCATCAGTTTTCTTTTTCTTTTTTCTGATGAGAACAAGGGGCCCTTGATCTTGCTTTGTGTGCAAGATGATTTAATTATGCTTTTACAAGTAATGTGAAAGTTACTTTTCCAAGTAACTAGTTGCTTTAATCATGCAGTAACTGGTAACTCATTTACTTTCGAAAAGAAGTAACTAGTAACTAACCAGTTACTATTTTTTAGTAACTTGCTCAACACTGGTACTGGTACAATAGAGTTAAAAATACTGTATTATAATGTCAACAAATGGAAAAATGTCTCAGGTTGACCCAGCTGTGTTCTGTTGGATGGATGAGGACGTTACAGTGAATGGGATTCTTGCTTGCCATGTTGATGGTTTCATATGGGGAGGCACAGATAAATTCTCTAAAACAGTGATTCCACAGCTCAGAGCAGCTCTTCAGGTTGGGCGTGAGAAACATGACAACTTCTGTTATGTGGGTATAGATTTTGAAACCATAGGCAGAAAAGTGCAGCTACATCAGGAACATTACATCCAGTGCTTACAGCCCATACACATAGATCCATCACGAGCTGTAGAGAAAGACTCAGCCCTCAGTAGGCAAGAGATGGATTAACTCAGATCCAAAATAGGCCAAATCCTTTGGGTTGCAAGACAGAGTCAGCCTGATGTTATGTTTGATGCATGCGACTTGGCATCCATAGGGGTCAGTTGTGGCGCAGGTGTAGTGTGGCCAACTACTGATCGGAGGGTCAGGGGTTTGAGTCCTGCTCTGTCTGCAGTCTGCATGTCGAAGTGTCCTTGAGCAAGACACTGAACCCCCAGTCGCTCCTGATGGGTCAGGAAAGCACCTTGCATGGCAGCTCCACTGCCATCAGTGTGCGACTGTGTGTGTGAATGGGTGGAGAGGAGGATCTAAAGCGCTTTGGTCATCCAGAGATGAGTAACATGTGCTATATAAGTGAACGCCATTTACCATCCAACCTAAAACATGCAACTGTGAAAAGTATTTGTGAAGCAAACAATCGTGTGTAAACTTAAGTCTAAGAAGGTGGTTTTGAACTTTCAGCACTTGGGAAGAGACATTTGAAGGTCCTAATTTTTAGTGATGCTTCATTTGCAAATCTTTGTGATGGAGGCACACAAGGAGGACATTTTATTGCTGTCACTGGAGAAGGCGGTAGATTCTCTCCCCTTACCTGGCGGTCAAAAAGAGTGAAGAGGGTTGTGCACAGCACGCTTGCTGGTGAAACCCTGGTAATGTCCGATGGTATTGATAATGCCATTTTTCTGGCTACCCTGTACTCTGAGCTAACTACTGGTAAAGTTACAAACTGTCCACAAATAACATGCATCACAGATAATCACTCACTGGTTGATGCATTAAAATCCACAAAATCAGTCACAGCGAAAAGATTTTGTTTGGAGATAAGAAGCATTAAAGAACTGATTCAAGATCAAAAGGTTGAGCGTGTCCTCTGGTACAACACAAAAGAACAGCTAATAGATTGCCTCACTAAGAAGGGCTCATCAGCTCTTACTAAAAGCACTTAGAAGGGCAATGGAAATGTACCTAAAATCCAGAGTGGTGCTTATGTCATCTGTAGAAAGTTAAATGTTGTGTAGTGTTGTAACAAATGCAAAGATTTGGTAATTTTATTTATATGTGTGTGTGTGTGTGTGTCCACTTTTTTTTTTAAATAGAGAATGAGAGTTTATCAGTGCTGTTTTATGTTTAATACAGCGTCTCTACTCTCCGGTTGTTCCAGGAAGTTGTAATGCTTATTCTGGTGGTACAAGGAAGTTACCTGTGTGACAGGGAAGAAGCCCCTGTAGGTTTTTCTGCAATGGCAGCATCAAATAGAGCAGCGTTCTGCTCAGTAACCGTCATGGTTATTTCCCACCACCACCATCAGGTAGCAGGAGCTACTGAACATCTTGGTGAGAGAATAGTTAAAGGTCCCATATTGCACAAAATGCTGTTTAGCCATGGATCATGCACATACCACTGAAATATTCAAATCCTCTTTTGATACAGCGGGGAAAATAAGTATTGAATATGCCAACATTTTCCCTCATTAAACATATTTCTGATGGAGCCATTGATCTGAGATTTTCACCAGATATCAGTAACAACCCAAATAATCCATACATACAAAGAAATCAAAGCAACTGTGTTCACAAAATAAATTATATTTAATAAAGTGGAATGACACAGGGAATAAGTATTGAACACGCTTGGTGAAATTCATTTAATTTTTAGTAGAAAAGCCTTAGTTGGTAATAACAACTTCCAGATGCCTCCTGTATAGAGAAACGAGGTGCAGGCTTTGCTCAGAAGTGATTTTAGCCCATTCTTCCACACAAACTGTCTTCAAATCTTGAAGGTTCCGTGGGTGTCTTCTAAGAACTCTGATCTTCAGTTTGTTCCATAGATTTTCAATTGAATTTAGGTCAGGTGACTGACTGGGCCATTCTAGGAGCTTTATTTTCCTTCTGTGAAGCCAGTTGAGTTTTCTTGGCTGTGTGTTTGGGATCATTGTCTTGCTGAAATGTCTTGTTCTTATCAAGGATGTCTCTGTACATTTGTCCATTCATCTTTCTTTCAATAATATGAAGTCTGCCTGTACCATGTGCTGAAAAACACCCCCAAACCATGATGCTCCCAGGTCTAAACTTTTGTTGGTATGGTGTTTTGGGCTGATGTGCAGTGCCATTTCGCCTCCAAACATGCTGTGTGTTGTGGCATCCAGAAAGTTCAATTTTGGTCTCATCTGACCAGACTTTAACCTCCCAGTATTATACTGGCTTGCCCAAATGTTGTGCAGCAAACTTTAAATGAGCTTCAACATGCTTTTTCTTCAGCAATGGAGTCTTGTGAGGTGAGCGGACATAGAGCCCATGTTGGTTGAGTGCATTACTTTGAAATGGCAGTACCTGCAAACTCCAGGTCTTTCTGGAGCTCTCCACAAGTGGTCTTTGGCTCTTGGATAACTCTTCTGATAAGTCTTTTAAATTCTCTGTCAGAAATCTTGCGAGGAGTTTCTGGTCATGGCCGGTTTATGGTAAAATGATGTTCTTTTCATTTCTGAATGATGGCTCCAACAGCGCTCATTGGAACATTCAGCAGTTTAGAAATATGCCTGTAACCAATGCCATCATTATGTTTTACAACAATAAGTGTGTGAAGGTCTAGAGCAGGCATGTCAAACTCAGTTTGGCTCTGGGGCCGGATCCAGACTTTCTGTTCTCAGGTGGGCCGGATCAGTAAAAGAATGTCAACTCCAAATATTTAGCTTTGTTTTTCAGTACTATGCTTTATCATTCAGCCTACATTTGTAGCCTACCCTACATATTATAATCACGGATGACGAGGGATCTTTTCTAAGCACAACACATTTATTCACAAACAATGGAAAAAAAAATGATTTTCATGTTTGGCGGTGAATGTGTTAACAACTGGTTTATTTTAACAGTTCAGTGAATGCAGTTTTACACCTGAACCAACTCACCACACTAAACAAACTCAAGTGGGAGCTATGAAAAAAATATTTTCGCCTTAATTGTCATACTGCTTTGAAATAAATAAAAAAAGAAATACAAAATAAAATAAAAAGTTATAGCAGTGCATGGGCAATAAGATTAGACTACATCAGATCAAACTACTAGGCTGGGCCTACTGAAGCTGAGAATATACTGCACAATATTAATTGTCTTTAATATGAAACCAGATTAATCTTATTTTTAATGATCTGTATTCATGAGTGCAAACAAATGTCGTGTCATCACACTTTTTTTTCTCTCTCTCACTGCACTCCTGCAGTCTACTTGCTGCTGCTGGCTCCTGAAACTTGGCGTCTTTTTGCCTTCACAAGTGCATCGATATTAGGTGTGAAATCCTGAGTAGCAGCACATTTAACAATGTCATTCAAGTGTTTATCTGTTAACCTTGAGCGCTGCTTTGTTTTATTATTGTTCATTACGGAGAACGCCTGTTCACAAAGATAAGTAGTCCCAAACATGGATAGAACCTTTGCAGCCATGGCTGTTAATTTGGGGTAACCTGGCACGAGATATTGATAAAACGTATCCAATCCCACGGACCCAAATTTATCCTTCATAGCGGAATCGCACTGCAAGTCAATAAGCTCGAGTTAAATGTCAGCTGGCATATCAGAAGGCTTCACCGTAAATGGCGAGCGAAAAAAGCCAAATTTGTTCTCAAGTTCACTGAATACCTGAAACCTCTGCTCAAACTCTCGCAGCAAATCTGTTATGTTGTCTTTATATTTATCCAAATCATTATCGGGACGGTCCGGTGCCTTCGGACGCACAGCTGTGAGACAAGAGAAAAGCGCGGTGTCACCGTTGGATAGCTGCGACTCCCACAGTGACATTCATCTTGAACGCACTTATGCTGTCGTAATATTGAGTGACAACTCTGTTACGGCCCTGCAATGTAGTGTTAAGTGTATTCAAGTGTTGTGTAATATCAACCATAAACGCAAGATCCTGCACCCATTCCTTGCATTTAAGTTCCTTTACTGGGCGTCCCTTCTTCTCCATGAACTGTCCAATTTCCCCTCGTAGCTCAAAGAAGCGCTTGAGTACTGCACCTCTGCTTAACCACCGCACGTCAGTGTGGTATGGAAGGCCAGCATGAATGTCATTATCACTGAGAAATGTGTCAAACTGACGGTGATTTAGACCGCGCGCTCTGATGATTTTTTGACAGTGCCATTTTGGGAAGGGTGTGTTGACCGATAACTTGTTTAGTAGTGGTGAATGGTGAAGCAAGATTGCCGGTTTATTTTTACTTGGACACATCACGTTGCGAACGTTTATTTCCTGTGACTAACTCGTGTCAGTGCCGCATGCTGGACGTGAGCGCTTTTACACATTTACTGCCCTCTAGCGGCCGCAGGGAGCATTTGGTTTGTATTTATTTTAAAAAATCACAACTTTTTTTTTTCCACAATATCTTTATTGAACCTTTTTTTTTTTAAACAAACATGATACAAACAATCAAACATTAACACTAAAGTACTACAAAAAAAAAAATGCACTAAAAAACACCAACAACCACCAACAAAATCAAATCTTCAACAATGCTCCTCTGTTTAGTCTAGACAATCCAACACATAAGTATACATATTATGTTCACCAGTTTGGAATTTACAAGGTCCGCACATATCATTCACCTTCTTCTTCAAGAGTTATGTTTAAATTTTTTACATAATCAATAAAAGGTCTCCATATATTCTCAAACGCAATTTCCTTTGATTTCAGTATATATGTTATTCTTTCTAATGGAAGGTTTGTTAACATCTGTCTTAACCACTGAGTCACATCTGGTCTATGAGTCTTTTTCCATAATAGTGCAATACATTTTTTGGCATTAAGCAAACTGAGGTCTATGAATGTTCTTTCACTTTTATTAAAATTATGCTTTTCTGGGTACAGACCCAACAAAAACAGTTTAGGATTCAATATGATTTGTTTTGAGATTATTTTTTCAATTGTTACCCTCACCTCTTCCCAAAACATTCTTATTAATCTACATTCCCATACACAATGAAATAGAGTTCCTTTACTTTCCATACATTTTGTGCACGTATCTGGTATATTTTTGTTATATCGATTTAACTCCTCCGGTGTAACATACATCCGCATTAACCATTTGAAATGTATCAATTTAAGGCGTACATTTATTGATTTGGTTTGAGCTTCTGTACAAGCCAATTCCCATTGCTCCTCTGGAATTTCAGTTTGCAGATCTTCTTTCCAGTAGTTTAATCTTTTCAGTGAATTTTCACTTGAAAATAGTGTCAATGAGTTATAAAACTCAGTAAAAGAAAGGGTATTATTTCAATCTTTCATCAACATTTTTTCCAAGGATGAATAGATAGGTCGAGTGAGAGCTTTATTTTGATTTGATCGAATAAAGTTTCTAAGTTGAAGATATTTAAAAAAATGTGTTCTATTGAGATTAAATTTGATCCTCAACTCTTCAAAAGACATTATGTTTTCTGCACATGGTAAATATAAATCCTGAATCTTTTGTATCCCTTTTAAATTCCATACTTTAAATACAGCGTCCGCTCTCCCTGGTTTAAAATATTGATTACCCCATATTGGACTAAATTGTGACAATAACTGTGGTTCTTTTAAATAGTTTTTAGCTTCACACCATATTTTGATCATATGCTTTACAAATGGATTTTTAACTTGTTTTTGTAATTTTTTTGCCGAATCTGAGTATATGAATATGGGAAGAGGTAAAGGTAAATTGTATGATTCCATTTCAGTCCAGTGAGGGAGATCATTTGATGAAAAATAATATGTCATAGACCTCAGTTGTGCCGACCAATAATACAACATAAAATTTGGACATTTCAGACCTCCACGATCAAATGGTAAATATAATAAAGACAGACGTAATCTAGCCCTCCTGTTGTTCCATATAAATTCCACTAACTTTTTTTTAATTCTTGAGAATAAATCTAAAGGTGGTGGTAAGGGAATGTATTGAAATAAATAAAGTATTTTAGGTAAGATATTACTTTTAAGTATATTAATTCTCCCGATCATCGACATTGGTAGTGACATCCATCTCTGAAGTAACTCATCAATATCTGTCATTAAGGCTTCATAATTGACACTGGCGACTGATTCTAGCTTAGGCACAATTTGGATTCCTAAATATTTGAACTGATTTACAACATTGAATTGATTTACCTCAGAGGCTGGGTAATTTCTCTGGGTCTCATTTAGCATTAATATTGAAGATTTAGTTTTATTTATTTTGTATCCTGATATTTCCCCGAAATTCTTTATTAAATTCAACAAGGTCGGAATTGATTTTTTAAGATTCGACATAAACAAAATTATGTCATCGGCGTACAGGGAGATTTTATGTTCTGTTGGTCCAACTTTAATTCCATATATTTGTGACTGTAGACGTATCGCCATCGCTAAAGGTTCAATTGCCATAGTAAACAGTAAAGGTGAAAGTGGACAGCCTTGTCGACATCCTCTATTGATTTTTATTGATTTTGAAATATTGTTATTTGTTAGAATTTCTGCAGTAGCATTATTGTATATTATTTGAACCCATTTTATGAAATTATTTCCAAGTCCAAACCTTTGTAGGACTTCAAAAAGAAAGGGCCATTCAACTCTATCAAAGGCTTTTTCGGCGTCCAGTGATAGGAGAGCTGTATCCGGTGCTTCTTTATTAGAATAAATAATATTAAATAGTCTTCTTACGGACGTATGTTCCTTTCTGGAAAAGTGGATTCCGGAGGTGCTGGGCAGCGAGGAGTTGCAATCAGCAGTGGTTCTGGAAAAAGCACATCGCATTGGCCCACGGAGAGATAAGGGACCGCCGAGGACCTTAATTATGAAGTTTCTTAACAACAGAGACAGGATGAAGATCTTCAACGCTGCACGAGCTAAAAAAGGAGAGATTAAACACCAGGACCAGCAGGTGCGGTTCTACCCAGATTTGGCCACAGGAATCCAGCAATTGAGGAAGCAGTTTGATCCCGTACGTAAGGAGCTGCGCAACCTTGGGATTCGTCATGGTGTAATCTATCCTGCGAGACTGCTGACCACGTATGAGGGCAGAACCCACATCTTCAAGACCCCAGAGGAGGCGCAGGAGTTCATCAAGAAGATCAAAGAAGAAGAAGAGACTGGTGGGAGCTAAGCATGAACAAAATATAAGGTAGAATAATTAAGCATTTGCACAGGCATCTGACTGACTTGAAGTAAATAGTAAGTTTACAAAATATAGATTGTATTATATATTTAAAAAAAAAAAACAAAACAAAAACAAAACAAACAAAAAAAAAAAAAAACTATGATGTACAAAGTTGTTAAAAATTTTGGAGTTAAGTTGGAAAACTACAGAGGAGAGTTAATGTTACGTCATTAAAAGCAGTAGAGTTAGGGTGATTGGGAGGATGAAGAAGGAGTGGCTTAGGCTGTTCCCCGTGGGTGTGGAACGGTCGATGGCTATATCGGGAGACAGAATTTTTCTTTTGATTTTGGGGGGTTTGCCACAAGTGTGGGAAGGGGAAATTTGTTTGTGTGTAGTTTGTAGGATGAATGTTCAACCACTCATGTTTTTGCTTCTCTGTATGAGCATGTTTACACTGCAAGGTAATCCCAAACTCTCTATTGATCATGGACCAAAGTGTTAATCTTAATTTAACTTCATGGAATTGCAGAGGTCTACAAAATTTAAAAAAACTTAAACAAGTTATGAATAAAATAAAGGACATGGGTTCAAGAATTGTGTTTTTACAAGAAACTCATCTGATAGAGGAGGATGTTAAAAGAATTAGGAGTAGATGGCAGGGAAGTGTATTCACCTCTTCATTTTCATCCCGAGCCAGGGGAGTTATGACTCTCATACATAAATCAGTTCCTTTTCAAGTGAAAAATGTAATTGGAGACAAATTTGGAAGATATGTAATCATTCAAGGTTCTTTGCTATTAGAAAATATAAATCTTGTGAACTTATATGGTCCCAATATAGATGATCAGAAGTTCTTTGCTAATTTATTTCTCATCTTATCATCACTTACAGGGCAACATATAATAGCAGGGGATTTTAATTGTACATTGAATCCAGGTGTGGATAGATCAACAGGACTGGATTGTACGCACATTGGATGTAGGATGACTATTAATCATTTTATGAAAGAATTGAGATTGTTAGATATATGGAGAGAAATGAAACCACAAGTTAAAGCCTATTCTTGTTATTCCAGTACCTACAAGACATTCTCACGTATTGATTATTTTTTGATTTCCACAGAATTAAGGTCCAAGATTCAAAACTGCTTTTATGATAACATCGTGATCTCTGATCATGCACCCTGTTGTCTAATATATGTAGATAAAAAATTGACAAAGGAATCAGGTAGATGGCAATTTCAGCATAAATGGCTTCAGGATGAGGAATTTGTCAAGTATATAGAAAAACAGATAGACGAGTTCTTTGACATCAATACTACACAAACATCAGCATGTGTAAAGTGGGAGGCTTTCAAAGCTTTTATTAGGGGGCATATTATTAGTTATACAGGATCAAAATCTAAGAAGACTCGAGAGGAGAGAGCTAAATTGGAACATAAAATAAAAAATCTTCAGGAAAAAGTGTATGCAGGAAGTGACCCAAGGTTGGAGAATGAATTACTGATTTTGAGAGCTGAATACGACAAAAAATCAGCGAATAGAGCTGCCTCGAGTCTTCTAAGATTGAAACAATCTTTTTATGAACAAGGTGAAAAATCAGGAAAATTATTAGCATGGCAGATTAAACAATTGGAAATTAAAACACCAATTACCAGTATTATAAGTAACGGACAGGTAGTTATAGATCCTTTAGAAATTAATAGAGCCTTTAGAGATTACTATGAAAAATTATATGATACCAAAAATGAACCTGATTTAACAAAACTAAATGGGTTTTTGAACGAACTATCTATACCGTGTATTCCAAATGAAAACAGGGAGATATTGGAGTCTAAAATTAGTCAAGAAGAAGTTGGGCTAGCCATTGATAATATGAAATCAGGAAAAAGTGCAGGACCAGATGGTCTTCCAGTTGACCTTTATAAAAAATTTAAGAATAAATTAATAAAACCTTTTTTGGAAATGGTTTTAGAAGCATTTCAAAATAATAATTTACCATCATACATAAATAATGCCTTAATTATACTGCTGCCAAAACCAGGTAAGCCCTCTAATAAATGTGAAAATATGAGACCAATAAGCCTATTAAACGCTGACCTTAAGATAATCTGTAAAATTTTAGCAAGACGAATACAAGAAATTTTACCAAATATTATTAATCGAGATCAGAATGGCTTTATAAAGGGTAGACAAGGCTTCCATAATGTAAGAAGACTATTTAATATTATCTATTTTAATAAAGAAGCACCGGATACAGCTCTCCTATCATTGGACGCCGAAAAGGCCTTTGATAGAGTTGAATGGCCCTTTCTTTTTGAAGTCCTACAAAGGTTTGGACTTGGAAATAATTTCATAAAATGGGTTCAAATAATATACAATAATGCTACAGCAGAAATCCTAACAAATAACAATATTTCAAAACCAATAAAAATCAATAGAGGATGTCGACAAGGCTGTCCACTCTCACCTTTACTGTTTACTATGGCAATTGAACCTTTAGCGATAGCGATACGTTTACATTCACAAATATATGGAATTAAAGTTGGACCAACAGAACATAAAATCTCCCTGTACGCCGATGATATAATTTTGTTTATGTCGAATCTAAAAAAATCAATTCCAACCTTGTTGAATTTAATAAAGAATTTTGGGGAAATATCAGGATATAAAATAAATAAAACTAAATCTTCAATATTAATGCTAAATGAGACCCAGAGAAATTACCCAGCCCCTGAGGTAAATCAATTCAATGTTGTAAATCAGTTTAAATATTTAGGAATCCAAATTATGCCTAAGCTAGAATCAGTCGCCAGTGTCAACTATGAAGCCTTAATGTCAGATATCAATGAGTTAACTCAGAGATGGATGTCACTACCAATGTCGATGATCGGGAGAATCAATATACTTAAAAGTAATATTTTACCTAAAATACTTTATTTATTTCAATACATTCCCTTATCACCACCTTTAGATCTATTCTCAAGAATAAAAAAAAAGTTAGTGGAATTTATATGGAACAACAGGAGGGCTAGATTACGTTTGTCTTTATTATATTTACCATTTGATCGTGGAGGTCTGAAATGTCCAAATTTTATGTTGTATTATTGGTCGGCACAACTGAGGTCTATGACATATTATTTTTCATCAAATGATCTCCCTCACTGGACTGAAATGGAATCATACAATTTACCTTTACCTCTTCCCATATTCATATACTCAGATTCGGCAAAAAAATTACAAAAACAAGTTAAAAATCCATTTGTAAAGCATATGATCAAAATATGGTGTGAAGCTAAAAACTATTTAAAAGAACCACAGTTATTGTCACAATTTAGTCCAATATGGGGTAATCAATATTTTAAACCAGGGAGAGCGGACGCTGTATTTAAAGTATGGAATTTAAAAGGGATACAAAAGATTCAGGATTTATATTTGCCATGTGCAGACAACATAATGTCTTTTGAAGAGCTGAGGATCAAATTTAATCTCAATAGAACACATTTTTTTAAATATCTTCAACTTAGAAACTTTATTCGATCAAATCAAAATAAAGCTCTCACTCGACCTATTTATTCATCCTTGGAAAAAATGATGATGAAAGATAGTAAAAGAAAGGGTATTATTTCAGAGTTTTATAACTCATTGACACTATCTTCAAGTGAAAATTCACTGAAAAGATTAAACTACTGGAAAGAAGATCTGCAAATTGAAATTTCAGAGGAACAATGGGAATTGGCTTGTACAGAAGCTCAAACCAAATCAATAAATGCACGCCTTAAATTGATACATTTCAAATGGTTAATGCGGATGTATGTTACACCGGAGGAGTTAAATAGATATAACAAAAATATACCAGATACATGCACAAAATGCATGGAAAGTAAAGGAACCCTATTTCATTGTTTATGGGAATGTAGATTAATAAGAATGTTTTGGGAAGAGGTGAGGGTAACAATTGAAAAAATAATCTCAAAACAAATCATATTGAATCCTAAACTGGTTTTGTTGGGTCTGTACCCAGAAAAGCATAATTTCAATAAAAGTGAAAGAACATTCATAGACCTCAGTTTGCTTAATGCCAAAAAATGTATTGCACTATTATGGAAAAAGACTCATAGACCAGATGTGACTCAGTGGTTAAGACAGATGTTAACAAACCTTCCATTAGAAAGAATAACATATATACTGAAATCAAAGGAAATTGTGTTTGAGAATATATGGAGACCTTTTATTGATTATGTAAAAAATTTAAACATAACTCTTGAAGAAGAAGGTGAATGATGTGTGTGGACCTTGTAAATTCCAAACTGGTGAACATAATATGTATACTTATGTATTGGATTGTCTAGACTAAACAGAGGAGCATTGTTGAAGACTTGATTTTGTTGGTGGTTGTTGGTGTTTTTAGTGCTTTTTTTTTTTTTTTGTAGTACTTTAGTGTTAGTGTTTGATTGTTTGTATCATGTTTGTTAAAAAAAAAAAAAAAGGTTCAATAAAGATATTGTGGAAGAAAAAAAAAATAGTCTTCTTACATTATGGAAGCCTTGTCTTCCCTTTATAAAGCCATTCTGATCTCGATTAATAATATTTGGTAAAATTTCTTGTATTCGTCTTGCTAAAATTTTACAAATTATCTTAAGGTCGGCATTTAATAGGCTTATTGGTCTCATATTTTCACATTTATTAGAGGGCTTACCTGGTTTTGGCAACAGTATAATTAAGGCATTATTCATATATGATGGTAAGTTACTATTTTGAAATGCTTCTAAAACCATTTCCAAAAAAGGTTTTGTTAATTTATTCTTAAATTTTTTATAAAGGTCAACTGGAAGACCATCTGGTCCTGCACTTTTTCCTGATTTCATATTATCAATGGCTAGTCCAACTTCTTCTTGACTAATTTTAGACTCCAATATCTCCCTATTTTCATTTGGAATACACGGTATAAATAGTTCATTCAAAAACCCATGTAGTTTTGTTAAGTCAGATTCATTTTTGGTATCATATAATTTTTCATAGTAATCTCTAAAGGCTCTATTAATTTCTGAAGGATCTATAACTACCTGTCCGTTACTTATAATACTGGTAATTGGTGTTTTAGATTCTAATTGTTTAATCTGCCATGCCAATAACTTTCCTGATTTTTCACCTTGTTCATAAAAAGATTGTTTCAATCTTAGAAGACTCGAGGCAGCTCTATTCGCTGATTTTTTGTCATATTCAGCTCTCAAAATCAGTAATTCGTTCTCCAACCTTGGATCTCTTCCTGCATATACTCTTTCTTGAAGAATTTTTATTTTATGTTCCAATTGGACTCTCTCCTCTCGAGTCTTCTTAGATTTTGAACCTGTATAACTAATAATATGTCCCCTAATAAAAGCTTTGAAAGCCTCCCACTTTACACATGCTGATGTTTGTGTAGTATTGATATCAAAGAACTCATCTATCTGTTTTTCTATATACTTAACAAATTCCTCATCCTGAAGCCATTTATGCTGAAATTGCCATCTACCTGGTTCCTTTGTCAATTTCTTATCTACATACATTAGACAGCAGGGTGCATGATCAGAGATCACGATGTTATCATAAAAACAGTTTTGAATCTTGGACCTTAATTCTGTGGAGATCAAAAAATAATCTATACGTGAGAATGTCTTGTAGGTATTGGAATAACAAGAGTATGCTTTAACTTGTGGTTTCATTTCTCTCCATATATCTATCAATTTCAATTCTTTCATAAAATGATTAATGGTCATCCTACATCCATTGTGCGTACAGTACAGTCCTGTTGATCTATCTATACTGGGATTCAATGTACAATTAAAATCCCCTGCTATTATATGTTGCCCTGTAAGTGATGATAAGATAAGAAATAAATTGGCAAAGAACTTTTGATCATCTATATTGGGACCATATAAGTTCACCAAATTTATGTTTTCTAATAGCAAAGATCCTTGAATGATTACATATCTTCCAAATTTGTCTCCAATTACATTTTTCACTTGAAATGGGACTGATTTATGTATGAGAGTCATAACTCCCCTGGCTCGGGATGAAAATGATGAGGTGAAAACATTTCCTTGCCATCTACTCCTAATTCTTTTTACATCTTGCTCTATTAGATGAGTTTCTTGTAAAAACACAATTTTTGAACCCATGTCTTTTATTTTATTCATAACTTGTTTAAGTTTTTTTAAATTTTGTAGACCTCTGCAATTCCATGAAGTTAAATTAAGATTAACGCTTTGATTTATAATCAATAGGGAGTTTGGGATTACCTTGCAGTGTAAACATGCTCAAACAGAAAAGCAAAAAAATGAGTGGTTGAACATTCATCCTACAAACTACACACAAACAAATTCCCCCTTTCCACATTTGTGGCAATCCCCCCAAAAGCAAAAGAAAAATTCCGTCTCCCGATATAGCCATCGACCGTTCCACACCCACGAGGATCAGCCAAAGCCACTCCTTCTTCATCCTCTCAATCACCCTAACTCTACTGCTTTTAATAACGTAACATTAACTCTCTTCTGTAATTTTCCAATTTAACTCCAAATTTTTTTTTTAGCAATTTTGTGCTTTTTTTTTTTTTTAATATGTAATACATTCTCATCCATCCATCCATCCATCTTCTACCGCTTTTCCGGAGGTCCGGGTCGCGGAGGCAGCAGTTCAAGCAGAGAAGCCCAGACTTCCCTCTCCCCAGCCACCTGCTCCAGCTCTTCAGAGGGGATACCAAGGCGTTCCCAGACTAGCTGGGAGACATAGTCTCTCCACCGAGTCCTGGGTCTGCCCCGGGGTCTCCTCCCAGTGGGACGTGCCTGAAACACCTCAAGTGGGAGGCGTCCAGGAGGCATCCTAATCAGATGCCCATACCACCTCAACTGACTCCTTTCAATGTGGAGGAGCAGCGGTTCTACTCTGAGCCTCTCCCGGATGACTGAGCTCCTCACCCTATCTCTGAGGGTGAGTCCAGCAATCCTACGGAGAAAGCTCATTTCAGCCGCTTGTATCCGCGATCTCGTTCTTTCGGTCATTACCCAAAGCTCGTGACCATAGGTGAGAGTAGGAACGTAGATTGACTGGTAAATCGAATCGTCGTAATACATTCTATATTTTGTAATCTTGTTATATGCTTCTAATCAGTTAAATGCTCAAATATTCTACCCTATATTCTGTTCATGCTTAGCTCCCTCCAGTCTCTTCCTGGATCTTCTTGATGAGCTCCTGCGCCTCCTCGGGGGTCTTGAAGATGCGTGTTCTGCCCTCATATGTGACCAGAAGTCTTGCAGGGTGAATCACTCCATGACGAATCTCAAGGTTGCGCAGTTCTTTGCGGATGGGGTCAAACTGCTTCCTTAATTGTTGGATTCCTGAGGCCAGATCTGGGTAGAACCGCACCTGCTGATCTTGGTATTTAATTTCTCCTTTGGCCCGCACCGCGTTGGAGATCGTCATCCTGTCTCTGTAGCTGAGAAACTTCATAATTAGCGTCCTCGGTGCTGCCTTGTTACCTCTCGGTGGGCCAATTCGGTGGGAGCTTTCCAAGACGACTGATGATTTTAGCTCCGCGTTGTTCAGCGCCTCCGGGATCCACCCCTCCAAAAAGGAGCATGAATCACGACCTTCGGCTCCCTCCGGTAGACCCACCAGCCTCAGGTTGTTCCTTCTGGACCGAGATTCCAAGTCCAGAACGCTATTTTCCAGATCTTTATTTTTTTTTTCCAAAGTGCGCACCTTTATTTGAAGTCCGCTAATTTCATCCTCCGCACTTGAAACACGAAGCTCCGCCTGCGTCACTCGCTCCACGCAGTCACCCAACTCCTTTCTCATTGCATCCAACGCTGCCATAATCCCATCAAGTTTAGCGGAAAAGTCTGCTCTCATTGAGCTAATGGCAGCCAGCACTGCACCTGTGCCGCCATCGTCAGCAGCAGCAGTTACCGCACCACCGCTAGTTTCATCCGCCATATCCGCAGCTTTTTCTACTGCGCCACAAACTTTAAAGTCCGTTAATTTGGACTGCTTCGGCGATTCAATTTTTCCCCCTCCTGATTTCCCAGCCTTAGTCTTCACCGGCATATCCTCACCCAAACGCTGGGAAAAGTTCTGTTCCAAATGAGAGAGTTATTTGCCGAATTTTTATTTCCAAGGGTAGAGCAGAGTGATACGTGTCCTTCTAGGCGGCCGCCATAACCGGAAGTGGACCAAAAATCACAACTTTTGATAGAAATGAGCTAGAGACTCGCTTCTTTTTTTGACATATTCAGAAATTTATGCCGGGCTGGATTAAATCATCCAACGGGCCGGGTCCGGCCCGCGGGCCGTATGTTTGACATGCCTGGTCTAGAGAGAGCTCTTTGCTTCTACCCATTATGAGTTTTTTGTGGTGTGACAATCTGATATTCACAGACCTTTTTAAAGGCTATCAGTCAAGACTTGACTAGCTGAAATGAATTTGCACTGATGGAGGATGGGATGGCTTCCTAAATTCTGATGGATTTCAGCTGGTTTCTTGGCTTTGTCTTTTTGCACCTCTTTTTCTTCATGTGTTCAATACTTATTCCCTGTATCATTCCACTTGATTAAATATAACTTGTTTTGTGAACACACTTGCCTTGATTTTTGTATGTATGATTACTTGGGTTGTTACTGATATCTGGTGAAAATCTCAGGTCAATGGCTCCATCAGAAATATGTTTAATGAAAAAAATGTTGACGTGTTCAATACTTATTTTCCCCGCAGTATAGAAATATCCACTAATTTTATTGAGTTAAGCTCTTAAAAAAACAAGAGGATTGCACTTCCTGGGTTTTATGACACCACAAACCTACAAGCTACACCTTGACTTCTCTAAGTTGGCGAAACAATTACACCCTGACTGCTTCTTTTTTTTGTGCTCAACTCACTCAGAAAATCTTCCCCCCCTTCCGATAAGAAGCTCATTAATATCAAGGAGCAGGATGAACTCAAACTTCTTCAGACAGAACATTAAAAACAGCTTTTTGTGAGCTGTGAAGCAACATAAAAATGTTTCTTTTGGTCCTTTTAAAACTACATGTATAGGTGCAGCTCAAAAAATTAGAATTATCATTGAAGAGTTCATTTATTCCAGTAATTCAATTCAGAAAGTAAATTCATATGTTATGTAGATTGATTAAACACAAAGTGATATATTTCAAGCATTCATGTCTTTTAACTTTGAGTATGGCTTTACAGCTGATGAAAACCCAAAATTCAGTATCTCAAAATTAGAATATTACATAAGACCTTTCTTCTTCTAGTTTTATTCCCACGTTCTGGTGGGGTCGCTGTGGCAGACATCGATATATCTGCCTTATCCATAGGTTGGAGCTGAGTTTTACACCGGATGCCCTTCCTGACACAACCCTGCCCATTTTTATCTGGGCTTGGGACCGGCACAGGGAGTACACTGGCTTGTGCGCCCCTTATGGCTGGGTCACCAACATTTCCCTCCTCTGTTCCATTTTGCTGAGCACCAAGCTGGATGGCAGGAAGTTCCATTTTTCTATGGTCTTTGGCATGGCCCGGCCGGGATTTGAACCCTGGCCTCCTGGTTGTGGGGCGGATGCTCTACCTCTAGGTCACCACTCTGGTCGAATTCAGTTGAGTTCAGTTAAAAAAAAATAAATAAATAAATAAAATCAGTTTTCTCTTATTAGAATATTGCATAAAACCAATAAGAGAAAATTGATGGGTTTTTTTTTAAATAGAAATGTCGAAATCATCTCCAGTATGCTAGGCTTCGCAGGGCCCCTCTGCAGCTGAGCAGGTGCAGCCCAAATTTTCTGACTGCATTGCCTGGGCACGTTGACTACGTGTGTGCAAGATCCGACTTCCCTTTCCAGAAGTGACACTACCGACACGGCATACAAAGACAAAGAAGAATTAAAAAGGGACGAGACTAGAGAAAGAAAAAAGATTGGCGATGAAAGTAGTAAACACAAGAGTTTCTCTTCTATCCTCTGTGCACTTGTTATTGTTGCTAAAATGCACATGGCTCTTGCTTTCTCTTCTCACGTCAGTGCATTTGCGCTACCTATAGGGCTGGGGTGAAACTACAAATGATGGTTAATGCTTGACTGAGTAAAAAATTAATCTTGTATACAGCCATGTGCACACCAGACATGTCCAAAGTCGACACACATCGCAGACGCACAGAGCCGAGGTGGAGCATAAATCAGGCTTAACTGAAGACCGGATTATGTGTTAATGACTTAGGGAAATGGAACCCAGAAGAGCTGTACCGGCTACTGCCCATTCTACCAGCAGGTAAAGGCCCTGTCACACCTTGTCGATTTAGGTAGTGTATGCCAGTGTATCAAAATTTCTCTTAAAATGCTGGCATACGGCCAAAATTTTCAATTTTGGGCATATGCATCACGTATTCATAACGAGTTAGACGAACATAACCAGGGCTTGACATTAACTTTTTTGCACACCAGCCAGCTAGTAATTTTGCAGAGTTACTAGCCACTCAGCCTTTTCACTAGCCACAATTTTGTGTTTGGAAAATTTTGTTTAATATGATCAAATTGGACGATGGCGTGCTAAAATTGACTTGAACTAAATTTACAACATTTTTCAGTGTAAATTACCCTTATACATACATTAAAAAAGGCACGATAAACACTGTCTTTACTTATTTATGAAGCACAGTAAATACTGTAAAACAGTAGAGAAAAACATTTGCAATATGAGAGTGAAGTGCAAGTAGATTTGGGTCCATCCCAATTCTCATTTGTACCCTTATCCCTTCGCCTACCCCCTATGAATTGGGACACCCCTTCGTGGCTGCACAATATCATTAGTAGTTGCTGATGGATTTAACCTTAACTACTGCATGCCTGTAGAAAGCAAGTATTCCTGTCTGAAACACGTAGCCCAATCAGGCTTTACAGGCCCAAATGTAGGCTGTGTTTGAAAGTGGAATACAGAGGTGTAGCCTATATGTAGGCAATCACCCATGTTAGACTTTGACATATATGACAGGGACTGAACTGTGATTTGATTGTGTGAATATTACAGAATAATTGAAAATGAATAGGACATCCAATATTGGCAACTGTTTAAGAACCACTTGTTTATTATTTTTTTTTTGTCAGACTTATTTGTGTGAGCTTTTATGACTTATATTCATAAATTTTGTATCTTGCACTTTGGGGAATGGGAGTTGTTCAGTCACCATTATAATTTATTTTATGTGTAGTTTATAGTCTATCGTCAGACTCATGCAGTACTATAACAGGACACGTTTACAAATATTTGAGACCCACTGTAGTGCATCCTTTTATATTTTAGCAATATTATAAGTACAAAACACCAAACATTATTTTTTTTTTTTGGTTTTGTATCTCGTATACTTTATTGATCCCCAGAGGGAAATTCAGGGCATCCATGTACAGTGCCAATCCCTTCACCATTCTCACATACACAGGAGAATTAGCCGTTTGGCTGCAACTTTTGCATCAGTGTTGCCCATTTGTCTGTAAATATTTAAATAAAAATGATTTATTTCATTATTTGGGCATTTTTGCGTCTTGTTGTCATTTAGTCAAAGCGTTCATATGTGTCTGCATATGATATGCATTTGATCTGTCCATTCCGCTCCACAATGAAGCAGCAGTCCGGACTGCTGTCTACCACTGACCGGGCAGGCTGAGAATGCCTGCCCGTGAACGATCGTAGAGCGCCTGGTCGGACACCCGTATTGGAGAAGCAGCAGCTGAACCGGCGGATCGCAGTCCTTCACAGGGAGGCAAGCCCAGCCTGCCCGGTTAACGGGAGTCTCAGCTGCTGCTTTACCCGTGTGCCAGTGATGTTCTTTGCAGCACCACAGGTCCCTGCAAGTGCCCCCCCCCGCACCTTGTGTTCTCCATGCCAAATTATCCATTAGACCTACGCAGTCACAACAACTGTATGGTATATACTTTGACTGAGCAACTCCATACTCGGGGATGCACACCCTCGTAACCTCAGCAAAGCACTTATAACATCTTTGTTTGCGAAGCGCTATGGTGACTGACAGGTTGTGATGCTGTGTTATCCAATCAGCATGGCCGTGATGCCGTGTATTGTCCAATCAGCATGGCTGTGATGCAGCATATTATCCAATCAGCATGGCCGTGATGCAGCATATTATCCAATCAGCACGGAGTCAGTCTGAAACCCCACCCACACTTCTTGAAGCCAGGGCATGAAGACACAGAGCAGTGGCTAAACCTTTATTGATAAAACTTACATATTTTGACTGAGCAACTTCATATTCGGGGATGCACACTCTTATAACCTCAGCAAAGCATGTTTAAACTCTTAGGCCAGTCTGACAAATGGTTTGAGAGATATTTGAGGAGCACAGACAAACGGGCAGAGATATCTTGCATTTATAGATAGATGGACACTACCTGTTTTCAACAGAAAAAAGAAAAGAATGAAAAGGAAAACTGATTAGAAAAAACACAGTACTACAGTTGTAGTTTCGTAGTCTCACATTGCAATAGGTTTATTATTTTAGGTGCTGTTTGAGAAAACTACAACTGGCCAAAGTGGCTAGTGGGTGTGGCTGTCTTACCGGCCACTGCTGAAGTCCACCGGCCGTTGGCCGATGTTAATATTAAGCCCTGTACATAATGTATTAGTAACTTACATAGAACATTTCAATAACTTATACCAATGAATGCTTAGCGTGTTGCCGGCATCCACACCTTATGCCCAACAATAGTCTAACTTATGCATAGCTTATCCTAACTTATGCATAGCGCGGTCATGCCAAACTGCCATCGCCTCCCAATCCATGAATCCTAGGTGTGCGAGAACATGAAAGCTCCATCATCTCGATTCAACAGAGATTATTATCTTCTCCAAAGACCATCGCACGGCGGGGGGCATGACCGACCTGGCAGATCTGTCAAATTTCTCAGGTCGGTCACACCTATGGAAAGGATAAAACGGCTGATGTGACACAGAATGAATGTCAGATGACAGTCGAAACATGTCAAGGTATGAAACATCTCTTTACTTCATCTGAATAGGAGACCAGTTGGACATGGACATCTGCTTACCATGGAGTACTGACGGGTTACTTCTGTAAACCAATGCTGCCAGTATGCCATTATATGGTAGCTGTAAGTTAGAAACACTGTCAGTGAGTTACACATGGGTTCAAAGCACGTTACTCATAGGTTAGAAATAAGTTTTGGATATGCTAGACATTATCTCGATGTATTTCGACTTACGAGTAACTTACAAGTTTAAGTTTAATGTTTATTTGAAAGGGACATTACATACTAATGAACATTAATACAAATGTAAGTATGCAGATTTAGTAATACTGATAATTTGCATCTGTAGTCCCCCGGTAGGTCACATAAACACACAATCATACAGGAGAAGAACATCTGCGATAAAACTGTACAAAGTGGATATGCAAAAGTGCAAGAGTTACTGTAAGGTGCTACAAAAAAAACCCCAAAACATTCAAATGTCTCACAAGTGAAGTGCTGTGTATGCATACACATACAGTGGGGAAAAAAAGTATTTAGTCAGCCACCAATTGTGCAAGTTCTCCCACTTAAAAGATGAGAGAGGTCTCCAATTTTCATCATAGGTATACCTCAACTATGAGAGACAAAATGAGAAAAAAAAATCCAGAAAATCACAATGAAGGATTTTTAATGAATTAATTGGTAAATTCCTCGGTAAAATAAGTATTTGGTCAATAACAAAAGTTCATCTCAATACTTTGTTATATACCCTTTGTTGGCAATGACAGAGGTCAAACGCTTTCTGTAAGTCTTCACAAGGTTTTCACACACTGTTGCTGGTATTTTGGCCCATTCCTCCATGCAGATCTCCTCTAGAGCAGTGATGTTTTGGGGCTGTTGCTGGGCAACATGGACTTTCAACTCCCTCCAAAGATTTTCTATGCGGTTGAGATCTGGAGACGGGCTAGGCCACTCCAGGACCTTGAAATGCTTCTTACGAAGCCACTCCTTCGTTGCCCGGGCGGTGTGTTTGGGATCGTTGTCATGTTGAAAGACCCAGCCACATTTCATCTTCAATGCCCTTGCTGATGGAAGGAGGTTTTCACTCAAAATCTCACGATACATGGCCCCATTCATTCTTTCCTTTACACGGATCAGTCGTCCTGGTCCTTTTGCAGAAAAACAGCCCCAAAGCATGATGTTTTCACCCCCATGCTTCACAGTAGGTATGGTGCTCTTTCTCCTCCAAACACGACAAGTTGAGTTTTTACCAAAAAGTTCTATTTTGGTTTCATCTGACCATATGACATTCTCCCAGTCCTCTTCTGGATCATCCTAATGCTCTCTAGCAAACTTCAGATGGGCCTGGACGTGTACTGGCTTAAGCAGGGGCACACGTCTGGCACTGCAGGATTTGAGTCCCTGGCGGCGTAGTGTGTTACTGATGGTAGCCTTTGTTACTTTGGTCCCAGCTCTCTGCAGGTCATTCACTAGGTCCCCCCGTGTGGTTTTGGGATTTTTGCTCACCGTTCTCGTCATCATTTTGACCCTACAGGGTGAGATCTTGTGTGAAGCCCCAGATCGAGGGAGATCATCAGTGGTCTTGTATGTCTTCCATTTTCTAATAATTGCTCCCACAGTTGATTTCTTCACACCAAGCTGCTTACCTATTGCAGATTCAGTCTTCCCAGCCTGGTGCAGGTCTACAATTTTGTTTCTGGTGTCCTTTGACAGCTCTTTGGTCTTGGCCATAGTGGAGTTTGGAGTCTGACTGTTTGAGGTTGTGGACAGGTGTCTTTTATACTGATAATGAGTTCAAACAGGTGCCATTAATACAGGTAACGAGTGGAGGACAGAGGAGCCTCTTAAAGAAGAAGTTACATGTCTGTGAGAGCCAGAAATCTTGCTTGTTTGTAGGTGACCAAATACTTATTTTACCGAGGAATTTACCAATTAATTCATTAAAAATCTTTCAGTGTGATTTTCGGGATTTTTTTTTTCTCATTTTGTCTCTCATAGTTGAGGTATACCTATGATGAAAATTGGAGACCTCTCTCATCTTTTAAGTGGTAGAACTTGCACAATTGGTGGCTGACTAAATACTTTTTTGCCCCACTGTACATGTATGCAACCAAACACCTCATAACAACAACAAACAGCAGCAACAGACAAGAGGCAGGGCATATGTGTGTGACACACGGGCACATACAGTGGTGTGAAAAAGTGTTTGCCCCCTTCCTGATTTCTCATTTTTTTATGTTTGTCACACTTAAATATTTCAGATCATCAAACATATTTAAATATCAAACAAAGATAACACAAGTAAACACAAAATGCAGTTTTTAAATGAAGGTGTTTATTATTAAGGGTAAAAAAAAATCCAAACCTACATGGCCCTGTGTGGAAAAAGTGATTGCCCCCTCCCCCCTGTTAAAATATAAATTAACTGTGGTTTATCACATCTTTGGAAAGCTGAGTTCAATTTCTCTAGCCACACCCAGGCCTGATTACTGCCACACCTGTTCTCAATCAAGAAATCACTTAGATAGGACCTGCCTGACAAAGTGAAGTAGACCAAAAGATTCTCAAAAGCTAGACGTCATGCTGCAATCTAAAGAAATTCAGGAACAAATGAGAAACAAATTAATGGAGCTCTATCAGTCTGGAAAAGGTTATGAAGCCATTTCTAAAGCTTTGGGACTCCAGCGATCCACAGTGAGAGCCATTATCTACAAATGGCAAAAACATGGAACAGTGGTGAACCTTCCCAGGAGTGGCCCGCCAACCAAAATGACCCCAAGAGCGCAGTGACGACTCATCCAAGAGGTCACAACAGACCCCACAACAATATCCAAAGAATTACAGGCCTCACTTGCCTCAGTTAAGGTCAGAGTTCATGACTCCACCATAAGAAAGAGATTGGGCAAAAATGGCCTGCATGGCAGAGTTCCAAAATGAAAACCACTTCTGAGAAAAAAGAACATAAAGGCTCGTCTCAGTTTTGCCAGAAAATATCTTGATGATCCCCAAGACTTTTGGGAAAATACTCTGTGGACTGACGAGACAAAAGTTGAACTTTTTGGAAGGTGTGTGTCCCATTACATCTGGCGTAAAAGTAACACAGCATTTCAGAAAAGGAACATCATACAACAGCAAAATATGGTGGTGGTAGTGTGATGGTCTGGGACTGTTTTGCTGCTTCAGGACCTGGAAGACTTGCTGTGGTAAATGGAACCATGAATTCTGCTGTCTACCAAAAAGTCCTGAAGGAGAATGTCTGGCCATCTGTTGATGACCTCAAGCTGAAGTGCACTTGGGTTCTGCAGCAGGACAATGATCCAAAACACACCAGCAAGTCCACCTCTGAATGGCTTAAAAAAACAAAAAAACAAAATGTAGACTTTAGAGTGGCCTAGTCAAAGTCCTGACCTGAATTCGATTGAGATGCTGTGGCATGACTTTAAAAAAAGCGGTTCATGCTCGAAAACCCTCCAATGTGGCTGAATTACAACAATTCTGCAAAGATGAGTGGGCCAAAATTCCTCCGCAGCACTGTAAAAGACTCATTGCCAGTTATCGCAAATGCTTGAGTGCAGTTGTTGCTGCTAAGAGTGGCTCAACCAGTTATTAGGTTGAGGGGGCAATCACTTTTTCACACAGGGCCATGTAGGTTTGGATTTTTTTTCCTTAATAATAAACACCTTCATTTAAAAACTACATTTTGTTTACTTGTGTTGTCTTTGTCTAATATTTAAATTTGTTTGATGATCTAAAACATTTAAGTGTGACAAACACAAAAAAATTAGAAATCACTAAGGGGGCAAACACTTTTTCACACCACTGTATACAGTATATGCACATGCCGCAGAGCATCCACTAGATATGTGCAGAGATTTGGTTGCTTAAAAGCTAGTTTTTACAGTGAGTCTTAAGTGTTTAGTGTGGTACATTCTCTGATTGCAGGTGGCATATTATTCCAGATCTTGGTGCCCCTCACTGATAGCACAGATTGAGCAAATGCCACAGGGACTACAGATCGAAATTAGTGAGACTGCTATAATCTGGTACAGAGCATCTTTTCCCTGTGTTTGTTTTTTCTGTACATGGTCCCTGACAAATAACCAATAAACTAAACTAAATGTGGTATGTCTATGGGGGACCTCACAGTCTCCTCTAGTGATTGCTCTGTTGGTTGTACCGGTGACAGTCCTCAGTTTAACATGTTCTCTGGGGGTGGGGGTGGGGGGGGGGGACACAGTCATTTCATATTTTCTAAATTGAAAGGGCAGATTTCAGAGTTTTGTCATTTTCAAAAGACAGAAAATTGTCCATCTAGCCATCCATCCATCTTCTACTGCTTTTCCGGAGGTCTGGGTCGCAGAGGCAGCAGTTCAAGCAGAGAAGTCCAGACTTCCCTCTCCCCAGCCACCTGTTCCAGCTCTTCAGAGAGGATACCAAGGTGTTCCCAGACCAGCTGGAAGACATAGTCTCTCCAGCGAGTCCTAGGTCTTCCCTGGGGTCTCCTCCCAGTGGGATGTGCCCGAAACACCTCAAGTGGGAGGCGTCCAGGAGGCATCCTGATCAGATGCCCAAAACACCTCAACTGGCTTCTTTCAATGTGGAGGAGCAGCGGTTCTACTCTGAGCCTCTCCCGGATGACTGAACTCCTCACCCTATCTCTAAGGGTGAGTCCAGCGATCCTACGAAGAAAGCTCATTTCAGCCGCTTGTAGCCACGATCTCATTCTTTCCGTCATTACCCAAAGCTCATGACCATAGATGAGGGTAGGAACGTAGATCGACTGGTAAGTCGACAGCTTTGCCTTAGAGCTTATCCTCTTCACCACAACAGACCAGTATAATGTCCACGTCACTGCAGATGCTGCTCCGATCCATCTGTCACTTTCTCATAGATCTCTCTCAATCTATCTCAGAGAGAGAGAGAATTGAATTTCTTGTAAATATGACAACAATGATATGTGGGATCTTATCACAGATTTTTATGGCTTTTTTGTGTAAGGATTTAATGGGTCTGATTAAGGTTACACCAATGAGTATCCAGTTGGTAAAACAGTAATCGTTGTGTCAGAAGATCATTGCATGCAGAAACATTTTGGCCACATTAACTGTCAGCAACAGTCTAATTTGTTTAAAATTTCTCATATAGGTTTTGATTATATTTGAGATTTTTTGATGTTTTTTTAAAGATTAATGAGGAATCTAAAATCATGCTGAGGTACTTAAATTCCTTGACTAACTGCAGCTACTCTCCTTTAAAGAAAATATTTGCATGATGTTCACCAAACAACCATCAATTACAAACTCAGTTTGTTTTAGTGTTTAGTAGGAGACATGAATTATTAAGTCAGTCATGGATTTGAGACATCACTGTTGTAAGAATGCAGGCAGCTTGGTTTTTTTTTTTAATTCTTTTAACATCTGTTTTTTCCACTGCCAAGTGGGTTGGATGAGTCACTACTGCAGACATCAATGTATCTGCCATAGCCTTATAGATTGGAGCAGACTTTTTATGTCCGATGCCCTTCCTGTCACAACCCTGCTCATTTACATCCTGGCTTGGGACCGGCACAGAGAGTACACTGGTTTGTGCACCCACTGTGGCAGGATAACAATCTCTCCTCCATTCCATTATTGTACCAAGCTGGATGGCAGGAAGCTCCATTTTATGGTCTTTGGCATGACCCAGCTGGGACGTGAACCCCAGCCTCCCAGTTGAGGAGCAGATGCTGTACCTCTACCAGATGTGAATATTACCATGTGATCTGCATACATTTGTATATGAATGTTTCTGCATGTATTTGGTAAATCATTTACTGTATGTATAAGGAGAATGATGTTGGTCCAAGTATGAAGCCTTGTGGGACTCCCATTTGACATTTCAAATATAAGGATAAGCCATCTTTATTGTCATTCAAATCCATACAGCCAATCATGTACAGTAGAACGAAATTATGTTTCTCTTACCTGCAATGTTAATCACACACATATATAGAATCAGAGGGGTCGCTGCCATGCAAGGCACCGCCACAAATTTCCGTCCTCCGTTCCATTATTGCTGAGCACCAAGCTGGACGGCAAGAAGTTCCGCTTTTATATGGTCTTCGGCATGACCTATAACAATAATAATGCATCGATTTTATATAGCACTTTATCATATATACTCAAAGACGCTTTACAAATAGGTACATTATTCATTCACTCCAGACAAACAATGGTAGTGGCAAGCTACTTCTGCAGCCACAGCTGCCCTGGGGCAGGCTGACGGGCCTGGGACCTGGCCGGGATTTGAACCCAGGCCTCCCGGGTGTGTGGCTGATGCTCTACCAACTGAGCCACCATTCCGGTGATGTGGTGGCTCACCAAATATGGCGATTTGACACAGCTGACCATTACACATTGGTGTCTGTCAAATAGGATTTCATTCATTTGATAGTGTGTTCTGAAAAATTAAACTGAGTAAGTTTGGTTAAAAGGATGTTGTGGTCAACAGTGTCAAATGCCTTCATCAGATCTTAAAACACAGCGCCGACACAGTTGCACTTATCTAAAAAAGATTTAGTTTTCTCTAAAAACAAGCTCATTGCAGACTCTTCAATGGTGGGCACGGAACCCAAACTGTGTGTGATGTAGGGGGGTGTTCCCATTATTCAGATGTTCACATAATAGTGTAGCCACCCATTTTGCAATTATTTTGGACGGTAATGTGTGTAAACGATCGCATGACTCTCCTGCATATGTGGGATGTATGAGCCATACACTGGATACCAGCGTGCTTCAGCGTGCTCTTAACTTATACAAAACTTACCCTTAATTTATTAGACGCACGCCTGTGTATTTCCAAAATTTTTTTAAATGTTGGCATACGCTGCCTAAACCATCAAGGTGTGACGGGCTTAAAACTATAAATGTTTCTGTGAAGAGAAATTTTAATATTTTTACTGTGATCACATGAGGCAAGAAAGCATTTTAGAAGGTTAAACCCCACAGACACACCATGCTTAGTCAATGGGACTTTTAAATTAATCCATATGTATGTAATCAAATAATATAAAGATTTTGCCAGATGAATTTTCTCTTGCTTTTGTTTGCTTTACTTTATGCATTTTTGGAATCCCTGCACATTAAAAACCTCCAGTTAAAAACACAAATTTAACTGGCCCGGAATACACTGCTGCCATGAGAATCTCAGTGAGTCAAAATAAACGTTCTTAATATTGAGCACAGTGAAGCTGGCATCGGGTTCGATATTCATATTCGAATATGGGGCTGATGGTGTGGGAGCAGTATCCGTGCCTGTCAAACCATGCGCTGTGCCATCCTAGGCACTAGTCCTCCAGAACCCTC
The DNA here is from genome assembly GCA_020510985.1 of Pholidichthys leucotaenia. NCBI lineage: Eukaryota > Metazoa > Chordata > Actinopteri > Cichliformes > Pholidichthyidae > Pholidichthys > Pholidichthys leucotaenia. Next base: position 412,255,198 of record CM035837.1, read on the forward strand.
AACCCCACGGAGTCTAGGGTGGAACAGTGTTTATGTAATGTGCCACACATGTGCCAGCATAGCCATATATTCAAATACAATTTCTACCAATGAGGCTAAAATGAGTTGTCCATGGCTACCAAAATAAACACTGTGCCACCCTAGACTCCATGGGGTATTGACCATCCATGGGTGAGGGTCCTTGACCACTAGTCCGTAGGGTGACACAGCGCATAGTTTGGTAGCCATGGACAACTCACTTTAACCTCATTGGTACAAACTGTATTAGAAAATATGGGTGTGGTGGCACATTTGATAAACACTGTTCCACTCTAGACTCCATGGGGTTGAGGCTTCTGGAGGACTAGTGCCTAGGATGGCACAGCGCATGGTTTGACAGGCACGGATACTGCTCCCACACCATCAGCCCCATATTTGAATATGAATATTGAAGCTGATGCTAACTTCAGTCCTTCAATATTGCATTGCAGTCGGCCACCAAGCTGGCTCACCACCCACAGCTGACAAAGGCACCAGCAGAAACTGTGTCAGGGCAGCTCTGTGTGTGTGTGTGTGCACGCGTGTGCGTGTTACTCTGCCCATGTCAAGCTGTTGTGTCCTCATGTCTTTGCAGTGGTTGGAGAGAAGGAGAAGATGACCAACGGCATCAACGTGCGCACTAGAGACAACAAAGTCCATGGAGAGCTGCCGGTGTCGGAGGTGATGGCTCGGCTGACCCTGCTCAAACAGTCCCGCTGTCGAAACGCAGAGGAGGAGTTCTGATCGCAGTGTGGGGGGGAAGGGCAGACTTCTTATTCATATACCTCAGTCTGCGGAGGGCAGTCGGATGAGAAATAAAAGGCACAAACTATGGAAAGTGGTGATAGTGCAAGGGGCTGCGTCATAAAAAGATAAAAGCTGCAAACTTTTGAGGAAACGATGCAAATGTGCAAGGGGAAAAAAGGGATTTGATAAGAAAAGGCACAGAGTTGCGAAGTTTTGAATCTATGCCTGTACACAGATATTCAATTATCTGGCTATTTCTTCATTACCCCGGTGGTACATTTTTTTTCCAAATTTAATATTTGGATATTTGCTTTGTCCTTCTAACTGCTTGATTTTAATAAAGAACCATTACAAATTTACCCTAAATTGGGCACATTTGGGAGAAACGCATCACAAATTCATGAGACAAAAGTATAAACTTGATGAAGTCACAAAACTTACCAAAAGTAACAAATTTAAATACTGTAAATTTTCAAATATGAGGAAAAAAATGTAATTGACCTGGTAAAAATGGCAAGTTTATAGGAAAAAGCATCCTAAATTTAGGGGAAAAATGCTAAAATTGTACAAAATGTAGTGAATTTGAGGGGAAAAGATGTCAAATTAACAAGAAAAGCTGCAAGTTTAACAAAAGAAAATCCAATTTTACATGAAAAAGTCCCTATTTTATAATTTAGCCACATTTCAGAGAAGCACTGATGCTATCACAGTCCACTGAAGGAGAAGAAAGACTACAGAATACTGACACCCCCAAAAATGGTGTTTGAAACAGTTGTAAATAAATTTGTGAGAAAACTTTTTTGCGGGGGAGGGGTTGTAGTTTTCTCAAGAATCAAACATTTGTGAAGAAAAAGTAACTAATTTACAAGAAAAAGGTTACAAATGAACAAGAATGCATTTCCAATTGCATATTTATCATCAAAGAGAATAAAATTATCACAAAAATCCCTTATAGTTTGAAAGAAAAGTTGTACATTGAAAAAGGCAGGGTTCCATATTTACTGTATTGGGGAAAATGCAGGAAATTCAGGGGGGGGACCCATATGTCACGAGGGGGGATAAACAAGCAAATTAATAATTAGCAAGACAAAGGCTGAAAAATTCATGGGAAACCACGTAAAAACTTCAGAAATATTATGCCAATTGGCATGAATTTGTATATTTAAAACAAAAATCTCACCTTTGGCTAATGATATGTCACTTGGCTGTTTTACCTTAATTTTAAGGTTCAAATACATTTTGTTACTCTATGCAGATGTTGTCAACTCAAGTGCATTAAACAAGAAAAAGGGTAGGGTTAACTGTGTAGAATGTGACGATCGAGACTGCAAAACTGCATTGGGATGCCGATGTTTAATATGAGGGATCTTTGGTAGGTGGTGCGGGAATATGAGAAGGTGTTCTTGATTTTGTCTGATGGAAAGTTTCTTGATAATTTGTGGCAAGTGTGTGAAAACTAAGAATAAAACAAAGTTCTGTCTCTGTGGGGAGAACTCTGAAACGCGAGTCATTTCCTTTCAAACTGGAGAGAGAAAAACAGCTTTGAGATGAGTTGACTTTGTGGTTGACTACTCTAGGTTTAGTTTGCGGTGATTTCATAAAGCCTGATTCATTTATACACTGATCAGCAGTTTTTAGTGAAAACATCCTGCAGCAGCAAGAACTTCAGCTATCAACAGTTATCAGAGTTCAGTGGGGGCAACATGGCCGAATCTCCTCCCTAAAGCCCTCAACCCTGAGCCCTCAGTAGTGCTTGAGTGTGCAAGTTTGCAAGGGGATGAAGTGGCTCAAAATGGTAGAAATGAGACGCACCACTTTACCTCGGCAACACTAGAAGTTTTTTATTTAATTTACTTTATAAAAGGATTGGCAAACAAAAATAGTGTAACAGGACAAAATAAAAATGGATTCCAGATAAAACTAAAATCAGAAACAAACGGGGTTTGTTGACAAGGGATAAAAGAAAATGATCCTGAAAGTTCGAGGCTGTGTGTGTTTCAGGTTCTTTAGAGGTTTTTGTGTAACTTCTTCAAATAAAATCCCAATTCTATTTTAAATTATGGCATTCTCCTTCATTTTTCCCCATCTGTATTTATAATTTTAATATTTTCTTATTGAAATAAAGGAGATCAAATTATCTCTTAATTTTCAGTGTTACCATTTTAATTTGACATGAAAACATGTGAGCAACTATTGTGGGTCTCAGACTTAATTTCAGACTTTGTACTTTCCTTAGGAATGAACTGAATTAAATGTGCTGCAGCCTCTTAAAATGATTTAATTGATTACAACTGCAAATCATCTTTTTTCAAACTTGTTATAATAAATAGTGAAGATTAGTTAATTAGATATTACACAAAGTGCTTGCATACGCATATCTTTTAAACCCACACATACACATCAGTTGCTTACACACATACTACACACACATACAAACTCCACAGGAAAGTCTCTGTTCCTGTTTCCATATATGGGCATGGGGGTTGTGTAGGACTAAAGAGAAGACATATGGACACTGAGAGGAAGCCATAAAGGCAGGAACTAACAGGATAGAGGCCTTAAAAACAAGGAGACCTAAGCCAACAGTTTGGACAATGGACATGTTGGGAAGTTACTAGGAAACGCCCTGTAACTTGCCTATATGTAGCTGTGAATTCCTTTGTGCAGGGTCTTTTTCCAGGAGAGGGAGCTGGAGGAGAACCGGCGGCCATGTACACCGACTCCCTGCGTGGTTCAATAAAAGTGAAGCTGAGAAATAGTATTTCTTCTGTGATCATTGGTTGGTTAACTGAAAAGATTCTAACTGTCCAAAATTATTTTTTACAAACTGCATAATTAACCAAAAATGTAATTAAATTGCTTAAATGGTGTGTATTTCAGCATAAACTCAAAGTCTTTGTCATATATTTTTATTTTGGCAAAGCTCTTAAATTTTTTTCAAGGCAGTATTTTTTTGTGGGGCGGAGCAGGGGTGAAGGGGGGTCAGTGATGAACAGGTGACCAATCAGGAGCTTTTCCTTGAGAAACCTCGACATGACGCTCTGAACTGTGGGTAATTAGAGAAAAGTTCATTTAAGGGTTCATAAAGCCAGCGAGGGCCGAATCTCAATCTCCACCCTTGCAGACTTGTTGACTTTAGGCGCGTTCGCGTAAAGTGGCTGAGGGTTTAGGGCTGTTCCAATCTGACTGATCACTGGCTGACTTTTTTGAGCCCTTAAATGACCCCTTTCTCTAAATCAGGCCACAGTTCAGGGAAAGCTCCCGATTAGCCACCTGTTCATCATTGACCACCCCTTCACCCCCCCCCCCCACCAAAAAAAAAAATACTGCCTTGATAAGAATGTAAGATCTTTGTCAAAATAAAAATATATGACATAAAGACTTTGAGTTTATGCTGAAATATACACCATTTAAGCAATCTGATTACATTTTGGCTAGTTATGCAGTTTGAAAAAAGATGATTTGCAGTTGTAATCAATCAAATCATCTTAAGAGGCTGCAGCACATTTAATTCAGTTCATTCCTGAAGAAAGTAGAAAGTTTGGAATAAGGTCCGAGACCCACAATAGTTGGTCACATGTTTTCATGTCGCACAAATTAAGTTTGGTTAAAACAAATGGGCTGAAAAGATAGATTTTTTTTTATTAAAATAGTAACACTGAAAATGAAATGAGACATAATTTGATCCCCTTTATTTCAATAAGAAAATATTACAATTATAAATGTAGATGGGCAAAAATGAAGGAGAATGCAATAATTTAAAAGAGAATTGGGATTTTATTTTAAGAAGTTACACAAAAACCACTAAAGACCCTGAAACACACACAGCCTTGAACTTTCAGGATCATTTTCTTTGAGTCAATAAACTCCCATTTGTTTCTGATTTTAGTTTTGGCTGGAATCTGTTTTTATTTTGTCCTGCGATTTTATTTTTGTGATCACTTATATACACTATGTTTGTTTCCTAATCCTTTTAATGAAGTAAATTAAATGAAAACTTTTAGTGTTGCCAGGGTAACATGTGTCCCATTTCTACCATTTTGAGCCACTTCATCCCCTCACAGACTCGCACACTCGAGCACTACCGATGGCTGCTGCCCAAGTCTACAAACTGGGCTGGAGGGTTTAGGGAGGAGATTGACATTTGGCCCAAGTGATCAGTCAGCCATTTCCTGATTTTCAGATTGGAACAGCCCTAAACCTTCAGCCACTTAATGTGAACGTGCCTAAAGCCAACGAGTCTGCAAGGGAGGAGAATGAGATTCAGCCATAAATTAATGTCAAGGCAGTTTTGGGGTTTTTTTTGTGGGGTGGAGCAGGGGTGAAGGTGTGGTCAGTGATGAACAGGTGATGAATCGGGAGCTTTCCCTTGAGAAACCCCGGCATGGCACTCTGAACTGTGGGTAATTCTCTTAAGTTGGCATAGCTTGCCGACTTAGAGAAAGAGGTAATTTAAGGGCTCAAAAAGCCAACACGTGAGCAGTCAGCCACTTTCTGATTTCAGACTGGGACAGTCCTAAATCCTCAGTCGTTTAACATGAACGCACCTGAAGTCAATGAGTCTGCAAGGGTGGAGAATGAGATTTGGCCCATGCGTGTTATCTTGCAGGAGGTGGACACCTTTGCTCAGCATGTTCCGCCTCAATTTTGATGGCCTTCAACAATTACTGCAGCAGTGAAGTGTAGTAAGCCCCAGTAATTGTGGTAAGTAGTCTCTGGATCATGGTGATGGACCCATGTTTCATGCGTAATTGGTCTGTCGAAGAAATCCTCCTGGTTTTCTTGGTGCATGGCCAAAAGAGGCTGAAAGCACATGACTCGTTACTGCTTCTGGAAAAGTGTAAGCAACTGGGGAATCCATCTTGCAGACAATATCCACGTGTCATGGATTGACACTGATCTTGACATCTTAGGCAAGGTGGTGAAACAATAATAATAATAATAATAATAATAATAATGGATTAGATTTATATGGCACTTTACATGTCAAGTGACATCTCAAAGCGCTTACAGTGAGTCAATTATTCATTCACTCCAGACAGACATTGATAGTGGTAAGCTACTACTGTAGCCACAGCTGCCCTGGGGCAGACTGACAGAAACGTGGCTGCCAATCCCCACCAACAGCCTCTCTGACCACTACTGAATATTTATACACATTCATTATGCAGTAATCCCCAAAATGGTGGCCTCCACTTGCCAGATGGTGTCTTTATCAGTGGTGCACTGTGGTCACCTAGCAATGGGTGTCGTTTCCACCATTGTCTGACCACACCTGAACTGCCTATGCCAGACCTTGACTATGTCATACAATGGGGCAATCCTCCCCATACATCTCTCTCATCTCATTTAATGTCTCCCGCAGAGGCTAGGAGCTATCTAGCTGTTAGGAACAGTGACATTAGAGGGAGGATGGAGCCAACCGGCGTTCTTGGGCAGTTCAAGAGACATGTACTGAAACGAGCCATTCTCAGAAAGGCTGCAAAAGATGATGCACACAAATGCTGCAATAATTAAATATTTTAAATAACATTTGACCAAAATATGCAACAAACGTTTCATTAAGATCTGTGTGAGCTGTTTTTTGTGTACTTTATTAATCCCACAGGGAAACTAGAAAAGCACTCAGAGTGCATACTCCGCCAAGGCTCCTTCTGTCCCTCACAGATCACCTCCAAAATGTAATGGGTTCATGTGTAGCCCACGAGCCAGTTCTGGTGAAAATTACATCAAAGTCTATCCAGTAGTTTTGGAGGATTCTTGCTAACACACTGTGAGAAGATAAGAGCCTTGGTGGAGGTATGCATTCTCCCCCTGGGAGAATATGTTAAACTGAGGACTGTCACCGGTACAACCACCAGAGCAATCACTAGAGGAGACTGTGAGGTCCCCCACAAATGTACCACATTTGCTCAATTTGTGCTATCAGTGAGGGGCACCAAGCTCTGGAATAATATACCACCTGCAATCAGAGAACATACCGCACTAAACACTTTTAAGACTCATTGTAAAAATTGGCTTTTAAACAACCAAAACTGTATCCATAACTAGTGGATGCTCTGTGGCATGCACATATGTGCCCGTGCGTCACACACATATGCCCCACCTCTTGTTTGTTGTCTGTTGTTGCTGTGAGGTGCTTGGGTGCATGTGTGTGTACGCATACACAGCACTTCACTTGTGTGACATTTGAATAGAATAGAATAGGCTTTATTGTCATTGTACAGTTGTACAGTACAACGAAATTGTGGGTGCTCCACCTGGCTACTGCGCAATAAAGTAAGAGAGAAGAATTTGAATTAAACACAGCTACGGAACACACGATTAAACATACGACTGAAATTTAAAAAAAAAAAAAGCCCATTGGTATATACAGTGGGGAAAAAAAGTATTTACTCAGCCACCAGTTGTGCAAGTTCTCCCACTTAAAAGATGAGAGAGGTCTCCAATTTTCATCATAGGTATACCTCAACTATGAGAGACAAAATGAGAAAAAAAAATCCAGAAAATCATATTGAAGGATTTTTAATGAATTAATTGGTAAATTCCTCGGTAAAATAAGTATTGGGTCAATAACAAAAGTTCATCTCAATACTTTGTTATATACCCTTTGTTGGCAATGACAGAGGTCAAACTGTCTGGAGGTGTGGGACCTGATCAATCTGAACCATCGTCCAGAGGGAAGCAGGTCAAACAGGTGGTGGGCAGGATGTGAGGGGTCTCCTGTGATGGCCTTGATCCTTCTGAGACAGGAGGATCTGGAGATGTCTTCGAGGGAGGGCAGAGGGCCGCCAACAATTTTTTGGGCGGTGTTGATGACTCTGCACAGCCTTCCTGTTCTCGGCCGTGGAGCCAGCGTACCACACACCCAGACAGTAGGTGAGCATGCGTTCCACTGAGCAGCGATAGAAGGCCAGCAGCAGCTTCTGCTCCAGGTTGTGCTTCCTCAGGACACGGAGGAAGTGCAGCCGCTGCTGGGCTTTCTTCATCAGGGCCTTAGTGTTGACAGTCCAGGAGAGGGCAGAGGAGATGTGGGTGCCCAGGAACCTGAAGGCGGGGACGTTTTCTATGTGGTCACCATTTATGAGGAAGGAGGGGTGATCCTGTCTGTTTGTGAAGTCCAGTATGAGTTTTTTTGTTTTTTGGACATTCAGTTTCAGGTTGTTTGCTTGGCACCACAGCAGCAGATTCTCTACCTCCGCCCTGTATGCCTTCTCATCGTTGTTGGTGATGAGCCCAACGGTGTCATCCGCGTTTTTCATGATGACAGTAGTTGGGTGGTTTGGAATACAGTCAAAGATGTACAGGGAGTACAGTAGAGGGCTTAGCACTCAGCCTTGGGGGGAGCCAGTGCTGAGAGACAGTGTGGAGGAGTGGTGGGGGCTGAGTCTGACCGTGGGCGTTTGGTGAGAAAGTTTTTTTATCCAGGACCAGGTGGGGGGGGGGGGCGGTCTTGAGGAGGTGCAGTTTGTTGATCAGGATGTCCGAAATGATGGTGTTGAAAGCTGAGCTGTAGTCCACAAAGAGCATCCTCACATAGCTCCTTGGGTTCTTCAGGTGGCTCAGCGCTCTATGGAGAGTGGTGGCAATGACGTCTTCCGTAGACCAGTTCTCCCTGTAAGCAAACTGGTAGGGGTCGAAGGAGGGGGGAAGACAGTCCCTGATGCGCTGGGACACCAGTCGCTCAAAACACTTCATGACTACAGAAGTTAACACTATGGGTCTGTAGTCATTCAGGCTGTCAATTGTAGACTTTTTGGGGATGGGGATGATGGTGGAGGCTTTGAGGCAGGGAGAGGTTGAACAGCTTGGTGAAGATCCCTTTCAGCTGGTCTGCACATGCTTTGACCACCACTCCTGGGATGCCGTCTGGACCAGCAGCTCTGCGAGGGTTCACTGCTCTCAGTTGCCTCCTCACCTCGTGCACCTGTAGAGAGAGAGGGGAGGGGAGAGAGGGGAGGAGGGGGGACAAGTTTGGGGGTTTCATTGCAGATGTTCTTCTCGTGTATGACTGTGTGTTTTTGTGACCCGCCGGGGGACTACAGATGCAAATTAGCAGTATTGCTAAATCTTGCATGCTTACATTTGTATTAATGTTCATTAGTATGTAATGTATCTTTCAAATAAACATTAAACTAAACTAGATCATCACCAAAATGTAATGGGCTCCTCTGTAGCCCAAGGACCACCTCTGGTGAAAATTTCATCCAAATCCATTGAGTAGTTTTTGTGTAATCCTGCTGCATAAATACAAACAAGGTCCTTGATGGAGGTATGCACTCTCCGATCATCACCAAAATTTAGTGGGTTCATCCTTGGCCCAAGTGCTACCTCTGGTGAAAATTTCCTCAAAATCTGTCTAGTAGTTTTTGCATAATCCTGCTAACAGGAAGAAAGACAAACAGACAGACAGACAAACCACCCCGATTACACTGCCTCCTTGGTTGAGGTAATTACAGGGCATCCACCTGGATGGATGAGGCAGCCCCAGTGTGGCGCCAGTCCCTTCACTATTCACACACACACACACACACATACACACATACATTCACACCTAACACCACTTTAGAGTCTCCAATTAACCTAACTTGCATGTTCTTGGCCTGTGGGAGGAAACCGGAGTACCCGGGGTAAACCCACGCAGACAAGGAGAGAACATGCAGACTCCACACAGAAGGGTCACTGATGGTCAGGGGTTGGGATCGAACCCACGATGATCAGGGGTGGAATCGATCCTGTGACCTTCTTATTATGCTGCCACAGTGCAAACCACTGTGCCACCGAGCTGCCCCAAAATGTGGAAAAAGTGCAGTCAGTGACCACTTTAACTTATCTTGAATGTAGTCAGACTTTTTTTGTTATCATTTTGACAGACAGGGTTGTAAAAATTCTGTCATAATCCGTTATCAGTCATTACCTCCGCCAAGGAGGTTATGTCATCGGGGTGGTTTGTCTGTCTATCTGTCCATCCATCCATCCATCTGTTGGTTTGTCTGTCTGTTAGCAGGATTGCGCAAAAACTACTGGACGGATTTTGATGAAATTTTACCCAGAGGCCCTTGGGTCAAGGATGAACCCATTATAGTTTGGTGATGATCTGAGACTGCATACCTCCACCAAGGACCTTGTTTGTATTTGTGCAGCAGGATTACACAAAAACTACTGGATGGATTTGGATGAAATTTTCACCAGAGGTGGTCTTTGGCCTAGAAAGGAACCCATTCCATGTTGGTGATGATCAGAGAATGCATACCTCCACCAAGGCTCTTATCTTCTCACAGTGTGTTAGCAAGAATACTCCAAAACTACTGGATGGATTTGGATGAAATTTTCACCAGAGGTGGTCCTTGGCCTAGAGAGGAATCCATAAATTTGGTGATGACCCAAGGACACATACCTCTGCCAAGACTCTCATCTTCTCACAGTGTGTTAGCAAGAATCCTCCAAAACAATACTGGATAGACTTTGATGCAATTTTCATCAGAACTGGCTTGTGGCCTACACACAAACCCATTACATTTTGGAGGTGATCCATGAGGGACGGAAGGAGCCTTGGTGGGGGTATGTGCTCTCTGAGTGCTTTTCTAGTTTTCATTGATTTTAATTAGATCATCCTCAGTACAATCTGTCAAAATGGCAGACAGCTTTCAGATTTTTCTGTCACTGCTGAAAAAAAAGTCTGTCAACGTGTTACAGTATGTCTGAACTTGCGGACAAGGAATGCAGCTGAACACTAGTTTATTATAATACAGGACTCTGTGCACCTGACCATGCTAAAATTAGGGGGATGGGAAGACTACTGTCCTGCCCCCCACACGACGAGGCGGGTTATTCAGCTGCCTATGCTATAGAAAAGTCCTTTATACAAAAAAAAAAAACTACTGCCGTGTCTCCTATGTCAAATAGAACACTAAAACAATCCCAAAACAATAAAAACAGAACAAGAATTAACAACAAGAACACACCCATGACTCAGTGAGGATGATCCGTGCCCCCCCCCCCCCCCCCAGATCCTTCACCAATCAGTCCGCCCCTGGAGGTAGTTCGCTTCCCGGGCCACAGCTGGTCGCCTCAGTCCCGATGCGTCTTCTCCTCTACACCTCCGAGCGCTCCAACCGTCTGGGGCCGTGTCCAACTGCCTTCTTCGGGCCACGCTGTAACTCATTTGGATGGTGCCACAAGCTATCAGTCAGCAGAAGGTATCCATCTTGCCGCTCGCCTGTCACCTGCAGCCTGCCCTGGTACCGCTCCATCTGCTGCTTGGTTCTCACCCGCCTGGACCTTGCCTCCGCCCGAGCCCAAACCCAGTCCGCGACTCCAAGCGGGGTCCTGCACAGCCTGCGGCATCTCTGCCTGGCACTTGCTCTCCCAGTGCCACTCAGTCCTGCCCCGACCGCTTGTAGATCCGCTGCTGACCCTGCCAATTGTTCACCAGCCCTCCACTGCCGTGCTCTGGGAATGCCTGAGACCATTGTTTGAGCATCACTCGCTGCTGTAGATCCTCCCCCATGCTGCCCGGTGCCCTTGTCCAGGGCGGCTCCGACACTGGCACCAGGGCCCTCCTGCGGCGACCCTGAGTACGACAAGGCCTGTCCACTTTCCGGAGTGCCCAGCAACTGTTCATCCCACACAACATCGTCCCAAACTCTCGGAACTGGTCGGTCCCACAGTCCGTAGCCAGACCACTCCTCCCCAGCGCCGTTCCTGATAGAAAATCCAAGGCCATAGAACAAGTTGCAGCCCATGATGTTAGAGCCGCAGGCCGTCACAACGAACTCCACATCGGCCATCTCCGCCGATTTGTACCGAGCTGTCAGTGTGACCATACCCACCGTGGCCAACCGTCCTCCTCCATAGCCGCAAAGCAGTGCTGAGTCACCTCCAATCCTGTAGTGGGGAAAAGACTGTCTGACTGTAGCCCAATTCAGCACAGAACTCTCCGCTCCCGTGGCAGTCAGCATGGGTACCAGAACTCCATCCAAAACTACCGTGCAGTGTGTGCGCCCACTGATACTCGGGGACACAGTGTGTATTACCGTCGTTGCAGAAGATGTTGAATTCCTGTGCAGGCTCTCCTGTTCTGCTGACTGGCATACTCTCGCAAAGTGGTGTAGACGGCCACATCTGCCGCAGCGCTTCCCTCTTGCCGCACACTCTCTGGCCTTATAGCGGTGCGTTGTGGACCCACAGCCCATACGCCTGGGCGTCCCCGGGGCAGACCTCATCCGTACAGCGTTGGCCTCCTCCACATCGTCCTCGACGCTCCCATCGCTGTCCGGGTCCACAACCTGCGCGGCCATGGGGGATCTTGAATTTCCCAATGATAGGCGCTTTCCGAGTTAGCTTGTCTGCTGCTTCCAGCTGTAGCGCCAACTCAACCACCCTAGTCAGCGTCAACTCACCCGGGAATGTGAGCAGTTTGGAGCGGACCGCAGCACAGTTGGTGTGTTCTGCCAACGGGTCGCGAACCATTTCTTCCTCCAACGGCCCGAACCGACACTCAGTGGCCAACTGCCTCAAGTCCAACACAAACCACTGGATGGGTTCGCCTACCTGTTGGCGGCGCTGTCTGAACTTAATTCTTCGGACGATGACGTTTGTCGGTGCCCTGAAATGGAGGGCCATTAACTCAACCGCTTCTTCATAATTGTCCGCGTCACTAAGTGTGCCCAAAAATCTCTGTCCCTCCATTCCCAGATTGTGCACTAGCAACGCACGGGCCCTCAGCTTCTCCATTCTTCCCAGGTCCAACACCACCATATACGTCTGAAAGGCTTCATACCACCGAGGCCACGGTACAGGCGGCTTTCCTGGGAGCTCCAGGAACGGCCGAATTGGTGTCCCACACGCCTCCATGAGTTTTCTTCTCATCGCCAAATGTTATGTCTGAACTTGAAGACAAGGAATACACCAGGAGTGGAGCTGAACACTAGTTTATTTTAGCGGAAGAAGATGAATGAATGAATGAATGAATCTGTGCATCTGACCATGCAAGCAGCTGCTGGCAGAGGTAAGGCGGAAGAGACCACCCCGCTTATACCCACGGGGCTGGCGGAACCGGAAGGTGGAGCCACTACCCTGTGCTACACAAATAAGAGCGCCAATAACAGAACAACATATGAATAATAAATAACTGCATCACACAACAAACAACTGTTGTCAGTTAAGGCAACCTGTGGTAGAGATGCCAGTGTAAATTGATTTCCTTTTATTTTTCCAGTTAAATGAAATGTTTTTTCTTTGTTGCAGCAATAGATTAATAAAGTTATCTCTTGGCTCTGCTGTTACATTTGAAATTTCTTTAATTCCCGTAGACTGTGTAGATACAGTATCTCTTTGGGTTGATGCAACCAGTCCTCCGATCAGCTGACTCCTGCCGTTTTTTTACCCTATGACCGGAGTTCCGGCGCCGTGATGGCTCCTTTCTATTGGAGACCGGACCGGGGACGGTGCTTTAAAACTTATGGAATTATCACCTTGCTGTGTATGGACTTGCTCCTACAGTGCGTTACCGGTACGTTTTGTGTGTTTATTTTTGACGTCATGGATTGATTTATGCTCCCCTCATCGGCTAGGTTAGCTTCTCTCATTGAGTTAGCATGCTAGCTTAGCACTAGCTAGTTAGCGATTACAGCTGCAGTATTTATTGCGAATCCCATATTTACTTAACTAAACATATAAGGCATTGGAGTTGATAGTATATGATGTTTCATTTAAAATGACAACTGCCCTGATTTGAAACAGCAATGTAAACCACTCTTATTGAGTATGAGCTTTCACGAGCTAACCAGCCTAAACGCTAGCTTAGCATAAAGGTAATATGCAAACAAATCACTGTACCATACAAACAGGTACACAACACATCTAACAGTATTTTAACCTTTGCTTGGACCTGCTTTTAATAACCAATAGACCCAATAACTGCTATTTGTAACAAGTGTACAGTGAAATTATGTTTCATGTTAGGTAAATTGGAATATCAAAACTTAATTATCTAATAGGACAAGAGTTTGGTAAAAGAGTATTAAAGTATTAACAACAAGGCAGTTTCGTTGTGGTTGGTTTCTTCAGAATATGTATATGCTGTCAAAATCTGTCACTCTGCTTAAGTTTGATTTATCATTTTTTAGCTGTTAACAGCATTAGGCTATTGGACTAAAGTTATTGATAATGGTGGTGATATAGATGTTGTTTACTTGGATTTTTCAAAGTGCTTTGATTCAGTCCCACACAAATGGCTATTGTTGAAACTGGAAAAGTATGGTATTCAGGGGAATATTTTAAACTGGATTTCAAGTTTTCTCCAGCCTCGCCAACAGCAGATTATTATTGATGGTACATGCTCATCTTTGACAACTGTCCTCAGCGGGATTCCGCAGGGAAGTGTTTTTGGGCCACTTTTGTTATTTTTGTCAGTGACATGCCTGATGTAGTACACAATAACATACTGCTGTTTGCTGATGATGCTAAAGTTTTTATGAACATTAAGAAGGATAATGACTGTGTAATATTGCAAGAAGCGCTTAATAGGTTAACTGACTGGAATAAGTCATGGCAACTGAAGTTTAACCCAGATAAAATGTATGATATTACATCTGGGAAATGCAAACAAGGGCCACATATATCACATGAAGAACACTTCTGACCTGGACATCCAGCTGCACGAGGCTAGCCAAGAAAAAGACTTGGGAATTTTGGTTTATAGTCAGCTCAGTGGTGCAGTGGTTAGTACTGTGGCAGCACAGTAAGAAGGTTGTGGGTTCGATCCCACCCCCTGACCATCAGTGACCCTTGTGTGGAGTTTGTATGTTTACCCCAGGTACTTTGGTTTCCTCCCACAGGCCAAAAACATGCAAGTTAGGTTAATTGGAGACTCTAAAGTGGCCCTAGGTGTGAATGTGTGTGTGAATGGTGAAGGGATTGGCACCACACCATGGCTGCCTCATCCACTCACACAGATGCCCTGAATTTCCCTCTGGGATTAATAAAGTAAACAAAATAAAAATAAATAAATAAAATTTAGTGCCCACTGTGAAGTGCAGGTCACAAAGGCAAATAAAGCCACTTTTCCACTAGCACCTACTTGGTCGACTCGCCCCAACTCTACTCAGCCTGATACGGTTTAGGTCGTTTTCCATTACAACTGAGTACCACCTCAAGGTGGGTGGGTTCATTACAGGAAGGCGGCCTGTTATCCCGTTATGATGTTGACATGCTGACGTTTTGCTGTCAGAAGCAAATACTTATTACAGCAAGCACAAAATACAAGCAAAGCACGGAGTTAGCGTTGATGACTAGCTAGCTCATTGCATACAGGAGACAATGGCAATATCCTTGTTTGTTTAAAGTGAGTTTGCCACAATTGGGATAAATGATGTAAAAGATGCTTAAAATTACAAAGCACTCCGCTGGCGATGGGGCTGAAAAGTTCATAGTGGTCAAATTTGACCAAATGTAGTTTATTTTTCAAGCGCAGGGATCCAAGCACTGCAACACTGATGGAAGAAGTGTGTGGACCGAAGGGGAGACTATTGAAAAATACACCACATTTGATCAAATTTGACCACTGTGTGAACTTTTCAGCCCCGTAGTTCCCTCTGGATTCTCTTGTCAGCCACCAAGCACAGAATAGATAAATAGATAGATGTACTTTATTGATCCCAAACTGGGAAATTACAGTGTAACAGCAGCATGACAGTAGACGACCAAAATGACAGAAACACGCACAGCATAATAGAGAAAGGAATTACCCAGGGAAAGTAAATCTGCCTAGATTACTTTATATACAGTACATGGCAGGTGCAGGGTTTCCTCTGGTAATATTTCTGTGTGGCGGGCCGGCCACCCTTGGAATTATGCTGCCACGCCTAGGATATATTTAAGAAAAAAAATATGAAAGACCGAAATTCACGTAGTCAGTGATTTTAATCCGTCAGCAGCCTTCAGACGTACTAAACGTGCCAACATTTGGATTTCAAAACAAGGGAGGTTTTTCCTGCTTTCTGGTTGGTGAGAGTTCTAAAAAAAAACTATAAATATGTAGAAATATTCTAACAGAAATAACTGCATCTTTGGTCATTTTAGTTAATTTATTTCTTTAAATCTTTAAATTTTAATAATTATAGTTCTTTGAATTCAGAATTCAAATTATTGTTCTGTTCTGGCTCCGCAAAATTATGGTCAAACGTTTAAATTGTATGAGGAAAAAAGTAAAAAATTTTACACCTTCTGTTTAAAATTTATTTAAAAAAAACGTAATTTTATAATAATCTGCCTTTGTCCATCGGACAGGCCTCTTCACTGTCCGGTTTTAAAACTCCTCTTAAAACCCATTTTTATTCTCTGGCTTTTGACCCAGTTTGAGACATTGATGTTATTTGTTCTTATTATCTCGATTGTATGATTACTGTTTTGTTTGTGCTGTTTTGTACTTTTTTAGCTGTATTTTATCTTTTTTTATTGTTGTTATATTCTATTTATCATTGATGTCATTGTCAGCTTTAAAAACAGCTGTCGTTGTTTTTAAAGTGCTTTATAAATAAAGTTGGATTGAATTAAAAAAGAAAAATTAGCCATAAAATAATCCACAAATTTATAATAGTCTCAAATGTACAAGAAAAGTCATAATTTTACAAGAGGAAATTAGAAATTTGAGGAAAATGGTTGCAAATTTAGATAAATTTACATAGAAAAGTAGAAAACTAAGAAAATTGTTATAAATTTTGTAGAAAAATGTCAAACCTTCAAGACTGAAGTCATTACTCAAGTTTTTAAGTAGGTGCTCTTTGTACCCTTAACTAGAAACTTTTGGTTGTCTACTTTTAATTATTAATTTCATAGCACTGCTTTTACATGAGTGGAATTTCTGGCTACTACAGTGGGGTAAAAAAGTATTTAGTCAGCCACCAATTGTGCAAGTTCTCCCACTTAAAAGATGAGAGAGGTCTCCAATTTTCATCATAGGTATACCTCAACTATGAGAGACAAAATGAGAAAAAAAAAAATCCAGAAAATCACATTGAAGGATTTTTAATGAATAAATTGGTAAATTCCTCGGTAAAATAAGTATTTGGTCAATAACAAAAGTTCATCTCAATACTTTGTTATATACCCTTTGTTGGCAATGACAGAGGTCAAACGTTTTCTGTAAGTTTTCACAAGGTTTTCACACACTGTTGCTGGTATTTTGACCCATTCCTCCATGCAGATCTCCTCTAGAGCAGTGATGTTTTGGGGCTGTCGCTGGACTACACAGACTTTCAACTCTCTCCAAAGATTTTCTATGGGTTTGAGATCTGGAGACGGGCTAGGCCACTCCAGGACCTTGAAATGCTTCTTACGAAGCCACTCCTTCATTGCCCGGGCAGTGTGTTTGGGATCATTGTCATGCTGAAAGACCCAGCCACGTTTCATCTTCAATGCCCTTGCTGGTGGAAGGAGGTTTTCACTCAAAATCTCACGATACATGGCCCCATTCATTCTTTCCTTTACACGGATCAGTCGTCCTGGTCCCTTTGCAGAAAAACAGCCCCAAAGTATGATGTTTCCACCCCCATGCTTCACAGTAGGTATGGTGTTCTTTCTCCTCCAAACACGACAAGTTGAGTTTTTACCAAAAAGTTCTATTTTGGTTTCATCTGACCGTATGACATTCTCCCAATCCTCTTCTGGATCATCCAAATGCTCTCTAGCAAACTTCAGACGGGCCTGGACATGTACTGCCTTAAGCAGGGGGACACGTCTGGCACTGCAGGATTTGAGTCCCTGGCGGCGTAGTGTGTTTCTGATGTAGCCTTTGTTATTACTTTGGTCCCAGCTCTCTGCAGGTCATTCACTAGGTCCCCCTGTGTGGTTCTGGGATTTTTGCTCACCATTCTGGTGATCATTTTGACCCCACAGGGTGAGATCTTGCGTGGAGCCCCAGATCGAGGGAGATTATCAGTGGTCTTGTATGTCTTCCATTTTCTAATAATTGCTCCCACAGTTGATTTCTTCACACCAAGCTGCTTACCTATTGCAGATTCAGTCTTCCCAGCCTGGTGCAGGTCTACAATTTTGTTTCTGGTGTCCTTTGACAGCTCTTTGATCTTGGCCATAGTGGAGTTTGGAGTCTGACTGTTTGAGGTTGTGGACAGTTGTCTTTTATACTGATAATGAGTTCAAACAGGTGCCATTAATACAGGTAACGAGTGGAGGACAGAGGAGCCTCTTAAAGAAGAAGTTACAGGTCTGTGAGAGCCAGAAATCTTGCTTGTTTGTAGGTGACCAAATACTTTTTTTTTACTGAGGAATTTACCAATTAATTCTTTAAAAATCCTTCAATGTGGTTTTCTGGATTTTTTTTTTTTTCTCATTTTGTCTCTCATAGTTGAGGTATACCTATGATGAAAATTGAAGACCTCTCTCATCTTTTAAGTGGGAGAACTTGCACAATTGGTGGCTGACTAAATACTTTTTTGCCCCACTGTATACCCACCTCTGATCATATAATTTAAGTATGCATGAGTAAATTACTATTATGAATGTTTTTTTCCCTTTCCTACTCTGTCAATGGAAAAAACAAACACTAGAATAAAAATACAAAAATACACATTTTTGTTATTTACAGTGGGGCAAAAAAGTATTTAGTCAGCCACCAATTGTGCAAGTTCTCCCACTTAAAAGATGAGAGAGGTCTCCAATTTTCATCATAGGTATACTTCAACTATGGCCTCATTGACACCTTCACCTTCACCTACATGGCCTCATTCACACCTTCACGGGCTACCTCAGCTTCTGTGCGGACAAATCCGTTCCCACCAAGACCATACGGTGTTGCTCAAACAACAAACCCTGGATCAACCCTGAGATAAAAACACTTCTGAGAGAGAAGAAGAAGATCTTCAGGTCGGGGAACAGGGAGATGCTGAAGTCCGTACAGAGGGAGCTGAGGAGAAAGATCAGAGAAGGCAAGGACAGCTTCAGGAGGAAGATGGAGGACAAGCTGCAACAGAGCGACATCAGCGGGGTCTGGAGAAACCTCAAAACCATCTCTGGGCTCCAGAATACCTCCCCCCAGGCCACGGGGGGCAGGGAGTGGGCAAACAATCTGAATTTGTTTTTCAATAGGTTTGACCAACCGCCCTCCCCCCTGACTGCACAACAACCACTGCTGCCTGTAAAGACATCAAGTCCTGCTGCCCACTCCCCACTCCACCAACACCCCCCCCACTCCCAACACACAGCCCCCCATCCTGACCCTGACCAGGACCCAGGTGAGGACGGAGCTGAGGAAGATCAAGGCGAGGAAGGCGTCGGGACCGGACGGCATCAGCGCAAAGCTCCTCAAGTCCTGTGCAGACCAGCTGTGTGGGATTGTGACGTACATCTTCAACCTGAGCCTGAAGCTGGGGAGGGTATCACAGCTGTGGAAAACATCTTGTGTGGTACCTGTACCAAAAACTTCCCACTCCAAAGACCTGAACAGCTACAGACCGGTGGCCTTGACGTCCCACTTGATGAAGACCCTGGAGAGACTGCTCCTTGCTCACCTCCGCCCCCTGGTGGAACCAGCGATGGATCCACTCCAGTTCGCCTACCAGCATGGCATTGGGGTGGAGGATGCGGTGATCTTCCTCCTTCACCGTTCTCTGTCCCACCTGGAGAAGCCCGGGAATGTGGTGAGGATCATGTTCTTTGACTTCTCCAGTGCTTTCAACACCATCCAACCAATGATCCTGAAGGACAAGCTGCTGCGCGCAGGGGTGGACCAGCACCTGTCATCATGGATCCTGGACTACCTCACTAACCGGCCTCAGTTTGTGAGAATCCGGGACTGTGTGTCCGACGCGATCATCAGTAGCACGGGGGCCCCCCAGGGAACGGTGTTGGCTCCCTTCCTGTTCACTCTTTATACTGCAGACTTCTCACACAACACAACACACTGCCATCTACAGAAGTTCTCTGATGACTCTGCGATCGTTGGCCTCATCTCCAATGGAGATGAAGCTGAGTACAGAGGGCTTATCCAGGACTTCGTGGACTGGTGCCATCGGAACTGCCTCCAGATCAACGCGAGGAAAACTAAGGAGCTGGTGGTGGACTGCCGCAGGCAAGGACAACCCCTCACAGCACCAGTAAATATACAGGGAACAGACATTGAGATGGTGACATCCTACAAGTACCTGGGTGTTCATCTGAACAATAAACTAGACTGGTCACACAATACTGATGCACTCTACAAGAAGGGACAGCGCAGGCTGTTCCTACTGAGGAGACTCAGGTCTTTTGGTGTACAAGGGGCACTGCTGAAGACATTCTATGACACGGTGGTGGCATCAGCCATCACTTTTGGAGTGGTCTGCTGGGGCAGTGGCATTACTGCAGCCGATAGGAAGAGACTGAACAAACTGATCAAGAAAGCTAGCTCCGTCCTGGGGCAGTGCCTTGATCCGGTGGAGGAGATAGGAGAGAGAAGGACAGTGGCTAAACTGTCATCTTTGCTGGAGTCCGAGTTCCACCCTATGCAGGACATACTGAATGCACTGAGGAGCTCATTTAGCAGCAGACTACATCATCCTAGGTGCACAACCGAGAGGTTTTGCAGGTCCTTCCTACCAACGGCTGTCAGACTGTACAACCTAAGCAGGGCTGCTCGCAGAGATAGCAAAAAGACGTAACAACCTAATAGTTTTGTTTGGGTTTTTTTTGTTTTGTTTTTTTTTTGAATGCAAAAGATGCAATAGACTTACACAATGGTCCCCTCCGGCATACAACTAGGAAAATACCGGTAGCTACGGAAGGTGAGAATATGTATGGGCACATAATCATACCATGTAGGATAACTAGGTAGACGGTTGCGCTGTTTCATCCCATCTAGCAACAATGTTCTGCACTGTGTGTGTTTATACATTTACATATTTATTCCATCTAGCTACAATGCTCTGCACTGGGTGTGTTTATGTTTATGTTTATGCTTATATTTATATATCTATATATTCATTCCATCTAGCTACAATGCTCCGCACTGTGTGTTTATATATCTACATATTATTCCATCTAGCTACATTGCTCCGCACTTTGTGTTTATATATTTACATATTTTTTCCACCTAGCTGCAATGCTCCGTACTGTGTGTTTATATTATTCCATCTAGCTACATTGCTCCGCACTGTGTTTATATATTTACATATTTATTCCATCTAGCTGCAATGCTCCGTACTGTGTGTTTATATACTCATATATTTATCCCATCCAGCTACAATGCTCAACACTGTGTGTCTGTGTGTATATATACTGTATATATTTATAGTAATATGTACATATGTATATTAGCTGCTCTTGCTTGCTTGGGTTTTTTTTTTTTTTTTTTTTTTTTCCCTTGCCTTCTGATTGTTGCTCTGAGTGTTGCTATCCCTGTGCTGTTGCAATCCTGGAATTTCCCCGTTGTGGGACTAATAAAGGCTTATCTTATCTTATCTTACTATGAGAGACAAAATGAGGGAAAAAAAATCCAGAAAATCACGTTGTCTGATTTTTAAAGAATTTATTTGCAAGTTGTGGTGGAAAATAAGTATTTGGTCAATAACAAAAGTTCATCTCAATACTTTGTTATATACCCTTTGTTGGCAATGACAGAGGTCAAACGTTTTCTGTAAGTCTTCACAAGGTTTTCACACACTGTTGCTGGTATTTTGGCCCATTCCTCCATGCAGATCTCCTCTAGAGCAGTGATGTTTTGGGGCTGTCGCTGGGCAACACAGACTTTCAACTCCCTCCAAAGATTTTCTATGGGGTTGAGATCTGGAGACTGGCTAGGCCACTCCAGGACCTTGAAATGCTTCTTACGAAGCCACTCCTTCATTGCCCGGGCGGTGTGTTTGGGATCATTGTCTATCGTGGCTATCGCTACCCAGTATTTTCCTTGCTAATGTACGGTCTCTGGCGAGCAAAATGAGTGAACTACGGCTTTGGATCACCAACAATAAGAAACTTATGAACTGCAATATCATGATTTTTACGGAAACATGGCTTCACAGTGGAATACCCGACAATGCTATCGAGCTAGCCGGCCTACACACGCTCCGGGCAGACAGAGCAGCAGTTGACTCCGGTAAGACAAGAGGGGGGGGGATTGTGCATTTATATTAACAAGGCTTGGTGCACAAACTCTGTCACTGTTGAGAGACACTGCTCAGCTAACCTGGAGTTTCTCATGGTTAAATGTAGACCTTTCTATCTGCCACGCGAGTTCACTTGTACCATCATAACAGCCGCTTACATTTCTCCGGATGCTAATGCTAAGCTTGCTATGAAAGAACTGCATGCAGCTATTAGCAAACAACAAACTGCACACCCAGAGGCAGCATTTATTGTGGCGGGTGATTTTAACCACTCTAACCTCAAGACAGTGCTTCCTAAATTCTACCAGCATGTCTCCTGTCACACAAGAGGGGACAAAACATTGGACCATGTTTACACCAATATTGTGGGAGCCTACACAGCAACTCCCCTCCCCCACCTAGGTCAGTCTGATCATTTATCCTTGTTCCTTGCCCCCAAGTATGTACCGCTCATCAACCGGGTGAAGCCATCAGTGAGGACCATCAAAGTGTGGCCAGAGGGGGTTGACTCTGTACTCCAGGAGAAGTTTAGGAACACAGACTGGAGTATGTTCACCTCTCAGGCTACCTGTGGCTCCCACATAAACATCAACTCTTACACCCACTCAGTCCTGGACCATATCAACACCACTATTGACAGTGTCACCACGGAAAGACAGATCACCACGTACCCAAATCAGAAGCCGTGGATGAACAGAGAAGTGCGACTTCTGCTAAAAGCACGTAACAATGCCTTTAGATCTGGTGATGCACAGGCCTACAATTCATCCAGGGCAGATCTGAAGAGGGGCATCAAGAAGGCCAAGCACAGCTATAAGCTGAAGGTGGAGGAACATTTTGGGGACTCTGACCCCCGACGTATGTGGCAGGGCATTCAAGCTATCTCTGATTATAAGCCCAGCAACTCCATACCTATAGCCATGACTGTGCCCTTTCTCAATGAGCTAAATAACTTCTATGCTCGTTTTGACAAGGACAACAATGAAAAGAACATCAATTTCCCACCCTCTGATGACCTTCACCACCTCACACTCACCCACACCGACGTCCGTAATGCACTGAGTCATGTCAACGTACGTAAGGCTGCTGGCCCTGATGGCATTCCTGGGCGTGTGCTGAGGGCATGCGCTGAGCAGCTGGCAGGGGTCTTCACAGACATCTTCAATCTGTCCCTGGTCCAGGCCGTGGTACCAGCGTGCTTCAAGACCACTTCAATAGTACCAGTGCCGAAACATTCAACACCATCGTGCCTAAATGACTATCGCCCTGTGGCACTGACGCCCATAGTCATGAAGTGCTTTGAGCGACTGGTCTTGGCACAGCTCAAAAAAGGCCTGCCCCCTACACTGGACCCTCATCAGTTCGCCTACCGGAGCAACAGGAGTACAGAGGATGCGGTTTCTACAGCGCTGCACTATGTACTCTCACACCTGGATGACAAGAACACCTATGCAAGAATGCTGTTTATTGACTTCAGCTCAGCATTCAACACAGTTATCCCCTCCAAGTTGCTCACCAAACTTGGGGACCTGGGAATCAGTACCTCCACCTGCAACTGGATCATGGATTTTCTGACCAACAGACCCCAGCATGTTAGGTCAGGCCCCAACCGTTCTTCCGTCATCACACTCAACACTGGTGTACCACAGGGCTGTGTGCTCAGCCCATTCCTCTACTCCCTCTACACCCATGACTGCAGGCCTATGTATGGATCCAATTCCATCATAAAGTTCGCAGATGACACCACGGTGATTGGACTCATCAGGGACAACGACGAGTCAGATTACAGGGCAGAGGTTGAGCACTTGGCTACTTGGTGCGCTGACAATAACCTGCTCCTTAACACCAGCAAAACCAAGGAGCTCATAGTGGACTACAGGAAGGAGAGGGAAGAGACACATGACCCCATCCATATCAATGGCATAGCTGTTGAACGTGTCCCCAGCTTCAAATTCCTGGGGACCCACATCTCGGAGGACCTGTCCTGGTCAATTAACACCACCAGCCTGATCAAGAAGGCCCATCAGCGCCTCTTCTTCTTGAGGACATTGAAGAAGAACCATCTGTCAACTGACATCCTGGGCAACTTCTACCGCTGCGTGATAGAGAGCACCCTGACCAACTGTATCACACTCTGGTATGGGAGCTGCTCTGTAGCTGACCGCAAGGCGCTGTAGCGGGTGGTGAAAACCGCCCAACGCATCACAGGGACTCCACTTCCAGCTATAGAGGACGTCTACAAGAAAAGATGTCTGCGCCGGGCACGCAGCATTCTTAGGGACTCCAACCATCCTGCTCATGGACTGTTCCAGCTTCTCCCCTCCAGAAGATGTTTCAGAAGCCTTCGGACTAGAACCAGCAGGTTTAGGAACAGTTTCTTTCCAACAGCTGTCACGTTATTGAACTTAGTTCCCCGCTGACTCTCTTACAGTCATCTTTTACCATCCTCACCTGTACATAACTGCATAACTACATAACTACATCTAACTTATTGCACATTATTTGCACATAACAGTACTTTTAACTTTCTGCACTGCTGCATATATTTGCATATATTTGCTTAAATTGCACATACTGTTAATTACCGTATATACTGCATTGCTGTCCTTTGCAGTTCTGATTGGATGCTAAACTGTGTTTCGTTACCTTGTATTCATACATGTGTAATGACAATAAAGTTGAATCTAATCTAATCTAAAATTGTCATGCTGAAAGACCCAGCCACGTTTCATCTTCAATGCCCTTGCTGATGGAAGGAGGTTTTCACTCAAAATCTCACGATACATGGCCCCATTCATTTTTTCCTTTACACGGATTAGTCGTCCTGGTCCCTTTGCAGAAAAACAGCCCCAAAGCATGATGTTTCCACCCCCATGCTTCACAGTAGGTATGATGTTCTTTGGATGCAACTCGGCATTCTTTCTCCTCCAAACACGACAAGTTGAGTTTTTACCAAAAAGTTCTATTTTGGTTTCATCTGACCATATGACATTCTCCCAATCCTCTTCTGGATCATCCAAATGCTCTCTAGCAAACTTCAGACGGGCCTGGACATGTACTGGCTTAAGCAGGGGGACATGTCTGGCACTGCAGGAGTTGAGTCCCTGGCAGCGTAGTGTGTTACTGACGGTAGCCTTTGTTACTTTGGTCCCAGCTCTCTGCAGGTCATTCTGCAGGTCATTCTCTCGTGCACTATGTACAGCAGCTCAACCAGACTCATGTCATTCATCACTGTTTTTTCTGTTGCATTATCAACTGCACTGTGGTACCCCATATTATCTGCTACTTGCTAATTTTTTTAAAACTGCCTTGACTAGTATTACTCATTATTACCATTATTATTATTATTATTATTATTATTATTACTTATTTTTCTACACTTATTGCACGTTTTTAGTCCTTTAGTTTTTTAGTTTATCTCTTTATCTCATCATGTTTTTAATGTTGCAGCATGGCACCGAGACAAATTCCTAGTTTGTGTACTACATGAACAATGGCAATAAATCTGATTCTGATTCACTAGGTCCCCCCATGTGGTTCTGGGATTTTTGCTCAGTGTTCTCGTAATCATTTTGACCCCACGGGGTGAGATCTTGTGTGGAGCCCCAGATCGAGGGAGATTATCAGTGGTCTTGTATGTCTTCCATTTTCTAATAATTGCTCCCACAGTTAATTTCTTCACACCAAGCTGCTTACCTATTGCAGATTCAGTCTTCCCAGCCTGGTGCAGGTCTACAATTTTGTTTCTGGTGTCTTTTGACAGCTCTTTGGTCTTGGCCATAGTGGAGTTTGGAGTCTGACTGTTTGAGGTTGTGGACAGGTGTCTTTTATACTGATAACGAGTTCAAACAGGTGCCATTAAGACAGGTAACGAGTGGAGGACAGAGGAGCCTCTTAAAGAAGAAGTTACAGGTCTGTGAGAACCAGAAATCTTGCTTGTTTGTAGGTGACCAAATACTTATTTTCCACCATAATTTGCAAATAAATTCTTTAAAAATCCTTCATTGTGATTTTCTGGATTTTTTCCCCCTCATTTTGTCTCTTGTAGTTGAGGTATACCTATGATGAAAATTGGAGACCTCTGTCATCTTTTAAGTGGGAGAACTTGCACAATTGGTGGCTGACTAAATACTTTTTTTTGCCCTACTGTATATAAACTAGGGCTGTGCGATTTGACGATATATATTGGTGACATGATAAAAACATCCATCGTTTTATAAGAAACTTTATCGTTTATATCGAAACACATACCCCGTTTCTACTTGTCACCGCCTCACCGTTCCCCCACAGTGTGCTAGGTGGGTTCCGGTGGTTAGCACCACAGCAGCTAACAGCAAACTAATGTTTTTCCACAACTTCTGTGCCAGGGATGTGGGACTTTTTACCCACTGTGCTGCGTCAGAGAGGATAGCCCTCTAACCTTGTTTCAATTGGAGGTAAGTAACGTAAACACCATCTCTCTCTAATTATAAAACGGCAAATGCTAAATGACGATGCTAACTTATTGCTAATAGGAAATGTGTATCAGACCATTGTTCTGGTTTAAATCACTGCTGAGTTTCTTAATTTTGTCTGAAAAAATATTACTAAAGCTGCAAAAGTGCGTGACAGCAGCCGCATACACACTAAATAAATAATAAATTAAAACATGTCGGAGGAACAAACTGGCTCTTAATGTAACTTGATTTCTAATAATTTTTAATTATTCAAGTAGTAATAATGAATAAAATTGAACTAATCTCAAATGCACATTAAACAATTTTATAACACTGCAAAATTAAGAGGGGAAAAAGTGCATAAAATTAATGGCAGATGAATTTATACAATTGATTTTTTTCAGCATGTAATTCAAAATGTAGAAAAAGAGATGGTCCTTTTATTGGTTATTGTATATTAACTATAGAGTTTACCAGAAATGTATATCGTGATATATATCGCTGTTGTCAAATAAGGTTACTTGTATTGTGATATGAAATTATGGTCATATCGCACAGCCCTAATGTAAACCATGAAAAAAAAATCCTGCAGGACAAAACGTGACACTTGGTATTTTCTAACCTGTTTGTATGCCACCATAGACAGAGAGAGAACCTGAATTAGACAGGGCTCAGAGAGGGAACGATAAGACAGACAAGATGAGCCAAGGAGAGGAAAGTGTTCAGGCAGAGGGTCCAGGAGAGGTGAGAGCAGAGGGAGGAGAGAAGTCTTTTTGAATATGATGCCACGAGCTTGGCACACCTATTTTCAGGCAGTTTCGCCCATTCCTCTTTGCAGCAGTTTTCAAGCTCTATCTGGTTGGGAAGCGTCGGTTCACAGCCATTTTTATATGTTTATTTTATATGTTCATAGCCATTTTATATATATTTTCAGATCTCTCCAGGGATGCTCAATTAGATTCAATTCTGGGCTCTGGCTGGGCCACTCAAGGACATTCATAGAGTTGTCCTGAAGTCACTCCTATGATATCTTGGCTGTGTGCTTAGGGTCGTTGTCCTGCTGTCCGTTGCCCCAGTCTGAGGTCGAGAGCGCTCTAGAGCAGGTTTTCATCCAGGGTATCTCTACATTACTACACTCCATCTTTCCAGATGGAGTGGCTTCCATCTGGCCACTCTACCATACATGCCTGATCGGTGGATTTCTGCAGAGATGGTTGTCCTTCTGGAAGATTCTCCTTTCTGCACAGAGGAACGCTGGAGCTCTCACAGAGTGACCATCAGGTTCTTGGTCACCTCCCTGACTAAGGCCCTTCTCCCCTGATTGCTCAGTTTAGACGGCTGGCCAGCTCTAGGAAGGATCCTGGTGGTTCCGAACTTCTTCCATTTACAGATGATGGAGGCCACTGTGCTCATTGGGACCTTCAAAGCAGCACAAAATTTTCTGTACCCTTCCCCCAGATTTGTGCCTCGAGACAGTCCTGTCTTGGAGGTGTACAGACAATTCCTTTGACTTCATGCTTGGTTTGTGCTCTGACATGCACTGCCAACTGTGGGACCTTATATAGACAGGTGTGTGCCTTTCCAAATCATGTCCAATCAACTGAATTTACCACAGGTGGACTCCAGTTAAGCTGTAGAAACATCTCAAGGAGGATCAGTGGAAACAGGATGCACCTGAGCTCAATTTTGAGCTTCATGGCAAAGGCTGTGAATACTTATGTAAATGTGATTTCCATCCATCTATCCATCCATCCATCTTCTACCGCTTTTCCGGAGGTCCGGGTGACTGAGGCAGCAGCTCAAGCAGAGAAGCCCAGATTTCCCTCTCCAGCCCTAAATGCAAGTATGAGTCGGGTTCCATGTCTGTATTGGCAGACAGTAGTTTACACTAGGGCTGCAACTAATGATTACACAGGGTTACAAAAATAATTTTTTTGTAAGTTGTCTGTGTTTTTTTCAACTGATTTAAGACAATTTTGCACCGCTGAATCCGAAAATGACATCCGTTTCTCTCGATCAGGTGCTAAAAACCTGTACTTACTTAGTACAAAGTGAAAATACCCATACGTGTAAACAAAAACATATAAAACAACATGTGGCCATAATTCAGAAAGTTGACCTGATTGAGCAAAACCAATGTGATTTTTGGATTCAGCACATCAAAACTGTCTTAAATCAGCTTAAAAAAAACCCAAAAACTTAGACAATAAATTTGGTGTTGACCAGTGTTATTTTTGTTGCACAGTGGTACAGTGTTTAGCACTGTTGCCTCACAGCTAGAAGGTTCCAGGTTCGAAAACCACAGCCCACAGGGTGGGAACCTTTCTGTGTAGAGTTTGGAGCAAAATATACTGTAAAGTGGTTCCATTATGTTTTAGTGTCATCTTCAAAGTCTAAATAATTTGCTTGAAGTGATAATATGGTTAAATGCAATTATTTGGCTAGAACAGTCATAAGAAGAAATGTTATTATCTTCTTGCTAATGTTCAGGATTATCTGTTTGCTCGTCAGGCTACCTGAGCTCTCCTCACAGCGGGCAAGATCCTCCCTACACAAGAGATGCCCAGCAGGGACCGATCATCACCAGCTCAGTGGTCACCGCTGCATCCTCAGGTAAACACCACAGACAGATCTGTGTACATTCACCTGTGGCAGGGGTCGACAACCTTGACTACATAAATACACGTTTTGTTTTTTAAACACCAAAAAATCTGCATGGAGCCAAAGAAATATCTGAGCCTGAAAATTAAGGTAAAATGGCAGCAATACTCGTACAAACTGGCATGACATCAGTATAAAGTTTGTTTTTTCTCATAAAATTGCAACTTTTTCCTGTATATCTGCTGGACTCTTTAATGGCAATAATAAATATGTACCACTCACCGCCACTTCTAAGAATTCACATTCATGTTGCCACATCAAAATAACTGTTCTAGAAGTAAAGTGGAATTGTTTGTGGCAGTCCATTGTTTATTCTGTCTAAACATGGCTCTCTGAACTCTGTGTTGGATGTTTTTGCAGTGTCTCCTGCCGAAGTAGAGACATCTTCCAAGTGCCCCAGTGGTGGTTTGTGTACTCGCCTTCCAGCTGACTGCATTCAGTGCAATTACCATCACAACTGCACCTACGGCAAACCGGCTTCCTTCACCTGTAAACCCAAAAAAGGAGTTCACTGCATAGTGAGTTACAGTTCATCTTATGATAAGTCTGCATAAAGACAGTCAGTTTTTGCTTCATAGAGTCTGTTCCTTGTTTTGCTATTTGTCAAAAGGGAAAACTGGCCTTTAAATGATGATTTTATTTATCCTCTTTTTGCAGGGGGAGTCGGGACAACAACAAACCAACTTCTCCCTCACAATCACCTGTCACTTCTGCTGGCAGTTGCACCCATCCCAGTATCGCTGCACCAACTCCACCAACTGTATGACAGTCTCCTGCCCGCGAAAACGCTACAACGCCACCTGTGATGTGCTGGACCACATACACTGTTTAGGTGTGATACACCTTCTGTTTTAAAGGGGTCATTGACTGAAAAATGGTGTGTTTGTAGGTTTAAACTGTCTCAGATGTGTCAGTTGGTCACGTGATTAGCCAAAACTTTTCCGAACAGTCAACGATCTGAAAGAAGTACACTGCCTTTATCTCGTTTTTCTCTCGGAGAAACTCCCAAAAATGTTTTTTGACTCTTCTGGGTAATTTTTCTACGTCAAGTGCTCAAAAAAGCCCACCCACTGCCATCCTAAACACCCACCCACTGCTCTATTATTGGCCTGCCTAGCTGTCCGTCATGTAGATGGAAGGGAGGGCTAAAGGTACAGTGGGGTAAAAAAGTATTTAGTCAGCCACCAATTGTGCAAGTTCTCCCACTTAAAAGATGAGAGAGGTCTCCAATTTTCATCATAGGTATACCTCAACTATGAGAGACAAAATGAGAAAAAAAAAATCCAGAAAATCACATTGAAGGATTTTTAATGAATTAATTGGTCAATTCCTCGGTAAAATAAGTATTTGGTCAATAACAAAAGTTCATCTCAATACTTTGTTATATACCCTTTGTTGGCAATGACAGAGGTCAAACGTTTTCTGTAAGTTTTCACAAGGTTTTCACACACTGTTGCTGGTATTTTGGCCCATTCCTCCATGCAGATCTCCTCTAGAGCAGTGATGTTTTGGGGCTGTCGCTGGGCAACACAGACTTTCAACTCTTTCCAAAGATTTTCTATGGGGTTGAGATCTGGAGACTGGCTAGGCCACTCCAGGACCTTGAAATGCTTCTTACGAAGCCACTCCTTCATTGCCAGGGTGGTGTGTTTGGGATCATTGTCATGCTGAAAGACCCAGCCACGTTTCATCTTCAATGCCCTTGCTGGTGGAAGGAGGTTTTCACTCAAAATCTCACAATACATGGCCCCATTCACTCTTTCCTTTACACGGATCAGTCGTCCTGGTCCCTTTGCAGAAAAACAGCCCCAAAGTATGATGTTTCCACCCCCATACTTCACAGTAGGTATGGTGTTCTTTCTCCTCCAAACACGACAAGTTGAGTTTTTACCAAAAAGTTCTATTTTGGTTTCATCTGACCATATGACATTCTCCCAGTCCTCTTCTGGATCATCCAAATGCTCTCTAGCAAACTTCAGACGGGCCTGGACATGTACTGGCTTAAGCAGGGGGACACGTCTGGCACTGCAGGATTTGAGTCCCTGGCGGCGTAGTGTGTTTCTGATGTAGCCTTTTTTTTTTTTTTTTTGTTACTTATTTGTACCCGTAGGTAGATTTGGTTTGCAGTCTGGTGACAAGCCACCGGCTGCCGGTCGCTGCGTGCGCGAGCGCCCGAAACCTACATGTTTTTGGTATGTGGGAGGAAACCGGAGAAATCCCGGAGTAAACCCACGCAACACGGGGAGAACATGCAAACCCCACACAGCTCACTGTTGGTCGGGGGCTGGGATCGAACCCATGATCTCATGATCCCCGCGATCCCCCGGCCGAGGGTAAAACTGTGCTGCCACAGTGCTAAACCACTGCGCCACCGTGCAGCCTTTGTTACTTTGGTCCCAGCTCTCTGCAGGTCATTCACTAGGTCCCCCCATGTGGTTCTGGGATTTTTGCTCAGCGTTCTCGTGATTATTTTGACCCCACGGGGTGAGATCTTGCGTGGAGCCCCAGATCGAGGGAGATTATCAGTGGTCTTGTATGTCTTCCATTTTCTAATAATTGCTCCCACAGTTGATTTCTTCACACCAAGCTGCTTACCTATTGCAGATTCAGTCTTCCCAGCCTGGTGCAGTTCTACAATTTTGTTTCTGGTGTCCTTTGACAGCTCTTTGGTCTTGGCCATAGTGGAGTTTGGAGTCTGACTGTTTGAGGTTGTGGACAGGTGTCTTTTATACTGATAACGAGTTCAAACAGGTGCCATTAATACAGGTAACGAGTGGAGGACAGAGGAGCCTCTTAAAGAAAAAGTTACAGGTCTGTGAGAGCCAGAAATCTTGCTTGTTTGTAGATGACCAAATACTTATTTTACTGAGGAATTTACCAATTAATTCATTAAAAATCCTTCAATGTGATTTTCTGGATTTTTTTTTCTTCTCATTTTGTCTCTCATAGTTGAGGTATACTTATGATGAAAATTGGAGACCTCTCTCATCTTTTAAGTGGGAGAACTTGCACAATTGGTGGCTGACTAAATACTTTTTTGCCCCACTGTAGCCTATTAAGCTGGATTCCTGCTGCACCTTTGCTCTCCATGTACGTGTAACCGGAAACCTCGTGTGACAAAATTTACATCATCGTCTCCACTCCACTAGTGTCTGCAGTGCTCGACCGCGGATGACCGCATGCAGCCCAGATTTTGTGGTTGCACCGCCTGCCCACGACCTGAACGTGTTGAAAAGTGCATGCACAAGACTGAATGTCCCAGTCATGAGGTGGTGATATCGGCACTGCATACCAAGATAAAGTACACAAAGAAGACAACGAGGAAGCGGAAGACGAGAATAAACATACATGACTCATACATACGTACTTCAGCAGCAGCATCTTTGTGGAAAAGGAGTGAAAACCGGGAAGTCAAGCAACAGAAAGCAAGCAGCGTTTCTTCGTTGGTGAAAATCCTGGCGCATCAGCGCATTGGCGCTCCCTATCGGGCGGGAGTGAAACTACAAATGATGGCTGTGCGCATGCGTCAACCGCTTGGCCTGGGTAGATGAAAAAAGTGAGCATGAACAGCACCGCGTGTGTGCTGGGCTCGTCCAAAGCGTACGCGGACCGAAGCGGACTAGAGGGGAAATGCAGCATGAATAAGAATCAGAATCAGAATCAGAATCAGGTTTATTGCCATTGTTCATGTAGTACACAAACTAGGAATTTGTCTCGGTACAATGCTGCAACATTAAACATGATAAGATAAGAGAAATAAACTATACATGTAATAAAGTGTAGGATAAGATTAAGTGATACTGGTCAACAGTTAAAATATATATTAGCCAGCAGCAGATACTGTGGAGAACTATATAGTGCAGTCGGTAATGCAGGAAGAAAACAGTGATGATTGACATGAGTCTGGTTGAGCTGCTGTACATGGTGCACGAGAGTCACTTAGTGTTCAGCAGTCTAATGGCAGAGGGGAAGAAGCTGTTCATGTGACGGGAGGTTTTAGTCTGGATGGACCGAAGTCTTCTACCAGAGGGGAGGGGGGCAAACAGTACATGACCAGGGTGTGAGGGATCGGCTATGATCCGGCCAGCACGCCTCCGGGTCCTGGAGATGTACAGATCCTGGAGAGATGGGAGCTTGCAGCCGATCACCTTCTCAGCAGTGCGCACGACGCGCTGCAGCCTTAGTCTGTCCCTGGCAGTGGCTCCTGCGTACCACACGGTTATGGAGGTGGTGAGGATGGACTCGATGATGGCTGTGTAGAACTGCACTAACATCTTGGTGGGTAGCTTGAGCTTCCTCAGCTGCCGCAGGAAGAACATCCTCTGCTGGGCTTTTTTGATGAGTGAGCTGATGGTCAGCTCCCATTTGAGGTCCCTGGTGATGGTAGTGCCTAGGAAGTGGAAGGAATCAGCAGTGGTGATGGGAGAGCCTGAGAGGGTGAGGGGGGGCAGAGGAGTAGTGACTTTCCTGAAGTCTACAATCATCTCCACTGTCTTCAGAGCGTTCAGCTGCAGGTTGTTATTGCTGCACCAGGACGCCAGCTGGGCCACCTCTCTCCTGTAGGCGGACTCGTCGCCGTTGGAGATGAGCCCGATGAGGGTGGTGTCGTCCGCAAACTTGATCAACTTGACAGACTGGTGGCTGGAGGTGCAGGAGTTGGTGTAAAGGGAGAAGAGTAGGGGGGAAAGTACACAGCCCTGGGGTGATCCGGTGCTGATGCTAGTATAGTCTGAGACAGTCTTTCCCAGCCGCACATGCTGCCTCCGGTCCGTCAGGAAGTCGATGATCCACCTGCAGAGGGAGTCAGGCACGTTGAGCAGGGACAGCTTGTCCCGGAGCAGAGCGGGGCGGATGGAATAAGGCTTAAGTCCCCAAGCTAACACTGGTAAGCGTGGCTTATATTGTTATTTTCTTCAGATCTTAGTCACCCTAATAGCTCTCCCTGTGACCACCTGGTTTGCCGGTGTGCCTCATGGCACTCTGGCTCATTTCGTTGTGATTCCACGGTGAATTGCCTGTACTGGAGGCTCGTGGCTGGCATGGCCAGCTAAAGGTAGCCTATTAGCCCACGAGCTAATACTGTTACAAGCGCACTAACTGTAAGCATGGCTTATATTGTTATTTTCTTTAGGCACCCTGTTACTACCTGGTTCACTCCAGCCCATCTCCGAGTGGCTTCGTCGTGATTCCGTGGCGGATCACCCATACCAGCACACCGATTGCTGCAATGGTCTGGGACCAGAGGCTACTGGCCGGTGTTATGCCCTGAATTGCATCTGGAGGAGTTCTCTGCATAACACTGGTATGGGCAATCTGCCGTGGAATCATGGCGAAACGACTGAGAGATGGGCCTCAGTGACAAACCAAGGTACATCGCTGAACCAGGTGGTAACAGGGATGGCTATTGGGGTCACTAAGAGCAGAAGAAAATAACACTATAAGCTGTGCTTACAGCGAGTGTCCTGGTGACAGTGTTAGCTCGTGGGCTAATAGCTCAGGAGCTAATGAGCTACCGTTAGCCTTTAGCTGGCCGTACAAGCCACGACAAAGCCTCCGGCTTGCTGCAATCAAAATGTCCCGGGACCAGATGCTGGAGGCTGCTGGCTGTCACGCCCACCTCCCCAACCATCCTCTGGTACTCTGCGCACTTTCGTGGGCAGTATAGTTGCTCCAGTTCACACCTGGCCATGGGAGCAAAGTGGAGCCCAGAGCGAAACACTGCCCTTGGATGTCCTGTCCTTGGCTCAGTAGCTCATCTCGGGTCACGGGCCAGGTCTCGATTGCTTCGATCGGAGGAGCCGTCCAGCTCACGGTGCTAGTGATTTGTTGTGGAATCACGGCAAAATTACTGGGAGATAGGCTGGACTGATGCGAGATACACCATCGACTGTGGGTCAGTGAACCAGAGCACTGCTCATCTGAGCTGGGAAGCTAGAAGCTAGTCAGCTATAATGGCTAACTGATGTAAGAGGGAGGGTGGAGTTGAAAAGGTGAAGGATGGTTCTTAAAGTGACAGGCTTTAAAAAATCAGAGTGTTTCAAGAAGGCCAGGAAAATACAAACCAAATTTGCTTCAATAATTTAAAAAAAAATAAAGAAAATGTGAACAATTTGTCACAAGCATTTCATTAACCCCTTGCACTCCAAAAAATAATGTACCCAAAGTAAATCAAAAGCTGTTCTTCAACCCTTTGCAGCATCTTCATGGGGTTGGTCTCATTTAAAAGAAAACACTTTGAATTTTTTGGCAAAACAGTCATAATCTGTCTAAGTGCTCCTGCCACTGAGTAACAGTCATCTAAACATACTGAACTTGAAGAAAATAAATTTCGCCTGGGTGTTTTTTTGGATACAAATGCTTGTAAATAACACACAGCTTCAGATACTGGCTGGAAAATGCAACAGAAATGTAGAACCAAGTGTTATCCAGCTGAGGTCAAAATTTTGTAACAATACCACAAAAAATGAATATATTACACAGCTTTTTTCTTAGGTTGTTCCCAGGCATTTTTGAACTGTGTCAAATTGTGCCAAATGGCACAGTTTGGAAAAACGTCTGTAACTTTTGAATGATTCAATATAGAAGCTATATAGCCAATATAGAGGGGGGGGGGGTTGTTTATTCATTCATGAATGAATGAATGAACAAACAAGCCCCCACACACAAAGAAGCATGCCACGTAAAAAATGTGTGGCTTTTTTTTTTTTTACAAGAAAAAATAACCTACAGTGCACTAAAAATTATACTAAAATATTTGTAATGTAGAAGATAACAACTCCCACCACCCCCACCCCCCCGCTACAGAGGACGGACATCGTCCATCGCTACATAACGGAAAGCGGTGACGGTGCGCCGCGGTCTACTACGCACAGTTGTACTAAAATATCTGCAATATATCTGCAATCCGCTACAGAAGAGTAGTGGGGGGTGGGGGGGCGTTCACAACATGATGGGGGGGGCGTTCGCAACATGACGGACCCGGACCGGAGCGGTCCGGGTCCGTCATGTTGCAATAGCACACAGGTGTAATTTACCGATCGGTCAAAAGTCATTTGCATTACAATTTTCAGGGATAAAGAATAATTTAGCTTATAACACTTACCTGTCCACAACAGCAGTGTCGCTGGCGAACTTCTCTTCCTCATTGTCAGACGAACATGACGCTGGTCCGCTTGTTACGGACTCGTGGTTCTGGTCACGCGACCCGGTCAAACCATAATTCCATTATTGCGGCTTTGCGCTTCCATGATTGCGGTTTTGGCGAACGATTTTTCAAAACAAATAAGAACAGTAGTAAGAAAAAAAGACTGGGGAACGCCTGTGAGTACAAAACAGCTTTCGAACTTCTGTGCTTCAATTGGCTGGCTGTATTCGCAGCCGTTGGTAGGCGGGTCCTTCTTGCTAGGTTTTCAGTCATTGGTTCTTCAAGGTTTCAGAAACCCAATTCAAGGCTCTTATTAGTCGAGTGAGAGGTCAGTCACATCTAAACCAATCAAAGCACTCCTTTGGCTTTCTGTTCGCGGCTGTGTCTGTAGTGGAAGAACAGAAATGCAGCTTTTTTTTTCTTCAGTGCATCCTAGGACGCAGAGACGTGTCCGCCTGCAGTACACCGGAGTGCAAGAGGTTAAGACGTGTGAGCTATTAAAATGTGGGAAAAGGGCAGTCAATGACCCCTTTAAAGAGTACGTATAATGAAAATTTCACTTCTTTGGCGCTTTTGTGCTTGAATTTGGTTGTCTTGAGTGGCTACCAATGCAAAAGTCTGAAAAAACATTTTTGTCACTTTGTTAGGGTCTCACTAAGTCTAATTCTGTGAATGATACAGGAACAGGAGTTGTATCTCTGCCCATGTTATTGATGGTGGGCATTTTCCTTTAGCTTCAAACTCACACAACGACAGTGTTGATAATGCATTAGCTCAGTGGTGCAACCATGGTTTTGATGGCTACTTTCCAGATATTCTACTCACCTCACTAGACATTCAAATAAACTAGAGCATGCCCATAGAAAGCAAGCATTCCTGTCTGAAACAGGTAGGCCAATCAGGCTTTCCAGGCCTAGATGTAGGCTGTGTTTGACAGTGGAATACAGAGGTGTAGCCTATATGTAGGCAATCACATGTTAGACTTTGACAAATATGACAAGGACTGAACTGAGATTTATTTGATTGTGTGAATATTAAATACAGAATAATTGAAAATGAATGGGACATCCAATATTGGCCTCTGTTTAAGAACCACTTGTTTATTTTTTTGTCAGACTTATTTGTGTGATCTTTTATGACTTATATTCATAAATGTTGTATCTTGCACTTTGGGGAATGGAGTTGTTCAGTCATCATTATGATTTATTTTATACTGTACAGTATGTGTAGTTTATAGTCTATCGTCAGACTCATGCAGTACTATAACAGGACACGTTTACAGATACGTGAGACCCACTGTAGTGCATTGTTTGACAGACTTTGATGCAATTTTCACCACAAGTGGCTCTAGGCCTACACAGGAACCCATTACATTTTGGAGGTGATCCATGAGAGACTGAAGGAGCCTTTGCTCCTTGCGCTCTGAGTGCTTTTCTAGTTTCTGAATATGTTGAAGGTAAATAATGCTGACCTGTGAAACTCCTTTTTGCATGAATTAAAAAAAAAACTATTCTGCAATATCGTGGAAAATATTGTTATCGTAAAAATTCACAGAAATATCGTGATATAATTTGTAGGCAATAATGTCCATCCCTAAGTATAAGTACAAAACACCGGACATTATTATATTCAGCAGAATGACCTTTTTGGCTGCGATTGTTGCATCAGTGTTGCCCATTTGTCTGTAAATATTTAAATAAAAATGATTTATTTCATTATTTGGGCATTTTCTCTGTCTTGTCGTCGTTTAGTCAAAGCGTGCATATGTGTCTGCATATGATATGCAATTGATCTCGCCATTCCGCTCCACAATCATGGCAGTATTATTATTAAGATTATAATTTTTAGATACTCTCGCGGTCCTGCAAAGGACAGTGGTACTACACGGATGAAGCAGCAGTCGGGACTCCCATCTACCACTGACCGGGCAGGTTGGGCGTGCGTCCCCACAAAGGATTGTGGTCCACCTGGTGGTACGCCAGTGTTGGAGAAGCAGCAGCTGAACCGGTGGATCGCAGTCCTTCACAGGGAGCCCAAGCCTAGCCTGTTAATGGGAGTGTCGGCTGCTGCTTTACCTGTGTGCCACCGCTATCCTTTGCAGCACTCCCCCCCCCCCCCCCTTCCCCAATGCACCTTGTGTTCACCATGCCGAATTATACATTAGACCTACGCAATCACGGCAACTATATGGTATAATTTTTTTAAGCATTAAATCTTAAGTATCTTTTTCTAGTCAAATTTGTCGCTTCTTGTTTCCTTGTTTTGCTCACAGAGTGCTGTGGTTACTGATGCTGCATATTGTCCAATCATTACAGAGTCAATCCGAAACCCCGTCCACATTTCTAGAAGCCTGGGCATGAGACATAACGGCGGCTAAACTTTTATTGATAAAAATTACATATTGACTGAGCAACTCCATACTCGGGGATGCACACCCTCGTAACCTCAGCAAAGCACTTGTAAAACCTGAGGTCAGTCTGACGAACGGTTTGAGAGATATGTCAGAATCAGAATCAGATTTATTGCCATTGTTCATGTAGTACACAAACTAGGAATTTGTCTCGGTGCAATGCTACAACATTAAAACATGATAAGATAAAGAGATAAACTAAAAAAAATTAAAGACTAAAACCATGCAATAAGTGTAGAATAATAAATAATAATAATAATAATGAGTAATACTAGTCACAGCAGTTTTAAATAAATTAGCAAGTAGCAGATGATGTGCAGTCGATAATGCAACAGAAAAACAGTGATGAATGACATGAGTCTGGTTGAGCTGCTGTATATAGTGCACGAGAGTCAATAAGTCACTTAATGTTCAGCAGTCTGATGGCAGAGGGGAAAAAGCTGTTCATGTGCCGGGAGGTTTTAGTCTGAATGGACCGAAGTCTTCTACCTGAGGGGAGGGGGGCAAACAGTACGTGACCAGGGTGTGAGGGATCGGCTATGATCCGGCCTGCACGCCTCCGGGTCCTGGAGATGTACAGGTCCTGGAGAGATGGGAGCTTGCAGCCGATCACCTTCTCAGCAGTGCGCACGACGCGCTGCAGCCTTAGTCTGTCCCTCGCAGTAGCTCCTGCGTACCTGTTTTGTGAAAAATATTTAGACAGGTTCGTGAGGAGTCGGCACACAGGAAAGAATTCACACTGAGACAGACTGCTAGAATAAACTGTATCTTTTATTCCCCACAGATCACATCTCCTTCACACACACAGGATCAATGCATTTCATGTAACACATCACCTTCACACACAAAGGATTAATGCATTTCATGTCATTTCATCAGCTCTTACCAATGATACAGGTGACTGGAGAGCCGCACAGTCTTTAGGAAGAGCGCAATGATCACAGCTGGGCGTTTGCGCAGACCCACAGCAGACTCTGAAGTGTCGGGAAAAACCCCTGCTTTTTAAAAGGCAGGCTACGTGCAAAACAGAGAGTGGCCCTTCTCTGTCCCGAGGGAGCCCCCCTTCATATCTCAGAATTGCATGAGGAGCGGGGAGGGCCAGTCCCCACTCCCAGGCAACTCCTGTCTGCCTTTACCAAAACATATTGTGGAATGAACGCTTCATTGCACACACACACATGAGGAATAAAGGAATGCCTTTGTTTCATAAGCATGCAACAGTGGGAAACTTGCTGTGCTCTAGGGAGTAAAAACTCGCTGTACTAAGGAGTAACCGTTTCTGAGGGCAGGTCATACTGCCCAGGTCATCATGTGCCTTAAGATAAATGTGCCTTAAGATAAATCTACCATGAAAGGAAATTGTCAACATTATAAAAGCAACTGAGAAACAAATCAGGGCACACATTAAAAGTACATTTATAATACATTCCACCCTTTGACCTTATTTGTTTTATCAGTTGGTAAAAAACATTGGGTAATTGCTTTCTTCTTGGGGGATACTCTCATCCTCGTAAGGTATGCCGACATGATTATGGTGAGATAATTCTATGAAATTGGTGTCCCAAATGCATGTTACAACATGCCACAGATTGACACGTCTATTGTAGTAATTCCACTCATTACCTACAACATAATCATAGCATATCCAGTGACCAGGGGGTTCAGCACTCACCTCCACCTTACAAGATATGGTACCATAACCCCCATCTCGAAAGATGATTTTGATTTTCATATTGCTAGAGAGTTATATATTCTTTTACTTAAAATCTTTTTTACTCTTCTAATATAGCAGAAAGCACTGAAATTGCATAGTGTTAAGACAGATAGAACACTAACTAATATAGCTAGGGGAGGCACCAGTGTTGTGCGAGCAGTGACTGACATGCCTGAGAATATATCCCACCAGTGATGAGCAGAAGCTTGCTCTATCTGATGGGCTGCATGCAATACCTTTCCCTGGGCCAGCATGGTGGATATCACCGCAGCACGCACATCCGACATATGATCACCAATGAGCTTTTGTACCTCCCTGGATCCATTCAGTGCGCCTCTGAACCGATCCAGGGACACCCACCATGGAACTTCCAGCGCCTGCCATTGCAGGGCGGTCAGGTGAGTCTCACTGGAAAAGTTGGTAAGATGAT
This sequence comes from Pholidichthys leucotaenia, assembly GCA_020510985.1. Classification (NCBI taxonomy): domain Eukaryota; kingdom Metazoa; phylum Chordata; class Actinopteri; order Cichliformes; family Pholidichthyidae; genus Pholidichthys; species Pholidichthys leucotaenia. The sequence goes on from CM035837.1 coordinate 412,295,859, forward strand.
ATGTCCGATTATGCCATTGCCACATGTGAACACCATGCAGACACCCAGTGAAAGGTATCCTAGGCAACATTGGATGGAAGTTTAAGGTGGCTACACATAGAGTATGGGGCCCTATTTGCCACATCATGTCACGGGGTTTTTCTATTCTCCATTCACATAGTGCCTCTGTCATGGTTAAGCATGGTTCAGTATATATTTCTCGACTTAGGCATGCATATCCTTGGTCAGTCAAATCACATTCTGATAAATCATATGTATTATTCTGCTCTGGAGCAAACCATCCCCCTTTTAATTGAATGAACCAAAATGCCGTAGCAGTAATCACCGGTAACACATGATATTTGCACACATCAACAGCTCCTGTGACATTTAATTGAGTCCATTACCCGCTACACATAGTGCTATTACAAATGTTTTTTTCAGGATGTGGAATCAACCACCATTCTTCGGTAATGTTCCACATTTCTCGCTATTGCCGAGCGTGATTGGTGGTGACAATGCGAGTGAAACGTTCCAACTGCGTGCGAATATCCAAAACATGAATGTTGCACACAGTCCAATTGAGAGCTCGAGTGATATTTGTCATCAATTCACCCGTAGCATTCCACATGGTCAAATCCCATTCAGATATTTTCTGAAACAAATTGGCGGCCCCCATTTGGGACCCCACCACCGTAGGCATCCAAAGTCCAACTTGTTGGATGCCCAAGGATGTTTGATGTCCAGTATCTGCCAACATTGCTCGAGTTACCTCGTTGTTAATGGTGTTAGAGATTCCCAAAATTGTGCCAGCTCCTCCCAGCAATGTGTCATACCATGCTCTCTTCTTCTTGTTTGAACATTTGGGAATGGGTGGTATCCTTACCATCCAATTGACGGTGATATGGCTGGTTTGTGTGGCCACCGTCGTACATGTCGACGGTATGGGTGCCAGATTCGTCAGGAATATACGCTTTGGGTTTTTATCGACCACCATAATAAGGTACCCAAAGGGGATTTGTCGACCCTTTATGACTGTTCCATTCATCAAATACACTTCTTTATCTTCTGTTAAATTGATGGATAGCTTTGTACCATTTAAGGTAGTGTCACATTCTAGTGAGTCATCAGTTACTTTAACTACACCTATGGTTACATTGGCGGTTAAGTTAACCATGCACCCCTTCTCCAGCGCAGGCACATCATATCGGTGTTCGACACATTTGGGGCATATGTAAATAGGACAGTGGCTGGTTAAGTTCAGTATCTTGCACTTTTGGTTTGCTGAACAAAAGAAACCGTCTTGACTTTGATTGGTATTGCCTGCCTTCCATGCCAGCGGGACAGGTTGGTCCACCTCAAACATTTCTTGTCCTGGTGTGGCGTGGATCCAGCAACCGGCGATACTCATCCACAGGGTCACAACGAGGGCAGGGCGGCACATGTCCCAGCAGACAACATAGCCATGTCCTCGGTGCTTGTGGAGGTGTTGAAGAAGACCCATGACGTGGCGGGTGTCCAATCACCAGTCTCCACCCGAACATTCCTGCAAAGCAAGCACATACTTAGGAGAAGAGAAAGCACAGAATTAGTTCTCCCTTATTCCAGCAGATTCCCAGAAATTTCACTCTCTGTGAAGGTCCTTGCACCTTAGCTGGATTAATCTCCCAACCATGACCTTTCATGTGCTGGATCAGCCGATCCAGTACCTGCTGGACTTCTTTTTCAGAGGTCCCTTGTACCATGATGTCATCAATATAGTGGGATATCAATACCCCAGGGGGCGTTGTTAGCCCGTCCAAATTTTCTGCCACCGTCCGGTGGCAAATGGTAGGACTATGTAGATAGCCCTGCGGGAGTCTAGTAAACGTATACTGTCGTCCCTCCCAAGTAAACGCAAACTGCTCCTGTCTATCTTCTGGAATTGGAATCGTAAAGAAGGCGTTAGCCAGGTCAATCACCCCATACCATATTCCCAGATGATGCTGCACTCGGTCAATTATGGTAGGAGAATCAAGTACTGCCGCTGTCAATGGAGGAGTGTGTTTGTTTAGTTCCCGATAATCAACCGTCATTCGCCAGGAGCCGTCAGACTTTCGGACTGGCCAAATGGGGTTGTTCCACGTGGTGGTACATGTTCTCAACACTCCAGCCTCCACATAGTCTTTTATGGTGGCAGTGATTTCATCGTGCCCTCCAGGGATTCGATACTGTTTCATACTCACCACCTTATCTGCCAATGGAATGGGAAAAGGTTCCATAGGTACCTTCCCCACCGTGACTGCTTTACAATCCGCCGTCGGTGGAGGAGTTACTCCGAATTCAAACCGTCCCTGTTTCAGATGCAGGGTTAAACCTGCCAAAATGTCCATGCCAATTATCCACTCTTTAATGGGTGTGATAATTACGGGGTAACATTTTACGGGCATACTCCCAACTTTTAATGGGAGCTGCACGCTTTTTCCAATCACATTTCCTCCCAAACCTGTGAGAGAGACCGTAGGACCAACAAATTTGGCCGGATTACCATGAATCAAAGTGGCCTCCGCCCCTGTGTCTACTAGAGCCACCACATTTTGGACAGACTTTTTCCAATAAATTTCTACCTTTACGTGGGGCCGTATGTCTGTCATTGACCAATTCAAATTACCAATCTGTGGGGCTCGGCCTCCATCCTATAAATCCAGGAGGAGATCATGATGCTTATGCTTCTTTCTTCCCTTTTTCTTTTTCCCTTTCCCCTTTTGCACCGCCCTCACATGCACTTCCTCCCCCTCTTCTTGGGACTCTGAATCGTCCGAATCCTCTGCTGGAGGAGCGCTAGGCAAAACTGTCGCTCCTAATACATGATCCTTGAGAGCCGCTAGCAGCGATGACAATTCATCAACCCGTCCAGCCCTTACCTTTAACCCTTTTTTGGCACACATGTCCCTACTACACTGGTGGGCTGACCATCAATGCTATTAGCAGGCACCCCAGCTGCGATCAACGCATTCCATAAGTCTCTCCTAGAGGGCCCACTGGATCCCTTGGAATCCAAGGGCGGATCCCTTCTGGGGGGCCGTGGGGGCACCTGGGGCTTAGCCGCCTGGGTTCCCCAGTCACCCAAACTTCCTAGCTCCGCCATTAGTGACTTAGTTTCTGACATAGACCGTTCAGTGTCACCCAAAAACATGGATAGCACCAATGCTTTATATTGGGGCGGAGCCGTTCTTATAACCGAATCCCTAACGGTCTTAGGAATAGGCATGTCGGTGTATTCATCAGCGGCACCAATGTAGAGTGCATCTCTCATACACAACTGAGTCAGCCGCTGGATTCCCTCTTTTAGAGTGTTCCATTGTTTATCCAACACAGGCCAGTCAGTGGGTTGGCGGTAAACATGGCTTACTGCCTCAGCATATAATTCAGATATGCTCTTCCCCCCTGGCACGTTAATCTCAGGGGCCTGTGCCCGATATGCTGAATTTACCCTAGACATTTTGGATAATCCTGAGAACCGCATTGCGTCCTGTGAATCCACCATAGTCCGTGCTGCCCCCTCCTCCAGCAGCCTGGCGACCCACAGGTCCAACGGTTCACTGTCCCGTTGACGATGCCGGGTTGTCAAATTAGCTACTTCCTCGGCAGTGTAATCTTCAAGGATAGTCACTGCCAAGGGGTCCGGTTGGACCTGAGGCACTATGTTATATAGCCTCTGTCCCTGTTCATCATATACCGGCTGTCCGTTACCATCCACCACCGCCTCTCGAACCGGCGGAACAAACCGCTGCTCTTCCCGCCGTCTCCGGACAGGGGCAGCCTGATAATTCCCCGGTAGTTTGGGATACAACGGAGAGATCGGTGGAGGAGTTTCCTCCTCTCCACCCCACTCATCCCACTCGTCGGGGTCCCATTCCCCATCACCCTCCACCATCTCAGCCACATACGACCGCACTTTAACAGCGGAGGTAGCATGGGGTCTCTTTTTTCTTCTCTCCCTGTTTAGCTGCGCAACACGCGCTACACCCTGCTCCGCCATCACTGTCAACCGAGATGAACGGAGTTTTTCCTTTTCCAATTTTTGTTGCAATTTTGAAATTTGTCCTGTCAAATCCTCCTCTTTTTGCTGCCATCCTTCTAATTGCTGAACTAAAACAGCTATTTGTTTTTCCTGTTCTCGTTCTTTATCATAACATCGGCGCCATGCCGCTGCACAACACCACATTCGCCGCTGAATACCACCCAGCGGAGCTTTCGGGGCAACCTCAATTCCCCGAAGACACCCAGACACCACCGAGGGCGACCCGTCCCCAACCAGGTCTCCCCATGGCTCTGACCTTCCACCACCATCAGCTAAACACACACCCACCTGTTCCCAGGAACCATCCCAGCCTGGGATCACAGCACAATAGCTGGGAGAGCCCCCAGCTTCATTCTGTTTATCTCTTTTCTTAAACATGACTTTCCTATGTACAGCTCCTCTTTAACCTCTGTTAATTTTTTTTTTTTTTTTTTTCTCGAATCCTGTTCGTGACGCCAAAATGTTTTGTGAAAAATATTTAGACAGGTTCGTGAGGAGTCGGCACACAGGAAAGAATTCACACTGAGACAGACTGCTAGAATAAACTGTATCTTTTATTCCCCACAGATCACATCTCCTTCACACACACAGGATCAATGCATTTCATGTAACACATCACCTTCACACACAAAGGATTAATGCATTTCATGTCATTTCATCAGCTCTTACCAATGATACAGGTGACTGGAGAGCCGCACAGTCTTTAGGAAGAGCGCAATGATCACAGCTGGGCGTTTGCGCAGACCCACAGCAGACTCTGAAGTGTCGGGAAAAACCCCTGCTTTTTAAAAGGCAGGCTACGTGCAAAACAGAGAGTGGCCCTTCTCTGTCCCGAGGGAGCCCCCCTTCATATCTCAGAATTGCATGAGGAGCGGGGAGGGCCAGTCCCCACTCCCAGGCAACTCCTGTCTGCCTTTACCAAAACATATTGTGGAATGAACGCTTCATTGCACACACACACATGAGGAATAAAGGAATGCCTTTGTTTCATAAGCATGCAACAGTGGGAAACTTGCTGTGCTCTAGGGAGTAAAAACTCGCTGTACTAAGGAGTAACCGTTTCTGAGGGCAGGTCATACTGCCCAGGTCATCATGTGCCTTAAGATAAATGTGCCTTAAGATAAATCTACCATGAAAGGAGATTGTCAACATTATAAAAGCAACTGAGAAACAAATCAGGGCACACATTAAAAGTACATTTATAATACAGTACCACACGATTATGGAGGAGGTGAGGATGGACTCGATGATGGAGCAGGCAGACACACAACTGATGAACAGAAACAAACAAATTAAAGGGCAGCGAAGCACCATGGCGGCCACTGTGTGACAAACACACACAGATGGACAGACAGACACACACACAGATTCTTTGCATTTATAGGTGGATATGAGGGGGGGAAATTATATGACAAAAAAAAATTCCCTTCAAATTTCTGAGGGGAGAAAGTCCTAAAATTTGAGAGGTTTCAAAATTAAGGAAAAAAATTAAAAGTTCCAATAAAAATGTAAATTTTCAAGGAAAAGATTTAAATTACCTGCATATTTTAAGGAGTTGCTAATTTACTTGCAAAAAGTTGGAAATTTTTAAGAAAAGCCACATATATGAAAATAACAAAACAAAACATTGATGCTGATGCAGTTTACTGAGGAGGACAGAACCAGACTGTCAATAATGCAGCAGCTCATTCCAGCCTGACCATTGTGTGTGAGTTTAGTGAGCATCCAGGCAATTGTGTAGGAAGTGTAGCGTGTGTGTGTGTGATGTGGATCGACAGACTCGGCACCATAGGAGCAATTCCTTTTGGCTTTGCCAGAATTACCTAAAAACTGAATATTCTGGTGATCTCATCTTTCCTGTTTTGGTCTCCCTTCATTGGGTTCCTATAGAATCAAGAATTAAGTTTAAAATCCTTCTCCTCACTTACAAAGCTCAAAATAATCGGGTCCTTTTTTATCATGAACAGCTTGTTGTACCTTGTCTCCCTAAAGGAGCACGACACTCCCAAAGTGTAGAATTATTTATAATACCTAGAATGTAATATCTAGAATCTCTTAAAGTACAATGGAAGGAATAGCTTTAAGTTATCAGGCTCCTCTCCTTTGGAACCAGCTGCCAGTTTGGGTTCAGGAGACAGACTCTCTTTTTTTATGAATAGGATTAAAAACTTTCCTTCACATGTCTGTTCTTTTCTTCTTCTCTACTCCCCTATCCCCCATCCCCCCTCCCACAAAAAAACAAAAAAACAGTCACAGCAGAAGACTGCCCCACCCTGAGCCTGGTTCTGCTAGAGGTTTCATCCTGTTAAGAGTTTTTCCTCTCCACTGAGACCAAGTGACACTCCCAGGAGACCATCTGATTGTTTGGGTGTTTTTCTGTGATTGTGGGAGACGTCATGGTGACTTCTTTTCCTGTATCTCTTTCTCTCTTGTAGGTAAGAGACGTTTTCCAAAGCGATTATTTTGTAACTGGACTGGTGGATACAAATGGTCGACAGCATTGGCCCTCAGGTAAATTTCTCCCCAGTATTTAGGACATTTATGACAACCATGTACAGTATACTCAGATAATTTAACTGTGTGGCCTAGTTTCACTTTGTTTACCATGTCTGCTTTCCACAGCATCACACTGGGTGGGTTTGGAGCAGACCGGTTTTATCTGGGCCAGTGGAGGGAAGGTCTGGGCAAACTGTTCAGCTTCGGAGGCCTGGGCATTTGGACTTTAATAGACGTTCTTCTGATAGGGGTTGGCTACGTGGGGCCTGCTGATGGTTCTCTCTACATCTGAAGAAAGCCCCTCCCCTCCCCCCCATAGAGACACAACAACCAGTTTGTGCACCGTCTTCCACTTCACGACGCTTCACTCCCGTGAGATCGAAGAGCGGGAGATGCCGTGTTCTCGGCACTTTTTTTTTTTTGCCTTAGCTCGCCATGCAGCACGTCTTCATCCCATCTGCTAACAGGCAGGAAGTGTTTTCCACATGGCACCAGCATAGACTCTTCCCACACAGTCATCCGATCGATCCCAGTCATTCAGCGTTTGTGTCCTAGCAAGATTGTGCAGATGGAGCTGCACAGGGTTATGAAGAGGCTGTAATTAATATCTGTCTAGTTGGTTTCACTTTGCTGGTGGATTTGTGACGCCGTGGGCTGCAAATTGCTCTTCGTTTTGGGGCATCAGCTCGGGTCCAGTGGTAACCATGGCTATAGAGCTTTTTATTTGCAACACCTCAGACAAAAGACAGATCAGAGGGTGGTATTTATGACCCGAAAGCCTGAGAATGTTTGATCTTATTAGTGCTGTTATTTTAGCATGTTCTTTATCCTACATTGATTCATGAGTCCAGGCCAATGGTTCATCCTTTTTTTCATTAAATTATACAGACTTTTGATTATCCAATTGGGTGTGTTGTTATGATTATTAAAACATTTACATATGACCTCTGTCGGTCCTGGAGGGGGGGGGGGGCGCACAGGTTTAGGCTACTGTAAGGATGTTGTCATAGGGGTGGACTAAAGGTTACCATGGCCCTTCAAAAGCCGTAAGGAAAAGAAAACATTTGTTGTTTAAAACTTTGCTTGTACAAATAAATCAGAGCTACTGTAGTAAATGGGATGTGGCTTCAATTCGGAATGAAGATGTACAAATGCTCTTCTTTCTTTCATTTTTTTGTTATGGACATTTACTGAAAAGTAACACCTAACACTGTATGACTTTGTGTTTGCACTATTAAACTGTGGCGATGTGCCATTTCTTGTGGAGGAGTTACATTTACACTGAATATTCTTTACCTTGAACTGATCATTTCCACGTACCAAAAGCCAGTTTAGAAAGCTTGGGATCAGTCCGCCAAGGTCTCCGCCTTTGACTGCCACCTAATCCACATAGCACCGGACTTCCATGATCCCTCCTGCAGGTGGTGAACCTACTGGAGGGCGGACCCATGTAACTCCTTCGGGCTGAGCCCGGCCGGGTCCCACCGGAGGGTGTGCTCCAACTTTAGAGGGATCACACTCCTCAGCCTCCCTGGGAAGGTCTATGCCAAGGTACTGGAGAGGAGAGTCCGGCCGTTGGTCGAACCTCGGATTCAGGAGGAGCAATGTGGTTTTCGTCCTGGCCGTGGCACATCGGACCAGCTCTTTACCCTCTCGAGAATTCTTGAGGGTTCGTGGGAGTTTGCCCAACCAGTTTACATGTGTTTTGTGGACTTGGAGAAGGCATTTGACCGCGTCCCTCGTGGATTTTTGTGGGGGGTGCTTCGGGAGTATGGGGTATCGGGCTTGTTGTTACGAGCTATTCGGTCTCTGTACGACCGTTGTGAGAGTTTAGTTCGCATTGCCAACACTCGGTCGGAGTCATTCCCAGTGAGAGTTGGACTCCGCCAGGGCTGCCCTTTGTCACCGGTCCTGTTCATAATTTTTATGGACAGGATTTCTAGGCGCAGCCAGGGAATGGAGGGTGTCATGCTTGGTGACCACAGGATCTCATCTCTGTTGTTTGCAGATGATGTTGTCCTGTTGGCTTCATCCAGCAATGACCTACAGCTCTTGCTGGGACGGTTTGCCGCTGAGTGTGAAGCGGCTGGGATGAGAATCAGCACCTCCAAGTCCGAGTCCATGGTCCTCAGCCGGAAAAAGGTGGATTGTCCTCTCCGGGTTGGGGACAGG